>OY292411.1:13472589-14160238 GCA_958496275.1 Zele albiditarsus | reverse complement strand
TACAAATTTCATCATGACTAATGCGATTTGAATAGCAAACTTTAATTCATTATTGACAATTACAACCAACCATTAATTTTCATATATATATATATATACCTAAAAGAAATTTCGAAAATTTTTAATGATTGTTTTGTTTTCAATAGTCGATTATTCAAACATCTTCACGTCATTTTCTTCTTTTAAATTTGCCTCAGCTCATTTTTACATAACCATTACGTTTCTCTACCAACCAAAATTGTTTCATTTGCTTGGTGCCCTCATGCGGCGCAATCGTCTCTCCATTCAATTCGTATTGTGTGTGTGTGTGTGTGTGTGTTCATGTGTATGTATAGTATGTGTGTACATAGTTACCCGCTTGAAATGCCAATTGTCTTCCTCCTCACTCAACCGACGTATTGTCAATTCTTTGTTCTGTAAAATGCCCTTCCTTTTCTCTTCCGTCTTTATACTTTATTTTTTGAACGCGCACAGATTTTCAGATCAAATGAGAAAATGATGCAATATTTCTATCTCTTATTTTCTCTCAACTGTTTGTTTTTTTTTTTTTTTTCATTTTTATTCAGTTATTTTTCTTTTATCTCTGTTTTGCTGTTTCTTCTTTTTTTCTTTGGTTCTTTCAATCCGGATATCGGTCGAGTATCCTTATCAATTACTCAAGCTACACTCACTGGTTTCAACCATAGCACGCGATTATCTGCTTTCAATTGCAATCTCCTTCCGCTATATTATCGTTGCTATTCAACGAAATTTTTTTTATTTATTTTATTTTTTGTTCTATCAATTATTTCTAGCATTATTATTCATCATTATTCACATTATTACTATTAATCATTCAATTGTTTTACCGAGAGCTCTTCATATTACTACGTCGTGTATGGAAATGTAATACGCAAAAAGATATGATTTTTAGTCTGTTATTCATATACCTAACAACAGGATTTTTTGGTGGTATAAATTCGTACACAAAAAAAAAAAACATTGATAGAGCAAAACTTCATATTCGAGTGAATTTGGCTGACAATATCGATAACCCATCGGAATCGCGGAAGAGTGACAACAATAGCGTGCGTCACATAAAATTTTTAGAGGACTCTTGATTCCTGCGATTTATAGAAAACTCATATAAAAACCCAATTGATCAGATATGAAATTGAGATGGGAATAAAAGTTGAGTGGAAAAAAAATTGTGGTGGTGGAAAAAAAAAAACATGTTTATTATACTCAGTGTGAGTGCAGGCGAGACTTGAACATCTCATGAGTGATTGTCAACTAAATATCTAAACAAAAGTGCAGTAATTCTTGATATGGGTTCAACTCACTCGGTTTATGTTCATCGTAATGGAATTAAATTCTGAACAGAATTAATAATTGATTACTTTTACAATAAAGTTTTCTTGACCTGGTTATTTGAATAACGATCGTGATCATTTAAAGATCATATATCAAATGAAAATTCGAATTTACGAATGAACGATTTTACAAATACTCGGTAATAATTCAATGTTGAAATGTAGGTTCTGCAGCAGTCACATCTGGACTTGGTCTAACTTTCATGAGTTGTTAGTACTTGCACAAAAAAAAAAAATTGTGGATAAATGAATTGTCCCCAGAGGAAATATGTACGTTGATCCGACTAAATTGCGTTGAAAACCTTCTTCCTGTTTCTCTTTTCTTTTTTTTTCTTTCACACAGAGATAATAAATAAAAACATTTAGGGCTCAATTTAGCTGAACCAAATAATTTTTTTTTTTATCAATAAAAAAGAATTGATTTGTTTCCATTTCGAACAATCGACTATCCCCTCAATAAATGCACTATATTTTTTCTCTGCATACTTCTACATTATAATGAAATAAAAGGGATTCCAATAAGCACAAAAATAAATCAGAAAATATAAAGTTCCAATTGTATTGAATGTAGTGCATGGAATAAAATTTTTTATTAAATATATATATATCACTGAAGAAATAAATTTCAATGGGAATTACTCAGGAGGGAGGCAGAACAAAAAAAAAAATAAAGTATACATAGATATATATATACTTATAAAAGAGGGCGCTCTGATGTATTTATCTGGCACACTTTCGTGTTCGATTACCCTACACAATTGTCAATGGACGCACATTTATATGGCATCGAATAGTAGTGAAGAGAGAAAAAGGGGGAAAAAAAAAAAATAAATAAAGCGATGAAAGAAAGAAATAGGCAGGGTGAGCTAAAAGAAAAAAAGAACGAAAAATAGGGGTGTATATATTTTCCCTCATTTGACTCGGCCAGTTTCCAGTCACGATTCACATTCCTACCCCTCTCTGTCTCCATCAATGTGACGCAGTCATCACGGCTCATTAGACACTTTAACACGAAGTGTCGCGCCATTCTTCAGGCGCCCTTTCAATTCCCCATAATGTTCACGCGACCGGATTTATATATATATATATATATTATAGCATCATTCCTTGCGATGTCATATGTGCCGCGTGGGCTATCATCATCGGACACGAGATTGAGCTGTGTAATTGCACATTGTGAACGAAACGTGTTGCAAAAAATAATATGCACCTTTACGATTTAATATTTGTATTTTTTTTTATATACTTACTGTGAAAAAAACAACAACTGTAAATAAAACATTGGTGAAAATAGATTTTTTCCTTCACTCAAACCATGAAATCTTCCGTCAAGAAGTTAAGACGTGAGAAAATTTTATTTTCAATTTTTTGCATCACTCTAATGCATCTTCACAAATGTATATGGATAAAATATCCTATATATATGCATTCACGTCGATTTCCTGTCCAATGAATGAATGCCCAAGTGAGATAGATAAAATGCCGAAAAGTGTTGTGAACACATCACAACGTTTTCATTTTCTCGTTTTTATCTAGAATAAAAAAAAATATTGCAAGCATGCGGTAGTGCAAACATCAATCTGTCCCCTCACCATCCTTTACCCTTTTCCCTGCAGATATATATATATATATACATATATATAAATAAATATACATATATGCCACTATCGTGATGAACAATTCTCGTGTATACGCATTGTTCGCGAGATACAATCAAGATAACACATCGTTAAACACAATGTCACTTTTGTACAATAAAAAACAAAATGAAAATGAAAAATAGCGAATATCGCTTTGATATTGTTCTTTTATCCCTTTTTTATTCATCCATATATATATATATATTGCTATATATTCTTTATGGTCGATTATTTGCATCATTTTATTTTTCAATTTGCACGTCAACAAACAACAAATAAAAAAGCAAATGCACTATTTGGTACTATTCTTTTCAACGTTCTCTTACGCATGCATCGTCAGCGTGTGCTCAACCGGCAGCTGGTCGATTACGAATGTATTTCGTGCGATAATTGAAAATTGATTGGTTGTACGTGAAGTCGAGCCGATATTGGCAGATCCCCGTGTACACGTTATCACGCGGTACTTTTGGAACATTGCAAGGAGTGGGGAAATGCGGTGGGACAGAGAGGTGAACGGGGTGAGTATATATAGACGCAAGAGGGCGAAACTATTATATATATATATATATACATATATATATATTGTACTGGTTGATGGTTGGATGGAGGTATCTCTCGGTCTCGCATGGCAAACCGCATTCCCGACGTTTCCCAACCGAGTTTACTCTCGGCTGTGTGTGAGTATTTGACTATTGATCTCGCGAAAATGCGCTCACTTTCCCACTCACTGTGGGGGGCTTAACATTAAAAAAAAAAAAAAAAATAAATAAATAAATAAAAAAAAAAGGAAAAGATAGGAAAAATAGACATCAGAGAGATAACGTGATTAAATGAGAGTGAAAAGCACAATGAAGCTCATAATACCTACCTATCACTGCATATTTTTCATTAAAAAAAGATAAGAAATAAATTTTTCATTTGATTGGATGATTCGAGCAGTGTTAACAAAATTTTATTTTTTTTTATTTTTGTTAGGAAATCTTTGTAAAAAAAAAATAAAAGAGAAATTTTTATATTGGTTACCTGATACAAAAAACTATTCTTCAATTGTGAATAAATATATTCTTGAAAATTATTCCCTTCAATCACGAATATATTTCTGGATTTTAGCTATGGGTATATTCTTGATACAAAATTGAAATACGTTGAAGATATAAATAGAAAATTGTATTATTTATTTGCCATGTATGTTCGCGAATTCATGTTTTATTAATTCTTCCATATTCGTTCCATCTTGTAATAAAAAATTCATTAATACAATCAGAAATTTAATATACCTATGTTTATCTTGGCGAAATACTGAGACAGTGGGCGTCTGTAAATCTCTCTATAATACTGAACTAAGTTCAATATATATAGATAAAGAGCGGATAGCTATCTCCTTACGATTTTTGTATGAACAATTGTCAATTATATCGATAAAAGCATTGTAAATACACTGCGTTTGATGGCAGAGATATATATCTGCATGACAGTAAATCAATGTGCCATGTTCAATATCATGTTTCTTTATCCTACAAAAAATATATTAGTCTCGGATATGCCAATATTCTTATCTCAATTATTCGTGATGATATTACTCTATCGACAGAAATAATTAATGCCTATGAGATACTTGTACATTTCAGCCAATTTAAAATCAAAATTCACTTCTGTTTCCTTTTTCTTGATATATCTGAAATATATATGGAATATATATACCGAGTAGACGTTTACCTGAATTATTTAAGAATTGTTGCCGCGCTCCATGTTTCTATATGTAGACAGCTACTATATTTCATTCATTACAAATACATGTTTATATGCATATTTACTGGATGAAATCTCGGGCATCTCTTCCACATATCAAACTACTGTTATTGCTAAACAATATACAAACGTACAAGAGGTCATTTGTCAATGCTTACCTATATATATATATATCTGTTGAAGTACTTATAATTGTAGCATTCATCAGACAATTCAAATTGTTGTGTGAATGATTGGTTGGATTTTTTTTTTTTCATCAGTGACAAGTGAAATGTTTGAATAAAAATTTCGTAATATTAGAATAAGTTTTTTCTTCACCTCACGACAATTTTGTTTAGCAACATGTGAATAAAAAATGTGGAATACAATTTCTGTTGTGTTAATTGCTTACTAAATGTTTGAGTGTAGTGAATTAATTGGATTAATAATTGGGTGAATATTTGACAATGATAAAAATGGATGTCGAGAGTACTATATGTAAAACAATTATGCTGTGCGTGACTTTATTGGAACCGATATCGAAACTCAGTACCAAAAGGGCGTATACGTTTTCAGTCCAATACACGCCCTTCTGGCATTAATTTTTTAGATAATAACATTGAGTAATTCCCAAAGGGTGTATTCGCTTTG
The DNA here is from genome assembly GCA_958496275.1 of Zele albiditarsus. Lineage (NCBI taxonomy): Eukaryota > Metazoa > Arthropoda > Insecta > Hymenoptera > Braconidae > Zele > Zele albiditarsus. The sequence continues at coordinate 14,154,867 of OY292411.1, read as the reverse complement.
TAATGCTGAGAGTATATTATCAATGTACACTATAATGTATACAAGAGAGAATATCGTACAATGCGATTAATATTTTGTAAGTTGATTCGTTAACATTAGTTCCATTCACTGAATTGTTATATATATGTATGTTATTTAATGAATAATATCCATGCTGTTGTACATCATTTTATTTAATTGCGAATGAGTATTTTTTATTTCAGTGATACGTATATTATCCGTTCAAGAATAAATTATTCTTGAAAACCAAATGGAATATTTGAATATTCGGTTGCTATTTATGATCACCATTTTCTTGCTTTTAATCAGTTGAAATTGCTCTCTCGTCATCATGACAAATTTATAGTCCAATTCAATATTATATATATACTATAGTGTTATTTCCATAAATCATTCCTTTACATGCTTGAACTACTTTAATATAAAATGATTGAAAGCGAAAAAAAAAAAAAAAAAAACGTCATACATTATTGCACTGCAATACTGTATTGTCTTTAATATCCAGTGCAATAAGTAGTTCAACTCAAAGCACAGTCAGACCAACAGTCATTGACTCTTGAATTATCCATAAATTCATACTACTATTAAAACTGTCAATAACTTTACGATATCCACCACTTTATACACACATGTATTTATATATCCAGTACATATATATACATATTTACAATGCATATGTAGATATATTTATAGCGAAATGATACATGTCTACACATAAGCCATGAAAGCCGCGCCCGAGACAAACACAGTTACTGCATTGTGTGCGAGAGTGTGTGCGTGTGCGTGAGAAAGGAGAAGCTGCGAGGGAGAGCAAGTGAATGAGGGAGAGAGAGAGAGAGAGAGAGAAGGGCAGTGTAGTGGATTAGAGGAAGACAAAATACCGGCATACGCAGACTCACTCATACACCCACGTGCTTCTCATACGAGAGGGGTTACGCCTCGTACGTTATTCCTGAGATCTATATGTGCCTTCACAATGAGCCATTACGCATCACTATCTCACTACATGCATATATATGTATTGATAGATATATACAGGGTGTACCGAAACAGCTGGATAGACTGTTGATATGTACATTGCAGAAATTATTTTTCAACTAAAAGTCCTTTTCTTATTTAATCCCTAAATGAATAGTGAAATTTAACATTTTTAACTTTGAATTGATAAAAACAAAAGGATATTTGAGAGAGGAAAAATAATTTTGCAACATTTAAAATTCGATTATTTGAACAGTTTCGAGTCGATCGATGCACCATTTTTTATCTTCCTCTATAAAAAGTTGATTAAAATGACACTAAACTTTATTACACATCCGTTCATTTATAATCCAAGTTTATATATAAGTAGTTGAAGTTTTTTTATGATCGAAGACAATTGTTTTCCTTTCAAATAGGGCAATTGTTAACTACATAGATTCAACTATAATCATAAATTTATTTACATGCCCATAATTATTAGAATTGAATTATTAAAGGGTGAAAAGAGAGAAAAAAAAAAAACACGAACATTTCAACGCTAATGGATCACACGAAAATATATTTATCGCTCACTTAAATTGAGTGGTATGAATAGTTGAATGAATGGAGGACTTTTCACTTGTGAATAAACACGGTAGTCCACCATTCACAAGCGATACTGTTTATTTTGAAACACACTGTATATATAAATATCCGCATGTGTGTACAGTATACATAGGTGGGTGGCTGGTACAAGTCACATCAAATGGACGACAATGATCATCCAGTTGAGTTTATCGACTTCGGGTAATATCTGCGCAGGTACATGAACATAGTAAACAATACTGGTCTCGCATTCAATGCATCACATATACACACACGAGTATATATATATCATATAGATACATTTAGATATGTACATAGATATATGTGTGCACAGTCTCTGGTGTGTATTAGCACATCCGCAGCCTAATTTCATCGCGCCTGTTCTAGATCCGCTTTTGCCGTATACGCAATACCCTTGGGTGCAGTTTAATCCACGCACCTGTCGATGTTTAATCAACGTATACCGAATTGACGCGAGAGAATTGGGTTTATTAAATTTGTTTAATTACATATTTTTTTCGTTGTCATTAATCAAAACACATGCCTCAACATATTCGTTTCGTTAATTAATTTTTTTCTTTCAATTATATTTGTTACAGATCAAAGACGCCAAAGGCAGTTTATCGTGAGAAAGACTAACACATAACGGAGATTATAACAAAGTGCTTGACACCTGAAGTAAAAATAAGAAGGAATAACAAAAGAGGAATGATGAGAAATGGGTTTACAGTAAGAGTTTTACTTGAAAAATCCTTCAGGTGCGCATAAAATCTTTACAGTGACATCTGCGTGGGTGTTGTATATGTGTTTCACTCTTCTGTCACTCTCATCTTCCCATTTACCACTACATAACATCAACCTAACTCACTAATTTGTGTCTATCTATAGCATTCTAGTGTTTATCTCTCATCCGTTCATCTCCTCCTGACATTTTTTTTTTTTTTTCCCTTCCTTTTTTATTCGTATTCCGATTCGCGCAGTGTGAATACTGCTGCTTTGTCACCATCCCCTTTTTTGCTCGTCTCCCATCCACACTTACATACATATACCAACCCCTCCATTACAACTATTGTTCGACAATCGTCAGTTTGTTTGCCGACAACGTGAAACAGCGCAGTCGCGCTTTCAGCGCACATTCAACCGCGTGCGTGGGTGTATTTTATCAGAGGGCCCTGTGGCGCCACGACGCCAGCGCCAACTGCCCAACATTATCGTTCTGTGTCGTCTTTGTCGTCGTCGTCCACTAACGGCCGCGGCCGTTGTCCGCCGCTCGACCTAAACAACTTCGTAATAAATTGTTGTAATAAAAATTTAATAGAGTCAATTACGTGGGTGCGTGTGTGACTGTGCGTGAGTGTGTATAGGTGTGTGCAAAAATTGAAAAGGAAAACAATTTTGTGTTTTATCTATTTATGGATTTGAAAATATAATTTGAGCCAAAGGATATTTGCGAGTTTTAATGATTTAAGAAGTGCGTGAGAACATTGACGGGCAAATAAAAAAAAAACATTGTATACATACATCCAATAATTTTTTACTAACAATTGTCATTGAAGTTGAAATAATAGGAAGAATAAGGAAGAGAAGTAGTGAACGGTGACAGGATGAACGGGCACCGGACGGACGTTGTCACGAGTGACCTCTCGACTGTCACGACGGTCGCGCTCGTCGAGTGAGAGAAGGCCGAACAATCCACGCGCGCATCATACCACTAAAGGTACGCGTGATCACACACGCGTTCAACACTTCCCCTTTTCCCTTTCCCTTTATTTCCCCCCTTCCTCATCCTCGTCCTCTCGATCTGTTCTTCTACTTTGATTCATCCCTACCAAATTCCCACTCATCTGCTGCTCTTTTTTCCTTCCTTTCATTCCTCCCCCCCAGTTAATCCTTAATCCGGATTGTCGTGTGGTAGACGCACTGTGAAGTGTGTGCGTGTATACGCATTCTTTCATTTCACTTCTTCGTTTTTGTTTTTTCTTTTGTTTTTTTTTTTTGTCGTGAATTTTGTGTACGTCGTGTGCGTGATAATTGGTTACAATGCGACCCGCGGTTGTACAACTTTTCGTCTCGTGCTGGGCCGTGGCAATGCTCAGCTTCGCGCTGGCTGCATGGCAGGAGAATGTGCGACCGAAGATGTCTGTTCAGCTTGGTGAGTGTCTTTAATTTAATTGTTTTACTGTAATTTTGTTATTGACTATTTTTTATAAGAGTCAAATACTTTATTCAAGTGGAAAAATAATTAATGAATTCATTAATTGAATTGAATGTCGCTGGATATAAACTGGAAATGAAACATGTACTAAATAAAGTTCCTGAGGGGAACAAAAAATGATTATACATTCAGTAATTGAAAAGACTGAAGCAGCATACTGCTCGAGCGCTCAATTTTTTTTATTATAAAGAATATAATTTAATGTATTTATATTTTTTTGCATAGACTAATAATTTTTTCAGGTTTTTTTGTCTCGTTAGAAAATGAAATAATTTTGACGCTATGGATAGAAGTATTTTTCACGCCATAAATCAAAATTACGTATTATTTAATTACCTATCGTCTGAAATGCATGAAAATATGCTATAGTTAGATACCGACCAAATTGTAGATACCGGCAGAACTGTATCAACACTAAAATTCAGTCTTTTGGTTACTTCCTCTTTTGTAATAATTTCCCTCCCCGTAAATGTTGACAATGTAAAGGCCTATCGAATGTCAGCTGTACAACTGAATGAACATTTATTTTGTGACTATTACCATATACATAGTGTTCACGAGGGACAAGGTCAATGTATAGCCATCGAATAGAGATGGAAAATGTACAGTAAAACCATTAAAACTGCGTTTCCTCGTCATGTTAAAGTAACAACCTGTATATACACATGACCGAAAAAGGAAAGATACATAGTTGAAGTAAAAGTTGAAACAATTGTGTGTGTGTGTGTCTTGTGCACGTGACACCGAATGGTGTTACCCTGTTGTGTATACCTGAAGGATTATTATACATCGTCACCTCGTTTACGACTTTATACGTGCACCATGTTGCACGCACCTGAATACACCAATGAACTTTGACCGTGTCAACTATGAATGGAAATATAATTTAATAGCCAGATGAATAAGTATCCATCATAACATGAAGTATTTTATGGTCCACGTTATATCGATTATTTATTATGTTCAACATCATCATTTATCAATTTATTCATCTGTTTGTCATTAGATAAAGTATAATCAACTGGTATTTGTCAATATTGAATAGAAAAATATTAATTAATAGTAAATAAAAGTTACAGCAATTATTGAGTGGAATTAAAATTAATTTAATTTGCGTGAAAGAATAGTAGACGACGAGCCATTTCCATTAAAGTAATAAAGAAGATTGATCCCACGAAGCTAAGATGCTTTTCTCATTAAATATAAGAGCTCAGTAAATAAAAGAAAAGTCGATGATGAACGTCGGTTTGAAGTTATAGGGTAGGAAAAAATGGTTTTTTTTTTGTTTCCGTTTCATTTTTTTTTTGTTATTTACCTTCAGCAAAAAACTTTTGTCGTAAAATTTTATAATTTGTATAAGTCCGATTAAATTCTTTTAGTTTTTTTTTTTTCCGTTATTCTTTACCTTTCATAGATGCACTTTGAGTATTTATATAAAACGATTTAAGTTGATTTTTTATGGTTTCTTTTTCAATTATCGATGATTGTATGAATGTTACGAACGCGAATATGAAACATGAGTATTTTTATATGAACTTATCAAGAAAAACACTCCAGTATACGACAATAACGGAAAAGTTAATTTATTGATTTGATATTGTCGACATTGAAGAAAATTTCTTTGAAAAACATCACTGCATTCACATCTACATTATTCGCCGCTTTTTTACACTTGCACATATACATACGCATAAATAAAGATGTATATGGAGCTTTTTATATACGTTACAAGGGGTGTACTTGAAAGAGAACGAATGGCGTTCTTTCAAAGTGAAGAGAGCCAAACGAGCGACTGTGAACGAGTGATAGACTATTTTTTTTTATCTATCTTCGCTAAAAAATGACATCAATGTTCTCATACTTTGTTGATTATGAAAAAAACAAATATGGTAATAAAGAAAAATAGAATGTGATAAGTAGATAGAGATGATGAAAGAGATCGTGTCGTAATAGATCAAACTAAAAGGAAACATCCCTTTATATATTATATATAACATGGTGGTTCAGAATCAAGTGGTAATCGTTTCAATTTGTGAAATTGTATTTATATCCCTTCTGAAAATGGTAAATATGAATGACAGTGGGGACGTGGATGTGCATGTATATCTTTATACATACACAGACATTCATATATGTACATTTGACAAGTAACTCGCACCCTTGCCCGTTAATTTTCATCGTCATCATCCCCTCAAGCCAAGTCCAACCACGTAGTTGTTCGTGGTTCGTGAAATTGTTCGTATCGAAATTGGTTTATCATGAAAAGAAAAAGTATGAATAATTCAGTCTACCGACCATTCGTGGTCCAATCAATTTGTTGGGTCGATTCGCAAAGGCGATTCGACTAGAAAGGATAGAGAAAGAGTGGGAGAGTTGGAGTGGGAGGTAGAGATGAAATCAATGAAAAAACAAAACAAACGTACAGTGAATGTAGATTTTGTCGTTGCATATACGGCATACACGATCAATTGATACAAAATGAACGGTCCTGGAGTGTATATAAAGTGAGTTGAATGTGGTAAATGAGAAAAGAATTTTTTTTACCAATTGCAGACTCGTACCTTTTATCACATTAGTGAATTGTATATAAAACTTAATCGAAAGTACCGAAAACGTAAAGTAACAGTTTATACTGGTAACCAGACTTTTATGTATTACGTATAAATTTTTCAAATTTATTGATCCATTCATTCTCGAGATCAAGTGGTTTATGTCATACCTGATCAGACAAATGGAGAAAAAAAAATTGAACAGACGTTAAAAAAATTTGTTTGTTTTCTAAAAATTTGTGAACTTGTAAAGAGTCGACATTTGTCAAGGTGACCCACTGTCAAATTTGATATTTTTCTCATCACGACATGATGAGAAGTGAAGTGGAGAAAAAAATAAAATATGGCGAAACAGATGAATAAATAATAGAAGAAACTCCGAGATGAGACATTGCGTCCACGTGACGAGAACCCAAGTCGATAGAGAAAAATAATGGCGTTGAGCGCATGCGCCTGATCCTGCACTGTGGGAGAGAAAAAACGAGATAGAGCGAATACTGTTTCTCTCTTGGGTTATCGCTCTTGGGGGTTAACAATGAACGTGTCTCTTATTCTCTTTCTTCTTTGCCTCGTCCTTATATACGCCTCTCTGCCTATTTCTTTTCTCAACTTGGCTACTGCTTGCCTTTCTCTCTGCCGATCTAGTGGAAAGTTTGAGTCAGTATGCAATCCCCGTCTAATCGACCGTGTGCAGTGCGGCAGGATCGATACAAATCCGTCGTCTCTACTGCTGATGCCGCGTCTCTTTCACTTCCACTTCTACCTATATTCTTATACTTTTTTATTGCCTTTTTCTTCTTTTTTTTTTTTCTTTTCTTCTATTGTTTTTCTTTGTCCTTTCGCACTGTTTTCATCCCTGCTTATCTCTACTCACGCTCACCATTATTTCTACTTTATTTATTGAGCTGTGAGATGGAAGACGTGGTGTCGAACCAATTTTCCAAAAAATTTGTTCTCTCTATCTTCAACTTTTCTTATATATTATGGGATAAGTTTAGTACTGGTAAAAGTGTGGATGACATTATTATTCGCAAAACTTTTTGATCTTACATCTACGTTCAGTTTACATGTTGTATGTGAAGCCACTTTAAGATATGGTCGATCAACTTTATGATTGTCATGTATCTGTAGTTATTTAATTGGAACATAATGGTTGTTTTGTCGAAGAGATGTCCGACCAGTTTTATGTAGATAATTCAATTGTTTGTAATAATATTCTCAGTAAACTGTTTAACGTTGTAGATACCTGAAGAGATTTTTGAAATAAAAAATGTTTGTTCACTTAAGACAGAAATTATCAGCGTTGTGAGCACCTCAAGAGCATCATGTGAACAAGCTGGTTATTGAGTCATTTTTATTTTTCATTTTATCCATTCATTCATTCATTATTTCTCCTTACCATCATTGTTTTTATACCATCAATACTCATCACGTGAATGAAAAAATTTTCCTCGTGCAATAAATATCATAGATATATAGATACTATATAAATATATATGTATAAAGTATATGTGCACGAGCACTCAACTCTAACGTGCCACTTTAACCTGTGGAAAATAACACGCTTCTCTCGTTGAATTTCAGTGGAACCGTCGATTACGATGTCAATGTAACGTCGACTCAACCTCCTGCACCCTCATTGATCAAGTGTTTTTTTTTCTTCTCTCTACTCATCCTTTTTTTATTTTTGTCATCGGCCGTATTTTCAATCTACCGCTCTTCATCCAGATCCTCCTTATTCTCACTCGATCATCATCAACCCTCAATTGCCGTCTATCAAGAGCATCGTTCATTTTTCTATATCGAATTCACGCTTTCTCTCACATTCAATGCGTCGTTATTTATTTATTTATTTTTTTTTATTCTTCCGTCACGATTCTCTTTCTCTTTCATCCCATGCAATACGAATTTCTATTATTTGTTTCTTTGAATATACATACTTCCTTTCTCATACACATTCATATACTTTCGCAGTTATTTTTTTCATACTTCACATTGCGCACTGGCGTAAGAAATACGTGAAAGAAAAATGAAGGTTGTGCAAAATGAAAAGATAGAGAATCGTAGTTATATAATGTGTCGACACGACATTGCAAAACGTCAGAGGACGGAAGGGGTGCGAGTGAGAGAAAAAGTAAAGAAGAAGGAATGAGTGAGTGAGGGAGAAATGAGGGGTGCAAGCAGGTTATCTCTGGTATTGTCCCATTGTCTGGGATAAAAGCGTTGGTCCTTCTTTCGTCCGATATGTCGTTAAAAAAAAAAAAAGTGAGTGAGAAAGTAGAGTGGTGTGAGGGAGACATGAGAAAGGGGGAACGATGGAATAACATCGTGGAAAAGATGAAAAAAATTAGAAGAGAAAATCTGCAGTGAGATGCAATGCCAGCGTATAAAGCTTAAGCAATTCTTTCAATTTTCTTTTCTCAACATTTTTGTTCGTTTCCATTCTCTATCATCATCATCATCATCATCATCGTTGTCGTCGTCGTCAATTCATTCTTTTTTTTTTTTCTTCCATTTTTCTCACCCCATTTTTCTTATCCTTTCTCTCAATAACCTGTCTCAATTTTTTTTTCTTTCTCTTGAGGCTCAGCAAACTCACGCTTGAAAGGGGCTTCATCTCTTTCTCTCGTTCTTCTTGCACCAATTCCCATCGCGTTTATGACCACCAGCATGGTTACATTGTGCCAGAGATATCGACTTTAACGGTGCTATAGAATGTGCAAAGTAAGAGAAAAAAAAAAAAAAAGGGCGAGAAAGAGCGATAGAGAGAGAGAGAGAGTTAGAATAGGCTACATAACAAGACAGACAGTGAGAGGATACTCGAGCCAGAATTGCATCAGCCGCCCAACACTCTCGTTCTTTCTTTCTTTTCACTTTTATACCAGTCAGCAAAGTTTTCCGTTTGTGCACGATATTGAAGCTCTTTCGATGTTGAATTTTGTATATAATAACCATATCAATCCACAACTTCGATACAGTAATGCAAAACTGTTCACAATAATATTACATCAAAAATATTTTAGTATAATGAGAATCGTGGTATGGGAACTTGCGTCATGTACATGCTCGTGTAATTTAATGTTGGCATAGGTAACAATACAGCTTGTAGAAAGGACAATGAAAATCATTGATTAGTTTCACGTCAACACATGGTTGTATAAAACCTGAATAATTGTCTACAAACTATTCATTGTAATTCACACCGTGTTTGTGTCCAATTTACCTCTACCTACAAATTCCATTTTTAAACATTCAATTCCATAAATTATTTCTTCTGAACGCAAACTTCATCGACCCCACACTCTATGTTCTTCAATCAATATTAATAATATTGAAAAACTTTATTCTCTATATTTCTCGTGTTACTTAATCAATCTCAATCAATCTTCAGCGGTTTATTCGCGCAAACCAACTGACGCGCATCGATAATTCTTCCCTTCGTTGTATTGACCAGCTGACGACGTCTTCGGTTTACCCAGTCATGCGTTCAGTTCAATCCCCTGTGACCACCATATATGCATCATACACATACAGGGTGGTAGTTGTATGCATGCAAGATATGTCGCATGCAACGTCCAGCATATATAAGCCATATGCTTCAATGTACACTCGCTTTCCCCTCAGCGTATCATTCCCCCTTTGCGCTCTATATCTACTACTCTTTCTCATTCTCCTTCAATCTCTCTCACTGTGAAGTGCATCTCCTTGGCGTTCCCAGTGGAGAGAAACGAAGCCCTAATATCAGCTCAGAGTTCGCTTGCCAATATATCCGAGAATTGTATGTTTCATGTACCTAAGCTGATCCATATACGTACTTATACATAAATAGACATATATAGATATCAATTGTATATCCGTGTAGTAAATACGATAGAATATAGTGAATCATGTGTTGTATATGAATGTTTTGGACCTACCGCAAATAGGAATTTGTCAATACTGAAGCGAATGGTATATTCATACTACAATGGTAAACAATTTCATGCTAAAATTAACTCTAAAGCGCAGTATATCTAAGTCTAATCGGATTGTGGTGTTAATGAGCGGTGTTAAATTATTGGTATTCATAAAATTAAATTCGCCGTGAGCCTATCAGCATTGATTTGATAGACCACTACTATTGAGAAAACATTAACACTAATCAGTGAGATTTTAGACAAATTTCAACGTGATACTGATTCATTTTATTTATTTGAATTATATTCTATTATTTATTGTTCGCAATAAAATGTTGAATTACAAAAGATGTGTGTTTTTATTATGAGAGTGATTGAACAAAATTGGAAAATCCGAAATAAAGAACCGAGAAATTAGACAAAAATGATAAAATTACTCCATTTTCATTATCAGCCATCCCGAAACTTTCCTACAACAAGTTTTGAAGTCATTACTAGTCAGAAGGTAAAATGTACGGTTCAGAAGCTTGACCTTTTCAGGACTATAAGGTTTATACGAGTGGTACAAAGTTTTTGGATAGTAAAATGACTTTATTCGACATTAAATTAACATAGGAAAACTTTATAGTGTATAATTTTTTTTTATTTCTTTTTCTCGGTTTTCTATAATTCCTGGGGCGTAGATTCACAGATTACGTTCAAGTCGAGTTGTCAATGCAATAAAAGCAACATCTCATATTGCATATGCAGTGAAAGAAATGAATTCGTATTTTTGGCTCACGAATAAACCTCAAAGTACTGTTTGAGGGTAAGGAGTCACTTGGTCGTCAAAGGATTAACCTGCATAAGGTTAGTACAAGGGTTAAAAAAATTGAGTTCTACAGGTAGTAAAAAAAAATAAAAAAAAAAAATCAAAAGACACGCTTTAGAGAATTTATATGATTGAAACTGACAAGAGAAGCTCAAGTCTCCTGTGGTTGGTTACAATATCCTCGCGAAAATTGAGCTATTTAGGGTCTTCAACAACCCCCATGAGATTTCTAAGACCCCCCCAGTGCTGTAACCAAAGCTCAATTATCGAAGCGAATATCTACATTTCTCAAAAACGTCATAGATCCTGGTTGAGAAATTGGAGAATAAAAAATAATAATTTATACAAAACAAAATCGTTATTATACATAAACAACCATTGTGCCATTATGTCACGTGATCATTTTCATCTTGCCTCACTACTCTCCGCCATCAATTCCATTTCCCATTCTCCAAACAACGACGATTATATTATATAAAACTATACCAGCCTAAATCCATCGTCACAAGTGGTATACGATTTTTCTAAATGAAGATAGGCACATGGACGTAAGTCAGACAAGCGAAAGGAATGAAATGACGGAGAAGTTACCAAATAGAAGAAGAAGAAGAAGAAGAAGAAAAGAAATACAAAAATAAAGATGGAAGGCAAACGAAATGGTTGGAAAAGTAGCGTGAAACGTGACAGATATATAGCGAGACAGACGTGAGAAAGACACGGACGATGGGCATAATAAAAACGAGAGGATGGACGTTGGAAGCTTTATAGTGCGTTGGGTGAGAAAAAAGAAATGGCATAGAGAGAAACGAAGTGCAAATATACATGTATATAATCCTCACATGCATACATGCATGCATATATATATATATATATAGATATATAAGCATGCCCCTATATACACCGAAGAGAGTGTTGGCCGCATCATCCCTTGGAGCGTGCTTGGGCTGCAGCAGAGTTTACGAACCACGTGACGAGAGGATAGTCGCCATGTTGAGAAAGTGGGAAAGAGCGAGAGAAGAGTGAGAACGCGAATGGATAGATGGGAAACGATGGCGAATGCTCACGAGAATGCCCGAATGCTTTCTCTCTCTCACTCTCTATCTCTCACACACCCTGCCTTCCTCCCGCTTCTGCGAATAGCGATCAATACCCCGACGCGGTGAGCCAAAAGAGCACAAAGTTATGCACGCGGCATTTTGGGGGTCACCCATTGGTGTTAGGAAAGCCCGTGCGGCTGTGAGAGGACCGTCACTTAAAGGAGGGGCCAATGTGAGGTAGAAGTGCCAATGTTGGATATAGACTTCAGGGGGTGTAGAAACTATTCTGACTCGACTATATATATACACCAAGATATTCTACACCTACTTGAAACCACTGGAGTTTATCAATAGCTATGTACATGCTCTTGAAAGTTCCTCATTTTCGCGCACTTCTCTAAATTCACTCTTTTGTCATCATTGCGTGCTTTTACTTCTTGACTATTTCTCCGTGCTGCACACATTTTAGAGTGTGTTTAGTTAAGTCGCTGTATAGTGTTATAGACAGATCTATATTTGTGTAGATATAAGTGATGGGTAGAGATAGTGAGGGTGAGAGAAGAGGGGATTTGGAGCCACGTAGAATAGAAGTTGTATAGTATATGCCGACGTTATGTTTGGGTCTGGAGAAATGGAGATAGCGATGGAGATATAACGATAGGAGTTGGAGTGCGCGGGTATCTGCCGCGTTTATACTGCGGTACGATGCAAATCGTAATGTGTGTGAGAGAGGGGTTAAATAGTTTGACGACCCTCTACATTACTCCATAGTAATAGAGGATGATGGAGAGAAGTTGGTGGAAAGTAAAATAGAGTCAAAGAGATTAAAGCACGCATTTGATTATCTCGTGAAGGAGAATAAGAAAATGACGTATTCAAATGATCGTAATTTAGTTGTGCAGATTAATTGGTGGGTGGCTGTGACACCTTTTTTTTTTTTATTTCAATTATTCCAGGTATATGACACGTTATATTTATTTGCAGATGAGTTTTAGCGCTTGTGGTACTATAGCAATGATTGTTTATCATTTAAAATTGCTTTAGCAAATGCACCAATTTAATTCCGCTTATGAAAAGCGTCGATGATTTACTTTATGCTTTTCCTCTTGAATAAATATTAGTTTAGGAAACATTTAATCAGAAATTTGAATGTTTATTTGGAAATGGATGGAGAAATTGCTTTTATTTTGTGGGACATTATTAAATATTAACACCACGGTCTATATATAATCTTGTTTAAGGATAGTTTCATTTTGCGAAATTTGTGCGAGTAATTCACCGCTCTGATATAATCCACGAACATAAATAATGGTGAGAGAGGGACTGTTTTGTTGAGGTATTTTATACGTATGACACCAGTTTGATGTTAACCGCTGAGTCAGACGTATACCAGCCCTTCATTCATATCTATTCTCATATTGTTTTGTGGAACTATTTGCTCGCGTTACAACAGTTTGAATTGGAAAATTTATGTATTGTTTGCGGGAAGAGCAAAGTATGATGGAAATGAAAATAGTGTATAGTTTAATGCAGGTGGAGAAGTGAATAATTGTGGGAGAAAAAATATAGTGATGGTATGAATTGTGTGGGTGGTGCTTTTTGTCTGCTATAAATATTTTGCGTAGTGTTTTTGCCAATTATTAAATGTTAATTGTCGGTACTTTTGTAATTTGTATATTATTTGATATCAATTACTCCTGAAATATTCGATAAATTAAATATTTCTGTTAGTAATGATGCGAATATTTTGTCGATATATTATTTGGCAATGATTTAATTGGGGCGAATTTTATTGGAAATTAGCGGAAGGTTGTAAGGGTAAATGTTGAATAGGGGGCCACACATGACAACATGAAACCCACCTTTTATCTGAAACGTTGCCAAAATGTAGCATAATTGTATAAAAACAATTTTGTAGAGCATGAAAAATTCCTACAAAAAAGTTCCAGAGAGCAAATATCTGATGTTGATAGTTTGGGCGTGACATGCTGTCAAACTTTTATAAAACAAATATTTCCTCTGTGATCGATAAATTCTATTTGTGCTGCAATTTTTTACGATGTTCCAATTATTTTCTCCGATGTATATATAGTTAGATTAAAAATAATGAAAACGTATTTTTCCAACGATGTAAATTTTTAAAAAGAAAAGGTAGAATTGAGATAGACGAAAAGAGTGAAATAATTGTTGTTATGATTCAAACAAGAAAATAATTCCAATTAAAAAATATAAACCATGTGTGACATTGCAAAATATAGTGTTCAATTTAAGTGATTTCAATGTGATATGTTTTGGATCCCAATCACTTTTATCCGAATTAATGAACGAATAAAAAATACGGAAAAATTTTGATGACATTCGTTAAAATTTAATGCCCAATATTCTTCAACTTGAAATTGTCTGACCATAATACCCGTCACTACTGAGAACTCGTGTCGATAACTAGTTTCAGAAAATTTACAAAATATTCGCGGTAAAAATTCCTTTAAGCAATTTTTATCGTGTATCATTGAACAAAAATTACTACATTCTCACACTATGTCGTACGGTTATGGTATTTTTACGATTATGTATCGTAGATAGTTCACTTCATGTATAGTTAAATGTATGTAAAAATGACAACAAAATTTCTCACCCTATATATCTGTATGTGTCAACAGCTCCTTTTTCTTTTTGCCGTTAGCTCATGCGATAGGTATAAATTCTCTCTCACACGAGATTTTTTGCGTCAACTCTTAAAGAATCTCCTCACTCCTACACTTAAGCTTATATACAAGCGTGTATCTAATCTTATAAAGCGCATCGCGATTGGATTTGTGTGATCGGGGGGGGGGGGGGGGGGGGGGGGGGCTATATAAACGTTTATATGCGCGCTTGTGTGTATGTGGTAAAAGCATGAGAAGGCCATAAGGGCTTGTTCTTCATATAAGAATCGATATGACTTGATCGAGAGTAAAAAAAAAAACGAGGGGCGATCTTATATCTGTATAAGAAGAGAAAGAAAAAGCACTATGTGTGTGTGTGTGTGTGCGTTTATGTGTTGGTGAGACATGGTGCGCTTGTGGTGAAAAGAAAAAGAATGAGATGAGACCACGGGGTTTCTTCATTTCAACGGTGAATACGCCGTGGGGTTTCGTGGGATTTGCCGCACATGCTCGCAATTCGGGGATCGATCCATGGAGGCTCGTGCAAGAATGAAACAGCGGTATAGAGAGTGAGTGAGATATAGAGATAACGTAAAGAGGAAAGGAAAAAAAAAATAAAAATTTACGTCTGACGCCTGAGTAGACACGTCGTGCTGGTGGGTGTATCTATACCAGTCTCCTCGAATGTTCAGGTCTGTTCCGTATGTTTGAAATGGCCAAAGCGAAATGGCGACGGTATATTTTTCTTCCTGATCCACTCACTTTTTCTCTGTTGCGCTTCTTGCTACATCTTTTCATCTTCAAGTTTCATCTTTATATACTCTTACATAAACATGGTCGAAGTCACCTTTAGTTTTATATACACGAACATTTTTACACTACCGCAACTGCTGATGTGATCAGAACTCATATATATATATATATATATATCTTATCCATAGGATTTTCTGATTGCATCAGAGCCGTATTCATATTGCGTTATGGTGGTGTATTGGATTATTTGTCCGAGGGTATAAACAAATGTAGTAGTCTGAAACATGAGTATTATGGTTATTTTTTTTTTTGTTACCTTACCTTCCTCATCATTTGAAAGTTATCAAAAAAATAATGTATGCTAGATTTGAATTAAAGTTCGTACGGAATACGAGTTAACGAGGAACTTAATTACCATTTGATAAAGTTGGAAGACCAGTGACGTCACCTCTACATATCAACTGTTAGAGCTTTCATCTACTGGATGAGCTTTGGAAAGCAATAATGTTTGTTACATTACTCTAATTTCCATTCATGATTAGACGTGTGGAGTAATTCTTCTCATTGAGAAATTCGTAAAGAAAGAATTAATTTGCGTTGAATAAAAGAATCATAAAGATATTTTGTTTTGCGTGTTGGAGAAATATTTTTTCCCAATGTAAATCTTCCTAATTACTTCGTTTCTGCGTCATCTATACATAAATGTATACATACCATATCGCATTTCTTTTTCGCTTACATTTATCCGCTGTCAGTTTAATATAGTTTAGTACAAGAGGGAAAAAATAATCCGAGAGAAGGTAAAAGGGACGGGAGAGTGTGCCTCGTGTTAAAGGCGTCTCTATCAACTTTCCCGCAGGGGCCTTTGCCAGTCTTTCTCCCTTGTGGACGGTTGACGCTTCTCTTATTTCCTTCGCTTTGCATTCTGACGGTTGCCGCAGTGGCGTTGTATTAATCGCAGTAGAGTATTGTTTGCGATATTCTCGGGTCGTTTAGTCGTCTCCAACAATTACATTACGCTTGACGAGTAACTCGGTTAATTATCGTTGATGTCAACTCGGGCTTCATTTTTAATTTTTCACTGTTTTATTTTTTTATTAACATTTTTCTTCTTTCTCGTATTCCATTTCACTCCATAATATTAATTATAAACTTTTCTGTTGTCCTTTTGCTTTGAAAAAATTTTCCCTTTTTCTTCCTGCCTGATTAAATTACACGTATAATATTATATGATGTTGATGAAATAGTTCATCTAGCATAATATATTTATTAGAAAAAAAAAAAATAAATATGACCTAAAAAATGTATTACGTACGACTAACTTGCATGAAAATTGAACATTATAGATGATCGTGATGTATACATACATCTCAACGATAAATATCTCCTGTCAGACATTGAAGAGTACGCGAAACAGTTTATTGGCAATGTTCAAACTTACGTTTCATGATGTAAATCGTTTATTTCTTCAGTTGCTAGACACTATTATCTATGTACAGTTGTGAAGCAAAGAGGTTAAGGAGGTAGACTACGCAAAGATAGAAAGAGGGTGAGAGTACAAACGTGGAGCAGGAAGCCCGAGGAAATCCCGTGGCATTTCCGTTTAGCTATTAGCTCCTAACTGTTACGAATGATATCCGGATTCGAAAGCTACTGCATGGTATACTGAGCTTGAGTCAGAGTTTATTTGAGGAAATACGGGGTCATCCACTATTTTATCCGGTCAATTTTACATGGTGTCAAGAACTATTTACTTCAAACCGGAATGTATAAGGCAATAAACGCTTTTTCCACGACAATATATTGAGTTCAGTATACAATAAATATCAATTTCCTTTCATATATTTAGTATTATATATATATATATATATTCCATTAATTCTCCATTGTATTAGAACACAATCAATACTCTGTACTGCATTATTACATTGCCATCCTTTGTAGAAATTGTGTCACGGCATAACCATGAGCCTATGTTGGCTTCATTTAATGAGTCTCGGTTCAAGTTAGACAGGAAACTTAGACTCTATCAGAAATATCACCGGATATTCACCTACATTCTATCAGTTCCTCATAATTACTTGATTTATTTTGAGGAATATAAGGTAATAAATTTAATCATTATTGAGAATGGTCCGCCATTGAACTGGTTATCACAACCCTCTCTGCTGCTTGACTTAAATTATTTTCCATTTCAATTCTAAAAACTCATATTCATCATTCATATATTTTTGTTTGTCTATTCTCGTGGAATAAGACATAATTCTTGCAGATATTCAGGAATGGAATCATTACAATGCATACTTATGACAATGTGTCAGTATACATGTCACTGTAGTGATGCGAGAATAATGAAACGATGTGAGCGTGTCAACTTGAAGTATTCCCATGCGATACACATCCGAGCGTCAAATGCATCGCACAAACATGGGCAAAATTATCATATTAATATATATTCATGTATACATTTATGCAATAAATGCTTATGTTTGTGTTTGTATTTGACACCAGCAGGGTTTGAAATTGAACGCGAGATATTAGCACTTATGAGTATTCATCGACTCTCAATGCACCTAATGAATTATTTCAATTCATGTTTCATCAATATATGTGTTTCCATCTTTCATCGTCATTATTAATTATTATTGTATGGAGATGTGTAATTGTTTGCTTTATTCACTCGAAACTCTCGTACGTGGCAATTACATCAACACTATATAATTAATTGAGAGTTGATGATGAGTGTGAGTCACATTGTTGAAGTAGTGTGTTGAAACTCTCTAGGGAGACGTGTTTCCTACTCTCTAATTTCTATAATTGTTGACGAATGAGAAAACAATTGCGTTTCATTGAATAATAATATCACATAGAATGATGTATATCGTTTCGTAATTTTATTCAATATATACACTCAAATTTTCACACTAATTTACAATATATAAATTGGATAATTTCCAATTTTGTAGACGTTTAACACTGAACTGTATCATTCCTGTGTCATTGTATTGATTTCCGTCACATTGTCCATGTGGGATATATTATTATTTATCATATACATATTCATAACTGGAATCGTACACAGAGGAAAATCCATACGGGTTTTTGGTGTAAAGTATACGTTACCTCTGGGATATATGTTCACTAATGTTAATTACGCGTATAAGTATACATGAAATTCAAATGGCCGTAAGCGCTTCCAACACAGACATTTATTGTTAAATATAGGATGTTCCTTAGATAAATGTATGCTGAAACAGTTTCGTTGTATTTAATCAACCGCGAATAGCTTTGATGTAGGAAGTAGTGATAAATACAAGCCGGCGGTGAGTTTGCCAATCAGAAACAATGTTCTGTTATTCATATCACTTTAATGCAATGATGAGTGAGATTATAAATCGTTGACAAGTAAAATTACTTCTTCAATCACAATTGTACTTGACAGTGATTGATAATTTCAACTCTTTTCACATTAATTTTATGTGATACCACAACCATGTACTTGGCAACATTTTTTATACGTTTTTTTCTCTCCAATTTCTCTTTTTCTCCATTTTTTTTTCTTTTTTTTATCATGATTTATGATACTCGAGCGTGTTAGCTGAGAAGTGTTTAACTTGTTGGTTGAAATGGGTTGGAAAATAATGAAGAGCAAACGCAATTTGATTTTCAAAATGAAACATTTCCACAATTGCATATATCATTTTGTAATTTAATCAACCGAACATTCTCGATTTAAATAAAATAGTTAAATTAATTAGATAAAGTTCAGAGTAGTTATTGAAGTCTGATATATCAACTTCACTCTATCCTTTCTGTGAGCTGTATAATACAGTAGTTGCAGATTTTGTGGTCATGTACTTAGCAGAAGTAAATCGCTGCCGCAACTTTCCGGACCGCTGTATTAACTGTCTTGCAAAGCGACGAGTTTATTAATAATAAACATGTTTCAACTTGGTTAAAGTGGCTTATTTATTAAGCGAAAATACCACTCAATAAAATTGTGTCGCCATATTATTTGAGAAATGTTTTATGTGTTTGATACTTATTTATAAATCATTCCATAAATTGTGTGTTCATTACAAAAAAAAATAATGAATCCATTGATTTTGCTTCCCTTGATGTTGTATTACAAAATATTTCAGTTAGTTGATGTATGAGAATCTGCAAAGTCGAACGAGCAACCGATGTATCAACTTAACTCACACAATTTAATTCTTGCATGGCAACAGTCATTTTCTCCATTACATTCTCCTGAATACAAAATAAAAAAGTGAAATAACAAACAAAAAGCACGGAAATTGGAGCAGAAAATATTTGGAGAATAATCAACAGTTTTTATCGTTCTATCAATGAAACGTCGGTGGTGGAGGTTGTGAATATTGACTGCCATGTTATTTCATTGTTATATAGAATTCGTTTCTTCTTTTCACTGCAATCTCAAATTTAAAAGCCACGACATTGCAATTAAAAAAAAAATCTACGTATTAAACTGCATAAACGTCATTATTATATTTGGAATACAGTAGTACAGTTAAAGTACACATCAAAGTTGGTAAATCGCATATGTATAATTGAAACAATTGACGTAGGAAGTGATGGAATATATAACAGACATTGGGGCAAAATGGGATGTCCTGATTGAAATTAATATTAATGTTGAGTTGGTAAATGTGGATACACTTAATTATTCTATTGATTATTGATGGTAACACAAAGCAGAATAGCTCGTCTGGAGAGAAAATCATATCGTGATTCAAGATACGAATATATTTTGTCGATAATTTCTTATTCATTCGAAAAAATTTCAATTTTCTTTGCTGTGTTTCCATTGAAGCAACGGCGGTCACTGCGTATGACAGCATGCAAAAATTCATGCATTTATATGTGCATATGAATGTGAGTTATATAGATGTGGAGGATAACGGTTCACGTCATGGCTTGTATTTCACGCTGTATTATATAATATATATTTCGTTGTCAACAGAGAAAATGAAGTGAAAACAAGCTGTTACTTGACAAGATGACAAAAGAGATTACTTTGAAAAAAAAAGAAAAAAAAAAGGGAGTCTTGAATACACATGGCAAAACTTGAAGAAACAAATGGCGGACATTTAATTTATTTCTCATTGTTTTCCTCTTTTTTTTTTTTTTTTCACTTGCTTGTATTTTTTTTTTTCCTTTTTTTTCAACAAAAGTTCATTGTCAAGCCTTTGTTGTACACGTATTTTAATTCATGGCGAATACAATGTGCACAAAGATAGACGCATATCCAATTTTCCCGGGTGTGCTTTGTCAGGTAAGCAAAAATATGGAGGAAAAATAAAAGTGGAAAATAGTGATAAAAATAAAGAATAAAGCTATGGAAAAGACACGCTGTAGAGGTACATGCATGGTGTGTGTACAGTGAAATGAGTGGTACACCCACCCTTTTTTGTCCGGCGATATGAATATTGATAAAAAAGAAAGTTTGGACAGAGGGTCGAGATGTGGCATTGGGCGTTAGAGCAAGGGTGATGGTATATGCACAAGAAAAAGTGGAAAAATATGTATAGGGGAATAAAAGGGGAAGGCAAAAGTAGTGTTGGGATACATATATAAATATAGGAGAATGACAGAAAGTGAGAGGAAAAGGGGATGCGTCAACTAACGAAGTGTGAAGCACGTCGGACCGGAGCGTCTGGCGCGCCGCGAGAGATCGGCTCGATAGAAAAGCCGATGAGGTTTTTTGTTTTTGCAAAAAAAAAATTTCACAAAGCTCTCGTGCGATATTGATAGTGTATGGCAAGTCTATCATATATGTGAGGTGTGTTATACCCACGATTGTGGTAGAGAATCATAAAGAATTATATACCTGTATATATATTGAATACCGGTTTCTCCTCCACCTCGCTCACACTCACGTTTCCTTTGGCTTTTCCCTGCGCTCTATTTTCAAATATTGATTGTATAAATTGTGTATTGGCGTCGGGTCATTGACTTGTACTGAATATGGCATATATTTCATGATTTTAATCCTTTTGTCTTGCGCTAAATATTCGATTTGAAAAGGTCCGAATATAGAATCAATTTATACAGAATTGGTTGAGTTTTTTTCATCTTATCATCAATCAATGTCACCTCAAAATAAAAATAATCTGATGATAAAATGTTATTGGAAATGTTTTTCTATATTTTTCTGTACAATTCTTTCTACGTATAAATTTGTCAAGTAAATAGATACAAAAATATTTACGCCATGAGTATTATCTTTAATAATAATAATAATCCAAGTAACGTTCTCTCATTAATTCGTAAACGTAGAAGAAACACAGATCCTCTCTATGCTAAAGGGTATTATCATACGATAATGAGGAAAATACATTTTAGTCAGTATGTTCACGTACAATTACTTCATATATATAAATAAATGAACAAACTCAAAGTGTGTGTGTAAAAAGGCGGCGCTTTATCCTTTATCCTCCCATGTGTACTCATCTGTACTTACTTCGAGAGTTGTATTGTTATTTGCCGTTGAACCGCGCGCGCTCTTTCTATCGTCAATTATACACTTTTCTATTTTTAAGCTTGAACGCGTTTGTTCAGGCGTCGAGTTACATTTCAAATACTGAGACCAAGTGTTCTTTTTTTTTTGTTTTCTTAGTTTAATCCCTCCTCGTTTAACATTTCCCCGTGTTGAAAACAAAAAAAAAAAAAGAAACATTTCATAAATAAAATATCTCTACAGTTTCAGTGAAGTAACTGATAAAAATATTTCTATCAAGTTCACAAGATTAACACGACTAACTTTCGTATACCAAAAGTTCATCTGAAATACTGAGAGATTATACAAATGTGCAGATGTTCGTCTCACACTTTTTGCTCATCTCATTAATTATGTACAAACTTAAAAGCCTTTCTCCAAATAATCCCCTCGTCTAACTTGTCGCAAAATCAATTTGTCCTTATGCATATATCAGTACCTCTTATACTGTATGTTGTTCATCTATATTCTATATACACACACGATCCAACATCTATATAATCTGTCTTGAAGTGGAGAGCACCAAAGTTGTTACGAGAAAAAAAAAGAGGAAAAAAGAGGAAAAAATAAAAAAAAAGGGTCCTGAAGTGTCTTTCGTGACATTTTTTCTCTCTCCCTGTTCCTCACATTCTCGCTTTCTACCGTAATACATTGAGTATTACGATCGACAATTTGAGAATGTGAACTGTGAACCAACTCCACAGCTCCTCGACGAGTCGATTGAGTGGTTGAATGTAGTAGACCCTCAAAATTCTTCAGAATTCCATCGATCTAACTTTTTTGTCCTCTTCATTATATTCTCACTATTCCATAATTTATCTTTCAGAATATTTGAAATTGATGAGAAAACAATGAGGTGGTAAAATACAATATCACAAAATCAAAACAAATAAAAAAGTATACAAAAATTCTAATTTTCTTTAATTCATTCCTTTACATTTTTTTTCTTCATTACATTCTTTTTTACTCGGCATATCGCTACAGTGCGAGTTAAATGCATGATTACATTACAACTGCGTACTGCTTACGTGTTCACCCTCACTCACCCCCCTTATTTAAATCCCTCGACATGAGGCGGTGGGCGACAGGAGGTGACGGTGGTGGCAATGGGGGGGCGTCACAGGGGGTTACAAGTTCCCGAGAGCCCGGGAGGTCGCTTGTGAACCCGGCTGCATTTGGCGACTGCAGATCGAGAGAGAGAGAGAGAGAGAGAGAGAGGACGAGAGAAATGGTGCACAAGATAAACGGGAATGGAGCATTGTGGATAGCGAGAAAATGTGGGAGAGAAATAGAGAGTTGTCAGTATGTACATATATACAGTGAAGGTAGTGGAGAAGTGTATGAGAGAGAGAGAGAGAGAGAGAAAGGGAGAAAGAGGAGATGGTATGGGCAAGAAGGTGGAATAGACACGGGGAGTTGGTATAGGAGGGAGAATGAGGGGAGGGTCTCATTAGGAGCTCTAACGACCCGAGTGCAGCCCCCTATCAACGTCTCGAGCTGAATCACTCACTCACCATCTCTTTCTCTCTTTCATTCTTGGTTGCCTTCAACACTGAGCATCGCGCTCAGTCTATTCCAAGTCACCAACGACCTCGCCGTCCGCGCATATCACGCTTATTTCACCCTCTTTCTTCGTTTCTCTCCTGTGCTTGCGCCAGCTTTTACCATTTATATATCTCTATGTATACATATAAATTCGTTCTCTTCACTGCACTCTTTATACCCCATGCCCTTCCAACCGCGATACCTGATCCGAAAGTCAAATGCACGCCAACTTATTCTGCCAGTTGTCCCGCTGCTTCGTCCCCCGTTATATTCCGCGTGCTCTCCTCTTTTCTTGCATGCCTCGTATTGCAATTATTCAGAATGTACCTCCACGAATAGTATATAGACAAAAAGTCTCTTCTGTAATTAAGTTTTATTTAATTAAGGGATATGGGATGGTGGTGAAAAGAAAAAATGATAAAAGAAATTTGTTTCAATCAATTCATTATTGCCATAAAGTTTTTTCTCGATATTCATAGTAATGTTGTATAGATACATTTAAAAGTTTGCTCTCGTACATTGGGGAAAGGGATAAGTATATAATTAAATAGAGTGTTTACTGGGGTTATGCATGGGTTCATTAAAATTTAACATATGGCGATATTGGTTGAAATTAATCACACAAATTAATACAGTTATATTCATAACTTTATATCCACTTAAGATGAATTTTTCATTATGATTATAAATTGAAATCCAATATTATCCAATGAGTAATTAATTTTAAATTTTATAATAATTCACAACATACACTTGCACCATAAGATGATAATTTACTATAGATTCGCAAATACTAAACTATACCATTTGGTGATGATATACGCTAAAGTTTGTTGTATCATGGACAATACATGTATAAATTAACTAATTTCATTACCTACTAATGCTAACATCTTTCAGGCCAAGCACTCAAGACTTCATATACAAATACACACATATGCATTACGATTACTTGTTATATGCACCGTCAAGTATACAACGTCAGTGAAATTGTGAGCCAATATGTACATGTATATATGTGTCATACTGGAAAACGTAAATGCGTGTAGGTATTCGCAATGATGTAGATATATGAGCACGACAGAACTGCACAAATCCTTTGCATTTGGATTTCGTGACGTGCATGAGACACGATCCAACCATCCATGGAATATATATATATATCCTGTATCTATATACACATACATATATTACATACATGAATTTGAAGACATGAAGTTGAATTTCCGTACGAATGTAAAGCAACATCACTAAACCTCACTGTATTTCCCCTCACACACATACATCCATGCCTTCAAGATTTAGTTTATATTTTTTTCTATATCTTTATTTTATTTTTCTTCATTTTCTTCTTATTTATAAAGTCAACAGAAGTAAGTAGAACTTGTCGTTTATTTCCTCCTTATTTCTTTTACTCTACTTCATGTTACACATTTTTTTTGTTTTTTTTTTTTTTTCTGATTCGTTTCCCTCTTTCAGGATGTATGTGTATATTTGTGTTACGCACAACGTTCGCATACTTACAGACACGCTGTTGCCTGGAAATGGCGGCAATGACTGAAAAGTATATCCACATTCTCTCATAGTTTTCCCGAGGGAAAAGTAAAATTTACTGTGAGGAGGGTCCTGAAAATATATCGTGTGTTTCACACATGTGTAGATAGAAATATATAGGTGTACATACATATTTAGGTATATAATGGCAGAAGGTATAGAAGGAAGTAAAAATAAGGGAGAATATGTGGATGTTATGTGCACCACAGCCCAGAACAATATATTCTCACTACTACTTATACTGCGCCACGTTAACGTTCATGTTGGAAGAGCTCGTTAGGCCTTTTTCTACTGGGCACTTGAGGGTACACTTGTTCTATACTTACTTTGTCTCGTTTCTCGTTCTGTAGATATTATACAGATATCTTTATGTATTATATATAAGAAAATATATGTATAGCTTCATTTCTTTTTCATTCTTTTTTATCTATACAATATATATTTTGTATAGGTATAAAAACCCCTTGATTTTGCGGTTGGTACGAACAATTGTCCGAGGTCAACAAGACAGTGCTTCTCATGATTGCGATCGTCCAATTGGTAGATGTACTCGCTCCCTTCTCTACTTGACTTTGTGAAAATGCTTTTAAATTTCTGTCATTTTTCTTTTTTCTCCATTCCTCTTATCTCTTATTGGAAAAATTTATTATAGATTTTATAATGCATATTATATACGTGTATAAGTATATTTATATTGATAGAGAATTGAAACAATATAGGTCGTCATAAGTATCATCTTTTTTTTTTTTGTTGAAAAATGATATGCTTCACGAAAGTAGTTTTAAATGTTTCAGCCGAAATATATTCGCAATAAATTTCATATATTGTATATATATATATTAATATTTGGGTTAAATTTATATATCAAATGAATAATAAGAATATAAATGAATAAACCCAATTTAAAATAGTTATTAAATGTAGTATCAGGTTGAGGGGATGATTCAAAATCAAATATAAAGTCAGACTTGGATTAAATCGATTTGGGTGTGATATTGATATTGAGAATGAGTGTAAGAGATCAGTATCGGTTCACAGTCGTTATATTAAAGGGTTCCACTTGTCATTGATGCCTTCCCCTAAATATACCTACGTGTTTATTTGTATATTTCTGTCCCTCATCAACTGCAGCATAGCAATAATTGTCATATACGTGTGTATGTATGTGTATAGATATGAGAATTAATATATAAATATGAAAGGATTCGTGCGAGTGTGTATATATGTGCATATAGATTATAAATGCTGAAGGGTTGCCACGCCCGATTCGATTAGCTCACGGGAGCTTTATTTCGACGATTAAATCGACGCCCATAGGTCAATATACTGAGCTCTCGACTCTCGACGTTTTTTTTCATTTTTTTTTTCATTTATTTCTTTCTCTTTTTTTTTCCATCCTCCCTGTATTTTCTCTCCCTAGCTGTTTGACTCTGTGTGTGGTGGAGGCTTTTATTCCAGGCCGCGATTCCGAGGGTGACAACTCTATTCTTCTACACCGGTATATAACCCTCTTCAACAGCGAGATATATTGAAACTATATACGTATACAAATAAATCTGTAATCAGAGTGGGTACCGATCACCTTTAACTATTTTTTTTCCCTCCATCACAATAATAAAATTTGATATTTTATTGGATAAAGTAACTGAATTGAATAGGACAAAAATCAATTAACAATAATCAATTTTTTTTTTCCAATTTGTCCATTAGGTTGGATACGTTTAATTGAGTAATTAACAGAGTGAAAAAAAAAAAAAATTGGAACAAAAAGCCGCGCAGGGATGCACGTAAATTTGTTACCACATACTGTGTCAATTGTCTTTTTTTTTTTTTTTGTGTGTGTGTGTTTGTTGTTCTTTTTCCATCGTTTTCATTGTGAACTATATACGCACGTAACTTTACGCTTTGTTGATTTGAATAAAATGGGTAGAAAAATGCCATCAGAAAGTTTGAAAGCATACGCGCGCGCGCATTGGATATGGTCACTGCGGCAAAGTGGCCTGCTATCATAAACCTTACACCTCGCCAGGCCGGACGCGTTGCGCTTCACGAAGTGTTGGAGCGTAAAACGCAAATTACATGGCTACCGCTCGATCGAATTCTCAAAGCGCACAACGGCAGTGTACCATATACATACTCTGGTTCGTTCACTCTCATATCTATATAAACTCAACTCCACGTATACTATATAGTGTTTGCCACCCTCACTATGTGACCAAGAGAGCAATTCCATCGGTGAACGCATCACAACCATTACTGCTGAACAGCAAACGCATGATCATCATTTCGATGGAACCGTAACAATAATTATCCACTTCCACGATTGATGTTTTGCTATATGTGTATAAATCTATATTTAATATGTATCAATTACCAGCTATCAATATTCGTATACTAATTGAACTTCAATATACAATAATGCTTATTCATATTTCCAATTATTACGACATGATTGGTGTAGTTTTTAACAAAAATAAATTTAATCCGGGATTGTGAACTATATATTATTCAATGTAGAAACGTATTTTATCTATTGACATAGATAGAACTGAAAATTAATAACAAAAATTCAAGAATATTCCAATTCCAAACAGACAATAATAATGTAGATATGAATATTACAGGAAATGAATAGATACGTCTTTAATATTTACCGAGATGCATTTCCAATTCTTCAATTTTAATTTGAACAACAATGTTGAGCAATTGAAAATGAAATATTAAACAATATTCTCCGAATATTATGTAAAATAAGTTTTTACATGATTTAATAGTAGAAAATTCATCTCAACATAAATGTATAAGATTTGATACAAATCACATTTTATTTAGATATACGTTTATACAAGCACCGCTCAACCACAACGACGAACACTGCTTGTTTAGAATGCAACCGCGTTTCACGTCGAATCCCTTTGCTTCAACAGAGTTGACACATAGCGGCGAGTATATATATATTTCCCTGGTCACATTGAGCTGCACTCCATTTTCCTCCTTTCCTCCTACACCGCGTCATCTCCCTGTGCAGTTCCAATCCATAGTGATCCTCCCTCTGGTGATCCTCGCCACTACACGATCTCGCTCTCTATAACCCCTCCTCCTTTCTGTATACCCCCCCCCTGATAGCGCCCGCGCGTCACTAATTGATTGGCACGTCTCTCTCGTGGAGATGGCTCTCCCATGCACATACATATTTAGCATACTCAATGATTGGTCGACGGCTTATTACCATTGAAATGGGTTCGCGTGTCGCCGGGATGCTCGCGTGACAGGGTGCTAGGGGGACTCGTTCACATATACACTACCACTACCACTACCAAGCTTAACCCCACGCTATTCAACTTCAACTTTTACCCTTCAATCCCCACCATTCATTCCCAAATTCACTTCTATATACATACGTATATCTTCTTGATGTTCCATTTTTCTTTACAAGCAACGTTGCGCGCGTTTGTTTTTGCTCCTTCTCTCTTTTGCTCATGCTGATACTTGCAATATACAATATGAATTGCGAGATGCATTGCAAGAACAATGGTTCGAGGTTATATATGTGTATGAAAACCTGTGCGCCGACATCGCGGCTACGTAATAATGTTCACTGTCATACTTATATTTCGCGCGCGGTGCCCGGCGCACCAAGAGGTACAAAAAGCATGTTGTATTTCCTCGGGGCGGATGTCACGTTCATGCATGCTTCGACGTGCCAAGAATGTCGGTATATATATGTAGAATACGTGTATGGGTATATATATATATATATATGTACTGCATGAAGGAATGCGTGCAAGAGCGATTGAAACCTTAATAAATGTTATATCGGTTGTTTTCTTCTTATCGTACAAAACAAAGAGTTGGTTGATTCAATTTATTTTTCGTAGTATTTTTTTCCTCTTCCGTAGAGTATTTTTGTAGAGACGAATCGGAATTAAATTGAATTATTTAATTTTTGTTTCTCATTATCGTATTTATGTGACGGCGGGGGGTTTTTTTTTAATTTGTATGAAAAGTTGGTTAGCGAAAATGGATTTGGTTTAGCAATTTTTATAAAATTATTTAGTGTGAAATTACGAAAATTTATGGGAGCTTCACTGTAATTGAAATAATGGTGGACGGCTTTATTATTTGTTCAATATCGTCCATCGGATGATATCGCAGTGTGCTGTCATATCACAAGAGTTAACCTCATGAGAGATTATTGGTGAGCTGGGATCCGCCGTGGTATGATGAATAATCAATATTATTGATTATTAGTAATTATTTTATTAATTATTTAACCACACGAATAGGGCTGTAGATGAAATTACGATTGAATGCAGACGAATGCACGTGATATAAATCTCAGGCAAGTTCAACAACAAGATTATCTCACTCAACTTTTTTAGACGCCCCGTCTCGGTACAACTTTTTCCTATATCAACATAAAGTGGCGTTTCTAGAGAGTATGGTGCATTTAAATTAACCGAAAGATGTATATAATCATTGAATTATAATTACATTTCCACATAAATAAATATTTCCCTCTTGTTGTAGCAGCCACCCGCATTAAGTGGACGGTTTGAGTAGACGTTGAGTATGAAGTGAAAGGAAATGTGAAGAAGCAGATATTTTGAAGAGTTGATGAAAAAAAAAAAAAAAAAACGCAATGAACTTACCCAGTGTGACAAGCACACATTTTGTATGTACTCACATATATGTTGGTATATATACACGCATCTATAAGAGAATGCAGTAAAATTATTAATGACCCCCTTCAACAAAGTCTCATGTGCACCTAACCATGTATATACCTATATTCAGATGGTTGAACTTTAAGCGATTATATACGACGAGCTGCGGCTTTACGGTCTCCTTGACGCGTGCATTTTCAAAATTTCACTTGCCTTTGGCGTTAGCAGTAGGTAGGATAGTTTATAGATGAGAGATACCCTTATTGCTAGGCGAAATGGACGGCCATTAAATGAATCACTATCGTCGAACTTCAAGTTACGACCACCAAGTGTCTTTCAACGTCTTTTTCTACTTCTAAAACCTCATTCTCATCCCCCTTCATCGTGAATTTTCACTCATACCCCTTCTTTTATACCCACCACCCACCAATTTTCTCATCGATGAGAGAAACTTTTGAAAATGTAACCTCCCACACACACACACACACACACACCAATCTTTTTTTCTCGAGGTGTTCTACCATTTTCAAGTAATGAATAGAGTGAAGCAACGAGCGCACAGTGGTGTTCTTCAGGATGGATAGAAAAGTAGAAGAAAAAAAAAAAAAAAGAAACCTTGACCCAGGTGTATTTTTTTTTTTCTTCTATCTTACTTCCTTGCTTCTTTCTTTTTTTTTTTTTTTTTCTTTTTCGTTCATTGCTCTCTCCATTTGGCATTACAAACGGAGAAAGTAAAACTTTTGCTTGCTACCATGCAAACACTATGTGTATATATTTCTACATGTATTTATATATATATATACACCATACCTTCATGTAACACCCTATCCCACGATATAAATTCTTTAGACGCTCACAAGAAGGCGACCAGTATATAAAAGTTTTTTCCTCACTCCTCAGTGTTTTCTTCTTCATATGACAAAGTTGTCGCCACAATTCCAAGATGGATCATCCCCTCAATTTTGTAAAATTGTTTTCAGTCCCGAATGTCGGAAATAAATATAATTCCCCATCTGAAATCTTATATTATATCAAATTTGAAGACTCAAAAAAAAAAATGAATAAATACATAGACAAACCCGAAAATATAATGAGGAAAAATATCATATCATATTTATTTTGATGAGTGTTCACAGCAGAGTTGTCGTTGTCGTCTTGTGAATGTATAGAGGTCGTTACAGTCGGAAATTATTCGGATTGGACGAGATGGCGTGTGTTCTTGACATCTCTCTATAGCAATGAGAGAGAGAGTTAACCTTCTATAGCTTCCTATTCCTCCCTTCTCGTCTCTCTCTCTTCCTCTCTTCCGCCTTGAGGGTTCCAAGCTTTCAAAGATTAATCGCCGGCCCAGATTTCAGAGTCATTTCGTATGGATGTATGTATAGATGTATCCACATCCGTTCATATTCCTCCTGACTTTCCGGTTGAGATAGTCAACAAGATGTTCTCTCATGTCACTTCAGCGACTTGAAAAATTTTAAGATGTTGAATTTTATTTTATATTGAATCATGATTTTTATTCAATGACAGATTTTTATTTATCTTTACCCTCTTTTGTTTATTATCCCTTTAGAACAGTGATGGCGAGAATTCTAGACTTTAGCAAGTGAGCGAAACACGATGCTATGCGGCTAACCAAGACAAAGGAATAATTTGCCTTGGGCAAATGGTATTCACCATTGAACATACACAACGCCAAGACGGAGTAGAAGACATGCAGCCGCTGGTAGAAAAGCATCGTTGATGCGGTGTTACATTCATCTATATATATATATATATATACATACATACATATGTGGCGTAGGTTATCCATGTGCATGCACATAACTTTGTCCCGCTGTTTCCAACGTGCCTTATATATGGATTCACGTGTCCTACTCCACACAATAGCCAAATAGAGAGTATTGTCCGCTCTTCAATGCTCTCGCATAGCTAGTTTCACGTGGCTGACACTAATTGAACCGCCTGCGGTGCTAGAAGCGCCGACTCTCTGTATGTCGTCTCTACATTTTCAATATACGAATAAAGTATAAACCAACGGGCGACTTATTATTCGTTCGCATAATCGGTATATCTCTCTAAACAAATATTTCGAATTTTTTTTTTTTTTTCGCATTATATTATTAATTTATAGGTTTCCTAACGGCAATGATGAGCAGTGTTGTATGTTACATGTAACTGACCAATAGCTGAAAATAAGGAGATGCTCAGGTTGACTTCTATCAATAATTATTGTTTATTGAGAATAGAACATTGTTTGGCAAACATTTATCGGGAAGTTATTAGTGTTTTATATGTGATATAAATATCAAATTGATGAAATTGAATTAATAGAGACAATCATTTATTTCGGTTGAATGATTTTGACATCTGATGAACACACCATGTACTTCTCATCGCACTGGTGAATCGTATAAATCAACAATAAAATATATAAACGTCATTTACAGCCACATCGAAAGTTGGATGCAAATGAAACAGCGTAATTAATTGTTTTCCCACCATCGCTTTTTTGTGTATCGAGTTCCGGATTTTTTTATTACCACGCCATTATTGAGAACACATAGCATATATTGAATATTCGAATTGACAAGATGCTCTCAGCAATAATGTCCAAAGGGACATGACAAAATTATACCCAAGTCTGAAATTCTGTCAGTTTGAGCAACTTTTGTTATTACTACGTGGTGAAAAATGATAAAAACAATATTCTTTATTTGTACAATTAAAAGTTAAAGCTAACTATATTATCTTATTATATAGGTTCGTTAAACAACATTGTATAGAACATATCATGAGCCAGTATATGCTCAAAGAGAATGCGAGCATACAATGGAGAGTTGTGACAATTAAGTTGATCCCAGGGATTTTCCTCCTTTATCGTTGCCATCATTGACAATATCACGACGACGCAGTCTCCTGGGACAAACTTTTATTTGCATTGTTCGCTTATATCTATACATATATAAAGTATCCAACCGCCTGTGATATCAGTCTTATATATATACAATACACCAACCCCTACATATAGCAAGAAGTTTGGTGCCCTGTGCGTTGTGGAAAAAGCATTTGTTGTCACGCCACCAATTTGTACTTTGCACACATCAGGGAGTTTTGTGAATGTAGAGTGAATGTTCTGAATGTATACCATACACTCTGCCTATATCATACCACCTATCCAATGTGTTTCATCCACAATTTATATATTGTGTATATGTGTGTATCTATACGTACATATCCACGTTGGATATATAGTTGGACAGCAGAAGAAACTGGGACAAATAACTCTTGGCATTCTTGTCCAATAAAAACTCTTGGGTAATTTCTCTATTTTTTTCACAAAACACAATCGTGTTACTATCTCACACTTGAATGTTAGATTTATTTCTGTTATTTTGTTTAGAAATTTCAGAAAATTAATAGATTGATGTTGAGAAAAAAATTTAATCTATATGTAAAACCGATTTATCAAGTCGGACAAGAATAAAGACGACCACGATGATGATGATGATGATGATGATGAGGAGGAGGAGGATGGTGGTAAATATATTTAATAGATAACCTC
Source organism: Zele albiditarsus (assembly GCA_958496275.1). Classification (NCBI taxonomy): domain Eukaryota; kingdom Metazoa; phylum Arthropoda; class Insecta; order Hymenoptera; family Braconidae; genus Zele; species Zele albiditarsus. The sequence goes on along the minus strand of OY292411.1, from coordinate 14,121,547 downwards.
AAACGGTTGCAATTCAACCGTGACAATTGTGAAACGATGCATATACTGATATGTTTCGAGAGCTTATATGCAGTGCCAGTAAGATGCCAGGTGTATTTGGTGGAACACCTGCGGGCTCATATATTATGCAACCAATGCGACGGTATATATAATGACGCTTCTCAACGTGCTCGTCGAGTCGCGAAGGTGTTTCGTGGAAAATGTCTTTTGGAAATACGAGCAGCACTTTCCTATTTACGACTTTAACTCCACACTCACGCGGTTTTCATCCAACGAATTATCATCTGGCTTTCTCGTAGAGCGCAGTGAAACTTGAGAGTTAGTGACTTAATATTATATACGCTATATGTATTATTAGATTGTGAAATTTCAAATAAAAATCTATGCATAAATTTTTAATTGCATGAATAATGGACATAAAACAAAAAGCAAAATTGGAATGAACCATAAAATGTTTTATTCATTCCATCCATTTGTTTAATTACTTCTTATAGTTCTATTTTATATTATCATATGACATATTTTATGTTGAAATTATTCTGGGCAAAATTCTTCATTGAAACATCCTGCAGAAACTTTTCAATGGATCGAGGGTTAGTAAAGTCCCTGAAGAACGTGAACGTTTTCCATCACGATATTTTGTTATCTAGAGAAGGTATATACATTTGCGTTATTTTATCGCTATCCGAATTCTAAATAACATTGAGCCACTAGATAATTAAGCGTGTTGATATAACGTTAATATAAATAAATCTATAGTGTGTCCGTTGGTTGACAAGTATTAGGCCAATAAATTTAATAATTTTTTTCCTAACGGGCAAAGTATGATTGAAGAGTCAGCAATAATAAAACCAACTGCAGGCGTTGCCGTTTTCTATTTCTTTCACTATATTTTATATTTTTTATATTTTTCCTTCCGCTTATACTATACTTATTTCCTCTTTATTTCCTCGCCACTCTTCGGCCATCCGTCTTTTCGTGCTGCCTGAAGAAACGTGGTGGAGAACTAGACGACATTGGATAGGGTGGGTTTAGATATATATGTATATATACAACGCGCTGAGAATGAGAGGAAGAGAGAGAGAGATGATTGTGGGGTGGCCTGTGGCGCATTCGCCTTTTCGTGCGGCTTATTACTTTTCACTTAACGCCCACATCTATAACCGCGCAAAAGTTATACAAGTGACGTGACGCGTGTCGCTTTCCGCACAACTTGGTTCGCTAAATTACACCCACAGGGCAATATGACTCACAGTATATACAGACAAAATGTATATAACAAAACTCTAAGAAAGTATAATAATGAGTGATAGAAAATGGCATGATTGTTAATAGAAGTGAGGAGGTATTTAAGAAAAAAAATATGGCTATTCATGATGATAATATACATCTTTGATAGTTCTGTATTTAAAATTATTTAGAATTAATTCATTAAGTGATTTGGCTGCATGACAGCCGGGGATGAAATTTGATTTGATGAAAATTAATAGGAATAAATTTATGAGGCTTTCCTAGTGGAATCCGATAGACTTTCCTGATGTCATTACGATTGTAATACGTTTGTTCAATTATTTCCTTCCCATCAATCGATAACCAATATTTTAACTGGCACAAGTTTATCCACAAAATAGAATTTCAATTGATAGTTTTCATTCTAGATAATTATCGTGGAAGGGATTAGAGAAATAATTTGGAAAAAAAAGTTGATTTTATAATGGAAAGTTATTGAAAGAATTTATTTTATCAAAGTACCATTATCAGAACTTAATTTCAAATAATAGAGCACTAATTATACACGCTGCGCATCACTAAAATGCGCAATTAAATATATGCAAATCATTATTTTATATTACACATTGAAAATTTTCATAATATACAGAGGATAAAGTTGAAATCCGTGGTGGTTATCTATTATATAACTCACATTAATAACTATTCCAAATTCATTATGAATCGATTCTGCACCATAATTATATTCCCGTATAATATAGTTGAAATAATTATACACTGGCATCTCTAGTCGAGAGTAATTAAACTTCATGAATACATGATTAATAAAATTAAAATAAAAAATATTTCGCTTTCAGCTTATAGATTGCGGTGGAAATTTGAAAAGTTTAAAAATGTGTAGCTTATACGCAAATGAGTTGCAGAATGTATCAAAGTGTGGTTATACAAACGTTACATTATGAAGTGACCTGAGATTCTATGAGCCAAATGTACTTACTGGAGAATATGTTGAGTGTCATGATAAGCTTGCGCAAAGAGGTCACGTTTAAATTGTATACCTACATATATTGTTATACATAACCCATGCAATAGCGTCTGGTAGTTTAGACTTTTTGCATAATTCTAAGTTGTCTTTCTAATTTACTTATTTTCACAATATCATATACACTACTATCACTATACACCAGTGTTGTGCATTCAATAATTTTCTAATTAAAATTCTCATTACGTCCCATAGGTTTCTTTTATCAGCAAAAAAAGAAATTAAAAGAAAATTTTGTAATTTGTAATTAAAATTTATACTTATTCCCTGAAATAATATTAGCGAAGAGTTTTCTCATTTGCAATAAGACTTTGAACATTTCCAAACACCACAATCAAATCACAACGATTCAAATCACTTGTGTTAAAGATTTACGAGTATGCATCAAAAGCAGTGAAGGGATTAAATTACAACAACTGTCATATACTCAACACTTCCATCCACACCTCCGTTTTCCGGACTTTGGTTCAATTGATAGCGTGTGTTAGATAGACATTCCTTCGTTTACGATCCAAATTTTCGTTTTTCTCTAATAGTGATATATATATATATATATATATATAAATAAATTCCTGGTACTCTTTGTCGCATATCCTTTCAGGGTCGTTGAAAAGTCAACGGGACTTGAAGTTTTTGCTTTAGAGCGTTTGCAGTAAAAGTTGAAGACGTGGCGTGGCCCCCTTGATCATCCGGCGGTCGTTTGTCATCTGCCCGCGGGGGTTGAACTCTACTATATATAAATATATATATATATATTGATAACACGCAGAGTGACATGAAAAATAGCGTGACGTTTATAACTATATGAAATGTCTTGACAGTGCAAAAAATCGTGTGTAAAATGTGCCGCCCATATTCAATTATGTTTTAGTTTTTGACTGATATAAATTCAATCATATCGAGAGTGTTTATGAAGAAATAATACGCTGACCTTTTCCGGTGAAATCAATCGCCAAAATAAAGTGAATTGCAAACACACAAACAATATTCTCGAAGAACAATATTTATTTATATTATTCGTTATTACTATTTGTATTGCCCCGATATATCAAATGACAATTATTCAGTAGCAGTTGTCAAATATTGCGGTCACTAGTTCTCCAATATACAACTCACTGTTCATTTGTATATTTTATTAGTTCTCTGTAGTTGATGGTTTATTACATTTTAACATACTGTCTCGTGTCAGTGGATGTCGACCATATTTGTCATTCAAAAAGGTATATATGTATTTCATTTCGATTATATTATAACGGTTGGAGTTAATATAGTGAATAAGAATTAAATTATTGGATATAAAGGGGCAAGATGATTCATATGTACATATTAAATGTATGAGTAATTCAATTGACCAATTAAATTATTGGATTATTGATCAAGGAATTGGTTTTTTTTTCTTCATCGATATTCATGTTGTTGTCGTTTTGCTGAAACTCTGATTAGCTGTCAATGTCGTTTGCCAATTTCAGTACGGTTTGAAGTTACTACGACGAAATTTGATTTACATATTTGTGGGTAATATATGCACATGACGTTTACAATGTGGGTGAAGCTTTGTGTTCAAATCCTATCCATATTTTCAAATTTCACGTAACAACTAGTGTATTAATGATTACCTGTAGATTTTCTTTTTTTTTTCCAACGAGAATAATAATTTGTAAATATGTTTCAATAAAATAATTTAATTTAAATCCAAACATTGTCTGAATAATACGAAATATTTATAAATAATGAAACTTCACGATAACTGTTTGTTAATTTTTGATGGAAGAATAAATATTTTGTTAAAAATTATTCCAAAGGATCTTTACAAAATTCAACTGCAGTAACCATTTATTATTGTGAATCCAACAATATGTATAGTCATCTGAACTATCTCTGCCTTCAACAATACTTTCGACTGTCGTAAAGACCAAACTTCATTCTCAGTGTACCAAACACAAATCCCTTAACCTCTTGAGAGTTTAAAAATATCTCCAACATAACTTGTGACAAAGTGCTCAACTGACGGGACGAGTATTGAACGTCAGTGAGTCAGTTAAAGTTCTTCAACTTCTCACAAAATCTATACTGAATTTTTCAGAGTATTTAATAATTTGTACATTCAATCACAATTCTGACTTTAATGTTTCCGTTCAAAATCACGTGAATGATTTCACGTCTATATAATCTACAAATTTAAAACACCCAGTATATATTCATTATCGTGTATCTATAAAATATATTCGGGGATTTGATGCTAGTTAAATTAATCGGATGCAATATAGAATCAATATGGGAAACATTTGCAATTTGAATTATTATATAGAATTGGCTTCTGGCGGTTTTGATTGCTGAAAACTATATTCACTGCTGTTTCACCAAATACTACATCAAGATATAAATACTCATATATACACTCACATAATCACATATATATTTTGATGTATCATTAATTAAATTTCATCAAAGGAATACGCGCATCGTTTCAATGTATGATTGAAAATTGCATTTATTGATATTTCCACAATTTTATTCTCTTTCGTCTCATCTCAACCGAATAAATGTACAACGATTGTTCAATACTCCGTTTTGGAAAAATACGTATTGTGAAAGATATCACACCATATCATTAAATTGCTTCATAACAAATATGATCCACCGTGCATCAATGTCACTCTAATTATCACGAAATACAGAAATGGTTAAACGAACATATGTTCCTGTGCCACTCACGCATATATTCTTGTACATGTATATCAATATATATGTATAACCAAGCTCCTATTTCCTCCCGATACAAACGCAGTTCATCGGCCCCTTTGATTAATTAATTAATGAAACACGATACCGTGAAACACTTCACGTTTGTGCATTTTGTCGCACGTCATTTTATGCATATACATATATACACAATGGATGGTATAACAAATCAATAAACACACTGTGACATTATTTTTTGTTGAATGCATTCATGTCATAATGTAAAATATTGGTGCCATTTTATATGCCTGTTATGTCGCGTGTGTGTGTGTGTTTGGATATGATGAGTCAAATTGCACTATCTCATTTTTTTTTCTCTCTATTTTGTAGCGGACAGGGGACAAATCAACGCAATGTGTTTTCAGATAGACGTAAAAGATATGATTTGTATTATTTTTTAAACCATTTTTTTTCCGTTTGCAATAAAATTATACGAATAACGATGCCATGAATGTTCGTGGTTTACTGGTAGTTATTATATTTTATTTCTTTTTTTTTTCTCTGTTATTATTCCACCTTCACTTGAATATTTTTATATTTGTCAGTGAATATTTTTATACAATATCAAAAGGAGCATTGTTATATTGGATTCAATGGTGTATTTTTACATTTGATATCTATTCAAAATTTAACATTTATATTTCATCCAATTCTTGGCATTGAGGTTAATAGTAATCTTTGGTGTAAAGCTATTTGGCTTGGATTAAATGTAAGCGAGACGTAAATGGGTCTGCGAGAGTACCAAAAAGCTCTACGATAGGTACTATGTGCTACAAGTTTACTAAACACACAAATACAACTATATATACGGTATGCGCAGAATGCTCGTATATACATTTGTAGAGTATGTATATATATCTTCTTGTGCCCTTTCTTATCTCTATTTCACCGGCAGTCGTAAAGTTGACCCGAGATTCACTGTGTCACTCTGAGAATGTCTTTTCATATACACTTAGAAATCCAATGCTACAAACATTTGAAGAGACTTCTTCTAACTCACGGTAATATAAATTTATCCATCATACAAATGCATAGTTGCATATTCCACTACAATTTCAACCTAAAATTTCAGTCAAAAACCAACCACAAATTTTTCTATCCAATTCAAATTTTTATTATATATAATAAACTATACAATTATGAATAAATGCATTCAAATGATTCTCCAACAAATCCTAAAATCATTTATCAAGTCCCAAGCAATTTAGTTGAAATGAAAGACAAAAATTCATGTCTCGATAAAATTAAATTGACGTGACTCTAATATCAAAATTTCACAGTAAATTTTTACAAAAGATTCACGTCGACGTTTGTTCAAAATATTCAACTGTACATGTATAGCACATATACAAACATAAAAGACGCTCCCTTATTTCCGTGAAAATTTATCGTCCACAGACTTTGAAGAGTAATGTGAAGTCATCCCAGGCGTCGTCGTCGTCGTCGTCGTCGTCCTCTTCCACAGAGAAAATAGAATTGCGAATTGAAAATAGAATCCCTCAATATTTCTCAAATGCGACAACATCGCACAGCGGGCGATAGAATAACGCGCTAAAGGTGTGTGAGGATTTCCTTGTGAAGAGAAAAGAGAAAGAAAAAAAAAAGGTAAAAACAAACATTGAGAGATGATAGAACCATATCGGTCATCGTTTGCCGGAAGTATTCGATGTAACATCTCTCGGGCGCTTGGAAGACTGATTAATGGAAAGAAAACGGTGGAACGACGTGTCTGCCATAAAAAAAAAAAAGGGCGGAACGTAATGCATATATGTATACACGTTCTTTTATATATTTTTATATCACCGTGACTCACGATTCATAAGGGATCAGGCAAAGAGCAGTGGCACCAGCATCAGTGCAATAGAAAACGCACCGTGGCCATATACACGTAGAGAATACGAAGAGTATAGCAGCAGCAGCAGCAGTAGCAGCAGAGTGCCGCGTGTACTAACGCCACGCCGCGGCGTGTTATTGATCGAACTCTCGACCCCCTTGGTGCGCGATGGTCGACTCTTTCCCTGTTACGTCGCTCTATATAACGTCGAGTTGAGTCCCTCTTGGAATTCTACTGGGGGATCGCCATGCGGCACTCAGAGATGGCCCTTAGGGCAAACCTTAACCACACACATACACATATGTACGCTACTCATTCTTCCTTTCTACAATTGTTCCAATCCAATTTACCAATTGGATGCGATAATGCTGCATCACTAGTGCGGATGGTCATTGCGTGAAATTTCTTCGTCTTCTCAATGTCTGTCTATCTATCTATATGTGTATGCAATAGGGGTGTAGATATCCTTCGGGACAATTTGACGAGAAATTTCAGGATTCTGGCTAATGTACTGGGGTGACAATGGTGATCGAGTGTATTCCTATCTGTACAGAATTAACGTTGCTTAAAGTCTTCGGTGAATACGTTAATGTATATTATATATTGAAATAGTCAGATGAGGGATTATTTAAATGGGCAAAATATAGAATTTTGTATCGCGTTTAAATAATATTTTGATTCAATTCCTGTTGAATTAATTTCCTCGTATTTATATTTTATAAATTAACAATAAAATACCTCATAAACATGACTATATTAATAATAACGAGGTTGCAATTAATCTTGGTATATTTAGGTACATAATATTCATCATTTAAATTTAATTTAAATCGACAACTTTAGTATACTGTGATAGTTATTGGAATATTTCACGACAAAGTTAATCTGACATAAGTTTAGTTATACCACGTATATTAATAGCGCACGAAAGCGTACCAGTGTAGCTGGCAAGGTAAAGAGTAAATGTGTGTGGTTATAATACTTCACAGAAGAAAGCAGAATATTTATATATACCTACATGATATGTAGGAATTATTTGCTTTGAAGCATAATGCTTGATGCACGCAAGCGGTACAAGGCTAATTGAGAGGAGTTTAAAGCGTAGGTAACGCGATGTGCGCCCGCGCGCTACAAGAGTTTTCAGAAATAACGCTGACAGCCAAAATGAGGTTAAACGATGAAACTTCACGTTAACGGTTCGCATTTCGTTGAGAGAAATGGCACGTTAATAAACAAATGACCTGTGAACAGGCTCATTATTTTATCTCACTTCCATTTAGCTACATTATTTTTCATATGAGTTTTGTTAATTATTAGCAATGTCAATGAATATAATGCGAGGAAGCTGTTTATTTAAAATAATTATTGGATTTCTCGTAAATGATAGATTGATAAATTAATTTCATTATTTATTCAGTAGATTGGTGACCGTTGATTTTGACACTTGAACTTTTGTATTCATTTTTGTTTAGTCAATAATGAAATATGTGAACATTTTCACAATAATCTTTTATCAAATACATCATGTTCGACAACGGTTTTGTTGATTCATTACAGTTTCAATTAATCAATAATATTTTATCTCTGATGTGATATTGCGCTACATATTTTATATTTAACTTTTCTCAGAGGAGTAATCGATAACCTATTTTGAAATGTACTTTTAGAATAAACATTAGTCTGGAAAACATTATTAAATAATTGGAATTTATTTCAATCCCTCATGTCCTGTGATGAAACTACTGTTAATTAATTCTGCAAAAGACGAGAAAGAAGGGAGAATAATTTAAATGTGATGTGTCAAAGAGGTAATGGGGATATTTATTCAGAATCTTCATTATATTCTGAAGCTTTTGATATCGTGTGGTCTTGCATTTCGCTTTATCCCAAATTCTAATTACTCATTCCCAAAATGTTTACACAATAGATTATGTCATAACTTGCTGCATGCAATATTTCTGATATACAAACTAACAATAGAACTATTATGGTCCATTTCATGCGCACATCGATCAGTTTTGTATCCAATTTCATACGATACAAATTCACAAACTACATTATATAATCAGTGCGACATGACTATGAATTAATAAAAAATAAAAAACAAACACTTTCATCTCATTTTACATGCAACTTTTCGCACGTTCTTTAAAAAACAGGGTATGAACTAGTCCACCAATTCCAAGATAGAAGATCATCCGTCTTAATTCATATATTATTCATCCGCAATAATAATTCAGTTCTGACCACTACCACAACTCAATTTTCATAAATAAATTAAAATAATGTTTCGTTGAGCAACTCTAAATCAACAATTAAAATACAAAAAGCTTCAATTAATATTAATCCTAAAGAGTGTTTATTAAACGAATAAAAATTGTGTGACGTGTGCATGAATGTACGCGTGACAATTTATTGCAGGAATTAAAGTCAAATTTTCATGAAATATATATTATAACTTGACAGCGATAATCCAAAGACAACATGAACCATATTATTGCGAGTTTCAGCATTCACCAACCGAATATTGATTCGGGTTGGAAAATTCGTGCAAGGATTGCAATAGGTATATACAAAAGTTTTCAATATAAATACATGTACGCGTGGTTTTACCTCAACATTTTGCTTTGCCATATAATGTTGCACTGGCTACCACTACTAAACACTACCAAGAGACAGCATATACACTTATACGTATATCTACGCAGATGTTGCATGGTACCACCGCACACCCACACACACACACACACTTAAATACCTACCCTCGGAACGCGTTATTTTACTGCAAATAGCAAAACGACTTACGTATACTAGCACAGCTGGCCGCAATTACCAGTCCGACATATACATGTACAAAATACAGTTGCATTATGCATGTCCAACGTACATTTTATAGCACTCATTTGCGACTTATGTTTCTTCTTCTGTTCATATCAATTTTCCATCTCCTATTTCAATCCTCTTGTTGTATTTATTTTCCATCAAATCAATTCATTAACTTTGTAACGAACTAATTAACATTAATCTAAACATTTATTATATTCTATTATGTTTAATTAATTGCAATGAATTATAGTGAATTAATTTTCTCGTTATTTTAATCAGTTGTGGTGAAATTCATAGTTCTATTAATTTATGTTTGATAAAAAAATATTTCAGACAGCTTTGCACCGATTAACTTCAGTAGAAATAGACAGTACGAATATATTTATTCAGACGAAGAATAACTATTTTTTCTGTTCCATCAAGTTCTTAAAGTTCTTTCAAGATCTGTACGTCATATTATAATATTAGCTCACAAACTTTTGACATCATTTCTCCTTCTCTTTATCTTCCGCCTTCGCATTTCTATTCATTCACTTTCAGTCGATCTTTAAGCGTCATGTAAACTCAAATGAGTGGATTACAATGAAGACATGACGACGAGAGTTGAGTTGGCTCGTTGAAGTAAGAATTTCAAAGTTGAATCTTAACAACTGAATTCTCGATGGTCTGGAAAATTCCTCTCGATATTTCCTTCTCGACAAGATAATGATACCCTTCCTGCTGCGCACGAGCAAATTCAATATATACATATGTATAACCTACCCCAATAATCGACATTGCTGAGAAGGAAAAGTTGAGAGGATAGTATGGGAATACAATTGGATGGGATGAAAATGAGAGGATTTTTATGGAAGGTGAAGATGCAAGTTGGGTGTGTCGAAGAGAGAGAGAGTAAAACTGAATAGAAAAAAAAAAACAAAAATGAACGAACCATTCAATCTATACTACCTCTGACCTTGCCATCCTAAGTTTTTTCCCAATACTCAATGTAAGAGAATCGTTTTTCACCGTTTGTCGTTTCTTCTACTTCTTTTGCATTCGAGTAAGATGCAAGCTTCAGATGTAATTGAAACTCGCTTCTTCCTATATTCTTAAGAACACCTCTTTTAGTTTTGTAACTTGAATCGTTGTTACCGCATGCCCTTCGGTCTTCGATCTCATTTGTTCTTATTGTCTTCGAGTAATAAACCAAGAAGAAGATACTTTTATTTTTAACTGGCAAGAAACTGAGACAAGAGAGTAAAAAAAAAAAATAAGACAAAGCTCCTACTTTCTCAAACTTTAAGTTCTTCGGTCTTGATATCGACACTCAATGTTTAATGAACTGAAATTCATCGTCTTTATTATCAAAATTGAATTATTTTCATCTCAACTCAAATGTATCAATGGTGAAAAAATAAAATCATGACTTTTGATTCAGATATTAAATTAATGTCTCATACAAAAAGTATTTTATACGAGGAAAATAAACAATACATTCCCTTCCTTGTTGAACCATTTCGTAACTCCATTCAAGAACAATGAAGCTGTGAGGTTATTATTCTCATATCAAACTTTATAAGAAATAAACGCAGAAAATGTCTTCTCTCTCAAACATCCTTTTGTGACTCAACAATTTATGAATCAGTATTAAAATATTGGCAAAAAAGTGAATTTATAACTTCTGCAAATACAAAAATCAAGAATTCAATTTCAAATACAATGCGATGAAATATCATTTGATCAAACTCAATTCACTCTCTAATTCCACAAGAATAAATTATATTGCTGTTGTCAGTATATGAGACTAAAGTCTATACGATTGAGTATATAAAATGACAATCAATACAACGTCCCCATCGTAATATACAATCGCATGTATACATACAAGTGATGGACATACTGACGAGTCTGGATAGAAAAGTAAGCTCTGCTTGGTAAAGTGACAAATAAGGCTCGAGTGGGAAATGGCGTGGCAATATACATACTGTGCATTCATGGCTCTCTGATGTCGCGACTGCAGAGAAGAGAGATAGACGCGAGAGGGAGAAACAACGAGACAGAGGAGCAGGGGGAGATCTCCCTGGTGTGTGCGGTATCTAATCGGCGTCCAGCGGCCTGGTGAAATTTATCGTTGTCCTTCCGTTATCCCGAGGATTATTTAGCGTCCCTCCGGAAGTGGATATAGATATCTGTACACATGCTAACATATATATATATATACGAGAATGGTCCCAACTGTTAAACAGACACTTTGGGGTCAAAGTGTAAGCGAAAATCAGAGAAAATAACTCTATTACACAGCGTAATTATATCAACGTAATCCAACCGGTTCACTAGAAAAAAAAAAAAAATAAATAGTCCATATAATTATTCGCAAATGCGAGAACCTGTGAATTTAGTGGTAAAAAAAAAAAAATTACCAAGTGCAGTAACAATAATTCCTGTTCCTTATGTGAAATAATGAAATTGCAGTGAAATAAAATGAAATAAAAACAAAATGATAAATAACATGAAACAGAATTTTGTAGAAATATTGTTGGGAATGGATAAATCTAGGTCAAATCAATAAATGTATTTTGGCAGACATTTGCTCGCCTTGGGGAAATATTCATTATAGTTTGTATATGTGCATATGCATATATATATATAAATTCATCTATGAAGGAAACCAAACTATACATAAGCGATAACTGGAGTTTATGTTTCACCATTCGTGTATATATATTTTACAGTGATATATATATATATATGAATACGTAGCCGTTAGGTATTATACACCTCTGGCGTTCAATTCGCAAATACCTTCCGGGCCTTCTATTTCGCCTTCTGCGGAACACATCTATACCGCCAAGAAATGAGCCCTCCCACACATTGATATATATTTACTGTACATAGGCACTCTATAGAACCTTCATATATATATATATATATATAAATGTACATATACATTGCGAACGGTATTGAAACGGAATTCAGTATTGGGCAGAGATTCGTGGAAACGTTGCATCCACTATGTGCTTTGCGCGTTTCCGGATGGACAACTATCTCAAAACTCTCGTCCCTTCGCAATACCATCCTCTCACTCACTATATACTTCTATCGTTATATTCGTCTTTATGTATGTGTTATGCGTATATAGCATATATGTAGATATATTTCGTTTCGTTCACCAACACCGCAACGAGCAATATCATGTGATGTGACAACAATAGGTTGTGTTGGGTAGAGAGGACATACAGTGGAAGAGAAGTGGTCACCATACCTTTACGTCTATTGTCAAGGCTGTCGCATTGACACGTCTGTACCCGTTTAATTGGATTTGAATAGCATCAACAATTGAAGTTATTATATTTATATTCGTATATGTATATACATGTTCATTTTGTCATGACCTCTGTGGAATTTATATTGTACATTTTATCGTTATTAAATATATGGGAGAGTTGTTTTTTTTTTTTTTTATATAGTCCAGTATTTTTGTATGAATTAATAATTAATTTTAATTCTTGCTTTCATCTTTGAACACGATATTGACGGTTTTGTGAGAATTTTTATTGTCTCAGAAAATACGTGTGTGGTGTTTTATATTTCACTACACTCAGTGGTGTCACGCGCTTGAAATAAAATATTTTATCAATTATATTTTTGTGAATATTAAGATCTAATAATGTTTTACTATTATTTTCTCGTTAATTTGATTATAACAAAAATACTTAGTATTATTTGTAGAATTCACGATGATAATTTACTTGCAAATTACTTTTACTTAATTAATATTAATTCAGTCATAGTTATTTATCGAAAATGAAAATGAATTTTCCATCTTTCGTACGGTGATATGGAGTTTCCTCGAATAACATTTGCCAATACATTATTTTTCCTACAATTTTTTTATAGACAATTTCAACGAAGCATGAATACATAGTATCATCAATCTCATTGAATCTCCCGACTTCTTCATGCATATTTATTTTGTTGTTTTGATTGTTGAAATTTTATCAAAACTCCTGAGCTATACATCGATTGACTTCATGATTAGATGACATCACTCTATGTGGTTGGTATTCGTAACGCTTCACAAATTTATATACATAGAAACAAGTACATAGATAGTGATCGGTAGGCTTTCATGTATCGCAAGGAAAATCGATGTTAAATATGTACATCCGTATAGGTATGTACAGTGAAGTCACGCACGACAAGCTCACAAGTGTATACATACATATAACTCTGTAGTACGTTCTTCTCTCGTTTCGTTGCGTCCAAACATTGTTATACTACCTACAAAGTATACACTCCACAGGTATACCATCTATATGAATATAAAATTCTATATTTAGCGTTATAAAAGAATCTACAGAGACAGATACATAGATAGGGAGAAAGAAAAGAGTGAGCGGATAGTAAACGGAAAAAGAATAACCGAGAAAACGATATTAAAGTAAGTATATTAAAAGTGGAGCTTTCTGTTCCAACAATTCGTCGAGCATTTCATTTATGCACTTTGTTTTCTGTGAAATAGACAATTTGATTTGTCTTTTTTTTTTCTTTTTTTTATTGTTCACTCAACTCAAAGTAATTAACTTATAGCCAGTAGCAAAATATTTATTATTAAGGAAATATTCGTTAAATATTCGCGTACGAATAACTCTGTCACCTTTTTTTCCCCTCATCCCCTCGTGGATTTCCCTTTTTTGTTTATGGTACGATTTTTTAATAATACAGTTGAATCTCATTATGAGGAATTGTTCGAACGAAAAATTCATATACAATTGGAGTGGAGAGAGGTTTTTGTTGGGTTTGAAATTATTGTTTTCGTATATCAATACTATATCGACATTATCATAGAAATTAATGTGATATAATATGCAACTCATATACAATTCGTGTGCACGGGAAATTTTCGTTGTACCAAAAATGATTGTATTCATATATTAATACTGGATTATATCGATATTGTGATGGAACTGTAATATCATAATATGAAAATGATAACAATATATACTGGAAGATATTTTTTGAATGGTGGATAGTAATTCTTCATTTATACTCCACAATACAGGAGAAATTTGATTCATTTATTTCTCCTGTATCTCCAGTGAATTAAAATTTGAAGAAAAAAAATTCCAATGCTATTTTTTTTTATGCGATTATATAAATCTTGTTTCGGTGAAGATACAACAATTAATTGGAATTTTATATATTGACAAGCAAGCAAAGTTAATTAATTTTTATTGAACTTTATTCAATTATAAGAGCAAATGAAAATGGAGTTGGCAGAGATTCGTTGCAAGATATAAAAGATGTTCTTTTTACATTGCGGAATACGTATAATTTTGGTATCGAAATTGAAATGTCAACTTTAAATCAATTCAACTCGGGAATTATCGATATTTTCTGACATTTAAAGTTATTTCAATAGAGAACATTGTTCTCCACATGAAATAACTGTTGTAATTTATTTTACATCGATGGTAATCAAGATTTATATATATATATATATGTATCATGAAACGAAATAACAGTCGAAGATAAATCGCGCATAAGTTTCTTATCACAACATTTTACTGTACATAAATACAAAATTATTACCATGAACATACCAATGTTCAAACAGCAACCTGTTGACTCGAACAATCATCCATGGACTTAACAATCAGCCTAACCTGACCTCAAACAATATGTATATATACATATACATATTGTACATTTGTCGATATTGTTTTGGAGAATATATTGCGTGACCACGTTCATCTGATTGCTCCATCATTCCTGAACATAATTGTGGCGCCGTTGACGCGTTCTCCATGCACTTCCCACAACCCGTATCTACGTCACCCCTTTCAAATCCCATGTGTTTCAAATGTACCGTCTCCTCCTTTGGGGAACGTCTGTCCATCCATCCGAATTATCATTACGACCGGAGACGTCGCCGGCACGACGCGACATTCAATGATCGATATCCCGCTACCACTTCGACGTATAGATACACACACACACACACACACACACATAAATATGAGTTTATCCATGTATTTGTAGATACACATATAGAGTTGATGGGTTGAAACCCTCTTTGGACGTTTCTGTCGATTAAAAAACAATCGCGATTGTCCAGGATTTATTATTCCTTTTTTTGCAATTTTTCAATTTCTCTCTTTTCATTTTGTTCCTTTTTTTTTTAGTTTGTCTATTTTTTTTCTTTTTTCTCCTGCCTCATCCATATATAATCATGAACAATGTTTTATACACACATTTGTACTCGAAATTTTCTAGAATTATCCCCGTTGAATGATAATAATAGTGATGAGGAAAAAATTGTTATGGTGAGAAAATAAATGATAATATATTGCGGGGAGGAATTAATCCGTGAGGGAAGTTATTGATTTATTATATTGCATGGGTTTATATATATATATGTGTAGAAGAATTTTATTCATTTTGTAGTTTATATCTATATACCCTTTGGGATGTGACTCGTTGAATTGGAACAATGCCATCGCTGTACGGTATAAATGTTGCTGGGCGTATCAGAAAATTTTCGTTACCCCACCACCCCTATCCATAAGAGAAAATACGCGCCAGTACTATTATCACGAGTCGATTACTATGCAAACACACAGCATGCTCTTGATCTAAATGGGAGAAACGTGCTTTCTTTCTCTCGTTCAATTCCTTTTTTTTCCTCATAGAATTTCAACACTCGTCGTTTTCATTCTTTGTATGTACACGTATATATATGTACATAAAGCCACATATATGTTTCATTTGTAAATTTAATAACGAATTATAGAGAAATTTATGAAACAAATTTATTAAACAGTTATATTTAATATTAGATTGATATAATTATTTGATAAATTCATGCATGATAATCGGATTAAAAAATTCTGCATTCAACTTTTATCTCTCTGAAGCTTTGATTATTTTTTAATAAATATTTTTTATATTTTACCCATTGTGATGATTTTAAAGTTGTTCAAAGGCATTTATTTAATTTTTTTAATTCATAAATTATCCCAAACAATCATTACAATAATCGAACTACTTCAAGGACAGTGGCAGCTTCTTTTCATTTTCACATGTCGTCTAAAATCACTCTTCACTAAAATTCTCACGATATAAAAAAGAATAATAGCAGCAAAAAAAAGGAACAAAAAATGAATAAGAGCCACACGTTCTCCACCACACATTGTATTTGTTCAGCTAGTTGAAAAAAGCTCCATGTATGTATAAAAACATCCACCCACACACACACAAATCATGGCAAAAGTTTTGCCTTGTATTCTCTCTCGCTGTCGCCCAACCTGGCACTTATCTCAGTGACAGTTTTTCCCCCAAAAAAAAAGTGAAAAAATAAATATATAAATAAGTAAATAAATAAAAAACTACTCACGGTAAAATCTTCGCTGTGAGGTGTACAAATATACCACCCTTGCTTGCCTCTCACCCCTATCACACATGTCACTATTTCTTTAGCGTATATACACATAGAGACATCGATAAGTCGTGTACTTGTGTAAACCGATAAAGTTGCGCTGTTGAACGTTCAAGATGGCTCGTAGATATACAAGTTAAACGTTGAAGCAAGAGAGAAAGATTTCTTGTGGTAAAGTGATAAATAAATAGATTTCTGCCATTTTCTACCTCTTTTTTTTTACTACCAATATATCATTTGCTCAACATTGCAGAGATATCGCAACTATATATACGTCAGATGTGAATCTACACATATAACGATACACTCACCAATACACAAATGTATATATATTAATATATATATATATAACTCAATGGTTTATATTGTGCATTGAGTATATGTATTTATATATAAAATGGCCAAGTGCAATGTTGTGTTGCGATGAATGTGAGCAAGTGAACCGAAAAATTTTCTCCGTTCTTCATTTTTCGGTGCTCATGGGACTTCCTTTTTCCACTGTTACAGACAGTTCGACCTGTCTATTTCCGATAGCACACGATGCGCCTCGTTTCATTTCACCTCTTTTAGCTTCTTTTTTCTTTCAACATTTCTCTCGCCCCTCTCATCATTCTGTTATTTCTTTCCAACTGTGCACCCGCTTATAGTATATATACGCATTTCCATTTCCGTCAATCTCACCGCGACGTGACGCCACATCGAATGTACCCGCATATATATATATATATATATATATATATGTATGTATGCGTTTATCAATTTCATTCGTGCTGTTGAAATCAATCGGTTGATTGATAGATATTTCACGTGTGTGAATTTTTTAAAAATATTGTTTGTTCAATTCACATTGGATATTTGCTTTCAGATAAAATATGGATGATGATGATGATGATGGATATGTATATTAGAGTGGTCTGGGGATTCAGCAATTTTTTTTTTTTCAAGGCCAACGCCCTTGAGGTACTTTTTGGATATAAAACTGTTTTTTGTGGGTGATTGAGGGGAGTCAGATTATTCAGTCGGAAAAAATTACTCTTTTAATTATAGTTAATTAAAAATTCATGACTAAACAAATATAATATTTTCATAATTATTGTCCTGTTTATTTTGATAATGAATTAATTATAGATATTACGAAATGAAAAAATATTAATAGCTACCTCCGATTTTTTAATCCGAATTATTTGCGAAAATATTTTTATTCCGAAATCAAAACTATGAATTCTAATTCAATTTTCACTTTGTCTGGGTCAACGTATATATATATATATATATATATGTATTGTATATATGATGTATATGGATGGGTGCGGGTGTATATACATGCACGTGTTTACTTTGACAAACTGGACAGAGAAGGCAAAATGGAAGTGTCACGATATTGTCAGACAGCTCATCCGTGAAACAGTACGAAGTGTGCATGAATTCGACCCCGTCTGACCAGAGAGTTTAGACCCATTCTAAATCTAACTCCGAACAAACTTTCTCAAAACCGTTGTCGTATGGCTCGACTTCCTGCTTTGAGTGAGGAAGGGAAAGAGGATGCTTACGGTTTTATGTCGCGAAAATACCTCTAGAAATATAGTATTTTACTTAACTTGCTTTTTGTTTCTCTTCGACAAATGCCATTTCCAGTTTATTTATATTATTTCGTATACATTTATTCTTTATTTCGTTTTTGTTAAATCCGCTTTACTCAATTCCTTGGTGGATCGTGTGTACGCGGGTTTTATTGGTGTGTCGGTGTATATCTCGCTCACAGTGGTTCTCGAATGTGTAAAGTTCGATTCCATTTGCCGTTTCCAGACACGATGGATCTTTGTATTCAAATCACTATGTATTGAATTGAAATCAATTCAAATATTATCCCAGAGGAAAATCCTCTTTCACTGCACTATTTCGTCATGTTCAACATATATACCTTAGTGATCCAATATTGTACATTGACCAAATATCATTGTGAAATATATTCAAGAAGAAATATTCCGAGTTGCAATTACGATGAAATTTTTACAATCTAGAAATATATTGATATTGTGATTCAAACAATCGTATTATTATTTTCTTCTTCATCATCATCTGTCAATGTCGCATATAATATTGGAATCAAACGTGCAAATGAAGTTCGGGAAATAACATATCAACATGTCGAGAGAGAAGGTCTACATTAATTTATTATATGTTACAGATTATATAAAAATGTCAATGATTTTTTGTCTGGCTCAATAATACTTGGCAATAATATATAATAACAATTTTCTTAAATCACTACGAGCGTGAACTTGGCACATCTTTTTATATGAAAGCCCTTTTCTGAATTTACATCCATACATATTATTAAATTTTCTCGCAATCTTCACCATTATTGGAAAAAAATATGTAATTGAAATTCTTCAAATACCTAACACCGATACAGAATTTACCTTGTAATATTTTTCTTAGGATTATACTTTTCATAATATCCGCCCCACAAAAGAATTTAATTTCAATTTCACTCACACATTTTTCTCTCTATTAATATCGAAATAAATACCATAAAATAAATTACATATCTTCCGGATTTATTCGGTTGATTGAAAATGAATTTTTCACTTCATTCTAACGCAAAGCCATTCAATGTTGACTTACGATATCACATAGAATTAAATTCCATTTTGATGAATTGCACTTTACAATAGTTAAATTCATTTTCAAAGTAAAAAATAATAATAAAATATATCATTTGATGTATTTACTCTTTTATATAATATGCTCGTGCCAGCTTTTACGATAAAATATCGTGCGCATACCAAAACTTATTCATAATATTTCCATTGGGAAAGATGTGAAAGGCGCAGCAGTAGTATATGCCAAGCAAAAAAAAATGAAAAATAAAAATATGGGGAAAAAACACGAATGGGGTAAAAAAAAAAGGAGGAAAAAGAGAAGGACAGATTACATTTTAGCAAGAGGTACACGCGCGCGCCTTCTGCTACATTATTAATATATATCCACTTGTGCACGCTTTTGCATGCACGAAAGGACTACACTGTAAGGCATCAGCTATACCTGAGCCTTCATATATTCGTATTTATATGTATATACATATACATAAATAAATAAATGCATATATATAAATGTGTATGAGTCCAATCGAAGTTGGTTGGAAATCGTTGGGATGCTAAAGTGTATATACGAAGAAGGTACACGCTTGGAATAGAGGTGAATCAACATGGCGAGCAAAACTCATAAGGCAAGCGAAACGTAAGAGGGTGATGGCAACGAAGAGGACAACTTGTCGTTCGATATTTTCTGAATCGACCCAAACTTTAGTCAACAAAAGTTTGCGCAACTGAGATTGCTACGACCACGCGAGACAATTTGACATTGGGTGTCTCTATGTTTACAAAAGTACCCCCATCTTCTCTCTTGCGTCTTCTACATTATCTCACGCGTACCTCATCTTAATCCGTCAAGCGACAGTTTGATGTTTCCTATGTACACATTGTATATATGTATAAGGAAACATGTATGTAGATAATTCTCTGAGCACAATAGAGCAACGGTGAGTATTGTCGTCGACGGTGAATATTAATTGATCGAGTTCAACGCAAACTAATTATCCAACACAATGATACAATGATACAGTAGAGAAGAAAATGACTTGGATATACTTGAAATAAAATTAAGATTTATATTTATTTTACAAAATTTTCTATTTCACTTTATATAAAAATCAATTTTATTTTTATTCTCAAGTAGACATTGTATAAAACTTTGTTGAAGATTAAATTATTCTCAACTCGTGTCTTCCTCTACAGCACAATCATGATGAACACAATATGTGATTGAACTATTAATTTTTTATGACAAGAGAAGACCCATTGTGTGAAGGCTTTTGATAAACTTCTCCATTTAATAAATAATGTTCCATCACTCTTTGCAGAATAAATATGTATTACAAGTAAGAGATAGTGGGTATATAATCCCGTATAGATATATTAATATATAACACATTTAATTTCCGGTGTACAAATTGTATATAAACTCAGTTGGAAATTTCGTCGAGAGCTATTTGGCGAGTTGCTATATAGATGAATATATCTATAACTTATATATATTCTTATCATGCACTCGCACAATGTCTACACGTGATGTTAATTCATTTTTGCCTGGTAGAGGCGGCCAACGACGCCTTCAAGTAATTCTTTCTCTTCAATATCTTCTCCCTGACCTTAATTACCCTTGCTTTCTTGGCACAGGCTGGTATACTCATACTCAAAGAGACGAGTCTTTGGGTGAAAGAGTGAAAGAGAGTAGAATAAAAATTGCAATATTGATTTTATTATCGTTGTAACGTTTATTAAACATTACAAATTGATGTTGTTGTATAATAATAAGATATATATATATATTTTTTTTTATTTCACGTGTTAAAGTAATAATAAGATTTATATTGTATATATTAATTGTACTAATATAAATGTACTCTGTGTTTTCAGGTGCTGAGGATGTTTTTAGGTTTACCGGAAATGAAACGCACACAGACTTCTTCCGGCTGGTACTACGAGACGGTAACTACCTTCTCGTTGGTGGAAGGTAATTATATTTTTTCAAGGATTTGCATATCTTTTTGAATCTAATGAGATATAATGGTCATAATTTCAACAGAGCTTTCAAAATACAGGAAAAAGTATCAAATGAATAAATAAACTTCATTTGATAATAATTACTATTCACTATATAATGATATGAAGGAGTGTAGAATATATTGTTATTTTTGTTTTTCCACTACTGCTATTTCATATTTATTCAGTTCCATGCATTTATTTTATTTGTTTTATTAATTTTGCAATGCATACGTGTACATAAAGTTTTCAAGGATTTTCGAGTTTCCAACTGAGTGGAATGGTCATTATTCCTCGACCACTCAACAACATTTCAACGCGATTTGTAATGATCTCGTTAAAACTTTCAATACAAAATATACAACTCTGAGATGTTCATATAACTAAAAAATTAGAAAGACGGAAACAAATAATCTTGAGTTAACAGTTTATTATTCATTCATTCTTTTCATATACCAACTAGTAACTTGGAATAATGTTCTGGAATAAAATAGTCTGTTAAGTATAAGAACACACTTAGTTGATTTGAGTTTTATTTAAGGAACGAAATCGGAATCGAAGAAGGGAAAAGTGGCGAAATGTTTAGTTGACTTTCTGTATGGCAATTGAGATTATAAAGAAATTATTGATGAATATCACGGTAATTACAAATCAATGTTGGAATTATTGTAAAGTTGACATCGATTATTTTAAGCCTCTCGAGATAACCCTTTTTAATGAGAAGAATTTTTTTCCAACAGAAATAGAAATTTTAATACATGACCTTTTTCATTGTGGTGTCTTCCGGTGGCTCAATGTTATTATGTGTAATTTCTTTCATTACTATTCCATTAGTCACCTCTTTCCCGTTAGAATTTACTGGTTAATGGTGAAAATTGGTCAATTAGGTATGAAGTTAGACGCGATCAAAGTAGTCGAAACCAATATTTGTATACGAAGTGACTTTCAAAGGGTCTAAATTGAACCGTGTCCTTTGAGGGTTAATTGATACTCCTGCAGACACCAAATTCGCAATCAGTAACCCGGAAAAACCTTTGGATATCATTGGTGGTGCAAATTGTACCATTTGAAAAGGGATTTTATGCCCTTGCCTAGTGAAGTATTAAATTCGTAGATTTATAGTTTTCATTCTCTGATGATTTTTGTGGGTGAATAGAACACTCAATGAGTTCATGCATTAATAAAATAACAATTATTAACCTGAAATATTTTTTACCGTGTCAAAATATATTTTTCCATTTATGGAGTTTTCCCGAAAATTAATACTCAAAAAACAAATTGAGATATTGGTAACAGCGCTTGATTTTAATTAATTTCAAAATTTCCCTACACTGAAAGTAATATTCAACAATGTTCTGTTTAATTAGGACATCTGCCAGTCTTGTACTGTAACTTCTCGAATAAAAGTAAAAAAGTTTCTGCACATGAAGATTTGATTATGAATGATTTTTTTGCAAGATAATTAGTGAAAGAATCGTTAGAAACAGGGAATTATGTCTTACGTTTTGTTTGACGATGTGATTAAACGAGAAACGCAACAGCTGCAGCACTGAGTTGTCCAAGTAGCCATGACGATTGCTATAAATTAATTGGTCGCTCATTCAACAATGAAACAAAACATCCAACACTTATAATACGGTATTAAGAGGGTCGAACACCATTGTTCTGGACAAGGAAAATTGATGTTTTTTCAACACTTTTTGTTATTAAGTTCGTTTGTAAATAAATACGTTCAACAATCTTCCCGAGGAAGATGTTTTTCACATAGCTAAGTTAGTTAGCTGTGTTTCTGTATGTAACGACACGAATTTGTTTGCAAAGCTGTTTCAAAAGATGATTTAATATAACTTTAATGTTACAGGAACTTGGTACACAATTTGAGCCTAACTGATTTGACTGAACAACAAAGATTGACGTGGTACTCGTCTGAGATAGACGTCAAGATGTGTGTTGTGAAGGGTAAAGATGAGGAAAATTGCCAAAATTACGTTAGAATATTGGCTAGGACTGGTTCATCAAACCTTCTTGTGTGCGCGACAAATGCCTTTAAACCAATGTGCCGTGACTATGTCGTGCACAGTGGAAATTATACGATGGCAAGTGAAAAAGCGGGTCAAGCTTTATGCCCATACGACCCACAACAAAATAGTACATTCGTTCATGTTGATGGTGAACTATATACGGGCACAGTTGCTGATTTTTCAGGAATGGATCCGATTATATACAGAGAACCGCTCCAAACTGAGCAATATGACTCGATGAGTCTCAATGGTGAGCTCGAGAAGAGAAAACAATAATAAATTAAAAACTAAATATTTTTCAGTGAAATCAAATAATTCGCGACTGGATCAATTTCTAATTTTAACATCAAAATACTCCACCTGAATTTGATTCATTTAATATAATATAGAGATAAATTTATTTGGGGAAAGGACAAAAATAATTCTTTCAACTAATTACTCTTGATTAATTTCGTTCTTTCACATTTTCAGCGCCGAATTTTGTCAGTTCAATGACCCAAGGTGACTTCGTTTATTTCTTCTTCCGTGAAACTGCTGTTGAATATATCAACTGTGGAAAGGTAACCATAATATGAAAGCGCAATATACAATAATTTTACGTAAAATTCTGTGCATGATAACAATGCAGAGACAGATAGGATATAATAATTCATTGTTGCATTTGTAAATGTGTTTGTGTGTTTTTGTTCTGTTTACAGGCGGTTTACTCGCGTGTTGCGAGAGTTTGTAAATACGACCGTGGTGGTCCACATCGTTTTCGAAATAGATGGACATCATTTCTCAAGTCCCGTCTCAATTGTTCAGTCACCGGTGACTTCCCATTTTATTTCAATGAAATACGTAAGTTTCCAACTATAATATGTTATATAATATATTTTATTAAATTATTGGGAGTGAAATATGGCTGATCATAAGAATATTTCGCACTTGGTACCATAACAACATTGACAAGGTTCAATATTGATTCATAATGTTGATTTATACACACCAATGTTACAGAATCCACAACGGACCTTATATCCGGTCAATATGGCACTGTGTCGGCCCAACTTATATATGGTACATTCACAACGCCAGTGAACAGTATCAGTGGATCAGCCGTTTGTGCTTTTTCATTGCAAGACATTTCCGATACTTTTGAAGGCAATTTTAAGGAACAAAGTGCCATCAACTCAAATTGGTTACCCGTACAGAGTGCCAAAGTACCCGATCCAAGACCTGGTCAATGCGTAAACGACTCACGTACACTGCCAGATCTTACATTGAATTTTATCAAAACTCATTCGCTGATGGACGAGACGGTGCCAAGCTTTTTTGGTCAACCTATTGTCATTCGCACAAGTTTCCAGTAAATATCATTGTATTAATATTTTTTTCACTACAATAAAAGCGGAATGATTACTTTTAAACTGCAATAAAGAACACGAAACAAATCAAAAATATTTTTACTGATTAACGAAACTGCTTCTTTTTTTTTTTTCAAATTACAGTTATAGATTCACGCAAATCGCTGTTGATCCACAAGTAAAAACCCCAGGTGGAAAAACATATGACGTATTATTTATTGGTACAGATAATGGAAAAGTGATAAAAGCTATAAATGCGGATTCAGCGGATTCACACGAGCGTGTTAGTCCAGTAGTGATTGAAGAAATTCAAGCATTTCCACCGTCAGTGCCAGTACGTGGAATAAAAGTTGTACGAGCATCTCAAGCTGGCGATGGTCTTGAGGATGGCCGATTGGTTGTTATCGCTGATAGTCAAGTTCAAGCATTGCGACTTCATCGTTGTTACAGCGATAGAATATTGTCCTGTGGTGAATGCGTCGCTTTGCAAGATCCTTATTGCGCTTGGGATAAAGAAGAGGGAAAGTGTCGAGCTTTAGTTGGTCCCGCTGCCACTGATGCAACAAGATTCCTCCAGAGCGTAGCGACTGGTAGTCATGCTTCGTGTCCGCCGAGTAAAACATTGAATAAAGATGCCGGTAGTGTTGGCGCAATCTCGGCTAATCAGAACAAATTTCCACAAGATTCGATGATATCGAATAAAGATGGACAGGACGGTGAAATCATTAACATAATGCAAGATGAGGAGCAAAATAATTCTGGTATGTTCTTTTCGTAACTTCATCAAGTAGTTCAATATTCCTCTTCATTTCTCAATTCAAGTATCCGAAATTGAGAAATTAAAAACATAGATAGACCAAAGCACTACATTTAATTGTTCGTTTGTCTGCTCGTTTAATTATTAAAAATACTGTAAGATATAATTATCTCAAGGTGCTTTATATATTCGTTTGAGATTATCGTTTTTTATTGTAGGACCTGAAGTGTCGGCGGCGGATTCTCCCGTGCCTCAATACTCAGTGGAGACACTAGTGTTAGCAGTTGTGGCCGGCGCATTGGCCGCTCTCTTCGTTGGTTTTATTGCCGGCTATTTGTGTGGCCGCAAATGTCGTAAAGATGAGGATGACAATTTACCTTATCCTGACACGGAGTACGAGTACTTTGAGCAGCGGCAAAATGTAACTAGGTCAGTATTGTATTATTATTACTACTTTTTCGAATCGAGTAAATATCTACCCGAAAGAAATCGCGAACATTTGTGGAAATTCATCAGTGAGAGATTTAAATATCTATAAATCAGAGATATCGCAAATATTGAAAGAAAATGTAAAAAGAATATAAAAAATTTAATCAATACTGGTTAATATTGCCAGCAGAAGTTAAGTGGCCGGACTGAGTAATATTTATGAACATCATATTAAATTCCAATATTAAAGTGCCATGTTGAATGTTCTATTTGAACAATAATGGAAATCGATATGAATTATTACTTCGAGGAAATACCAAATTATAACTGATTGACAAAGTAAAAAAATGAGAACCGCACAAGCAGAATGAATTTTAAAATCATGAATGTCTGATATTCAAGACAGCTGAAAAAACGATAAATTGTGGTAAAAATTGATTAGTGCAATTCTCCTCGGCGTTCGTGTCAGAATTTTTTACTGTTAAATGGAATAAATTGTCAATTTCCATCGAGTATGAGACTAAGAACAGTGACATGAAAATCGTTTTGCGAATCAAATTAGAATTTATTTTAACCCTTCGTCTGTCAGAATAATTAGAATTCTCACTACTGTATTATTAATATTTTAAAAATATCATATATTATTTTCTTTTTCTTTGCTTAATTTACATTTGAACAGTAGATTAGCACCTGAGCCAAAGCTGCTACCTCAAGAAGAAGTGACGTACGCTGAGCCAGTATTGATGCCACAACCGCCAAAGTTACATTCGCCAAAGGGAACAATGAGAAAGCCACCGCCCACTCCAGCGGAAACTTTATTTCAGTTTCCAGACGCCTATGGCTTCCGTGGTCCACGAGACAATTTTGGTACACTGAGGTCACATCAAGGAGATGCATACAGACGTAACGATGGTTTCGCCACTACACGCAGTGTTAAGAAAGTTTATCTCTGAGAAACGAGTGAGGAAGGAGGCGGCCGTCATCGAAGCTTGGGACGGCCAGGAAGAAATCGTCACAATGCGACATCAAATAGGAGTCGTGGCGTGACATCTGGAGGACAATCGAGTCGCGAATTGGCTGGTGCGAGGACACTTGAATCACCATCGCCACCATCCAGTGTCTCATCGAGTTCTCCATCGCCTCCTTCCTCAACGCCATCACCACCACCAACATTATTACCAATGAAAGATGAATCACCACCGCTACCTAGGCCACCATGCAGCTTTATTTACAGATCATAGTCCAAGCAAAACCTTAACGTTACAATCTCTAATGATCCTTCAACACATACTCGAAATGTATAGTCCTTAAAATTCGAAATATTTCAAATATTGGCCAAGTCAAAATCGGGGATAATATACGTGTTTCCAATTATTTTTTCAATTGCCTGTGCGACTTGTGGCTGAATCTTATATTTGAGAAGATAGCGAGAGCGACGATGTGTTTTTGAGGGGCTTAGATATTTTATAATAATTGGTAATGTGAAAACAAAATGAAAACGAACAAAAAACATCTCTCTATTGTCGCGTGCATGCTTTTTCAATGTGGGGAGCGGGCTGTTATCTAGTGTGTGTTGTCACACACGCTAGTACAATTTTTCTTTCCTTCTTTCGGTACCGAAATGGGGAATGAGAACTTACTTTCAATCGAGAATTATGCTGCCTGCTATGATTGGTAGTGCGCTGCTCGATTTGCACAGAAACAAAAAAAACATACGAACAAAAAAATGAACAACACTATTTACCATTTATTGTGCGACAAATAACGTGTTAGTGCTTGACATATACGTATTCTTCAATTATCTTTATATTTATTTGGGATTCTTGGTTTGTTTGGAGTGTATCAAGAATATTAGGAGGTGTATTTCCATGGAGTCATATGTTGATGAGGTGACGTTCTATTTATTTTTCACGTAGGTTTATTAATATTATTATTTTTTTTTTTTTCATTTCGAATTTATCGTTGACTTTTGACTGGGTCGTGGATTACTATTGCAAATGATTTATATGTAGTAACGTCACGAATCGAGCAACATTTCCGGAGAGTCTGTTATTACAAAGACATTCAAATTATTTAATTTAATTGATCCGTTCATTGCTCGTCGGCTCCACAATAGTACATCGAAGAAAATTTGAAATATTCATATTTGTTAGCAGCATCTGTACGTCTTTGTATGTTGTTGATGTGTGTGTTCGCGTTCGCGTCTGTTTTTGACATTGCACTGCGAAAAATCCTCGTCAAAATAATTGAAATCTTTTATTATTGATCTCCGCTATCAAAAAATAAAAGAAAAAACTCCGATTCAGTTTATAACTTTATATAAACAACACGCTGACGTGATTTGATTGTATTTACGTAGTCAAGTTAATATTTACTGTAGTTATTTCTAGTTTACATGTTATGATCTCCACTTGTCATATATTTTTTTTATATTTTTCTCCAATATATTCCTTTTAAACCACTTTATCGATTGAATGTTGAAATTAAATATGACGAGGCATTGACCCAAGCATTTGCTCGCGTTTTTGTTTCGTTCTCACGTTAAAAATCAATAAGCCAATATTTAAAATGAATATGTATCATCATTTGATATTCAGCAACGGGAGCGAGGGCGAATTTTATTCTCATGGACATTTCCGTATCACTAGTCGTTTTTTTTTTTTTGCTTCTCGATGTGTGCAGTTA
Source organism: Zele albiditarsus (assembly GCA_958496275.1). Taxonomy (NCBI): domain Eukaryota; kingdom Metazoa; phylum Arthropoda; class Insecta; order Hymenoptera; family Braconidae; genus Zele; species Zele albiditarsus. The sequence goes on along the minus strand of OY292411.1, from coordinate 14,092,608 downwards.
TATCAATGAATTGTGACTTCAAAATGAGGGAAAGATTAATCTAATATCACAAATATACACAGCTACAATTACTTTGATGCTCCTTTGTGGTGAATTCCAAAGACTGATTTGAACTTGACCAAACGCAACCATCCAACGGTCATAGTGAATTCGGTGATTTTAGTGCGCACTGTGTATGTACATTCATACACTTCTCGTCATACATACCAAATATAGAGAGCAAAAGCCTGATTTGTATTTGTATAAATTCACGGTAAACTGAACGGAGAGGTAAATTAATACGCGAGTTTATTGAAAATATTCTTATTGTCCCCCTTTTTCTTTTATATAATTCAATTTGCTTTTTTTACTCCAAATTTGTGTGGAGGTCATGAACACTTCCTTTCAATCAATTATGATCTTGCAATTGTAAATAATCTGATAGATGACATGCATGAAGAAATGGTTACCCAATGTTAATTGATAATCAAGAACCGTAGATTTGATTGTTATAACAATAGAACACATCGCGGCACGTTAAAATTCGACAGTTGAATTTTGGTTTGTTGGTGAATTTCGAGATCGAGCGCGTTCTAAATACTCGCAAATATACGTAATTAATGACGGAGTAGAAAGACTCCATATGAAGAGTGAAAGAATGGGAGGAAAAGGGTCAACGAATACGAGGCAATTACGCTCCTATGTATAAGATACCATATTTACATGACATACACAGCGGTTACAGCAGTGATATGAATGAACCAATAGGAAGGAGAAAGGGAAAAGAGAAAAATCATATTCCATTTATTTATGAGAAGAGATGGAATGAAAATTGTTCGAGAGCAGAATGTTGGGGTGTGGTGTGTGTAGAAATCTATCTTAAAGTGCTTCTTATTTCAGTGTGTTTAGAAGTAACGCGTATGTGATATATTCTATATGACGAAGATGTTTTCTAGACAATGGATAAGATATGAAAAATAAAATAAAACATAAATAATTAAATAAAGGATGCAAAAAACTTGGGGGGGGAGAAAAAATACGCGGGAGCGGCATTAAAACTTAAGTGCTCTCTCGGCAATTTGGAGAAGATAGACATACGCGGTAACAAGCTCTCTTGTTCACAAAAAAATAATGAAAATTATATTTAGAGCTTGCCAAAAAATTGAGTTACAATGTTACAGTCTCCTGAATACAACCTTGTGACGATTCAGTTGATTTTTAATTAATTCGCAATACCATACGTTCGAAATTAATGTAAATAGTACACTGTGAAATAATGGTCTGCCTTTCCATTTTTAACTATTCTATTTTTTTCAAATTTTTTTCTTCAGACTATAAATTAATTACCCATGAAACATCAGTTAATTGGATACGAATGGAGTAATTGAGCAAAAAATAGATTCCATGAGGAGAATCACCAAGAGTGCCACATTGGATGTGAATTAAATATTTATTAAAAATTCGATGAAGGAGTAGTGATGAGGAATTTATATCTCTCAAAATAACTAGTTTCAAACATATTCGCTGTTAATATATATATTCTCAATTGATATTCGTCGTATTATAGAAAATTGCTGTTTCAATCGAATACGGGATGTTACATTTGGAATTAAATTTTTGACGAAAAAATTAATTCGCACCATCCCCATCAACAACATAAAAATAAAATTAAATTAAAAATTGAAAATACCTTGTGAACAATAGAACTTGAATAACGCTCGACTCTTACACGCACATGTCACACGCAATCCGACTACGGTGGTTCATGATTTGGTTCAGATGTTTTTGTTGTTCGCCATTTAATTGAAAAATGAAAAAAAATCGATGGAATTAATTGCTGAACGCGAAAAAAATGTAAAAACAACGGAATTAAGAGAGACAAAGGTTGGCTATAACATCTCTGTTAAGCCTCATATGAAAACTGGAATGCTCTCAACAAAAGCGAACCTTTGTTCGTTAAATAATTTTTTATCGATTGAATAATGTCTGCATACAGCACAATTTGTTTTTTACCAATAGTACAAATTTTCCATCTTGTTATTTACTGTTAAGTTCAAAATTGAATTTTTATTTTACCCCAGTTCTGACGGCCATACTACATTTATCATCATAATTGATCAGACGTGAGAACTCCTGGTAAAAATATTATGTATTTTTATTGAACCTTATAGAACAGTAAAAACGTGAAATTTTCGACAAAAAATATTATTTTCACCGGGTTGTAGAGTTAAGAACGAAAGAAAAATACCAGTGGTTATTTATATAATTTATATAATTTAAAATCATCAAAGTTCGCCAGAAGATAACGTCGCAGATAAATTTGTGTAGAAAACAGAATTCCATACTGTTTCAAGAGGAATAAAAAAGTGCGGAAAATTAATTTTCAATTATTAATTGTTATCACGGTGTTCAAGAGTTTCATATAAACATGGGGTTAGTGAAAAAAAAAATGGATAGAAAAAAAACAACATCCTGCCAATGAAAAATATGATATTCTGAATTTGGTATCAGTGGAACCGACGACACTTATTAAATTCGCATGCAAATTATCATGCGCGGCATTAAACGTTATGATTTTTTTTTTCAATTCAATACTTTTCCGTCTTGGGTAATTATTGGGTCTAAAAAGTTTGTCCGAAGTGTCAAATAATAATTATCTAAAATTAAAAATACGGTTTTAAAATTGAATATGAAATTTTGTTTGTTAAAGGTATGATATGAATATCGAATCGTGAAAATTACAAAGTAACGGCGAACTCTGCACGTCACTTGTTAATATTTTCTATTCCTGTTTCAATCGTGATTTACCTAATAAATCTGAATAAAACTTAATTGATTATTGGCATTCAGTTGAATTCAAAGTGAACAGTGGCGTAATTACAAATAAATGCCTATAAAACGGAATTAATTGGCAATTATGAATGAAGAGCAAAAAGTCAGACTATTGCTTTCTGATCGCAACATGTATCATTATTCCCCATTCAATTAATTCGTTGAATACTTTCAATTAAATTTGATCGCGTGCACTCTCCGAATGTTTTTCTGCGATAGAAACATACCAGTGTGACCGAAGGAAGAATCAATATTAATTTTGTTGACATTGACCTCATATAAAATATCATGACCACTATGATATCTCATTCTATTGGACAAACTTTTTAGGCGATAGTCACTTCAAATAAAGAAATAAATCAATAATTGAAAGTGAGAGAAGATAGATCTTTCAAAAAACCTCATTTGTGGAATAACAATTTTCCGGTGTTTGATATTTGTGACGTACCCGAGATAGAGCTCGATCGCTTTAGTAGATTTTTTAAATGATGAATGACTCAGGCATGATACCAAAGATATTAAATGTAAAATAGTCACCGTTGGTCATTGTGATGGTTATCGTTAGAGTCGCACAAAACGGTATTCTATAATTATAAGAAAGTGACCCCTTGCACAAAATTAACGATGAAAATGAATGAGAGAAAGAACAAAACATTCATACAGCCGAATGCTACCCACGTACACGTATACATGAACAAGCACAATACAATTAACGAGGGTTGGTCAATGTTATTAACGAGGTTTTAATTATCATGTTGATGACACACTGGTTGGGGGACACTTGCTTGAACTGATACATTGTGCTAATATTGGGATAGAGTGGCGCGTACAATTGAATTTCATTAAGGCAAACTCCAGTCTGCTGTGATGAGCTCTCTAAACTGCGAATTATTTCAATTAAAATAAATGTGCAGTCACAGACAGTTGTCCAAGAAAAAAAAAATAATTGAAGCTATCCAAAACATTGTGACATTCTTTTTTTCTGAAGAATACATCTGTCAATTTTTTATATGCGCCATTTTATTCCAATAATTTTACTCGAGTTATTATTGTCTGTGTAATTATAGAGAGGTTTAGTCGGTTATTATCATTACGATATGGAAATGATGAAAAAATGAAAAAGAAAAAAAAATTAATAAAATTAATAAATAGATTTTGGCTCCTTTTTTCTTAACAGGAGCTTTTAGTGATGACAGTACTATTATGTATGGCGCGCGTCATTGCGATGACAAAAGCTTAGTTTATAAGTAGAAGATTAGAGAAACGGTAAATAGAACGCTTGGAATGTATATTAATATTATAACTTTTTATAAATATATTTTTCCGTCGGAATCTAGCCTAAGTAGAGGACATACACAGTTATGATGATTCATTTATCTGATCTGCGTATTGAAAAAAAAAAAAAAAATGAAATAAAAACAGGAGGAAAGATGAAAGAACACAAGATCTAGATGTTGAAAATTCATCATTTTTAAGCGTCATAGTTTTATAAGTTAGGCAAGTTGTACGAATTGTAAGTCATATTTGAACAGCAGAAAAAAAAAGGACAAACAAAAATTGTGAAAATGAAACAAAAAAAATTTTTAGTACCTAAAAGATAGAAAATACCTATTAGTGTTGAAAACACGAAGGAAAGTTTTCTTGCAAAAGTATAACTAGGATTAATTCCAACTTCACTCGACATCTCTAATCAGGCACTGAAAAGAAACGGAAAACAAAACCAATACTAAGCAAAATGTTGATGAACATTATTTCAGATACAATGCCATTGTGTCCCATTACACTTGTCACGTTAGGAAAAGTTCCTTCCTCATGTATACAAATAAATATACAGCCGTACTGGAGGGTGTACCATTGATCTCAACAAAAAAAATATTTAAAAAGGGAAAACAAAGTGAGAGAATCAGAAACCAAAAAAAGTTTCATCGAACAATAATACTCAATTTGGAAGTTACTATCGTTCGATTTATTGCAATAGAACTTTCTTCTGTGTGTTGTAATTAATCGATGAAAAAATGAGTGGGGAAAGATAAAAATAAAACAAAAATCAAGAACTCATTTTCGCCTGCCAAACAAAAAAACAAACCTTGGGCAAAACTAATGTTGGTATAATGTTTATCCGTAAAAAAAATGTTCCATAGATCCCACCTTGTTTATAACAATCAGGGGATACCATTAATGTTATTAATATTGACGATAGTGAGGTAAAGGACAAGGAAAAAAAAAACATTGAATGAACCTTGCGATAAAAGACGATAAAAAAAAAATGAAAATAAAAAATACTAAAATGCATTTATCAACGATGATTAATGAAAATGTAACATGTATTTTGCTTCTTCCTAATACAGTGCCGTTTATGCTATTTTTTACTGTAACTATTAGACTGGGCTGCACATGCTCTAGCAGCAGTGTATGTTATATATAATGTTGGGAGATCAGTCATGTGTAATTTAAAAAGAAAAAAAAAATATTCTCGAATGCGACTCTGGCGCCAATTTTATTTCGCAATTAATCGTTGTGAATTCTTACTGTTTCTCCGTACACTTCAATGGTTGTTGTTTAAATAGTAAAAACAAAGCGAAAAAAATAAATAAATAAAAATTGAATAATAAATCTTACGTTTTGGATATTTCTAGTTGTCATGTAAAGATAAATATCTAGGCTAAAAAAAACACACATACACATTTGTATACGCATATGTACACCCATATTACACGTAACCACACACACACACACACACACACACATACACACACACACATACACACATGTTGTGCTCTTCGGCTCTTGAATTATCATCGAAATATAACATAAAAAAAAACACGAGTCCCACGACATGTGATTCAATGTAAGAGAGCCAGAGTCGCCATTTGGGGCCTTGACTTACCTACTTGAACAGTGGTGCGTTAAAATGTCGCATTAAAAAAAAAAGAACAAAACAAAATGTAATTTAAGTCATAAAAAGACAAATTTTTTGACGTGCTCTGGAACGTTACGTATATTAAATGCGTCAATTGGTTCGTTTATATACATCTGATTATCGAACTGAATTAGTGGCGATGAATGCGTGAAAAAATTAATGGAATCAATCTAATGATTGGCGTTCATTATTGCCACTGATTATACTACATGACATAAAAGAACAGAAAAAAATTTCAAAAAATTATATTATACATTACTATTTGTAACACAAGATAAAGGAGGGAAAGAAATTGACGCGAAGTAAGTAGTTGGCAGTAGGCTGAGGTAGGAAGACATGGCACGTCTATTAATTAATTGAAAAAAAAAAAATAAATGAAAATAAAGTACAGTAAAAATATCATAACGCGAAAAAGATACAGTAGTGATTCACTGTGGCTCATGTAGGATGAATGCTGACGTAGGTGGCATATATTTGGCAGGGCGTTAGTGCAAGAACTGGAAGGGCTGGAGGATAAAAACCGCTTGCACGGTTTTTCAAACTATTTGGCAGGGCATTTTTTTTACATTGACTGAATTACTTATTTACATCTCAATCCAAAATGAGAGAATGGGAGAAATGTAATAAATTGAACAAATGTTAATTTCACGTATAAAGTCATTCTCGATACAAAACATTCCAAATATAATTTATCACAAACACAGTCAATATTTTTTAAATAAAACGGCAATGAATTTCTATATACACTTTAGTTATTATTGAATGCATCATTTTTATAATAATCATCGAGACATATATTTTATATATGTTTGTCTTTTTTTTTTCAATAATCTACTCAACTCTTGTTGTATAAATAATAAACTGCCTCTACCCGATTACTCATATTATCGCAAATTATTATACAAATTCTGTTAATGATGATGTATTTGATTAAATGGAAAAAAAATAATAAAAAGAATGCGCAAAATCATCACCATCACGTGAAATAATCGAAGGAGAAAGAAAAAAAAATAACAATCAAATATTTCCCGTCTCACGATGATCGGACATTCAAATACTTCGGTAAATTGTATCGTATTGTGCGCTTAGTACTTAGAACATGAATGATTTTTTGTGCGATTTTTTATTACTGCAGGATGATAATTACTACAGAATATAATATGTGTACGACGTGCATGAACGCAGAAGAATGAGCGAAAGAATGAATAAATAGTGCGAGCGCAAGTGAAAAAGAGGAAAAGAGAATAAGCGAAAATGATATTATGAATGTAAGAGAAATTGGAATGATTGCATGTAGTCGGGGAAAATAAAAAAATGTCACTTAACCGGCGAACTGCTGTTCATAGTGCCCTGTTATAGCGGGTTCCCTGGGCAGAGAAGCAGAGAATTATTATTGAAAAAAGTAATGAATTAAAAAAAAGTGTTTTAACGTCCATCGCCAAGTGTGTTTGAATAGTGATTGCGATATTTTGAACGTGTGAACCGAGCCAATCCCCTTTATTGCGCAATAGTACTGTTAACGAGAAGAAAAAAAACAAAGTTAATAAATAAATAAATAAAAAATAAAAATATCCAACAATTTTATACGTAATGGAGGCGCGATTAGTGAATACTATAGAGAGGAGAGGCGATCAAACGTTTATAAAATTTCCATTGAATGGATAATCGAAATTTTTGCAATCCAAATAATCTCCACGAGTTCGATGTGCAATAAACTCATTTGATAATTATAATAAAATGAACAATGATAATGGTTGGTTGCACGTGATAGGAAAAAAAAAAGAAAAAAGATGAAACGAAAGGGCAAGATATAATATCCCAAACGGTGGTGCTTGGACTCATTTGTTCTCCCCTATCACCCCTTTTACATCCTCACGTGCTTTTGACACACGCGATGTATAGGGATATATATAATAATAATAATACTTGAACACGAAAAAGTCAGTCTCAGCCCTCTGCCTACGGAATCCTAATCTATTTTTCAGAATACGCTATTGTGATTATTACTATATGGATAAACATTTAAAAGAGAAAAGAATGAAAGAGAAAAAAAAAGAAAAAAGAAAAAAATGAAGTTAAATAACATCAACAACATCAACAAAAACAAAATACCTGTAGAATTGTTTATCAATTATTCCGACAATTTATTATTTAAAAAAATGTTGATAATCTGTATTAACAAATAATTACTGCATTATACCATTATTATATATTTAGTACTATTAGAGAGTGAGGCTGCTATCGTATTAATGAATTAAGTACAATATATACAATTAATTCATTAGACTTTATATAAAAAAAAACAAAACAAAATATATATATATATATAAGAATATATATATATATTATATATGCATTACTAAAACCCATACTCTTCGCATCACTGCGTTTCATAATTTGGCATTTATTCATAGATTCAATCATCGTACAATTGCCTCTTATCTCGACTTATTATTTTTCCATTATATTTATTGACCGCTCTTTCTAATGCGGCATTTGTGTTTTTGTATACCCATTTTTGCATTTTACAATTGCGTTATTTTATAAAATCAACATAGAATATAGATTGTATTATGAAAAATATTAAGTCAAAATAAATTTGATTAGGTAATAAAATTACTTCATGTCTTTTTACTTACCCTATTATTGTTGTGTACATTCTTCTCAAACTTCTATTTATTCACTGTAATTTGATACTTCTATTGTATGCCTGGTATGAGCGTAGTTTTTTAAATTCCTATTCAAATTTATTCAACCAATTGATTTTTAACATGTGCAAATTATGGCAAATGGCAATTATTATTAATAAATTCGAAATATCTATTTTATTTATTTTCTGAACAACCGAACAAAACTATAGAACATCTCATGCATTAAAAATTCATAATCATATCTCGATAGTTGGAAATTATTGATAAATGCATTGTATAATCGCAAATATCGTAACGAAAATAATCGATTTATATATCGCAATACATTGTAGTGGAAACCTTTACTGTTCCTATTTTCGTGTTACCCTTTTCAGTGGGAGTGAAAAAGAGGAAAATTAATTTTTCTGTATCTCCTTCTTACTTTCTCCAATCTTTGCTCTTCGGTGGGTGAGAGAATTGCACCTCTTTGTTTTTCTAAAGCACCGAGTTGCGGCAATTATGGGAGTTAGATATATATTAGTGTTCCAGAAAAAGCGCGCGCTCACGCATGCGCAGACGGCTAACCCAGACCCCAGTACATTAATGAGGCTTCATACTGCATGAGGAGCATCATGATGGACTAATGCGGACTTTCTGCTATCATTTAGCTTTTTTTCCATCCTATTTTCCATTCAAATCAATAGTCTATTAGTTTATTAAGATATATACGTGCGTGAAGTTTAATTTCGGTTGATAGTTTTTAGGTTACACTAGTATGGATGGCGGCGTCGCAGAAAGGATGCGAAAATCGATGGGGTTCGTAACGTTCAATATATTTATTTTTTTTTAGCACGAGCAAACATTTGAATGGTGGCCGAATTTCCACAGAGATTTGTATACAGTATTTCGCTCAACGAAAATCAGCCTAATGTTTTTCCAAACTGATTCTCCACAATTTTCCAATGTTGCAAAGTCTCTAGTGGGTCTGCATGGTCCACATCAGTTTTTTGAGATCTCCAGATATGAAAAAAAGACAAAAAAATAAATTCATTCGAATTCAAGGATTATGTGGGAATGAATAAAAACAAACAAATCACATTTCTTCCATTTTATTATTAACTGGCTCGTATAGCACATGTTGTATTTTTTTTTCCCATGATTTAAAATTATAAATCATAAAAAAGTACAAATATTTACAAAATACTGTTTCGAAACAAAAAGAATTATGGTGGACAATATTTAAATTATTTTTCTTCTAACGTTTTATTGGATGTTACTAGATTATAAAATGTTGCCCAAATCAAAATTTTATTTCATTTGCTTTTTTTTTTCTTTTATTTTTATCTGTTCGTCCGGTATGTCACTTTTTTCTTTTATCTTTATCGCCGTGTATTTTATATGACTAGATATGGGGGGGGGGGGGGGGGGGGGGGGGGGGGGGTGAACGCCCGCATATTTGAGTAGTAGACGTTACGGATTCAGTTGAATAGTAAATCAGGGGGATGAATGCGAGAGGGTTGGTGGAGAAACCGTCTCATTCGTTCCTGACACCACTATTCAATTATTCAATTACATTACATTGGGGAATGTTTCAATCTATATATCTCTCAATCAGAGTATTGTATATAATCATGAGGGTGGTTGGGCGAACTTTGCAGAATGACATGTCATAAATTAATAATGGATATCGGAAATCATCATTCTTTTATATGACCAATTACAACGATGACAGTGAATGAACACAATGTCGTATACTCTATCAGTATACGATATGCATATACAGCTGCTTGGATAGTACATCGTGATTCATGCGCGTTTATATTCATTCGTGATACGTGAATTATTAAAGTATATATCTACTGTGATTAAATATGTATATGCATGAATATATTATTGTGTGATTTCATTATGATAATTGTTATTGAGGAGCGATGAATTGGATTACCAATTTTTTTTTTCCATTTTTCATTCAATTCAATCGCTTCCTTTGGCAGCCGATCGATGAATTTAGCGCAGTTTTATATTTTTAATATGCACTTTTGTTTTTAATAATAAAGACCCATTAACTTTTATTGTGAGATACGTGATTGTTTTGAGATTATATATGAGAATTCTGGCTCTTAAACAAAGCATTTTATATATATATACACATTCGTAAGTATTTTCTTTTGTTTCATCTTACTCTTACGGCTATACAATTTATACAATCGTTGTATTGTATATGTGCCTGTAATGTTTTCTTATTGAATTATTGGTAAGAAACTATTTCGGCTTTATATCAGGGAGAAGACAGATGAAAAGATGAAGTATTTTTCATAATTATTTCGGAAAAAATCTGCGATGGATAATTCAGTAAATTATATTATTGTTAAGTGGAAAGAGTGAAGACCATGGAAGAATCATAGAGATTATTCATGTGAGGAAGAACAACGATCGTTCGATAATAACCTACTGAAGCTTCAATTGATTACGTTTTTTTTTTTTTTCCTTTTCAAAAATTTAAATCTACATTTATAATCGTCGGTATATACAAACGCGTGTTTGTCATATCTTACGAATGATGAATCACTCTTGTCTTTCTATTCTTTGATAAACTCGAATTATTGGCGTAATGAACAAAAATCTATTTTTCATTCATTCGTTGCGCTAATTTTTTTTACTTTTTATCTTTTTTTTTTTTTTTTTTTTTCCACTGATGGCACACGAAAAATTGAGAATAATTTTCTTTATTTTTGCTTTGCATCTATGATATGGCGCGTAGCGATACTTTCGTAATGTAGGCAATTTAATGGACTGATTAAGTCGGATTATCGCACATCAAAAATATTCCCAACATGACCACTAATCCGACTCGAGAAAGTTTTATAATAATTTACAAATATTGAATCTATTCGATGTAAAATCTTATTATCTAAATCTCGTAGAAAAAAAAAATTAAAAAAGTTTATTATAAATACTATATTGTGAAGTCTCAGTTAATTATGTGGAACTCGAATTCTGTTGCTCTGTTCTTCAAGTTCATCAGGCGTTTTTCTCGAAGGAGGCATATATAAACATTATTTTTATCATTATCCAATCACTCCACGATATTTATCGATGTCCCATCATCATTACCTATGTATTAGACGAACATTCGCATACATGTTTGAAAAAAAAATAGAAAAAAATAAAAATAACGTCGAGTCACACTTGATTGTATAATTATTCAAATCTTAGGTCGAGATTTTTTTTCATGACCAGTTTAGAAACATCTTCTAATGCTAATTATTGGACAAAGGCAGTGTCAATTAGCCGTTGGGACCTTTCAGGCCTATTATAAAATACTAACGTTCATTTTCATTTCACTTTTCTTTTTTTCATCAAATACCAAAAAGTGAATCTCTCCATTCAATTGAACGAATTGAACAGGAAACATTGCAGTTCTCGTTGCACTGTTTGCTTCACCATGAGTATGTGTGTATGGTTTTACAAACAACTATCAACTACAATTTCCCCTATCTTTGATACAACATCATCAAAGGTCGGCCTCTCACGTGGATCAGTCGACCAACACTTGTCCTGCAACTCTTGTAATGCTGGCGGTGCAGCTTTGTGAGCTTTCCACTCGAGTGTATGCGCTTTGAGTTGTGTCAACACTGAATCATCGTTAAGTTTATTGAATGGTAATTCACCCTGATGAAATATTTCCCACAGTAAGCATGAAAATGAGTAAACATCGCTCTTTGTTGAGTATTCATCCTCCCAAACGGCTTCATACGGTAACCATCGTAACGGAATAACTTGATTACGATGCTTCGCATACTCTTGATGATAAGGCTCTTTAGTCATGCATGTCATTGATATTTTTAAACTAAGACTGCTTCCAATCAAACAATTTCGCGCTGCAATGTCTTTATGCACTAAACGATTGTCAGCAATATGTTTGAGTCCTCGTGCTGCTTGATTGGCTAATGCAAGAATTTGTGCAACTGAAAGTTGTGGCGCTCGTTGTTTTGCATCTGGATTAGGATTTGCCGCTTCTTCTTTCCTAGATGCAATCAAAAATTGTTTCAAATCACCCCAATCAGTATATTCAATGATCATATAATCCGGTTCAATTTCACGACATAGACCAATTAGTTTAGCGACGTTTTCATGAGTTAACTTGTGAAGAAAATCCAAATGTCGTTTGAATTCTTGTAAGTTGTTTTCATCCTTTGTGTGCAACAAACTTTTAACCATAACAATTTGTTCTTTTTCGCCGTCAATTTGATATTTAGTCGAGAATACTTCGCCAAATTCACCGCGCCCAAGTGGTTTTAATTCACGTAAATTTGAACGCGACACTGCTAGTTTATCGTAACTATTTTTTGATTTCTTTGAATGATTACTGCTCTGACTTTGCGCCGTTTCAGCACCGTCACTTCGATGTGAATCACGATTTTCTTTTTTCTTTCCGCCATTCACTGCTTTGTGACTTATTTCCTTAAGTTCAGTTTGTTCCTCGTGAATATCACCATTTTCCAATTTTTCTGAAAAAGTAAAGAATAATGTAACAATAATACAAACTCTCTATTAGTTGCATAACTTTGACAGGCCTGTCAAAGTTATTTAATCTCTCAATTCAATCAACAAAGAAATTGGATTATGTAAGGAGAAACTCCAAAGCGAAATGAAATAATAGGATATTTTTGGATACATCTAGAGTACGTTTTTAAAATATGTGGTAGGGACATTGTATCAAAATTCTTAAAATTATCGGAGTGATATTAAGATTTGATCATATTTGTCGAAATTTTTCAACCAATCTATTGTCAACCACTTTTCTACTCGTAAACTCTCAGGTAATGACCATGGTGTTTCCTCTCAAGGAGGTATACCTTCTGCCTGCTCCTGTAAATATTGTTGCTTCCTGCGTCTTCGTCGATATCGACAATACACCATTAAACCAACGACAAGAACCATGTAAGCCGCAGCAACGCTCAATGTTATTGTTACAGTTTTAGTCATCATTGATCCATCATAATTGTCCATATCTATATCCGATCTGTAACCTTCACCAGCTGACAAGTAAAAAAAAGAATAATTCAGTTATTTACTGACAATTTTTTACGCTACATTTATCACTTTATTTTTTGATATACAATAGTTTCGAAGACTTACGTTTGACATTGAGCTGTACCTCGATCCTCTTCAATCCCCCGCTGTTACCAGCTGTGCATCCATACTTCCCTTCGTCACTCAGATGAGCCTCTTTAATGTATAAACTGCCATTCGTCAATACCTGTAATCTTGGATCGAGATTATCCCATCGTGAATCTTTGTCCCAATGTATTTGTGGAGTTGGGTCACCCTCAGCCGCACAATGGAGTATTACAGAATAACCTTCCACTGCCTCCGTTGGATCTTCCGGCAATTGAGTGAATTTCGGTGCAACTGAATGGATAGAAAACAAACAAAATCTTTTAATGACCGAAAATTCAGCAATCACACGATAAGAATAAAATTTAGTTAACTACTTATCAGGTGGCGATAAAATATTCGGAATAACCTCAGAACGTATTGGGAGTTTTGAAATTTTTATAATCACGAATGAAATGAATAACGATCATGCAAGTAAAAAGAAAGGGGGTAGAAATTTAATCCTGTGCAATTTCAAGGACGACAAAGTATCTACTATCGAACACATCTACTGTGATGAATGGTACACAACAAATTATACTTTCCCACATGATTTATTTATTTATTCATTAATGTTTTTACTCACTGACAACTTCAATGCCAATAGTGTGATTAATTGAGCCTTGTGCATTCGTGGCAATGCATATATAACGGCCCTTATCACCTTCAACAACACCATTGAAATGCAATGTTCCATTAATATCTTGAACGTGTTCGGGAAATTTTTCACCCTCACTTTCCTTGATCCATCTCACACTTGGATTTGTCGCGCCTTGCGCTTTACAATAAACTTTTGTCGTTGAATTGAGCTCCAGTTTCTTATCAATTGGCAGCGGTGAAAATTTGAGCTTTTCACGTACAGTAAGTGTGGCTGGATCAGATCGTAATGATGGAAAACCCTTGGTGGTTATTTCACATGCGTAATTACCACGGTCTGCTAGAGAAGTGGACTTGAAGTGAAGTGTCACGTTTCCATGACGATCAGTGATACGATGTCGTGTAGGGCCACCAGTTTCTTTAAGTGGTTCACCATCTTTTAACCAATGAACGTGCGTAACTGGCGATTCCATTCCAGTATAAGAGCACGTGAGCGTTGCAGCGTCACCTTCCATCACTGTCACTGACTCTGGTGAACTTGTTAAACTTGATGGAGTTGATACAACAACTTCAACAGTCATTTCAGTTGTTCCACTCAAATTTTCTGCAACACACGTGTAATTACCACTGTCTTCATTCATACGGGCTTTGGCAATTATAAGAGTATTGTCTTGGACTCTAACTGGTCCCGAATCGCTTATTATATGATTTTTCGTATCACGCCAAAAGACCCGAGGCGTTGGTAATCCAGCCGGTTCCAAACAAGATATTTGTAACTCCTGTTCTTCACCAACAACTGCTAATTGGATCAATGCCGGCTCAAATGAGGCGTCCGATAGATTATGTAAATCTGAAACAATCGAACGAAAATGTTTTATTTCTTTGTCCATCAAATTGATGGACGAAAAAATGTTTTTTTAATGGTAATCAATGATACCATTGTGTTGTGTGAATTGTATAGCGGTTATTGTACTGATTGTCGCAGATATATTAGTTCCCGTATAGCAATTATTTCTCCAGTAATTTTGTCATCACAGTCACGTATCGTTTTCATTAAATTCTCCACGTGACTTGTTTTCTCTGATGAAATGCATCGTTGTGAATATAGAATTTCAATGTTCGGCATTCAAACAGTCGTAAATAAAAATTTTAATTACGTATAATACTTTTTCTTTAATAGTGAATTGATTACGGAATAAAAGTTGTTATTTGCCATCGATATTTTCCAAGATTACAAATTACCAATGTATACTTATTATAATTAGTGACTTACATGCAATTTGTAACTCAGCGGTATAAATCTGTTCAACATCATCCCTGATGCCGTGACACGCATAAATACCCTGATCTCGATGTTCAGCACTTCGTATTAAGAGTGTGCCATTTTCGAAAACAAATCTCTCATCTTCATCACCAAGTGGACCAATTTCTTTAAAATACCATTCTACCGTATCAGCATTCTCATAAACACAATGCAATGACGCGGGATCCCCACGTTTAACGATAATATTTTGTGGCACAACTTTAATTGTCGCTGTTTCATTAGTCGGTATTATCAATGGATAACTTTGTTTTATTGGCGATGATCCAGCTTCATTTCGTGCCAAACACGTGTAAACGCCATTGTCTTCCGCACTCGCATTGTGAATGTGAAGTTTCTTCTTTTTCTTCAATTCCACTCGTTCATTGGTAATTAACCTCTTCGTATTTCTGAAAATATTAAATCAATTTTGATGAATAAATAATTCAATTAAAATTTGATATAGCAATCATTTCTTTTGTATATCAATGTTTTCGTTGCGGAATAAGTGAAATTTCGTGATATTACTTCTGTTCATGCAATACAAAGTGTCAGACATTTCACATTATGTATTCATGTACGGCTATATTCACGAAAATTTCAAGTTCTATACACTATCACTGTTTTATTCATAAACTGAATTGGATATGTAGTAACTTTGGATAATTAAATGGTATATAGACACATCTCATGAGTATGTAAACTACAAATGCATAATGTTATACAATAGTTATGTATATACATGTATATATTGCATATATATATACTCACTTGAACCATTCGTATCTCATTTCGCCAGATCCATCCACGTGACAGCGCAACTCTATCTCGATTCCAACTCTCAGTGGTGATGAAAATTTCGGCACTTCCAATACCACAGACGATTCGCTAATCCCTGAGAAATATAAATATACAATAAACTTATTTTCACGATATATAAATATTAAAATCAATTGTCATCTCGTTATTCAACTTAAACGAACCATTATTATGAATTACATCATTTAAATATCTCAATTCGTATATTGTTATAAACATCAAGTGAGAGAAGGAGAAAAATAATCTTCTGACAGAATAGATGTATACTTCAAGGAGTTAACATAATAAATAAACTGAAAGAAAAAAGACAGACTAAAAAATCTGTGGAATAACAGGAAAGAGAAAGGATGGAGGAAAAAAAATTGGATATATAGGAACATCCTAAAGGCACATCTGAGAATGTCAGGTTGATTTCGCCCTTTCTTCTTTTTTTCCAATGCATTTGTTTTCATGTGTATGTGAATGTTTGTGTGTGTGAGCGAATTTCTTTCATTCTCGCAATCTCTTGACTTCACTCATGTCACACAGAGGAATAGAAAAAAAGCTTAACCGATAGCGGTCTTTCTTACGTTCGTTGTCGGCATTAATCGAATGGAATTGAGGAAAATAAAAAATGAAGTGGGGAATAGAAGAGAGTGAGGAAAAAAGGGTGGGAAGGAGGAAGAGGAAAGAAGAAAAAATTAAAAGAACAGTGTAGGAGACAAAAGACAATTGTCAGACAAAGCAAGTGCACATCCTATACGTGTATACATATATTGTATATCTATAATGTACACTACTACTTACAAAAGACAATCGATGCACATCGTCTTTTGACGTGACAAAATTGTAGCCCCCCTTTTGTTTTCATCACCTTCAACGTCTACTACCTTTTTAGAGCTTCTCTTTTTGTGCCGTCAGTGTAGTAATTGAACTACGAGACAGACTCGATTGTTTCACATATGGGTATATCCTGTGTAGTTGTGTATATAAAAATATGTGATAGAAACTTTTTTTTAAGAGTGGAGAAAAGCGTGATTATCATTAGTCGACAAAATATTAATAAAAAATATCGAATCTAAACTTAAATGCAATAGCTACGAACATCTGTTTAAATCCAAATATTGCAAGACTATTTGTTCATATATTTATGTTTTCTTTTTTTCTTTCTCCACTCAATTAAACCATAGTGTGATAATGGTGGTATATGATGAGTGGATTCAAAACTCGGGGAATTTCTTTTCAAGTGGGACAAAATAAGGGAGACATTATAAAAAAAAAAAAAAACAGTCTCAACTCGTTAGCAATCGTCGCATTTTTCTCAAGTTTCTCTCAACTCCGAACGATGAGATTTTCACCCAGGTACTCAAGTGCCTGGCTTTTTGTTTTTTTCATTTTTCATTTTGCTTTTTTTATTTTTATATTTTTATTTTCTTTTTCTTTTTTTTCCTTTTTCATTTCACTCTTTCACCCATTCTTGGACTTTTGCGTACTCTCTTGGCGTGGTGCTCTTGATACTGGGAAAGCCGCGTGTTTAAACGCACAAACGAAGCACGAGATCAAAGGTCCCGCCGTACGAACAGAGCCTGGAGGGCGCAACGTCGTTTATTATTATCATTATATGTTCCCACTCGTGGTTATACTCTGTCTCTCTTGCCCCAGCTCATTTCTCCCTATGGTAGGAATTCAACCACATGGGATTAACTTTAGTTTAAACAAACTGCTAATGGCCGTTGGCTAACGGAAAACCAGATCAATGCTGTCGATACATGATATGTACATATATGTATAAATATAAAACAATTCCCAAATACATCTCCTATATTATTTGACGCACCTAGTTCAATTATTATTTTTATAATTAAGGTTATTTAGTTGGTTAATCAATTGATTATAAGTTTAAATTAATTTAATTCATTAAACGGCGGGAATGAAATGCAAGTAATTTCCGTTAAAATTTTTGTCAATTGTCTACAATGTATTCAACTTGAGAGTCTTCTCTACTAATAGCAGTCAATAAAGTTTGTTGATCACAATGAGAACCATTTCACAATGCCATAAAAAATAAAAGTCATACAACCCTTTCATTCCTCAAAATGTACAAAATTGAACAAAAACAAAAACTACGAAAGGGGGGAGGGGGGCACAAAAAAAAACAATAGATATATAGAATAAATGTCAATATCGTTGCCTGGGTATTTCACCCACATATATATTCACAGACACGCACACAAATGCTCATAGGACAATTTTCGTTTTGTGCTTTCGCCGCATCGTTTGATTTCGATATATGGAAAACAAAACCACGTTTCAATGCTATGCTCTCTCTCCCGTGTTTTATTTCGCCGCAATATTTCAGTGAATGAGGAATAGAAAGAGATGAGTCACACGGGCGGAAATCCATATAGAAAAAAATAAAAATAAAAATAGATAATCGTAATAAAAAATCGAGAAATACTTGGAAAAAAATTGTGGCACTATACAAGATATACATATGTTTATTATCTCTGTATATATACAAATGAATTTTCTGTATTCTGTCAATTGTAAACAAGTGCAGTTGTGGAGGAGGTAGAAAGTTGAAAGAAGAGTGCCGAAAAGGAAATTCGTTGACGAAACAGAAAAAAGAACGGGGAAAGAATAAATAAATGAAATAAAAATGAGAGGGAGACAGAGGGAGAGTGCCAACGAACGACAGGGTGGTCCATGCAGGCAGTAGTCCTCAGCGCAGAAATTTGCAAGAGGGTAAAATAGTCGAGTGCGCTTTATTATATCTATGTACATTTATAAATTCAGTTCTATGTTTTCCGCTTGTTGTCTCTACAAGAAAATTCTGCGGTCTCAAATCTTCGTATAATGGGACAATGTATATATATATATATAACATGCATTGTTGAAAGAGGCGAGAAAGCATGATGATTGCGTTCCAAGTTTGTCTCTTCATTGTCTGATTTCTATATACACTTTTTTTGCTTTAGCAAACGCTTTGTCTCTCTTTGCTTTCCACAATTTCTGTTTTGTCCTCTGCTTTCGGTATAAATAAAATATATATATTTTCTTCCGTCTGTTTGTGTCGCTTTTTTTTTTTTTGCATATTTTGGTTCTACTGTGAAGACGAAAAAGGAACGGAATATAAAATGAAAACTTGCTTTGGGGAAAACTTTTACGAACTTTGTTTGTACTCCAAATGCAATACACAAAAATGAAATAAAAACGACTATATAACATTGTCATTTGATTTGAACGATCAATAAACCCTTGATTTTCATGATAATAATATGTAAAAGGGATTTTGTCATTTTTCTCATCACATCTCTATTGCCATGAAATTATAATAATGTTGTCCAATTCTAAAAATATATCCTCCAAAATTCTTGAAGGTAAAGGGTCGAGGTGGTATAATTTCACAAACGGAATTTACGAGCGAGTGCAAAGAGGTATACACGAAGAGGTACAAAAAAAAAGTAATGAGTGAGGGCGGGTAGTCGGATAATGAGAGGAAGTGCGGGTTATGTAAGGGTCAATAGTAATATATAATGAGAATAAACGCGAGAGTGGTAGAGACTGTACTGGAATCTAATGCATTCTCTGTGATGAACTCAAAAAATTCTGCATCTACATAATCCCAGTGTGAATAAATTAGAACCCAAAAATCTTCAACAACAAACAACAACAATAATCAGATTTCTCCACATCATAACACTTGAACCCTCAGCTATCTGTACTCAACATATTTCCAAATTTCTCAAGCATACATCGGACACATCAATGACTATCAATATCAATAAACAATAAACAAAGAAAAAAAATATATTCCATCTCTCACAACATTCATGCATAAAAGTATACAAGCTTTTTATTCCATATATGAGACGTTACAATTATATACTCCATGTCTCAACAAGATACACACAAGAGGAACAAATAAAACAACGTTCATCCACCTGTGTAACGTATTCCATAATGAAAATTAGCTTTCCCACGATTCTACAACTGAGATAAGAGTACACGCCATTACGAATGATGTGAGTCCCTTACATTATTCGCATTCTATTCTCATATTCTATACCACCAATGTCTTCTTCTATATACGCCACCACTCCATATATACACACGTGTATATTATGATGGGAAGAAAGAAGAGCAAGAATGAAGGAGAACAAGCGGGAGACAGAGTGAAGTGACTTGACAAGGGCGAGGTATACACATAATATATATATATAAGATGGTGACGAGATCCTGCTCGAGCCTGCGTAAAGTTTCGTGACGCTCCACAGTCTGCTTGCGTCTTATGCGTCACATACCACACGTATTGTATACATATACATACACAACACTAGTGTAGATATATTGTATATACTTTGTGTGTGAATTACGTATGAGTGAGTGAAAGCGTGAACCATCTTCTCTTGGTGTTTCCTTGCGTGCTTGGGCTTCTGTTGGCGAGTCGCACATCGACAAGAGCGAAAGAGCAAGAAAGATAGAGTGAGATTGGTTCCAGGGGAAACGAGAGATGCCTGCTCGCGTGGATAGGGGATGACTGGGCTCTATATATATGTTTATATCGGGGGTCGCGCGGTGCGTTACCATAGCGACCAACGCAGAAAGGGCGGGTGGTAGAAGTTCGGGGGCCTCGGTCGATGCGAACGCACCATAAAGTTTTATGGCTCTCCAGAACTCTGGGGGCCAGACGTAGCACGATCGTTCTCTTTCGCTTCTCTCATATGTATATGTATGTATGTATGTGTATGTGTGTGTATGTGTGCTTATGAGATGAGAGGGATAAAAAAAAGGAGAAGAAAAAAAAAATTTGGTAATTTTTTTGCTTCAAGTTTTTTTCTAGAGAAGTATGGTAGTTATTCCGATGCTTTTATAACTTTTAATAAATTTCCATCAGTATTGTATACGCGGATGATGGAGAGTTTTTTTTTCTACTCTTCTATTTTTTCTCTCCTCATATTCTCTTATTCAACTCTACCCCTATAGGCTGTATATCCGTTCGAGTAAAAATATGAAATTTTCATTGAGGAGAATTCATTGAATTGCAGTGTATAATATTCATTTATTTCGCACTCATTAAGTTTTCGAGATTCTGCGTATATATAGTGGCTTTGATTTACTGCAAAATAGCGATGAAAAAGATGGGAGAATATAAAATAAGCAGAACAAAGAACGGTGAAATAAAAAAAAAAAAAAAAGTGACTGGAATCGATGAGTATATTAATGCAAAATAATGACTCGTCGTCGCATTTTTTTCCACCTTCTCCTTCGCGTATGAAAGTATAATAATAATAATTAATATCTTTCATTTGCTCTGTTTATTCAGAGTTTTTACATATTTTTTTCCCTGTCGTTTTACTTAACCGAAACACGCGTGTATCGTGCATGCATTAAATAATGCAAATCGGTTGTGGGAGGGAATATAGAGAGAACATGAATATGAATATATAAATGACAAGGCGAGTGTCGAGGTAAAAATAATTAAAATATTACGAAGTGTAGAACAAAAAATAACACGTTAATGATTTGTATATGTTTTACGTGGATGGAAGTTGTTTGAGCAAACTAAAAAGTATTTATATTTAAAATAATTGCGATGTTGATGACTAACACCACTAAGGGTTTAGGAATATGAGAATTATAATGTAAAACAAATGTGCGAATACTTTTTTTTATCCCGCCATCCACCACTCACATTTAATTGCACGCGCATTTATATGTTCCATTCAGTTCTCTTTTTTACTTATTATTATTTTATTTATGTCGTGACAATTACGATAACTGAAGCGATACAAAGCTTTATATTTTCCATCAAACAAATATTTATAAATCGTATACACAGATGAAAGGAAGCGCCGAGTTTGCGACCATTCGATAGCCATACTTTGGTGAATCTATAGAATGTGTGTCCACACACATATATGTACATAAAGATAGCCATGTGTGTAACGACGAGGTAGTCATATAACAGTCGCGATAGAGGGCCGAAGTCTCGTGTGCGCAATTTTATCGGGGCGATGTCGTGTCTTCTTTCTCTCTTGCCCTCTCTGTACCTCTTTCACTCGTGGAATCACTCGACGATTGAGTGAAATGAAATATATGACAACTCAAACTATTGATCATTCGATTTTTACACGAGCAATCACGTCGCATGAAAGCAAAAATATTGAATAGTATTATAAATTTTTTGGTATAGAATTTTTAATTAACATTTATTTTTTTTGCCCTTCAATTTTTTTTTCAGTCATGACAGACATTGTCATGCATTCGTGTATACAATATGGTTGACTATGTATATACATACTTGAGACTAGACTGCAAGTGTCATAATATAATACATAATTATGACACCCAGTGCTGGATGGTTTGTGCTTTGTATTCCAGACGAAATTCTCTGTTTCCCCTTCATTCTATTTTATTTTATTTTATTTTATTTTTTTTTTTTTTTGGTGTGAATCGAAACTCAAAGCACGTTTGCAATATACTAGACATCCCCCTGTTCTCGTTGAAAATTAGATAATTTAAGTGGGCGGGGAAAGGGGCAAGATAGTGATAGGTAGAGAGGGCGAGAAATAATATATATAGGGAGGGCACAACAGGACGCTCGATGTCGAGATTTGCTGACCGAATGGCTCGCGAAATACCACCATACACAAGCCCCATGTACTTATATGGACATAGTGATACTTTATTAGCTTGAGATACTTTAATATCTGGCGTAAGAGATATGGAACAGTATGCACGATAGTAATCTAAATTTCATATAAAAACGGATAGATAATAAATTTTGTAGATTTATATTTCCATATATGATATATAAATGATATAAATATGAAATAGTATAATTAAATATCAGTTATCACTGTATAGTTTTCATTCCACATATTCTGATAGATCTTAATTATAAAGTACTTGATGAAATTGAAGATGTCTACCGGAACAAAACAGTCGTTTCAGCAAGTCCCATGCACTCAGACTTTAAAACAATCGTCAGGATTGGTCTTGTCTCGGCGCAGACCACTCGGGTCTATACCCTCATACGAACAAGAAAATGATCTCTACGACACTAATGCGAAACCGGTGTAATAGTAGAAGTCGTTATCTACACATATATCTCTGACTTTGATCAAAAGGATAAAAAAATTCGATTCAAGAATTAGAGTAAATTGAATAACGATGCTTTCAACAATATTTATGTAGATAAATGAAAATTCCAGACTCTTTTACATGATGAGGTTGTTCTTCTTTGAACATAGCATAGAAGCGACTGTACATCGCTTGTAATGGAAGAAAATATAATAATAAACAGGGAATGAAATATTTCTTTTGTATGCAACATAATCGTATTTATCATTCTACAAAGAAGACATTTATCTATATATAATTAAAACATTCTTCTATTCAATTGTGAACAATGAGTGTACATTCCATATTCCGTTACTTGCATATATTCGTGAGAGATACGACCAAAAGACTATTAGAATTTTTTTAATGAAGACCATTGAGAAAAATGCAAAAAGAAAAAAAATCCAACAGAAAAATATAACAAGACGGAACAAACACTAAGGAGTTGTGATATATTTTATATCCTTATTTATTTATGTGATATTTCATATTTTGCGAGAATGTTCACTGGTGAAGAAAAAAATATTTCTACAATTTTATACCATTAGATAGCATTAATTTTTTTTTTTTTGACTAGTCTCTTTCCCATCATGTACACGAATATATTTATATGTGAGTGTCGCGATATCATTCCGAGCAAATCAACGATATCCCAGCAGACGTAACAGTAAATATAGTATTATGGGGTGGGTGGTGCAATTTCTCTGGTTTTTTCATTTCATTTTTTTTTTATCCTCCACTTTTATACACGCATTCAGAAAAACTTATGATGCAGTGGTTGAAGATACTTCCGTTTAGTGTCGAGACTCTGTATATATAGTGACTTCAAATCTGACTACCAAGGGACACGATTTTAATTATTTGGCACGTAGGGGCATCATGCACTATACACAACACATTTGTATACATATATAGTCACATATATATATATACATATATGTGTGTATGCACAGCGATATGAAGCCTCCTCATCCACCTCGTCACTCTCTCTTTTCCTCTATACCATCCTCATTCTTGTCTCTCACTTCAGCTTTCACGTTCAACAACTTCCTCTCTATTGTCAGTGTTACAAAACGCGCACGCGTATAGACCTGTACGTGAGAAAGAGGGAGAAAGGAAGATGAAGAGTGAGAGAGAGAGAGAGAGAGTAGATATATAGACACAACATGTCGCGATCGCGAAGGGCGCATACGACTGGAAGATGTTATTTTTTTATTTGGACAAAGCCCACACGTATATAGTCTCGGCTTTCATTATTGCCTGGGGCGAAATGAAAAAATTAAAAACAGAAGAAAATATATGTATATGGAAGAGGAAAATAAAGAAAAAATAGTAATGATGATAAATAAAAATGTTGGAACGATATGAATGTGAACGTGTGTATACAGAAAGATACAATTGAAAATAATATACTCACATTGTACATCAAGTTTAGCTGGTGAACTTTCAATTGTATATCCACTCGTTTCATGGTAGGCAACACAAACAAAATTTCCACTGTCCAAAATTCTATTGACACGTGTAATGTAAAGATCTCCACCAACTTGATGACGTCGTGGACTTGGTGAGAGTATTTGTGATTCGTGTTTCCATGAGTACTTTACGCCAGTGTTCGGTTGTGTTTCACAACGTAATCGAACTGGTGAGCCTTCTACTACTGAATGATCCGCTGGACTTACGGTGAAAAAGAGTTCACCCCCTTGGCCATGAGCAAGTCCAACTGCAAAATTAAATGAAATATTAAGAGGACGTCGATTGAGGGGGAAACGTATTCGGGTGGAATTACAAGATTGAATATCTTTTCACAGTCTCGAAGTATGGACACTTGACATTGTGTTGTTTACATCAGATGAAAAAAAAAAAATGCATTCTGTAGTGGATTAAAAATTGGCTATAAGCGTCGTTGTCGCTGAACACAGAGTATTTTCCATCATTTCCATTGAATAAATTTTTCTCATGAAGTAAAATAATTCCTGAATTTTTATCCCCGTTTTTCTATCCCTTATTTCAATCGATTTCATTCAAAACTAATATTCATGAGATAAAATAATACAATGTTAATTCTGTTTGTCAACTATTGAAAGACGTTATACTTTCTCCAGTGATTTTTTTCTCCATGTGAAAAACATGGAATATATTTCCCAAGAGAAATATTGCGAATTTCACATCAGAACGGCGTTGATAAATTATTAATATTTTTGCACGCGTATAAATACGAATAACTCGTATGCATCCCTTATGAATAAAACAGGGAACTGAAAAGTAGCAAAATAAACATTGCAGTTGGAACAAAAATAATTAATATGTATGAATGCGTTTTATACTTTTTTTTTTACATTTCTGCAACTGTTATTTCAAGATATTTTCGACGCTAGTGAATTTGCACTGTATATCCAATCGTATGATTGTGATGGCATAGGTGTATTGAATCTGTTCATATCAATAACTCTCGTGTTTCGCGATCGAGTTTTATTTTATTTGTATTGATGAATCCGCGTTGTATATTCATATGTGTGTAAAAACTTTTTTCTTCCAAAAGTTGGACCAACTGTTTCGATACAGTACAATACGTGACAATTTAGTTGAAAATACGAAAAAAAGTACTAAATATGTAATGAACAAATAAATTGTTTGTCAAAATTTCGTACAAAATTTGTGAGCATTATTTTCAACCTAAAATTTGAGGTGAACTTCCACATAAAATTTTCAACTGTATTGTACACATATACAGCTTCAAAATTATCTGGATACACTAAATTCCCCCATATTCCTATTGTGCATATATGAATTATATGAGGGGTATCACCGGTTCCAGTTTGCACCCCTTAATATTATTATTTTTGTTTTGTTCAGTCTCGCAATCGTTTTTATTTCTCTCCTCATTCTATTCCTTTAACAATTTACGACCGTAACGGACCGTGACTAAAATTAACCAGCAATCGTATCATTCAATCCGTCGTTGCAAATCAACCATGGGCGCAGAAAAAAAAAATGGTAAAGAATGACAAAAATATATAGAAAAATAAATAAAAAGAATATTTGAGAAAAAAAATTATTATTGTCAAATAAAAATAGTTGAAAGCGGGTGTATAGAGAACGACTTTTTCTCTGTCCATTGTTTTTGCGACAGAGACGGAATAACGAGATGGAAACGCACGACGTTTGCAGCGATCGAATTCGCGACTTTTTCTCTCTTGATTCTCTGGATTAAAAGTCTCGAGTTGCTTTTAGGCAGCGCAAGAAAAGAGGGTCCGTCGCGCCATCCCGCCATACCAATGTATGAGGAAGGAAGAAGCTGAAAATTCGGTCTGAGAGGATTCTCTTTCGTTCTTTCTTGCTCTTTCTGCCTTTCTTTCTCTTTAAATGTGATCTCGAGCACCATCGCATTCTAACTCTCTTTACAAACTATGGCATAGAGGTCGGTAAACGTTGTGGGCCACAGTCGGCTCACAAAACACTGGGCCATAAATCCATCAGACGACACGGTCTCAGCTCCCCTCTCAATCTCTCTTTTATTTGTCCACACGAGCGCGTTATGCTATATTCCAATGCTTCCATCCCGCCCAGTCCGCAACGGTCTACCCGTCTAATTCTAAAACTCCCAGGTATATATTCCACACGGCGCTTCGAATTCACCGTCCGTATGTTCCAAGATTTTTTTTTTGAATTATGTTTAATTATATTCCTCACATATGAAATAATATTCATTAGTATCCATTACTCAACACAGTCCTTGATTGTGATAAATAACTTTGGACTATTTACGAACGTATCATTTAGTTTGGGAAAAATTAATAAAAGTGACAATATAAATGTTTATAATTTTTTAATGTCATTATTAATTTTTTTTTTTGTTTCATTCTTTTACCGAACATACACAATTTAATTTCTAGTTGATGATTTTATTCATCAGTAAGCTTTATGTTGAAATGAGAGATGATGACAAATTTATTGGCGGAATTGATGAATATATCGTGGAAAATTGATCAGCGAAATGAGAGAGTATGAGGGAGTGAGTTTGAATTTAATTGCATAACTCCGATAATTTTGCTGGGGGTAAATTTGATAGGATAATTGAAATACTTCGGTGTCACCCATCGTACCATAGATTTCTCATTAAATTCTCATTAACATTATTCTATTATTTAAACATTCATATATACAATCAAATGTTTACATTGTTAAAAGAGCACAATTTAATTAGAAACCAGTCGTGTTTTTATTTTTCTTTTCATTCATATTATATATCTCGAGTGCCTACAAAATTTATACTCTTGTTCATTTATTATGTTACATTAATTAACAGCTAGTTAGCGAACCCCCACTTTTTCACCCGTACTATACATTTGTAATTTCCAACAAATTAAACTGAAAGCATACGTGGTAATTAAAAAAGAACACGAAAAATGTTTTTGCTTTAATTCCTCATGTCTCGTTGCACTTCTTTTTTTCTATTTACCATTATTTTTGTTTCTTTCAAAAGATATGTGTGCACGGTTCGTCATTTTTGGAGAAAACAACCGCTGGAGAGGAAAGTTAGGTGGGCAAATCTATATACACTCACACATATTATGAATATATATATATATATATATATATACACACGTAGGCACGGGAGAGGAGAAAACAGGCGTAAACGTCATAAAAACGGTCTTTCACCAGCTGGCGGCACGAAATGTTTGGATCAAACTTGGAAAAACGAGGGATATAGCAATCTTGGTAGTGGATCGTAAAAGTGGCACTGTTTATACTTGGAAGAGATTCTACCATCACCAAATTACAACAGTGCAAATATATATATATATATATAAATACATATTCATATATGTATTTCTATATATCTTTTTTATTCTTTGTTTCATTTTATTCTTGTTTGTTTTTCAACTCAACCTTTGCGAGATAGCGAATGCATCGACGCGTACTGTCGACACGATGCAGAAATCCCTGCGTATTTTACACATTGACAATCACGAAACGAGCATCTCCATCGTTTCGGTGGAAACCACAATAAAAAATAATATTCAAGCGAAAAGAAAAAGAATGTAAAAACTGGAACTTATGCCAAAACCAAATGCGAAAATCATCGCGGACATTCTCCGAGATAAAAAAAGATTGCAATACAAATTAAAGACCCTGTATATGCAAGTAAGTAATCACAGTTGAGATCTCTCGTTTCCAAGAAAAATAGAAAAAAAATTAAGTGAATCCTGATGTGGTCCAGTGGAGTTTGTATAGAAGACGCGGAAAAAATGAGTGTGTGGGCGTGGCAAAAGTTATTTTGGGGAAATGTAAGGAACGAAAAGAAAAAATAGATACATATTATATACATATATATATTTATATACTCCATATATGTATGTATTTATGTATGTATATATACACTTTTCTCCGAACTAAAATATGATGGACCGGAAAAAGCTGCATCCTGAAGATAAAGACACGTTATCTCTGATACTTTTGTATTTACAACTTGGCTCTCCTTTCTGCATTTATATTTATATATACATATACATATATATTGTCATTCTCTCTCCCTATCATATTTCAGTAATCATAAAAAAATTTTATCCAACGATCAAATATCGAATTCTCATCGAGTAGCCTTGGAAGCTCAAATTCTGAACCCCTATGAGAGCACCAATCACATTTTCAAAATGGGCAATAGCTTAGGAATGACGAGCTTTCGGGAAGGCATGTCAAAAATATTTCTCAATGTTATATGAAATCTTCATTAAGTCTAGTGACCTGACTGAAATTAAATTCTTCTCCAAGGATTGATGAAATTTAGAACAATTATCGGGATCTGAAAGTTCATCTTAATCCTCGAATCTTGCTAGATGAATATAGAGTTGTCATTCATGTATAAAGGCCATTATATTATTTATAGAACTGTTCTACTGTCCCATGCATACAGCAAAGTCGCCTTTAGAATTATTCCGAGAGCTGCTTTTTATCACATTTGTGGTCCTTCTATTATCCCAAAAAGAATCGCAGCCTCAAATCTAACTCCACATACATTCCAATACATTGATTATCCCGACTGAAAAATGTTCATGTTACACTACTCAAACGTAAGAATTAAATGGCCAAATCCCTTATAACATGTCTATAGGATCCGCAAACAAATAATGGAAATGGAAATAATGATAATAATGTCATCGTTATTATGTTACAACCAATTTTATTCAGGGCCAAGAGGCCAAATAACGCGGCTCAACGAAAGATGAAAAATATCTCTGGTTGTATATAGCACACAAAGAAGTCTTAGTGGTGCTTACATTGGTGGAAACAGGAGGGATAGAAGAGAAGAGAGTTGAAAAAAAATACGAAGGCGAATAAGACGACGGATGAGAGGGTGAGAGACGAAGCGGGAGTTGAGAGAAGAAAATAAAAAAGAATCGGCCAACAATATTATAACCATGACCATGGTATATATAGTTGTTGTAGCAGTAGTATGGCCCCTTTCAAGCAACACCGTCCGTTTTCATCCGCAACTCGAGACGTGTAATTAGGAGCACCCGGGCCCCCAAGATGAATGACGCAGAATGTATTATATAGTCGGTATATATGGTATGTAGTGAGAAGCCGCGTGTGCTCCATGATCCTCAAGTGCCTCTTGTATATTTACCTCAGTCACGATCGTTCGGGTTTTACGCCCTGTCGATAGTTACGTGTATACATTTGTTACATGGATATATATTTGGTATATCTGGTATGACTTATATTGTTGACTGTGTGATGATAAAGTAAATTGTCGAATAACATTTTTGGTACATTGATAGTGTGACAATTGAAATTCATTTACACTGAGAGGAGAATTTATTTGTTGATCAGATATGGCTGTGATAAATGAATCAAATATTTAGATACAAAAGAATGAATATTTATCAGTAGTTGTGTGCATATAGGGACTATTCTTTCGCACTTGATATTCAATATTTCAATTTGCCAGTAAAAGTGGATTTTTGGAAAAAATTCTATATGGAAATTGATCAAACTAGAATGTAAATCGGATTGAAATATTTCAGCGACTGAATATGAAATAAAATAAATGTGTGGAATCTAACAGCACATTGTTAACATTGACGATGACAAATATAAAGTTGGATATATAACTTCAAATTAGGGGATCATTTGTTGTTAGGATTCGTCTACGTTATGTTTGACAGTGACACAACAATTCCATCGGTATTTGCTGGTCATTTTTGTTCTCATCATTCTAGGAACATATTAATTTCATGAGTTTTAATATTGCGAATCATGGACGAGTGCGGTTTCTGGGTTATAATCTTCTTGACTGAGAAAAAAAAAATAAATTACGAGCGTGTACTTTGACCTCGCTATTTTTATCATTATTTTATTTTTCTTTCAAAACCAATCGGATATATGCACTTATATCGACGCAAAGTCTTAAACCGGTTCTCAATGAAGAAAATAAGCTTGTCACATGTACGTATGTGTGTGCGTGTGTGTGTGTATAGATGGAGGTACAGAAAGTATAGGGTAGTTACTAAAAAAAATAGGAAAAAAAAAACGAAAATACATTTGTGTGTCTTCGTTTATTATTTCTCGACAACTTCACTAAAGTCGATAGTATAAAATGTTAAACGACACTGGTTTAACGCTTCTCCTTCTTCTTTTTCTTCCTCTATCATTATTCTATTTTTTAATTCTTTTCTCTCGTTAAGAAAAATGATGATAAAACCCTTAATGCGTATAACTTTTATTGCTATTTCTAATTTCTATCTCTGGCAATTTTACAAAACCGGTTCATCACGTCATCCAGGTGAACCATAAAGAGAACCGAAAAACTCTATATTATATGGCGCACACACAATCTCAGATCCCAGGGCGTATCTTTTTTTTTTTTAAAGGACCGCGCCCCACCAACTATTATCATCACGATCTTTTCATTTTTTTTTTCTTTTCTTTCATTTTTATCTTTATTTTATTTCTGACCCTCGGTCTCTCACACTCGCCGACGCTGTATGTCGTTCGGAATTTCCGCGTGCCCTTGCTATATATGCGTGTGGAAAAGAGTAGAGAGTATATAAGTAATAGAGTTCATTGCCTTGACTTCTCGCGCGCGCGTCGGCGGCGCGTCTCTTTCTCTGTATTAAGAATATTTTCCACTTTTTTTTTCCTCCTCTATTTTTCGCCAATAATTTTTTTTATACTTTTCTTTATTTTATATTCCTTCATTTTTCTTCTCTGTATTCGCTTTGATGTGTAAATAAAAGCGAAAAATATATTTGCAACTCTTTCTCTTTCTCGCTGAAGCCCAGACACGTTAAAATATACATATACAATGAACGTGCTAATCCAGCATAAACTTGCTGCCCCCTATTTTTGTCCAATCCATTCACTCTTTAAACCCCCGCGCGCTCTGCACCCTTCGCGAGCGCCGTTGGCGAAATAAAATGAAAATAAAATTGAAATTAAAATAAAAAATATAATATTTATATGCAGATTGTAAGCTCATCAATATCAAAAGAATTATTGTGACACTTTATGAAAAAAAAAGAAGAAAATGCAAGTCAATAATATCCTATTTATTTTGCATATAAAATTTTATCATTCCCATTCGCACGAATAAATTTAAAAAAAGGAAAATGAAATTTTTTTCTCGCACTGGAATCAAAATATATTCCATTAATGTCAATAGCAAGTGCGGTTCAACAGAGTTGCTAATTAACAGTACAATTATCCTTCCGTACATCGGAACGCATGAGTGGAACACATATATATGTACGTACCGAGGGCTGAAAAAAAAATATGCGAAGCGAGTGCGATAACGCGAAGGAAAAAAAAAAGGGGGAAAAAAAAATATTACTCCGGTGTTAATTGGAGAGTCAGAGGGGGTGGATGGGTGACATAGAGATGAAGCAATGAGCGCGTGATATTATGTAGAAAAAGAAAAATACGCGTGCAGATATGTATTGTATATTTTTACATATATGCCATATATGTATGGGTTATATGTATGTAAAAATAGGGGTAGAATGTGAAAAAGAATAAAAATGCGGGCTGAGCAGGGTATTTGAAGGTAATCACAGCCACCAATGGTTATGATTCATCCCTCGTTGAACATATACCTACCACATGCCGGGAACAAAAACCCCGGAGCATTAGTCCAAACGAAATCATAGGCCTAATCAATACTTGATTTTTTCCTCTCCTTTTTTCTCTTTGCTCTTTCTATCAATAATGATTTCGACATGTAAACTTGTCAGTGGTAATAATGAATATATATATTCTCATGAATAAAACGAAGATGATAGCTTTATGATTATATTATGAATGTTATGTGTTAAAATTTTTTAATTCATACCCAAGCAGAGGAAGGCCAGACTTCTCGCCAGGGAGTTCATTATGTGACTCCCCCTCGATGGTGATTGGAATTTAATAAAAAGGAAAATTGAATAAGAAATCGATACAGTTGAACACAATGTACATTTATTTTTAACCATATATGGATTCCTTATTTTCTATTCCCTTATTTTTATTTATTTTTTTTTTAATGTAAAAGTTAAATTTGTCACATTCCGATTTTGATTTATTTCATCTATTTTTTAATTATATTATTATTTTTATTGCAATTTAAATATGAAAATAGAATATTCACATGAATTGTGAGACGAGTATTTGAAAAAACCGACAACGTTATCACTTATTTGAATATATAACTGAACGGAACGAAGGGACGCACGGTACTAACAAGCCGGTCGACTGTGGCCGACCCACGCCGTATAACGATGCGCTGTTTCGCAACCCCGCTTCGCCCCACCACCTCGTTGCTAACTGGAGGGTAGTCGGTTCGTTGAATTCTGCCGCGAGATGGTAGAACTGTTCATGAAAAATAAGACGAAGAATGAGTGAAATGGAGGATTGAGAAATGGAAGGAGAGAAAACCAATCCATTGTTGATGTTAGTTTAGTGAACGGTCTTATCGACTGTTGGAAAATATTTCGACAATATATAAAGCTGTAATCGTGCATACAGCATGAGTATTATTACTCATACACTGTCTATAAACATTCGTTATTTCATAATAGTCAACTTTTGCAAATTCAAATGTTTATATTTAGAGCCCTTTTATTTTTAATTTGCATCTTTAAAGGAAGAATTAAATTGTGTATAACGAATAGTCCATCGAAATTTTTGAGATATCAAGGAAATATGACATGAAAACGAAAATAATATTTATATTACACTAATTAGCGTATCTCATCAATATGTCTGCGGCAATGGGCTTGAATTCGAATTATAATTGAGAGGATATAACAAATGGGAATTCAAAGGAATTAAAATTCAACCTACAATTTATACTTATATAATATATTACTTCGTACAGTTTTTTTTTTCTTAATGACATGTTCACTCGTCGTTGTTTCCATTTCGTATAATGATTATCGCAATTAGTGAGACTTTTATATAATAACAATCTAAACAGTCACGTACTTACATTTTTATTTTAACTATATATATGTATATGTATATGAATACGGGTTTTTTGTTCTTTATATATATTCAAATAATTATTTTTACATATAACTTTTTTCATATAATTTTTTTAATTTACATACATATTTGCCGCATTTTTATTTATTTCTATTTTTTCTTAATTGAAGCCGTGTCACGAAGTTTTCGAGGGCAAAATTCTTCACTTGAATATTCATGTAGAGTACTAAAAGTCTCGTCGTGTCTTCATACACTTCAGGACTATGAGTGAAAAAAAAAAAAGAGAATAAACAAAAATCCTCGTCAAATTTATAGTGTGTATTGTGTAGGAAGGAAAAATTCAAGAGGAGGAGAGTTTTACATTTTTAAAATAGCCATGTAACACCTCTCAACATTATCGTCATGTGATTGTGAATATACTTCAATAGAATAAATCCGTAACAAAAACGTAAACTTAAAATTGGCATCTTTCTCTTCGTTACTTTTATGGGATGTTTCATATAGAAATTGAAACTATAGATACGATATCTCGTACGTTATACTCTTCTTATCTATGTTTTTTTATGTACACTAAACATATATATATATCTAAATATATATATTTCTTTCCGTTCATTTTTAATGCTTATATACATATACATATTTATATGTACTTCGTCCAGTTTCTCTCAACTTGAATTGTGATATTGATATTTTTATAATTTTGTTTTCGGTATTATTATTATTATTTTTTTTTTTTCATTTTTATTAATTTTCATGAACACTTCCGCAAAAACTCTCATTCTGTTTCATTGAAAGCATTACTCTTCCACGCATGTAATAGATAATCGAATACAAAATTTACAAAAGTTATCGGTTTTTAATTTCGTGATGGTAAATAATTGTTTTCCCTTTTCTTCTCTTACACTTTTTTATTTCATTCTGATACATCCGGGGTTGAAAATATTCGAGGGTGAACTATAGAACTATTTCTGCTCTATTTATCGTATATATCAGGATATGTCTCAATGTCAAACAGAAAAAAGTTTTTCCTTACAATTAATCCCAGAATGAAATATTTTTTTGTCACTTTTGTTTGAATTGTGCGAATTTTTCGCGGTCATTTTGACTATAATTCGATTTTTTTGACGAATTGTTTTTTCTTCTAATCGACACCCAAACGGTTAACTAAAATATATACGTGCGCATAATTGAATTTTGATCGCTAGTTTTCATGTTATTTGATGTAAAATGGATGCATACAAGAAATCGGAGAAGTCTGTATGACTCAGGTCCATCATTCTAGGATTAAATTTTTTTTTTCTCTCTATCATTTTCTTTTATCGCAATTCTGTCAATTGAAAGTCGACTCTTAGATTGTAATTTTCTCCAATATCAGTATTCCATTTTCGTCCTAATTATTTTTCGAGTATACACGCCCATACATGAGATGATATTATAGTCATGAACTATTGCGCATTTCTGTGTTGTTAATTCTCAATGATATGTATCATTCACGACAGTTAATTTACGCGTGCGCGTATTTATCTATACTTGATGCGTGATGAACTCAAAAATTCTCCTGGGAAATACCCTTCCGGTGTATATACTGCTACTCAACGATATGCTATATAAATTTTGGGCCGCGTATGCAACGATGCGATAAACTTCAACGTCGCTCAGACTTCTGTGAACAATTTCTCATCTCCAAATTTTTATTTTTTTCTTTAAAAATGTTCTGAACATTAAAACCATTGCTCCAAATATTTGTGATATATTTTCTGACGCCCACGTTTATTAGATTGTCGTTGATATTCTGTGTTCCTCATATCCTCAAATAATATACAATATATATTTTAAATATGCCGCGTAACATTGCACTCTGGGCATTTATTTATAAATTTATTTATTCTGTTTTATTTTTTAATTTTTTGTATCAAGTCCACTCTCAATTTCAATGACTAGCCGCGGTCTTTCAGAATACAGTTGATATGTACGACAATCACCTATTTACTTATTCATTCATTTATTTATATTTATATATTTATTCATTTATTTTCAAATTATTACCGCACAACTCACGTAAATATATTTTACGTCTCTGTGAGTACTTCTATGAAATTCATTTTCGTTCGCCCCATCCAGCGCTATTATAGAACCACGACGAGGCATTCTCATCTCTCGTTTTACTCCACGTATTGTCCAAACTGCCTGCGCCTGTGTCCTGATTTCAATGCAGAAAGAAAAAAGAAAATTAATTAATTAAATTATGACGAAAAACTACAATGTAATAAAGATAAAATATGAAAATACATCTTATAAATAATTAATTAACTAACCACTACATTTAATTGATGTGGCGCGGGTGAGAGATAATCCATATTTGAATAGTACGATGAATAGTTCTGATAACACTGCTGTTGAGACGCTGTAGTTGTCCACGCGAGTCTTTGATGATCTCCAGGGAATGTACCATTGCTTTCCGTAATCGCTGGACTCCAGATACTGCTACTACTACCACCACTACTGTATATCGTACCGCCCAACTGAAATAACACGTGTATCCTCATAATCAAATCATTCTTTTTTCCTCGTCAATCTCATTTTTACCGAGAAATTTTTTTTATCTATCTATTTATTTTTTTTATTTTTTTTCCTCTCCCTTTCATCTCTCATATTAAATTACACAACGATGAGGTCTATTGTTCATTTCCATATACATAAAAGATGAATTGTCGTGGGGTGGTTTGTGCAACTGCTGAGCGTGAATACATGAGTGACATTCGAGACGTATTATAGAGGCAGCAATGTTAATGGTTGTTGTATGTCATCCACAAGGGGGAGAATATGAGAGAATAATTAAAAATTTCAATACACCGATATCACAGTGACAATTAGAGTGGTCTAATAGTACAAAAAGCAATTATTTCCTTTACATATCAATACACATTTTTTATCTGAAATTTGAGTTAAAGATATAAATTGTAAGTAGTACAGGCATCATCTTTACCGACTGTAGAATAAGAGGGAAATTAAATATCTGTTGTTGATAAATACTATTCACGAGTAATATACCAATGTGTAATAATTTGGGATGTGCGTTTTAGTTTTTTTTATCGTTTAATTTTCATATGAATCGATAACTTACACTTGGTGGGGTTGTACTGGCAGCGAATAGCAAGCCGGTGGCGCTACCCGCGGGTTTATATTGCGGCGAGTCCCTGAGTAACGCGGGTGAACTTGCCGCGGAACCGCCAGTTCCTCCACTTCTGTTGGAAATCAAATTAAAATACAGAATTACAATATATAAAATCATTATTTTCATATTGAAAAATAAATGGTAGATATTTTTATGAAAAATGATTTCTAAACAATTATATAGTGAATTTTGTACAATCTTTTTTTTTATAGGTTTCGTATTTCCAATTATATAATACTGATCTAAATCAATTTTTTCTCTTGTCTAAGAAAATAAATATATATATATATATATATCTTTTTCAACTCACAATGGCGTTGTCGCAGGCACTGCAGTCGCGGGTGCTGTTGCTATCGACGGGCTTTTACCAGCCGGTGGATTGCTCACCGGATTCCCCGACGGTTTCTTTGACTTTGGTGTTTTTTCCTGTTGTTGCTGCTGCTGTTTTTGCTGTTGTCGACATTTTGCACGACGATTTTTGAACCAAACCTATGACGAAACCAAACAAATAAACAAATGTCAAATCTTATCAAATCTTTTGTTGAATTATTATTAATTTATTTATCCATTTCTATTATTCAAACGTTCATATTTTATATACATTTATTGAATCATCCATTGTGTTATATGACGCGATCGTTTGTGCGTAATGTCCAATTAGTTCTGGAGAATTGTTGAGGATTTATCATGCTAGTGAATCGACATGTATGTATGAATGTACTAATGATGAAATATATAATGCAGTTGGTCAATCAACGCCTCCATAATATAACGCTGATGGTTTTGTTTCATCGGGATTTAAAATATGTATATATAAACGCTCGTCTGCTCGTCCATATGTTATTTATTTGTATATTAATATATGTTTGGAAAATTAAATCCTCGATAATGATTTGCCGGTAAAGTGGATGGTACTGTTCATGTATTGTAACGGACATCTACACAGACATTCATATATAATAATAATAATTCAATCAACCATTATAATTGCTGAAGTATAACTGAGTAATTTTCAATATATATTTTTAGCATATGATTTACAATATACCGCATCCAAACAATTAAAATACTCAGTGTAAATATATTTTCTATATTACAACATTTAACAAAATGATATAGGAATATATATTTCATATATAAATACTTATACATATTTACTTACATAGCTCGAGTAAATAATATATACAGTTGAGAACATATAGGTAAAAGGGAGAGTCGCTGTGAAGCCCCGTGCGATCAATGTTGGACGACGGTATATATGGCAAGCTTGGGTTTCCACTCTTGGATTTTCTAGGGAATGGAACGGCGTATATACGACCCCGTGAAGTTATCTTTGCAATGTTACGTGTCTCACCAGACGGATTCTCCAGTTTCACTCAAGGTGAAATTATATATGTACATACATTCACACGTATATCTATTTTACATCAATTCCATCTTATTTCGTGATATCTCGAGACGTGAGCGCTTCTCAATATGTCGAGGGTTATATAGAATATTTCATACATAAAGAATATCATGGAGAAAAAATTGTTGTCGAACATATTAGAGTTGGAAAAGAAAAAAACTGCAATGGTAAAAAAATTGTAGTGACATTTTTTCCAACAAATTAAAAGGAGAATCGTATGAAGGTTCTCGGTGTGTTTCTGATTAGGTTTTTTATTGGAACATAGACACTCGGGCAAAATAGTTATGTCCGGAAAATATATTTGGAGTTAGAATTATTGCAAAGTCGCCATTCTTCATAATTTTGCCTCTTTCAAAATGTCTTTCGCATGTCTTTTATCCCTAAATCTATAAATTTTACCCGAGATCTTGATGCAGATTTGTTCGTTGGAGAAAAAAAAAAAAAAAACCACTTTCATATACATATAATTATTCTTTCTCTCTTATTCATTCATACTGTTGCTTATTATTCAACATGACAAAAATAATTCTTCTCTTGATATTGTTATTCACCCTATTGACATGAAACCACCGAAACATTTTGTACAACTCATGCACACATATCGTGTATATTCTGCGCACATCAGAGGAGTGAGAGTGATCGCCGACAAATAAAAGTCAAAAATATATACGTCGAACGTGCCAGAAGACTATGGACTCGTTCGCTGTGCTACCGGACCCTCATTCATTTTTATTCAAGGCCAGGTGTCACCAGCAACCAGGCAATCGCGGAAGACTACAGTTACGATGCCGATCCATTTACCCATGGGACAACATGATGAGGATGGAATATGCGAGGACACGTGTATGAAGCGTGATGCCCTGATTCACTCTGTGATCGTTAAGCAACGACAAATAAGTGTCATACACACTGAGATATAACTTTTTGAAACGTCATTTTATATATTACATTATGAGGTCGAATTCAGTGGACAAATTTTACGCATGTGTGCTTTTGTTCATTTAAATTTGTGTTTGGGGCCGCGAGAAAGATTGAAATGGCTGTGGATGTTGAGCGTTTACTAGTCATCTTAAAATATATTCTTGTTGTATAGTTGGTTGGATCTAAATGGAATTTGTTTCTTCAATTTCGGATAATTCTGAAACTCTTCTTGTCTCACTTGTGAATTTTTTCTTGTTCCACTCTCCCTTTTGTTATATAAATTATCCATGCGTATTTTTTTGGGTGGGAAACACTGTAAGGTCTGGCACGAGTATGTTTTTTTCTTCTACAATTGAATATAGAAAAAAAAAAAAAAAAAAAAAAAAGAAGATAAAAATTTAAATTGAATTAGGAGTATTAGTCTGACGCAAATGGCGCCAGCGAAGTAGGTGAAGAATGAAGAGAAATAATGAAGTTAAATGATGTAATAGAAGACATATATATCAACTTTGTATGAAAAAAAAAAAATAATATTATTCATCCATTTTTTCACTACGCTGCACATACGTGAATTGATTTATCAATATCCCAATTTATTTTCATACTGTTTCCCATAAAAGAAAATTTATTTATCTAGTGTATGATTGAAGTTTCTATCATGTGTGTTTGCATAAAAGAAGAACACATTGAAGGCTAATACATACACACGTATATAATCAAATTAACTCGCGGTCAGAGCGAACGTCCGATCGATGGTTTTTCATGCATATATATATATATATATACAAATATATTCGCATGCCGACGCTTTATTCCCAATCATTCGCCTCCGAGACCCCAACTGTATAAACTATACATGTACATTATATACTGAATAAATACCGCCTGATGGTGTCTGC
This sequence comes from Zele albiditarsus, assembly GCA_958496275.1. NCBI lineage: Eukaryota > Metazoa > Arthropoda > Insecta > Hymenoptera > Braconidae > Zele > Zele albiditarsus. The sequence continues at coordinate 14,052,400 of OY292411.1, read as the reverse complement.
ACATCGATGAACACTGAGAGCACTACTACTCCCTATATATATTCGCAATACTATACTCCAGTTACATGCGTAATCCGAGACAATGAAAATCTTTCGGTAGTTTGAGCGTAGAGTTTGTATCATGAATAACTATACTTATTTTCCATCTCAATACTTCTAATCAAATGGATTTCTATATGTATAAATGAATGTCTATAATTCACCATAATATACTATAAGGATTATTATATTTTGATTTATTATATAATCACCTGAACTCTTGATTCGGGTAAATTGATTTTCACCGCGACTTCCTCACGCATAAAAATGTCCGGATACCGTGTCTTTGAAAATAAACCCTCCAACACATCCAATTGTGCTCTGCTGAATGTCGTTCTTTCTCGTCTCTGCTTTCTCGGATTACCTACACATAAAATTGAATGTAGAATTAAACACACCCATATATTTAATTATTCACTTATGTATTTAGTTTCATTTGAATAAATTATTATGTGTCGTTTTTAATTTCAAATATAATATTAATAGAATAATTAAATGACAATCACTCACAGTAGTATGACTCACCCGCGGCAGTACAACCGGGATAGCCAATGGTTCCATGTAACGCTTCAATTGGTGGCATACCCAATGCACCAACGTATGGCGATGATTTAAGTGCACCATAAGGGCCACTTGCTGTAGCACCAAAACCTGCAGGTCCAAACAATTCGCTTGCTGAGGTTGTTGAAGCTGCAAGACTACCAAGATCAGTTGCTCCACCACCACCACCACCACCACAACCTGACGTACCTCCGAGGCTATTTGGCCACATTGCAACCCACCACGGTAGTAATGCTGCCTCCACCTCCCTAACGGTGCTTTCTCGATGATGCCGTTATTGATATTGTTTCCTAAAATCAATATTTTCATATTGTTATAGTTAGTTTTTCCTCTTTCAATTTGTATTGTGAATATATTGAACTTATTGTTGCGCTGTCAATTGAATTTCAATACAAATAGATCTATAACCGCGTAATAAAGTTCACATTGGACTGTCTTCTCTCAAATTTAATAGCCGATAGTGTGAAATTAATTATTATCAAACAAGCTGAGAACTTTGTGTCTAATATCATCCAGTTATCCGATAAATTTCCGGCGTCAAGTTTTTAATGAAAATTGATATCGATCATTGAATCACATTATCGTCAAACAACAAATGAATAATAGTACCTCAGTATTATCGAATCACATACAAGATTAATAATCCATAATGTATTTGAATATATATAAAATTTAAAATGCAAACAAAAAACAGACAAAGAATATTTCCAAACAGATATTCTCTATTGCATATATGTGTATGCATATATATTTTCATCATTTAGTCGAGGCCAAAGTATATGTTGGCAGCTGCGTTTGCGACCGCTTGCGGATAATCCGAGGATGCAACTCGACTCTTATGTGTAGCACTAGTCCACTACACACTCATATTTATATATATATATATAAAAATCTATAACAAACACTAATACTTTTGTTTCGGATTAATTCCAAATTATCCCGCAAGAATTCGAAACCCAAGACACTTATCCCACACTTTGTATATATATTTTTTAGCCACTTTGTTCCTCGCTCACACGCGTTCCCTTTTTGGCTTTTAAACTTAATTTTTTATCCGCTCAGGTTACAGAACCCTTGCTCGTCACATCACCTTTCATTTATTTCTATAAAAAAAAAAAAGAAAAAAAAGACGAGGCGCGATAGAATCTCGCGCCAAGTACACGCCCATGCACAATTTCTCCCTCACATTAATTTTCATCATGTTACAATTATTCATAAAAATAATTCATAATATTAATTGAAAAAAAAAATTGTTATATAATATTCTGTTTCATTTTATTCAGTTGCGCTATTTATTTTATTAATTTATTTGGTATATGAAGTGACGTAGTCGATATGCGACTCATCCGGTTCGATATTAAACGGCTGGGTGAAATACATATTTATATATATATACGTACACATATTGAACAGAGTCACGTCATTGTTCTATTGAACACATGTTTTGGATTAAATACACATACATACATATATGAGAACGTTTTTAATCTCAGATTTGAATTAATAGTTGGGATATATAATGAACAAGCGGTAGCGACTGACCGTCATATAGATAACTTTATAATCATCCAACATTCTATGAGTATATATATATATACAATGAAAAATAATTGAATGATGATTCAATTGAATTTATAAATGAGCCAATTTATTTGTTTTCCTCGGTGTACTCGGTGAAATTTCCCTACGAATTTAAAATCCGCTAATTACGTATAATATTTGTATTTCACTATTGTATAACAATGAAGAATAATGAATTCATATTGTTACGAATGTTAAAAAACGACCTGTCCATCTTGTATAAATATACGAGATTTAACCTCGACTACCCAGAATTATTTGTCAAATATTTCACTTGGTGTTGGATAAAGTTCAATTTTAATTCCAATTTTTAAAATAAACTATTAATCCAACATGTAAAAATTTATCTATATACATCCATGTTTGCTATTCTACAAGTCAAAGAAATAAATCTTCTTCTATTTCCTTTTCTTTCCACATATATATATTAATAAAGCATTGTTTTCAACCCTCTGTACACTTCATATAGCTTGGTAATATTAAAAAACTTGTAGAAAAGGCGCTTCTCGCGCTTCGCTTCACGCAAAAGTACCACATATATATTAAACTTTGTTTTATATCTGCATGTGTATATGCACATCTCTCAAGTCGCACTTGGATGACTATATATATACCCAAACGAAAGAACACTCGATTGGCCACCGCAACGAGAGGGCACTCGGGGATTTGCCACCGCGCGCGAGCGCGCGATCCCTTTTTGCAGAAGGAAAAAGAAAGAAAAGAAGGAAAAAAAAAAAAAAAGCTCCCGCGCGTATCCACCCCCTCTAACTGTATATAGAACACAATCGAGAGATTCAAGACTGTATGTATAATTTATATTGTATGTGTGTATATATAGTCCAAATTGCAAATACTATGTGTTACCAATAGATGGATATATGCCACCATCCCTAATGACTGCTAAATCCCTATTATTGCTCGTACGTTTTGGTTCGAGATACTGAGAGGGAGGTTGAAGCCCTCGGGGGTGGATATATGTACGTATATACATACTGGAGGTGTGTGTGTGTAGATATACATACAGACATTGGGGTGACTAGTCCAACCGGATGAATTCGATTTGTCGAGTCGGTGACTTCTTCGATAACATTACGGATATATGTGTGTATTATATATAAATATGCGGGGAGAAGCTTTATTGAGAAAAATTTGAAATTACTTTGAAAGTCTAGATTTATATGGGGGAAAATTGATTTTAATTTTTTTGCTTGGCTTTTTTTTTTTTATGGTTCTGCAGAATTGAATTTTTTGATGATGGAATTGATTATGCAGTGGTTAAATTTTATTCAGCAGTGTATGAGTAATATACTGGTCGTGCATGGATTACAGATACGGTTTTGTATTAATTACTTGAATTAATGTGAATTTTTATGAATAGATAATGGGAAATGAATGTTATTATTTATTTAGCATAATAGTTGTTGAAATATACTTATTTCAAAATATCGCACGCTATGATGCACTTGTTGCTTTAAATATTGTGACAATTCTTCATTTCCCTTTTTTTTTTTTTTTTCATTCCAATTTATAATATAGTGTGAATTTCCACGCGATTTTCAAATCGCCAAGTCATTAAAAAATTATTCAACGATTAATATCAAGCCCCATACAAATCTGGCAAATCATAATCCGCATGGAAACAGGACTATGATAAATTGACTTCGCCATAAAAATGGAACAAGAGGGAGTCAATAAAAAATGCCACACTCCATAGAGTCACTGGGATTAACATGGTTATGAATTGGCGATTGAATTACGGTATTTTCACGAACTTCTCACGGAAAAAAAAAAAAACGCAACTAAAATTACAGCACATGACAATTTTATTTCAAAATGTCCCGAAACTTTCTCACAAAAATCTGATTGCTGATATATGAAATAAATCAAAATCAATCATAAATGTAAAAATGCAGCAAAAATTATTTCCAAAATTTGTCTCTACCTGAATTCTCAAAATGAAACAAATGCGCTCAAATTTAATGAATACATATGATTTTATAAAAATTTATATTCACTCTTATTCGTAAAATTTACCATAGTAAATGAAAAGACCGGTTAATTTATATATGTATACCTTGTTTATAAACCACTCTAAGAGGATTGTCGTTAACTTCTCTATGACTGTGCGAAGTGTATCTTGATTGTGTGTAGACTATATGCATACCAGAAATGACCCGAAGCGAATCGTGCTTCACAGTAATACAGGAATTGATTGTCGTGTGTGCGTGGGCGCATTGTTTTCGAAAGTGTTTGCACACAAGGGCATTGTTCGTCGATGGCCCTTGTGTGGCTGCGTCACGATGGCCCTGTACATTGTCCCATGTACTATGTACAAAAACCAGGTCTCTATATACATATAGAAACATATATAAAGTTCCGGCGTGAAGAGCGCAAGAAATGTATATAAATATATATGTGAATGCGCACGAGGGTGCAGACTAGACGACGATATTGCAAAGAACTGCTTTTGAAATAAAAGAAAAAAGGAATCAATCTCTTCGTGGAAATATAAATCGTCATATTGAATTTTCTATTCATTCTTTTTTTGCTTATCTGATATTAGAAAGTAGGTATCATATATATGAAGAGTTATTGAATGCACTGATTATGTTCTTCCGCGATTTTATTGTCTATCATATACTGTGACCTTTCAATTATCGCTGGGTTTTAAATTTACCATTGAAAACAGTCGGAAAAATTTGATTTTTTCAATACAAAATTCTGCAAACTTGTACTAATTCAAAATGAGAGAAGAAACAACAATTTGAAAGCAGATTTACATCAGAAACTGATTAATTAATTCTGCCATTGGTTTAAAGATTCAATATGAAAAATGATGATAAAAAACTACAAATAAATTATTGTATACATATTTCAAGTAAATAACATTCTATGAACTATCAAACATTCAATCGCCATCACTTTCTCCTCTCTAGAACATCATCAGTCAATAAAAATTCTAATAACAATAACAATATGGAGTATAACTCCACACAAATCCAGCTCTACTTCCAATAAAGAAATTTTCCAATACAATATTTTCCACTCGATAGAATATTGTCTTGAAGTCAATTATTTTTCCAATGCACATAATAATTCTCAATTACTTTCGTAAAAGCCTCACATAGTTTATTATATCCCAACATTATTATTTCCAAATAATAAGAGAATAAAAGTTTGCTCGTATATATATGTACATATACAAATCGTGCAAACGCATATCAATATACATCTGCAAAGCGATCCCTTTGCCATTCAATGCAACTTAACCTGTGTCCCGTTGTTGTGAACTCATTGAGCGTAAAACTTAATTCCCGTGGAAATTTCATAAAGCATCACGCGGTTATTTCTATATCTTGGCATGTATAGGGTAGTTAGTCCTTTATATATATATATATTGCTGAACATGGGTATATATACATTTTACTTATTTTTCTCTTCGTCGGCATTTTTTTTCTTCATCCTGCGCGCTTCGTTGATTTGCCCGCGATGATGGTGACCTATAGCTTTTACAATTTCTTTTCTTCGCCCTTTACTTTTTGTCCCTCAAACTGTGTTTACGTACCCATGGATATATATATATATATATATTCACTCGCAAGCCAATTCTTTCGAGGTTTTGTTCGTTGTTAAGAGCACAGAGTGAAGAATAAAATAAAAAAATTGATGTAGAAAAAGGTATAGATACAGTTGCTGTAGAACAGTTTGGGTGGGCATGTCAGGCGTTTCTGCCTGACTATCTCTCCTCCCTCATCATATATAGATATATAGAATACATTTAGACGCATTCACACGTGATAAGATCGTTCAAGCGGGAGTCGACCGCCCCTGTCGTTAGGAAATGACGATGACGACGACGACGACGACCTTAATTCCATGGGTATTATCGTTGAAGAGAACACTCCTCTTCGAATCTTCTTTTTTCTTTTTTTTTTCCTCCATCTTCATCTCTTCGCGCGCACAGTCTCGATCCATTGTGATGGATCAGTGAGAGAACATGGAAGTTGAGCATTTAAAAAAAATAATACGCGGACATCTTAAATAAACGTAATAATGTTCGAGGTATTTATTATCAAATCATTGAATCACTGATGAATTATAGATGATATATATATATATATAATTCACGGTGAATTTGGCACGTGACAGTTGTCTGTACATAGAGTACATAAATTTAATTTTATGCTGATGTTGATGATTGCTCGAATTACACAATAATATTTCGACAGACATTTTTTTTTAAAGTTAAAGAAGACTTTGGTGAAATTCACTCACTCAGTTGAGAATAATTGCAGTAGAATTACATTTAATTAATATCCTTTTGTTTAGGGGTAGATAAATATTTTTTTTCTACTTCTATATATTGTTGAGTCGAAAAGAAAATATATAGTCATACAGGAATAAAATTATGTTTCCACTTAAATCAAGAGCAAAATTTGTTCCAGTTTTAAATGCAACAATTTTAGTTATTTGATTCAATTATGCCACAATAGTTTTTTTTTTTAATTGTTAGGCCGGAGAATTTTGAACTAATAAGTTGGTCATTATCTCACTTTATGATATAACAATGTGTATATATATTTATATGAGTGAACACGCGAGCGCGGACCTCGACCTCGCGGGCGCCGCACGACAAGCTAGGACATGCCAAGGAGATTACTGTAAGCAGATTATTTCTCGTAGAAATTCCGTTGGCCGAGAGAATCTCATACTCTCATCGCTATAACTTTAATACACACATATGGATACATATACGTATATACTATACACAGTTTTATATATAAAATATCATGTGATGTTTTCAAAATGCACGGTTGATCGCAAAAGTTTCTGTATTGCTATATATAAAACAAAGTCGACCTTTGATATCTAAATAATTCAAAATGTAATATAACTGTGAAGCTGTGTCACCACGCGGCTTTCACCACAATTACATTTGAACGCGCGATAAAAATGATTTTTGATTTGTTTTTCGGTACTTGAACATTTTATCATTTTAGATTTTATATATGAGAAAGGACTTCACGATATTTTTTGATTCGCTTCACATCATTCAACACAGCTCAGTCGATGGATAACAGTACCCAGGAGTATTATTTCAACTTGTTTCATAAATTATCTGTAAATTATTTTTCTATTCTTTAATGCTATTCCTGTATTTCATATTTTTTATCCTATTGTCATTAGCCATTCGTCATTCGCGCGGGAGTTTAAAATTTAATCAGAGTAAATAGAGTAGACTATATAGTTGAAACCTTCCTCATAAATTCGGAAAATTCTGGGCCTAATAAAACATTGAAATAAAATTGGTCCAATTAATTGACAGAAATTATCTCGAATTTAATAAATAGATAGAGAACTCCTGTTCATATATATATATATACTAGAATCATGTGTACGGGATATGATTCCATGAATATTTGTATCAATTTGTAGAAGTGCAACTTGATTAGAAAAAAAATTGAAGAATTTTTAATTCTATTTCATAATTCTTATTCTGTTGTTTATCAATGGAGCAGTTCGAAGTCTCAATTAATTATGGCATTGATGCGGTTTTTGCAATATGGAGGAATATATACATTCCACCACAATGTTATTAAAAGCTCTCCGTAATACATGCATGTATATCATGGTATAAATTTAGATATATACAATTGTAAGCAGAAATTGCACCGCAAATTATTGATCAATCGTATATGGTCTATGTATACATGCAGACAATTTCGTTACTGTTGAGGTATTGCCACGAATTGTGGTTTATTTGCTAAATCAACTGCACATACATGCACACACAAATATATATATATATATATATATATATATACATTATAGTATGGTGATGTGAAACAAAATGGCCGCGTGAGCAGTAGAAAATATATATTCAATAAATATTAAGAAAAAAAATATACATTCTCATGATTTTTCATTAACAATTTGAAATTTTTTTGTTTTTCCACACAATTGATATCGATTCAATGAGAACTGATTAGAAAATTTGTCTGAGAGAATTTTAATAAACACTGAAACAATCATTTTTATTCAATAATCTTACCGAATATTTTTTTATGATGATGTCGGGCGACACACTGCAATCACTTATATTACTACTGACAAATTTATAGTACACACACGTTTATCTCTCTTAATTTAATATACAAAATTAATCCAAGAGAAATAATTGCCACACTGTCTATTCAATGCTGATAACAATATCCTCAGCATCCAACATCGAAACAGTTCATCGAAATCAATTTGGAACAGAAAAAAAAAAAAAAAAATACTTGAATGATAAAGAATTCACATATATAATTGATAATTAGAAATAACACGATGACATACACAATATTTAAATCATCACGTATTTTTCGTAGTAAACAAAAGTTTAAACTGTCACAGATATCAGAAAATATTAACTATCTTCTTCGTATAAATATTCCACCCCTTTCTTTATCGCTTTCCCTCCTTCTCTCACCCCGTTTATTCACGTCAGTTTTTTTGTTACAATATTGTCGTCTGTTAAACAAGCCCATTCACTTCAAATTAGCACCATTAGAATCCAAACAAACAAAAAAATAAAGTAAAATAAAATAATTCCAATATTTCTTTCACTTATTCAATAAATTTATTTTTATATTGCATTTGAATAATGAACACTTTTAATAAATTCCATCAAACAATTGCGCGATTTAAATTACGAATTTTCAAAATGTAACGAAATTACGATGCTTTTTATGTATACGAAAATATCCTTTATGATAAGATACTGTTGACGATAATGATGATGATGATGATGATGATGATGATGGTGAAGATAAAGACCAAAGAGAAAAGGAAGACAAATGGATAAAACGTGAAAAAGATATACAGGGAAATTCGCGCGTCTATTATATCGAGAAGGCGTAGGAAAGATCGAGCTCAACTTTTCACAGGAACTTTACCGTTATACGGGGGATATACGCGCACGTTCTCTCTCTTTGAACGTGTCTCACGGTTGGGGTGTGTGCGCGTGCGAGGGGAAACGCTCCGGTATATCGCAAGTCACAGTAGTAGCAGCAGCACCACCACCACTACCCACCACCAACACCATCAGGGGCTAACACATTACATCGCTGCGTTGTTCCACAACGATCATTGGGCGTGTCTGTTGGTGTTACGGGCGTTCCCTCACGTTATATTGAATTGGTATTGTAGAGGGGCACCAATGGATGAAGCTAAATGCCGCGCGAGCGCTTTTCATACATTCAAACTCTGTCTTTGTCACTCGTGAAATTCAATGGCAACGTCGCGCGCGCTTTTCAACGACAACGACGACGATGATGCTGATGATAATGATGACGGCAACGACAACATTGAGATTGTGTATAGCGATATAATGATATGTATATGTATGGATGAATGTATGTATTCAAGATGTGGTTCCGGTTGCAAGTATCATTATACATTGATGCGATAGAATATATACGAAGAGAAAAATCTGATTTTTGAATTAGTAATGCAGCGAAGAAAACATATAAGTCTATCAGAATTTGAATTATACAATGAGCAATGAGTTATATTATTTTTAAATTTTGAGTAGTGGATAATATTGGATGAGGATTTGAAAGAAAAATTGATACGCAAAGACATGAAGTAGATATGCCTTTAATTTTTTTTCACTATTCCCTCTCTCAATTTCGTTTTATTGACGTTACGAAAATTCCCGGTGCAATATAAGTAGCTTGACAACAGCAAGTAGATCTGCATATGAAGTAGTGAAGAAATAATGTAATATGTCATGTAAGAAGTTTATATACGTTGAGTGAGAGAATAGTGATAAAAGAAATAAACCACATATAGGTTGAAATGTTATTTGCCACATACACTCTCGATATTTTTTTTTTACTCTTTTCTTTTCTCCGTTTTTTTTTTTTTTTCACTTCTCTTTTTTTATCGTGTGTCGTTCTATTGTTCACGTAGTTTGCCGAACGGATCAGCTGCAGCTGATCTTCTCGGATGAGCTTTTGGTACCGATGCACGTATATCGCACGTTGTATATACATAACATTTTATATATATATATATGTAAGATGAAATGGTGTGTACATAGACATTAACTCTTAATGCATGAATTATTTTTTATTGAGTTGGAATTAAATTGCATTTATATATACTCGAGGAAATTTTCGCATTCAGGATTACTATATGTTTACACATATTAATAGCGGACAATATCAACATTGCAGTAGATGTTGAAATGATAATACGAAAACATTTCCGTTAATAACATTTATATTATTGGAAAAATAGAAGCATACTATACTTATTCAATGAATATTTATGCATAAAAGAAGATGGTAAAACGTATTTGTATATATTTTATCTATTAGAAAAAATGATTTGTGATAGAAATGTAAAATTTTAAATTACGTTTACAATTAAAAAATTATACATAAGATGTGTTCTAATGATGAATTTTTTTTATTAATATTGAGAATGAATCTTAAGAGTAAAAAATATTTAATATTGAATAAAGAATATGATATTCAAGATTTTAATTATTCTCATTCCAATAATCATTTTTCTTTCTCAGTGATTTAAATTTCATATTAAAATATAATATAATTAATTTCAATCCACTCCCACAGACAGTTAATCATGATAATTGAGACTGCAGTTCGAGAGAAATTGTATTATATCTTGTATCACTTTTTTTTCTTTTATATAAGTCATAATGGCAATGACTCAATTTAATAAATAAAAGTACGTGTAGAAATAGCCTCACATAATAGCTTGTAATTAATCTTTCGCACCTCAACACAATAAAATAAATTGGTTTGTGTCTTTTTCAATTAACATTGAAGATAAAAAATCGAAAGTGATGATGAAATATATTCAAAAATGATTATATTTATACGTTTAAAATCATATATTATTCACATGAAGGTCAGTAGATCATATTGTATACCGTATTTATGGATAAGTGGCACACTAACATTTGTCAATTGACACATCGACATGAGTTACAGTAAATTGGCTGGAGAATTTATGAATGGACATATTATATGTATATGTTTAATATATATACACACGGGGTTAAAGTAGCGTCACTTTGGTGCAGGTTTATGAAAGCAAGCCGGTTTTAGCTACGCTAATAGTATAGTAATACGGGCTGATCTTTTCGAAATCCCGTAAGAGCATTAACCGCTCGCACGTGAGCAAGTTAAATTGCTATGTTGTGGGTATGCTGCACACCGCGACTCTGCGGGATGAGCTGTTCACCTGGATACATAATCTATATACATGTTTATATGAATGTATGTAGACAAAAATGCAAACAAAAATATCAAAATGTGTAAAATTAAATGTATTACCAATGTATTTTATCACATCAATTGTATATATGTGTACACAGGTATTATTAATCCTCTTTTGGATTCTACTTCACCCTGTGTATATACACTTCACTTACTCTTCCACAATATCATATACCTATTATTCAATTATTGGATATATGAATTATTTATTAAACCATCTTTTTTTTTTCAAGTGAATTGAATGATTGCATATGGATTAGAATGAACCAAAAAAAAAATCCAACTCTGAAGCCAATAACATATTGGTTTGTCAATGCATTCATAAATATTTCTATATTTATTGTCGAGTTGTTTATTATGTTAAATATTTTATGTAAGAATGTTTTTTTGCTAAAATGTCAAGCACTGAACATTATCTTAATTAAATATTATTTAACTTCAATAACATGGCTTTGATATTAAAAAATAATCTCATGAACTTTAAGCAAAAATAAAATCAGTAAAATCCAACAAAGAAAATTTATTTCCAATACCTCATACAAGTATATAATATAGAATGAACTTGTTGATATTATATTCAAATATTTCACCCCGTCATCATGACTTAGATCTATCCGCGAAAATTGAGATTTGATACAGTGCACTTTGTGCAATATATGTAGATATACAGGTATATATATATATATAAACCACAAGAAGGCGCGCCCACTCAAGAATTCCATAGTTATCTCGACACTAGGAGTCCATTGATAATGATTGATCGCACATTCATGATATACATAACCAATATAAAATACATACATATGAGATGATGTATCTTTTACCAAACGTCTGTCGCGCTGTGTCGTTCATATAGGTTTCAGAAGCGACAGTGAAACCAAACCTCTCCACTATATTCACCACAATAATTGTGCCGGTCATCATTCAACGGTATATCCCTTGAGAGTTATACCTATACACTACTCATGCTCAATTTATTTGAGTCACAACATTATTTTTCCCTATACAGGTGTTTCAAATCGTTGAATAACAACAATCAAAACCTTTTGACAAATTTCTTTATGCATTTTTCACATGAAAAAAAAATTCACAATATAAATATGATACAATAATTGATAAATTCAATTGATCAATTATGAAAGTATAAAATTTCCTGTTTATTCCAAAACTATCCTGGAATTTTTTTACTGTTTCAATTTGCAATAACTAAACACGTGCGTAAAATCGTATACTCTCAACACTGATATTGCAGATGAATACTTCTCATACATTTCAAACATATATTTTTTTATAGACTTGGTTATATTTCTAATAGGAATGACAAACGTGTAATTTCAATGTAGCTTATTCTGCATCACGTGTACCTTGTATAATATCAAAAATGTGTTATGATGTTGCGGCATCCAGCAGCGGTCCCAATCCAATATACTATTGATATACACTTCTGCAGTGTAATACCCCCGGGACTAAAATCAAGACACTCATCTATCGATGGGACTCATCGATTACATATATATACACCTACACTCAAATTTCCCCTTCAATCTCAACGAGTCGTTCGTCGTCATTGCGTTACCACGAAATCCATTCATATATTATGGCATCTCGGTGATGCACTCACTTGAATCTTTAAAAATAAGGCGTTGGTGCACGATCTTTTACCAGCAGTTCTCTTTTGAATTATATTTTATTGTGTTTCTTTTTTTTTTTCCAGTAGAATGGAGAACAGGAAAAATATGAAACGATCTGAGATATTTATCGTGAGTGGAATTTAATGGTGAGTACATTATTATTATTATTATTATTATTATTATTATTATTATTTATTGTTTATGATTGACGAATGAAAAATGCGGGGAAGGAAAATAAGTCCGTGAGTTTTTCTGGTTTTTTCATTGAAATACTATAATTTATTATAATCAGCGTTTATTTGTAAAGAAATTCATGACGAAATGTAATATAGCAGTCTGCAATTTAACATTCGTTTGTATCAGAGAAACATAAATAGTACTTGATATAAAATGGGAGAAAATTGCCTTCTCAACATTTATGTCTTCTTATATATATATTTTTTCTTAACATAGGAAGGAAAAAAGTCACCCAATATATTGCATAAAGATTGGTTCCCACATTTATATTGTCAGACCACAGTGATCGTTTTCTATATATAGTACAATAAAAATTAACGAGTTTTTCATCGTTCTAAAGTCACACGACTTCTTGGTTGCGTCTTCGTTATTTCTTAAAATATATAATACCCTCAGCAAAAATATAGTAGCTAATAGCGGTGTCCCTATTCGGTCATTGAATTGTTCACGAAAATTCGAATGTTCCGCCGGACGTGAGAGAGTTTCCTTTCATATTATATATATATATATATGTGAAGGTAGACTATATTTCAGGTGTTTATGAGAAAATAAATGTCTTGAGTCAGGTGCGGACGAGTTTACTGGGCGAGTGAAGACCACAGGGATTTTCTCAATTTTATTTATTTCCTTTTTTTTTTTGTATTCCGCAGATCCGGTCTGGGATATGTATAAGCGTCTAAAATTTCTCTCACGAAGAATTTTTTAAAGAGTGAATACGTGTAAAACCCCATCTAAAATATTTTCCACACGTAAATATAATGTCATGGAGTAAAGTTATTTATCTATTTATTCCATTTTTCAATTATCGTCATCAATTTTATTATTTTATTTTTCATCATTTTCCTGTTACTAAATTATAATGAATAATTCTACGCACACAAAAGAACGGAGTGAACAGATGAAATTTAATAGAAATAAATAATAAATATATAGCAAATAAATACAACCAATAATATTTCATCATCAACATTTATAATTCTACATTTTTATTTCATCATATCGCATGATAGATGATATTCCATCAATTTCGTAGTCTTCCGGTTGTAACAATTCACAATTCGTGAAATATACATTTCGATCAAAGTTGGATATATTTTAAAGTATATATATCTATACAGTGCTAGTACGTATGTATAGACCATGCGGTTTTGCCAACAACGCAACATTTCAAAATACTGCCGGTCGGTGCGGGTATTAGGATATATTCGCATTCGATGGACAGGATATGTGTCCATATATATTTATATATATATATATATCACCATACGTATTCCAAAACGTTGAATGACGCGCTCCCGCAATGCAGCTGAGGGGGATAAGCCGACTGCAGTTGCATCCTCTCCGTTACACAAAGCCATTTCAGCCCATTCTATTAACGTCATCGTACCTCGACCTGCACAATGGCCGCACACAACACTATATATATATATATTATATGTTTAATACAAATATAGCTTCCGTGTACCATTGCATTATATATATAAACATATATACGCACTTCCCCTAACTGATGGAAAAAAATATTTCCACTGAGTTTTATATAAAGTCCATCACTGTCAAAATAAAAATGCTCTCGTAAATATTTTCCTTTTTTTTTTTTTCCACCGTTCTCTAATTCAAGTACAAAAATGAAAATAAAAATAAAAAAGAAAGAATGAATAAAAAGGGCAGAAAAATGTCCGATTCAATCTCACTCGTCACTTTTTTTTTTGTCCTCTCATCTTTTTTTTTTTTTTTTTTCATTTAAAAGCTTCTTGGTAAAAATACTCGCGATTAAATATAAAAAATTCATGAATTACTTTTTAATTCTGCAGTCATCTTTCTCCGAACAATTCTTGAGGATTTATAGCCAAGTCCAAGTTAATTTCAACGAGAATAAGATGATGAAGGCGAACGAAAAAAAAAAAGAAAAGCAGAAAAAAAATGAATGGAAAGATAAAGATAATAATGAACGAGAAAAAGCTCTATGACGGAAATCGATTGATGCAACAGGAGAACATCATCAGTGGTAGAGTGTGACAGAGACAAAATGAAAAAAAAAAAAAAAAGAAAAAAAGACATTCTATTTGCTGTGTGGTATAAGGGCGCTACCCCTCCAATGGAAATTTCCCTTGAGACTTGACTATTAGCGATCACAAATAGGCTATTACGTGCCCATTAATATAGCGCGGTGTCTCGTCAAGCGCACGACGTTTTCAGGATACTCAGTAATGCACAGGGGATAATGAAATGCGAACCATTGTATATATGCGTATATTCTATCATATATGTTTAAATATAAGAAATATAAAATTGACCACCATATATATATATATATATATATATATATATATACATTCAGTGTGTTACATGTATAAAGCAGCAGTGAAATAGTCTTTTCATCAACTCATTGATGAAACACACACGCAGTTGTACTTTGGTATAGGGTTTCGATGGATCCCGAGAGACTGGTAATCTGAGATTCACTTTGTTGCCCGTGAGGTTCTGCATATCGCGCTCGTCAACCCCTCATAAACAATATATATATATATATATATACAGGGTGTACCAAAATCAGTAGATATTATCATTGGATAATATCGATTGTTGATTATGAATTTAAAATCAAGTCATTATACTCATTTGATTATTTTGCGCCAGACAATTTCAATAACCAATAAATATTTAATGTATAGAATTCACAGATATTGGGAGGGAATTTCTAGTGCAAAAGTGGACGAAAATATTTAAATATTAAACGATTGCAGTTATTTAAGTATACACCCTGTATACAAACATGTTCATCAACCCTCCTGACATTGTCGACATTGACGTGGCAACATGGAGAGGAAAAAATAATTACAATCTATTTACTTGAATCAATAATTAAATGTATGTAAAATATAAACGTCGTTTTTATTTCATGAAAATAAAAGTATCATGAATTAATTGTCAGTACATATGTATAGAATATATATATATATATATATATACATATATGTATACAAAGTAGCAAAAGTCTACTTATATAGTATATATATCTCTGTTAAACGATCCTCAACTAATTATATTACCAAGTGATTAAATCACTGTGAGACCCCCGTTGTTTGCATTCCGGATAGACTTTCCAACTTTGAAATTCTCTGACATCACACAGAGACTCTTACACACACGTATTATAGTGACAGGGGTGTGTCTCATCAGCTTCATGACGTAGATTCACCATGTATATATGCACATATACATTCGTGTTTGAGGCAAAATAATTGGCCACATTGCACGTGCCAGTGCGCGACCAAGCATCACCGTATATTCCACTTCTCTATACATATAATACTTATTTGTATACACATGTATTGTATGTATTCTTGATCTTTCGTTTTATGGGGGATTTATCTTTGGATTTATGTATGGCCAATCGAGCCCAAAACGTTTGATTGTCATTACAATAAATGTATAATTAATTGGCTGATGTAGATGAAATTAATAATTGATATTTTTTAATGAATAATTAAAAACTGTGCTTGTGTGGTAAAATTTAATATTAGAGTGATTTTGGAGTTAGAATACATTATAAAAATTGACAACTGGTGTATTGTGTTTATGTCAACTATGAAATAAGGAAAATATTACATGCAAAAATTTGATTATTAATTATATCAATGCCGATATTAATTGATGCATGATAAATTCGAAATACTCTTTTCATCCATATTTTTTTTCCTCTTCTATTTATTAAATTTTTATTAAATTTTTCGACAATTGACAATAAAGAATTGTGTTATAACGAGATACCACTACCAACGTAACATCAAAGTACATTTATCCCCAATTGTGTCTCTCCGCACATTTATTCTCAACTAGATTACTATTTTTTTTTTTTTTCTCTTTTTATCATCAACTTTATTTTTTTGTGAATTTGCCTAATGACCGAAATATATAAGAGGCCGTTTTAAAACCTGGCGTTAGAATCAAATCAGTCGTCATATCCAAAGAGCGAACGGGAAAAGAAAATAAAATAGAGAAAAAAAAAGGGGGGGGGGGGGGTGAGTAATGGATATAGTATATGAGGAAAGGGATGATATTGAATTGAAAAATCGCTAGTCAAGCCGATCGAGAGAGTAAGTTTGCAGCACCCTCCTCTTGCTCTCTCCACCACTCTCCCTTATTTTCTATATCAAATGCCCGCCGCAGAAACCTTATTTTCCTTTGATCTTTTTTTCCACTCTTCTCTCTCTCTCTCTCTCTCTCTCTCTCTCTCTCTCTCATCCGCAGCTCTTTATCCGTATATGCACAATATATATATAATCACTCTTTTGCTTTTTACGCTCAAGTTTGTCAGGAAGTCAAGAGAATATTGTCCGAGAGAAAAAAAAAAAAAATTCTTGCAACGTATGAGAAGGAAAAAAAAAACAAAAAAGATGAAAAACTAAATTTTCAGGTATATGCGGCATAGATACTTACTCAAATGAACTCACCCGCAAAAAATATTTGGATTACCATGATATAATATATATAATAATACACCATTGAGCATTTCAAACATTTTTATACAATTTAAAACGATATTTTGGTTTCTAATAACTGACATACAGGTAGCTCAAAAATGTTATAGAGAATGGCAGAATATATTGAGAGAAAGCAGAAGATGTATAAAAATGAGTATAGAAAGATCAGAGAATGCCCCCGCCAGGAAGTCAAGGGGCGCAAGAGTGCATTGTCAGTGTGTTCGCTTCATATATACATATATATATATATATATATATATACCTTCTATCCAAACATTTCAAGCCGCGCGCGCGCGCCCCTTTTCCATCGACCATTTTCCCGGGGCCATTCGTAATCCTAAAAAATGGACCGTCGGTTTCCTCTCGCGTTTCCTCATTCTCTTCTACTAAATATATACATGTGTGGGAGTGTATATATATATATATATGTGTGTGGTGTGTGAAACGATATGTTGAATGTGCTTTCTCTTTCTCTCTTAGTTTCACCACCCATATTCGTCTCTTCGAGTTTACCCTCTAGTGCCCTTTCGACCTGGACGATCGATCATCAGTTTCATTGTTTGTTCAACATATAACATATATTTTTGAATGTTCTGCCAAAAAAATTGAACAGAAGAAAAAAAAGTGATTATTCGTAATTAAACAATCGTTTAGTATATGTATTTATTTTAGAATTTTTTCGAAGTAATTATTTTTTTTTAGTTACTATTGTGCATGCACATAGACATACTCTTGGCTTATGATTTAATAGAGCGTGCTGGTGGTTTTTTATAACGTATATGATGCAGAAATACATTACGAGACATGGATGAGGTCGAGGAGAGACATCGCGCATTGCCATTGGTACAACCAAGAGCATCTTCAAGAGTGCTCGCGCGCGTATAGACTTCTATGTAATATCGTGTATATACAAGTATGTACGCCTGGGTCTCTCTCAACTCGGGAAACGATGAGAAGTACAGTGTATATATATATATACAGATACATACATACATATATGTATATATAGTATGTATATATATATTCTCGACGCGCTTATTCTCTTTCTATATATATATACGAAGGTGAACCCATGGTATAGACGAGATAGGAAAGCGAGTAACAGTTTGAGTTAGAGTGGGATGCAGTAGAAAGCGAGTATAGTATATTGCGAGAGAGGGTCCTATAAATAATTAGCGAGGAGTCGCTCTCCGCTTGGCGGGCGTAAGCGGCTTACGTGCATCCCTCGCGTTCCCTTTTCATACCACCCCCTCGCGATATATATATATATATGTATATAGAACATTTGTGCAGCTTTCCTGCCTGACCGACAACGCCTCTATTGCGCCACCGTCGATGTAACTCTTCGTCATTTTTTCTCATCATTTTCATCGCATTTTTTTTTTGTTTGCTCCCTTCTTTTCTTCTATTTTTCTTAATTCATCTGCTCCTCCTTATATTGGGATATTTTTTCTGCTTTCGCAAGCAACTATTCAGTACATATATGTGCATGAACATGGGATGCTCTCTTTTTGTTTTTTGTTTGCATTAGAGTGTTTATTTGGAATCATATAAATTGGAAATTAATAGTGGGATTTGGATACTGTGTGCGTATTTATTTTAGTTAACCGATTGCGGATTGATTGGTAATAAAGTTTGCTGAAAAAAATTAATTAGGGACAAAATGACAGCTAATAATACGCACGAGGTTTGCACAACCCTGGGATGTCATTTGAAGTTAAATCTACTTCAAAAATTAAATTATATTGTGAATTCTTTTTAATAACTAACCAAGGGAACGTTAAAATCAGTGAATTCAAAAGTCAACATGTGGTGTTTCACGCAAAAAATCTCGTCTGACAAGTACATTTTTAATGAGTATTCACATTTGACGAGGTTATATAATGTGAATGATAAGTTGAAATGAATGCAGTTAGTGGCAAAATTTATATCGAGAGTGAACTTGCATTAGCATTGGTGAATTAAAGGCAAAAAAGTGTTGCAAAATTCAGGCACACATCAATTATATATCAACATTGAACACAGACAGACAGTTGGACAGCTGCTTAAAAACGCCTTTTTTTTTCCCTCCATAGACAAAAAATTCATGGAAAATGTTGATTAATTTTTTTTTTTATTACACAGTGTGACATTCGAATAAATATTGCATTCTGAATTAAATTATTCATTAATTCAGAATAATAAAATACTGAAATGTTTACTTTTTTGCAATTTCATATATTAATTCATATAATTTACTCGATTTCTTATATTCACAACCTTCAATATTATTTTTCTTATATGCGATATAAAATATAAATTGTTCTAATTGATAATGTTCTAATGCACACAGAGCCGATACAAATTAACAACTCAATCTCAAAGCTTTCGTTATATAATTGATGAATCGATATTTATTGGTAATTGTTCATGAGATATGTTTATATTATAGGTATCATGTTATTGAACATGCGAATTTGTGTATAGTGAAAGTGTAGAGAAATAGCGGCATCAGGGTGTACTTTGCAAAGGATAGGTAGGTATAAGTCTGAGCTTAGCACGGTGACACAGTGAGCGGAACCAAGCCGCGTGAGCTTACAGAAGGCCCTCTCACTCTCTCTCTCTCTTCTGCTCACTCTCAGAGTTGTTATAATGGGATCCGGCTAAACGCAAGCCGATTTTAACTCTTTGTCGCGGCACACGGCCAAGTTCAAGGTTGTATTGTCTTCCTAGACATATATATATATATATATATACATATATACTGGAGTAAGGTAGAGGGGCATTGTCACTAATATATAGTTGAATGCGGCGTTTATTTATATTAGTTCTAAGAATTCAGTGCACAAAGAATTTTTCATTCAAGAATCAGGGTGAAAAATATTTTTGCCAATTATCTCAAAGTCCTGTGTCACCTCTCTTATATTATTTTCATAGGGATGCAGATGGTTTTACCAATTGTTTGAATAACATCACAGAAATTTGCATTAAAATCTTCTCTACTTCACTACATAGACATAATAATTTTTTCTATATTATTTTCTACCATAATTCCACATCATTAAATTTATAAATGTTTGAAGATTTATCAGATGCATACATATATGAGTTATCTCTCGAAATGATCAAGCAAAGTGAATGGAATACAAGGGCGATATCAATCCCCAAACGTTGAGTTAAAAAAAGTAAAAGAGAGAGAGTATTTTGAAACGATAACTGGTCGACTGCGCGGATCTCGTTATGGTTCAAAGATATATGCGAGGTATATTTTTTTTTTCAGAGTGGATGACAAGAGGAAAGATTACAACACGGTCAAAAAATGAATAGGTTGAGATATAAAATCTGTCCAATTAGCAAAAGCATGATTTAGCCCATGTCAAACTATATTCTGGTCTTTTTGCTCCATCAACGCTCATACACAGTAATCCATGTATATACATATATTCAGATATACTTCTCTGATTCACGTTCATGACACACACACACGCTTTCGTTTACCCCCTTCAGTACTTCATATACATACGTAATCCGTGCACACAAGCCAAATTTTCTTTGTCTCTCCACATTGAATCTTCAATATCTGTATAACACATCTACACAAATCACTAATGAATCGTTTTGACATCATATACGGAGGTCGAGAGATTTTTTTCCACTCACTAAAGTTTAATAGTGAAAATAATTACAATGAGTGAATGATAGAGACAAAAGAAAAAATAGATATAAGCAACAAATATTTCAAGTCTTTTTTGTTGTATAATAAAATATAATAACATTTATTTTTCACATAAATTTTTCTTCACTTTGAGCTTCATATTTATTTATTGTGAAAATTAACAATTGTACCGAATAGTTCACGTGATTGTTATTGAGGGGAAAACACGAATTAAGAACAGTTTTGTTATCAAACCAAGTTTTAATATTTAGATTTGGATTAGAAATTAAATTTATTATTGTTATACAAAAGTGCGAAAATACCGTTTCAATTGAGAATATTTTTTAATTTCTGGGCTTTATGAGAAATAACAACAATTAAATTAGATATCAATTGTTATTATTTCGTTATTATTATACCACGTAATTTTCCAAATATTTCATTTGAAATGTATACACTCGGTTTACAAATTCGACGAATGACGTGGACATCACAACTGCCATATAATCCCTGAAGCCACCAACTATTGCAGACCAGCGCGTATTAAAATTTCATATAATGATCCATCGATGAATGGTTGTACAATATTGAATAGATCTATGTACATCAAAAGGGGATTCTATGGAGAGATCATACCAGTCCATCAACGCTAATATACTACATATTGATAGAAATTCCATTCTCGATAATTGAACCACATGGATTTACTAAAGTAGTTGTTTTTTCACAATTTATATGGTTGATATTTATTGTTTTACATCGTTATTAACAATAATTTCAGTGAAATATGATTGTTGGAGGTTGTATATAGTGATTATATTCAAATAATTTTCATTCTCTCACCCACACGTTTGAATACATTTAATTAATGCATCTGATACTTGTCACAGATGCTACGGTCCATTAGTATAATTGATAGCTTTAGAATATGGAAGTCGTGAGAGACATATGTACACTATCAATTTAATCAACAGAAGTTAGATGTAGGATTTTCTGGGAACTCCAAACGAGGATTATATGTACATGTATATATTGAACGATATTTCGTCACTCACCTGCAAATCCTTGTCAAGTAATTGGTAAATTGCCCTCCAGGCAATCTCAAAAACACGAGGATGAAAGATTTGATGAACGTTCAGGAAAGTCAATTCACAATGGACGAAATTGTAAAAATCGTCCACAATTTCATCTCATATAATTTTTTTTTTACAATTGAAATTCGAAGTTTCATGATTTTTTTTTACAAGAACTAGGTGGATCTAAATTTTTCTGTAAAGATGCTAGAATAAAAAATAAAATTCTGTATTATGCAGTACTCAATTTTGAAATTACATCTTTTATATTTCGTTTAGTACAGACTATTTAATTTTCAATTAATATATAACCGAGTTACATATTTATGTCAGATGACACTGATTGCAGTTTTCTAATGAAATAATTGAATCATTTTCTTATTTCCGAATAGCTAAGATATAGTTCAAATAATACACATTACTTAATTCTTTGTTTCTTCTTTTATTTATTATTTTTATTAATTTTTTCCTTCCAAGGATTTGTATACAGGAAATATACATTCATTTCTATTATATGTCACGCATATAATTTGTCTTTTTTTTTCCAGTGTTGCTTTTTAATCTCTGTTAAAGTCTAACGATTTATTTATTTTACTTCTTCTAATTCAATAATTACTAATTTACTATATCTTAATACAATATAATGTGTACAGTTTAGCTTTTGTGTAATATTTTTAATCTTTTATTCCACAGCATCATCACGATAGTTAATGTACTTATAGTAATAATCGAGTTTTTCAATGGATGAGTATTTATGTTTGGCTTTAAAGATGAGTCTTCCCCTTATAGCGTCGTCTATCCGATCACTCGATTATCGCAATAGAATAAATGCGCGTTAACATTTGTGATAAATGATTATTTATAATGTAATCATATGTCTATATTTATTTCAATTAATACATTTTTGGGCAGACCCACACAATTAGTCGTATGCGTTTACGATCTAATTTTTTTCTCATTCACTTTGCATTCACACACGCTCTCCCTATTTTTTCTTATCTTAATAATTTTGTTTTGTTTTTACATCTTACTGAAAAAAATATTTACATTAATCGGCTACTGGCCGCGTTTTGATATGGATAACTATCGATGCATTAATTGAAATGAATTTATATGCAAAAGTGTATGTACATATACTTTAACAATAATTCTAATGAAAAAAAAAAAAAATTGTGGCGGTATATAGAATATGTTAATTAAGTTTAAATTAGTAAAAATGAGGGAGAAATTATAAATTCACGTGGATTTAAGTATGCGTCTGATACGGGCGGATATAAAGAGTGTTTGTTGGTTTATACTTTTTTTTTTTTATAATTATAGAAATATTTGTCCTCGGGATAGTTAATTTTTTTTCTTCAATAATTATTCATTGTTTCTATATGTTTTATAATTCTCATTATTATCTGACAATCGGTCTAGTATGCAATTATCATATCTTTATTCGAAAGAAAGCAATTGAATAACAGAATAGTTTTTTTTTTTCTCTTGTAATGTTATGAAGATTGGTATTTTAGTTCTCTATATTACACACGCAGTCTCAGCATTATAAATATTTATATTTAACTTGTGAATATTTCACAAAATAATGTGATCCGATGGGTAAAATAATGTCGGATATTATTGAGAAGATTCGTTTTTATAAACAATATCGTACGGAGTAATAGAAAAAATCTTAATTTTATTTACATCATTTTCAATGATAGTAAATTCATTTTCAAGACTCCGAAAAATTTATTTATATTAAATGTATATATTCTCGAATAATTTGATTCTGAAGTTATATGAAAATGTTTTCGGTTCAAATGGTAAATTTAAGTTTCGTTTCAAGTCTGAAAATATTTCTCATATAAAATAATTATTTTTGGCCAAATTCCATGCCAATATTTTCAAAACAAAAATATATTAAAATAAATAAAAATTCAAACTCATATACAAGAATATGAAGAAAAAATTTAATATTATATGAAGTATAATTTTCGTATTCAATCGAGAATATTTGCCTGCGATTGGAAATAAATAATTTTTAATGAAATCACTTGCCATCAAAATATTATTCAAACTTGATACAAAAATACATTTTCACCGAACCAATTTTCAACCAAATAAATTCGTTAATAAGTTTTACACAAAGTGTCAATGAAAACAAGAGATAAGAATAATAAACGAAGGACAACTCATTCATCATCATTGCCAGAATCAGATTTGTCATAAAATCGAAAGCTCTCAATAATATCATCGCCAATATTATTATACCGCTAAACCATTGCCTGATATTTTTGTTCAGGTAAAATATAAGTATCTGAAGAATCGCCCGGCGATGAAATAGACATATCATTAACGCTCGAATTAATATGATGATGATGACCAGTTAAATGTGACATCGATGATGTCAGTGTCATATTGTGATGATATTGTGGATGATGATGATGATGATAATTGCTTTGTGGACTGTGATGCATATGTGACAATTGTGATTGATAATAATCACCAGAAGCATATGGATTTTGATGATAACTATTATAAGTTTGACCGGGATAACATTGGCTTGCATTAACTGAACCCGGTGACGCTGAACTCCATGGAAAACCATAATCACCATGATGAATTTGATTCATACCACCTGGATAAGATGATGGTGGTAATTGAGTTGAGCCTGGCGTTAATGGTGGTGATGGTGTTGTTAAAGCACTGCTTGCACCACTACCACCCGTTGGCGTTGTACCAAGTCGTGGATACGTTGTTGAAGTAGATGTAATTAATGGTGAATTCGGTGCTGGTGCTTCTTTGCCACGTGGTGGTGACGCTGGCGATGTACGTCTAATTGATGGTGTTGTATTCGATGATATTTTGCTTGTATTATTTTGTGGTTGACTCACTCGCGGTGATGCTTTTGGCGTTGATGCTTGTTGCTGCTGTTGTTGTTGATGTTGGCCTTGTTGCTGTTGCTGTTGCTGCTGCTGTCTGCACTTGGCCCGACGGTTTTTGAACCATACCTTTAAAAAAACCAAAATAAATACAAACATTAGACTGATATTCCAATTTTTTGTCCCATTAAAAAAATATTTATTTCAACAAAATCTATATCTATACACCGTGTTCTATATGCATATATACCTCAAGTTAATCGACGCAATGGAAAAATAATCGCGGGCGGATGGGCGTAACATTTCATTGTATCTCGACAATAATAACTTACACGGGCGGGAATGAATGAAAGTTTCGAAAGGGATACTGAGAGATGGAATGAACTGAGAGAGACCGAGGGAAGAAAAAAAGAGAAATGAAAGAGCGTTACCGAGTGAAGCGAAAATAGGAATAAAAAAAAAAAAAACGACAGTGCACGTGCGTGTGTGCATTTATGCGAGAGAGAAGAGAGTTACAATACATATATATATATGTGCGGTGGCGTTACTGTAACAACAAACAGACATGCCCCAGGGCTCTCTCACATTTATGTATCCCTCAACACATTTCGCTCATCGTTCTCTCTGAGTGTGAGACATGATGGCAATCCGCGCACGTCACACACACACACAGGAACGTATATACTTGTATTGGATTTTGAAAGAGATGCGAGAGCAACGGAGAAGAAAAAAGAAATTGTTTTCCCCTTCATGTTGAACGTTGTCGATGCACATATATATATATATATACCACACATACAGTGTGAATATAATCCCCGTACAATGTGGCCAGGGGTGCGATCCTATGAATCTATGCTATGCCTTTAAAACCAGATCCGTTCTCTATTATTGTTATTAGCTGTATATAACGCATTATTGATGGGAGAATTCGTCACCTATACTTAATAATTTTATTTTCATTATTTATTTTATATTATTATTAATTATTTTTTTTTTTTCTCTCCTTGATCGATATAAATATCTGTATGATACAAAATAAATAATCCTATTTTGTTTATGTATATACTGGTTAAAGCAGTTTTGTTGTGTGTAAATTGTGCGGGATTTTGATATTAGAAAACAATATATTGTTTATATAAATTCAATTGTGATTTGTGAGAATGCAAAATTGTACAATGACATAATGGTGCAAGTATATTTTTAGATTAAATTACAATAATACTTGACAATTATTAATAATTTGAAAAATTTATTTGTAAAACAGAAGAATTTGAATAAATATTTTTGACAATTTAAAATTTATTGTTCTTCGTTAAAAAGTATGATAATATAGAAAATGTAACGAGTGAAAGTGCTGAGAGGTATCCAACCGCAAGCGAAATGATGATAGGGGAGGATGCCCCCCCTCTATATTGAAGAGACAGCCCATTACCACCGTGTGTTTACACAGTGACACCCCTCGCGTCAACCAAACTGAAAGCCATATTACCGAACTCACATCAGGAGAGCAAGCGACTCTGAAAAGTAACCTACAACCGCCCGCAGTGTGACTTCTCTCTTCTTCATCTACATATACATATAAAGATCAGAGTATATATAATATTCTACACCCATACTTTTCATCACTCTCTCATCATTCTCGTTCTATCATGCGCTTCTGGTTTTATACCAAGGTGCAAATTGCACCACCATCTGGTTTACATTTACACAAACTCTCTACCCCTTGTCTCGATTTCACTCTCACTCTCTCTTCCTCTCCCTATTTCTCCCTCTTCTCTGTTTCATTTGCTTGCTCTCTTTTCATCTCACTCGACACCCCAATCATGAACGTTCAACATCGCAGCTGCGTTGACATTATTATGACAAATATGTTTGCTTATATTTACAATATCACATATAGGCGCGAAATAGAAATGTCCATTGCTCAATATATCGTATATATTCATACTAATATATCTTGTGTTATTATATGTATGTGTATGGTATATAGAAACATCTGACAATGTGTGTTTGAGCAAGAAAAAAAAAAAAATTGACACGATTGTCAATAACTGAAACAAATAGAAAATAAATAAATGAATCAATAAAAATCATCGTTGATTATAATCTATTTTTACATTCATTATTTTTATTTCATTCACTTTAATTACTGTTTATTAATCTCAAGTCTCAATTTTTTCCATCCACCCACAAGATAAAAAATAACCACGACTTGCCCAAAATCATCCCGAATTTCAGGCTATTTCTATTTTTCCGAATTAAATTCGATTTGTAATGTAGATCAAGAAGAAAAAAAAAAAAAATATATCAAACTTAATCTCGCACCGTACATTTTCTTTTTTTTTTTTTCGCGTGAATTGATCGCGTGTGTGCGCGGGTGCGCACAAAAATACATACCATATATCCATCTTTTTTTTTTTATATATTTTTTTTCAATTCTGTTTTGAACATTGGTGATGCAGCTGCGGCTTTCTCGCGCATCGCTGTCGATTCTACGTCGAGACGAAAGCGCCATAGCAGTGCGAGTATTGAAATAAAAAAGAGAAAAAAAAAAATAAAAATGGACGGAGGGCTATAATCCACGAACAAATCGACAGAATACGCCGGTCGTAACGTTTCCGTCGTGTTGTCGCCACTCTCACTCCCTCTGTCTCTTTCACTCTTTTGCCGCCCTTAACACCACCAACCCCTCAATATTATTGGTTGCACGTTGACACAGAAATACATGCAACATATATACCAATAGGCATATACAGCTTGCGTATACACGCACCCTTACGCCAATGTAGATAATATAGAGGTATAACTGGGTGGGGTGGGAATTCCCTCCCGCTTTCTGCTCTCATATGTATAGAGATAGTTATATATATATGCACACCCTTTTCTAGTTGCTCACCATTCACATCGGCTTAACTGTACACGATGGAAACTCGGGGGCTGTGAATCTACTTGCTTTTGTCCCTATCGCACATTGGCCAGAGAGAACCTCGACGTTCTTGCGGGGATTTTAATCCCCTCCCCGCGCAAGGGTGGCAATATCGTTTGCCCTTTTCTACTTTTACTGTCGTTCTCTGTTTCACTTAGTGTGTCTATTGTCACATTGACAAGAGGAAATATATAATAAAGAAAGAATGAATAATAAAAGGAGAGGATTGAAAAATTATAAGTTGCGGAATAAATTTATTATGTTTGATTTTTGGTAGTTTTGAAGTAGATATTGTGCAGGAATTTTAATCTGTACTTTAACACAATTTTCTTGCACTGTATTCAAAGTTTATTGAAGTATAAAAAAGTAGAGGTGGTGGTTTTTTTTTTTTTTTATTATTCAATTCAAATTTTTCCCTCAGTCGAAATTAAACAATTAAAAACTGACTTGGACTTATTAAAGAATTATTTTTTACTTTTTTGTTCTGCTATACTTTTACTGATGTCTTGCGGTTCAACTATGTAAATAACAATATAAACGTATCTGTGGTTGCGTTGAGAAACGGGTAGTATTAGTTAAGAAGAGCGTTATATCAAAGTGTGTCAAAGGGGATAACACACACACAGAATTGTACTAGAGAGAAAGAAGAAGAAAAAAAAAGAAAAAAGAAAGAAGAAAACTCTGTCTCCTCTTCTTGCGCTTTACTCCCCGTTGCGAATAGAGATGTTGCAGGGCACCGCAATAAAAGCGTCAACGAGGCAGCACTCGGCAACATCTATCAACGCCTCATCCAGTATACAATGAACGACGAGGGAGAGTTGGCCAAAAAAGAGATGAAAAAATAAACAAGAACACAAGGGTGAAACAGAGAACGATAGATTGTGTGTACGAGAATTGGGGGCGAATGTGACTTGTGTAAATACCTCAAATCTCAACTGTGCTTGCGAGAGCACGAAGCTTTTTCGTTGTGATCCCATATTCCGTCCCCCAAAGTTGACAATGTACAGTAACTTTCAACGATACGTGATTCATTATGGAAAAAAAAAAAAAATAATAAACTACAACGATGATTTTTATTTCAGGAAATAAATCGTGTGCATGATACTACTTAGTATTGGCAGTGGATTAGTGGCTGACTAGTGACTATACCACAACTACTGTCTCACAGTATGATGGGTTTTATCACTTGAGGGTCGTAAGTTTGTTGAGTGGAATAAATTTATTTATTTGAATATGAATATCTATTTTATTATCTTAAATTTATTTAGTGGTAACGAATGTTATTAGTTGAGTGTTGACAGGAGAAAGCTCGTGCAAATTTGTGAAATGAGGAAAGAGGGCTTACGATCATTTCTAAATACAGAAGTCTGACTTTTATAGTTGAATCTACTGGTAGCTGAGTGCAATGGCTAGTTATGAAGACAATAAATTTAGCTGACGATCTATGGTGAAAATTACTTCATTAACAATGTATCAATATAGTTTCCGTATTTTTCACAATTATTTTTAATATCAATTCGCTACAATCATGATAAATTGTACGGAAGTGTACTTATCGCTGTGAATATTAACTTGCGAATTTTATATAATAATTACCTGGACTCTAGATTCTGGCAGATTGATCTTCATCGCGACTTCTTCTCTCATAAAAATATCTGGATATCTTGTTTTGGTGAAGAGTCCTTCGAGCACATCCAATTGCGCTCTGCTAAATGTTGTACGTTCTCTTCTTTGTTTTCTTTGTGTGACCCCTGCAATTACAGTTGGCAAATAATCTGGAATTAATATAAAAATATGAACAAAAATTGTGATACATATTTTTATTTTATTTATCATAATCAAAAAATTTCCAATTAAAAATAATTAATATCTTTCTCACCCTTCAACAACTAACTATATTTATGAAGAATTTTACAGAAACACTTTGATTCCAAGTGGTCGGATATTAAAAAGGTTTCTTTTTAATTTTCAAAATAAATTCGTATTTCATTTTTAAGAGAGGTAGTAAAATTAAAGGAAAAAAAAAAGGAGTTCTCATATATATATATATATATATGTATGGGTATAATAACATAAAGAAATAAGTGCTCATAGAGAGGGTGGATGGAGGGCAAGGGTGCAGAAAGAGCGTTGCGAAAACGCGATAGCGTAATTTTGAGTAGCATCCTATCCTAGTCCCTTTCGACTCTGCTCCACCTTTCGCTCTACTCCACTCTCGACGATGAGCTGTTGTCGACGAGCCTCACTCTAGCTACTATGGCTCGTTTTCAGGACCAACATAATCCGCTTATGGGGGGGGGGGGGGGGGCAATGCGTTATGCGATGGGCGAGGGAAACAGAAATGGCCGGGTGAAAGAGCGATGAGCATACGAACGGCGACAAACATCCGGAGATGATGGTTCATCATTGACGTCGTTATCATCAACGCAAACCAGTTGCCTTTTACTACCAGAAATGAAACCACCAAAAAGCACTATTATCTATTGATTTTTGAAGGAACAAGTGTAAGAATAACTGACATATATAAGAAATTGAAGTGTAGGAAAAAATTCGAATGAAGAATAGTAATAAATAGAAGTGGACCAAGTGTAAATCACTGTCCCGATTGGTAAAGGCACTAACGAGGCCCAATTAGGATCTCTAATCTTCATCATTAATTCAACTTCGCTATAATAACTCCCGTATTGTTCAGTAAAATCGAATTCGAATATTTACAGAGGCAAATTTACAGAAAGACGAAAAGTAGACGAGTCACTAAAAAGTGAAAACATCGACGAAGTATATTAATGATCGATATATATAAAGAAAAAAAAAAAATAATACTTGATGAATATATATATATATATATATATTGAGAGAAGGAATTAAATGAGAAGCGAATCGAATGGCGAACCGGTGTCTTTTACCGATGAAGAAGCGTAACCAAAGCATAACCCATGTATATCCATGTTCCTTCTACATATCCACATTCATGCATACATTTACGTAAATACTATGCCCAATGTATATGAACATACATCCACATATATATGTTTAAACATGTCACATATATAATACACAGCAGCGTTAGTCAGGAGCACAATAGCAATGTTTACGGGTCGATCGATGCTCCCGGCTTTTGCGGCCATGTTGGTCCTATCTATAACTATCTTCCTCTTTCCTTCATTCCTCCTCAACCTTTTCAACCACCCTCTCGTTTTTGTCTTTTTCTCCAATCTCATGTCTTCTTTCCACTCGCGTTATATTTACTCGCTCGATCGCTCTCACTCTCTCTCCCTCCCTCGTTTTACAACGTCACAAAGCAAAGAGAGAAAAAAAAAATAAAAATGTAAAAGGTATATACGTGAGGCCGGAGAGGCAAGAGTTATACTCGACCGCAGCGGGAGAGTCTACGTCCACAGAGAAAGACAAGAAAGAGAAGCGACAGGAGTGGCTGTGCAGATGTCTTTGTAATTTTTTTCTTTTCTTTTCCTCTTCTTTTCTTATTTTATTTCTCTTTTTATTGTTACCAAGCATCACAAGTTTCTGTGCGTTACTTCGTTGAAGCGCCACGGGCGTCGCTTCAATTTGCACTGTATTTGTGTGCATATACTTGAAGCACTTGGGCATGATTTTGTGTCGTTGTGTATATGTGTTTGCGACAAAGGAAAAAGGCTCGCGCGCACGGATTGATTTTGCCATCTATATAGGATCGCGACTAACGAACTTGTCGAGTGGGTCGCGCAATGGTATAGTGGTTAAAGGAAAAAAATAAAGAGGGAGGAGAGTACCGCTGTCGTTTGGTGACAGTGGGGGTGGAGGTGGGGGAAGAAAAAAGAAGTAAATCCACAATGAGATTGTTCAAGATATAATAAGGAAAAAGGGTAATACACATTTCTTTCTTGTTTCCTTTCTATTCTTTCCATCCATTCGTCTTCTTTTTTTTTTTTTTCTCTTTCTTTTATTTCTTTTAATACACTACCGATTATACGTGTGGGATTTGAGTTGAACGCAATCCTTTAACTACTATCTAGTCATCGGATCTATGATCGCTATATAAATATAGTGTCTCTTTTGTGAGAGAATTATTTTTTGATGTCAATTCTCGTTGACTGATTGCTCGCGCGTGGGCCGTCGGTATCTTCAGAGATATGTATACATATATTATGTATGAGTTTGATTCTTTTCTTTTTTTTTTTTTTTTTCTTCTTTATTTCTCTTTTAGGAAGGCGTATCGTACAAGAAGTTGCAAGGTAATAAGAGGGTTTCGGAAGCTAACAATAGACGGAATGAGATTAGATCAGATTAGATTTGTTTATTGTGTTGGGACAATTTAGTCTGATAAAAAAATTATTTTAATGCAACAGCAAGACACGGAATGTAATTGGATAAAATAACGATAACACATATAATGCAAATTTTTTATAGTAAAACATTTAATTCAAGATTAAATTTATATTATTTTTTACTGAAATCAATGCTCGGTCTTTGTTTAAATAGAATTAAATTGGAAAATAGAAATGTTATATTTCTATTACTATTTTCTGGGGTTATCTGAACAATAATAATTATCCCAAAACAAGTTCTCATAGACAGAGAGAAGAGGTATATGATAAAACTAAAAGTGATAAAGAATAAAGCTGCAAACTTTTTACCCCAAGTGAAATCAACCGAACAATAAGCGCAACAGTAGCAAAAAATTGATATATGAATATACATATACATATACTTAAAGGAATGTTTGTACTATATATATTGATATGCGGATGATTGTTGAACGCGAATTCTCACTCTGTGAATATAGCACCAACCCTAATGGCATGGCAAACACCCGCTGGGTATAACCATAGTGGAGTATGATTCGATTTATTATCGTCGACGCGTGCTGAGGCTGATGGTACACACTAAGGGGTTGCGCTTCCTCCCTCACTCTATCTATCACACTTTCTCTCTCATGCATACAAACTCTCACTTTCTTCGGCTCATTGGCCCGCAACAAGATCAGTCACGACCCTAATATTCAATTCGTTTTCCCATTTATTGAATTCTTTTTTTTTTTTTTTTTATCCACCGGTTGTCAACTGTACTCTGGCAAATTTAACAATCTCCACAGCTTTTAAACTATAAATTTGCGTGTCATTCGATCACACCCGTCGTTAAATTTTCAAACAAAAATCCATGAGCCCAAAACGCGATTCACTCAATAAAATCAAATGAACTTTAATAATGTTATCGATTAAGAGAGAATTTTTGTTCCTTCTTCAGCCCTTTCATATATACATACATTCACTTGATTTATGCAATGTTAATTTGATCAGCTTGAAAAATTAATTCACCGAATATTTATTATAAATAGTTCTCAATAGTATTTGACATTAATAATATTAAAATTATCTCTCAATAACAAAATCAAAAATGTGTCGTTAAGAAATTCCATTTCCCATCCAATGGATTAAACACAAAGTCTTCAAAAAGTGTCTAACAGGTTTATCAAACCACCCTTGTAAACTCCTCTCTCAAAGTGTATATATATACATAACACACTTGTTAAGATTGAAATTCGAAAATCAACCAGAAGATAACGTATTTTATTTTCTCTCTCTCGCAGTCTGCTTCAATATTCATAGAATACGAAATGCGAATCTACACCGAGGGGCTGCGAGTTTCAACGTCGACAATCACACACACACACACATATATATATGTAAATAAACGTGTCGTAGTCCGCCGATGAGAGTGTGCAAAACGCGGACCGTCGGAGAAAATCGAAAATTAATTAAAAGCTAAAATGCACCGGAGCTGACTGGATTATTCGTGGGGGTCGTGGGACGATAGGCACGTGCCTTTCGTCCACGCCTTCCCCTTCACCCCCTGATCCACCTCTTTTATATACACACACATATATAATGGATATCTACAGTGCCCCCCCCCCCTCACTTTTATCTACCCTTGAGGGCACTTCAGGGGGAGTGTCGCAAGCCGCGAGGACCTTTCTAAAGGGCCATCAGCTACGAAAACATTTGGCTAACTATTTGCCTTTTACACCGCACGAAACACACAATCACTAAATATAGGTATATATAAAGTTGAGCTTTTGTTTTAAAAAAGTTTAAATAAAAATCCAAACCGTCTCGTATTTTTTTTTTCTTTTTTTTCTAACTTGATAAGTTGATAAAAAAAATTTATTGGAGTTTAATTTAATATTTTCTATTCCTATTCAATTCTCAAATAAAAAATGATGAATATTTACATTTATCAATTTTTTTGCCTCCTCTTTTCGAGTGAAAAATTGATAAATATGTGTGTGTATATGGGTGGCCTTCATTCAACGTGTGTAATTTAACGAAGAAAGATGAGATATAAGAGTAATTGAATACAATGAACATCCGGGCACTGTATAATCGGATGAGTTTCGCATTACAACATTCATCTTTTGGCATAATAATATAAAAATGAAGTAAATGCATATAAGTATATTCCTTACTTTCAACTTCAACTGGGACAAAAACAATTTAGTCATGTCTACTAAAGTAAAATTAAATATATTTAATAAAAATGAACATTGAATATATTATCCGAAAAAAAAAAAAGAAAAAACAAATATTTATATTTTTCTATTAATATTTATGATGGCGATTGAAATCGATACATATTCAAGGGGTGATTTGCGACATGTTCAAATTATTATATATACACATATATATCCCATTTGTGGATATAGCTACGTGATATTTCACTCAATTCCAAGTGTTTATCCAACAATTATGTCTAGATTTGTATTTGGTTATACGCCTCCGCTCTACCGCAATACCCCATACAATAATTTTCTGGCTCCTTTCTCAAACCCAACCCACTCAATACAGAACACTCGTGTGACACGCGTCAATATAAATATATATATATATATATATATACATAAAACTCCTGCGATTTCACATCACAAACCGCACGCGTGAACTTTCTCGTTATTTATATATGTATCCATATGTATATATTTATTATTATTTCCCTTCTTCGTTCGTTCAACGCGGTCACTCGATACATAACAACCCTCGACACGTGCCAAGTCACGCGCCACTCTCAACTTGATACCTAATTGAGTGATTGGTGCTTTTCCAAAACGGACAGGTTCACAGTGTGTGTGTGGGTGTGTGTTTGCTGGTCCAATCGCTAGTGGCACTATATATTTAATTTGCAATTTAAAAAAAAAAATAAGGCTTTGAGTAAATTGGTGATTTAACATTCTCAGCATGAATAATCTCACGAGCACAATAAATTTAAAATAGAAATATATTTATAAAAACTAGTGATGTAAATATTAAATATATTCGTAGTGTCATCAATTTTTAATTGATCATGATTAACACGATGATTTATCGTAACTAAATGATTGGGATATTCTTATATAATATTCCATATATAATTGCTATCTAAAATAATAAATTATGTACGCTGTTGTGCTATAAAAATACACCTTGCTGATAAGGGTTAGAAATTTAAAAGAGCCACATTATGATATACATTGAATGTTTATTATTGTGTTTAGAGGTATATACACATTTAAAGTTAAGTCAACTGTGTGTAATATACTTGGCTGTATAACTCTTGTTGTAACGAAAAGAAATCAAGAGAAAATGTATTTAAATAGGGAGACGCAATAGTGAAGGGACGATAGAAGTGAAGCTGATGCAAGTGATGCTTTTCCCACGCAAGCACCAATACGCGCGACAACATCCCTTTTTACATGAAATTGATTTTATTTTCTTTCTTTTTTCAAGGCACACTCAACGTGCTCAATTGATAGCTAATGATGAATGGATAAATAAATAAATAAATAACTACATGTAATATAATCGGTCTAGAAAGAAAAAAAATCTGAGTATAATTTTTGAATAAAAATCAGAATACTTTTTTATATCTCAAAAATTTTTTTGGCACTAGATTATTCATTATCCCCTTTTCATCTACTTGGCATAAATTAATCCAGCTAGCATTTATCAAATTAAATAAAGAAACTCATCATCAATCGTCTACGTTTGTTAATAAAAAAATAATTTCACTCAAATATATTTTTTACCAATTGACAAATTTTAAAAATCTCAATGGACTATTAATTAAACTATTCTGTATTATTTTTTACCCATTAATCTCCACGAATTTATTTTTTTCTTTCCACTACTCATTCGTAATTGTCCACGTATTAATTTTTTTCGTTGATAAATAAAAAGAACTATAAGTAAATAGTAGGAAACTTGAGTCGAATGACTATTAAGAAAATTCACAGCGTGTACAAACTAGTACTAGCATTGTTATTTGTCATTCCTGATTCCTTATTCCTTTCTCTCATATACACAAACCCCAAAATACTTCAACCACACATATCTTTGTAATTTCGTGTGTATACCTATACGGTTTAGTTTCATATCAGGAGTACCAGAGAGGAGCATAGAATCTATATATAATAACGGCAGACTTTCACTTTGTCTCACTCCCACAAACGGATGGCTAGCGTCTTCGTCGTCGTCGTCGTCGTCGTCAGCTCGTTTCCATGGAAACTCTGAGCGCGATACGCGCGTTGGTTGGTCCCACACGGGCCTGCCACCACCCTGATAAGCGGCTTACTCTCGCACATACTCTCCCTCTTGCTCTTTCACCATAGCACTAACCCATCGCCCAACACTATACATACATATATATTTTTTTCCTCTTTTTTTCAATGTATATACGCCACTTTCGTATCTATATAGATATATACGACACATCTACGTTGCCCTCGCGGGCACTCGTCTCTCATTTTTCGTTTTATACCGCACTGTTGAAACGCCCTCGCAGACTCTAAACAAATATAAATTCTTTTTGCCTTCACATTTGAAAAGAAAAGAAAAAAAAGAAAGAAAGGCACAAACAAGAGAAATAGAAGACAAAACATTGTGCGGATAATTGAACAGGAATAAAAATTTTTATGTTGTTATTTATTTTATGATTGTGTAGATATAGGGATGATAATGATTTTCCATGTGAAAATATGTTCCTGCTGTTTGATATTTTATATATGCGTAAAAGAAGCCCTGATAGTAACTCACACGACCCTCACATCTATATGGCTTCGATGCATCGATTTACCGTACAATCAATAAATAAAAATATACATACACACATTGATAAAAAAAAAAAGAAAAAATATTTGGTACTAATTAATGGGGAAAAATAATGGAGAATAATTTTCGTTGAAAGTATGGAATAGTTGGGAATTGATTTGTCTACGTATCATCATCATAATTATATTTTTGATGTAGATTTTGTGATATTGAGACGGAAAAAAATTGTAGTTTCTTTTGTATTGTGAGATGTTTGTGTTTGATGCCTAAAATACTCTCTGTGATAATAATTGAGATTTATTTTTGCACAAATCTGGTGTGAATGGCAAAAATGTGTCGCCCTCTATGTGAACTGAGTTGAATTTTAATACAATTGTGTAAACGCTCGAAGCGCCACCTGATGGCTGATTCTTAATTTAAAGAAAATGATTAGAAGGACTTTGCGCATAAAAATTAGTTGCATTTCAAATGTACCACAGTATGGTTCAGGTGAATAAAAAAATGAAAAGTCTGTACAACCCAACTGTATTCAACATTCGATATCTCATCAAAAAATCCATATTTTTTCAAGTATTTTTTTTTCCTAATGGAGCTCAAACGCTCACTCGTAAGATGCGAGTAACAGAATTTCAAAGTGAGCAAAAATTTCAACGCAACAAATTTTTAAAAATAAATTATAAAATCTCTTTTTCAACTAAAAATCAAATTCTCACTTTATCTTGGCTGTCGAATTGATGTTAATCTTTGCTTTGTCTTACGGAGATAAAATATATTGCATAACGAATAAGCAGAAAATATATCGAACTAATGAATAACACTCACCTTGTGAAAAAGCACCAAGTCCATGATCTAATGGAAGTGCATGAGAATGTCCGTGAGTAGCCAATGCAAATGGTGATGATAAACTTGGATGTGGTCCACCCGGATGTGAATGCGGATGATGTGTACCGACACTCATCCCTGGATGATGACTATGGGGATGATATTGCGGACTTGCAGACGGGGTGCCTTTTAGATACCCCGCCATATACCTTGCGAGAGTAGCCAGTTCACTAGCCACCGCTACACCGTTATCTTTTTCACTCTCGTTACCCACCACGTAACCACCACCACCACCACCACCACCACTAACACCACCACCACCACTCTCGCACCACCAATGTTCCTCCCGCGTCGTCGTAGGGCTATTTAATGCCGGCGCCGTTTTTATTTCTGATAACAGCGGCCTAGTTGCCGCCGCTGTCGATATATTTATATTCTCTATTCACCAGATACGTCGTCAATTAAAATTGTCTGAATATTGCTCCACCACTGTAATCATAAAAATCAATGGACAGTATTAGAATTTTATTCAATATACAAGGAATAATGTGTCTGAATAAAAAATCACCCCCACACAATTTTGACATTTATCAGTACACTGTGAAATATTTTTTTGGTTAAAGAAATTCAAATGAAAAAAAAATTGGGAACATAAAAAAAAAATGTTTCTCACTTCATTCGACAATGGAAAACTCTCTAATGCAAAAATCTTCTTTAAATAATTATGGTATATAAAATATATATTATTGAACTATCAACTTTCCATGTCATAGTTCATGAAATAGTTTCTTCTCTATAATATGGTTGAATGTGGAACGGAAGTGGTCAAAGAATGTGTCAGTTCATACACAGAGGGTTGACGATGGGTTTTTCACAAAAAAAAAAAAAAAAATAAAAGTAGGTATTGTGACAATAGTGTATATATAACGAGACGAACGTGAGGTGACGAAGAAAAGTGCGGCACAAAAATATTCATTTCTATGTATAAGTATATATCGTGAACGTGTCCATGACAATGTGTGTGAATTAGTACATTCTTTTTCATATTCCCTTTCTTTTTTTTCTCTTTTTTTTTCTTTTCCTCTTTTTTCTCGCAATTCTCTCACACACCGCCCGTCAGTTTAATATGCGGAAAAATACTCGTATACATGTGCATCCAGCGGAAGTGTGTGTGTGTGTGTGTGTGTGTGGTTGACGAAGATAATGCAAGGGTGGACATGAGGAAGAGACGGAAAAATAAAAGATGAAGGCATAATAGCTCTCTCGGTTTTTACTTCAGTCAAACTCTGACCACATCAGTACACACACCAGTACCTATAGGTGATGTATATATATATATATATATATATATATATGTATACAATTCGACCCCGTGTGGTGAACGAAGAGGACTTGAAGAATATTTCCGAAAAGAACAGGTAGCGCACACTGACATACATATACGAAAATATATGGATAGAGTATTTTCTTGTGAGCGTGAAAAAGTTTTCATTGATTCTCCAACTGCATTCGTATGATAATTTAACGACATTTCTCACGCGTTACAATATAGATATAGAAATCAAATAACGTATAAAAAATGGTGAGAAATAGTTTTTAGAAAAATTAAAAATCTTTTTATTCAATTGAATGTTTTATTATTTTTTTTTTTTTCTTATTTATAAAAGTATTTTAATTGTTATATCAACTCACCAATGGGTCCTGCAGAGCATGTGAAATAATATCCAGACTATTTTTTTGAATGTCGCACCCGATTATGAGAAATAAACAGAAAAAAAAAACAAAAAAAAAATAGAAACAATATGAACAATGAACTATTAACACGCAAAATTCACTTTTTCATATTTACAAATTCACAACACTTGAATTGCAACTTTTCATCTGTATATATCAAATCTACTATTATTGTGTGAATGATCATTTGAATGATATTTGATTTAATGCTAATGAATAAATAAATAAATAACTAGAACACTTTTTTTTCTCATATTTCTCGTTTATACGATTAATAACAAAACCGTTCAAATACAATAAATGTTCACGCTATACTTATTGCGATTTAATGTATCGGAATTGATAGCCGACGGCAAGTTATGTTGTGAACGACACTGATGCCGTGACACTATTGAATACCACAAAACTCATAAGCGACGGACTGGGACAAACTGATGGCTATCCCCGTCACTACACCTCCCTAAATAGTTTTCCAGGGCCTATTGCCCCCCGGGTCCCTATTGCTCGAAACATGAGGGCGGGGGATTTGACGGTACGTCACAGGTCCAACCGACATAGTGAATAAGAGAGAGGTGGGAAGGATCAGGAACGAACACGAGCGTCTCTCATAATAAAAGAAAAAGAAAATAAAGAAATACGTATTAATGGCGATGCGGACAAAATTCGTGACATTATTTTACTTTGTTATAAACAAGAACTGACAATTAAAATTGGAAAATGCAGTGATAATTACGGTGAAACAAAATCCCCGAAATATATGTCATGCAATAATGGCAGTGCCCACCACTCTAACAATTGATCCGTAAATTTTGAGATATATCAAAAACATTAATTTCTGCATTTATCCAGCGGTTAATTCATTACAAATATTTTTTAATGATAAAATATATAATTTTGTTTAAATTGTTAATTGAATGTTGTCAGTTACAATTATATACGTATCATAACAATTATGATAAAGAAACTTAGTGACATTCAAACGAATAAAATTGAATATTTATTTATATACATATGCATGTAGGTTTATATATGATTCCGTTAGAAATATTATATTGTATATTTCATACTTTGATGCTGCGACAGAGAGAGAGAGAGGAAGTGAGAGCGAAAGAAAGGAAGAGATGCCAGAGAGTGATTTTAAAATTAATGATACGCGTGTTAGTCCAGTATTAATTCAAAGTTATGCCGACATTAGTTTGCTACTGTGTTAAACGTGTCTGAAAACGATTAGCCTTCAAGAAATCATATATTTATATATGGCAATGAAATTCCAAGAATATAAATTGATACATAAAAATTCATAATAATTTTTATAGAAAAATATATATATATATTTATCGCTATAAATTTATCATTCGTATATTATTTTATATCGTATACTCATGTCTATACGAATATTATTCTGTGAGATGAAAAAAAAAAAAATAAAATAAAAATTGAAGACATGTGCGTGATGACGCCGACGCGATCTTTTAATCTTCATTGCAACATGTATAAAGACAAAAATAATATAAACAACTGATGACTGACTGTTAATACATATATATATATATATATATATCCATATGTATATAGATGTGTACTCCAGACAAATAAAAGGATCATACGCCCCATCAATAAGAGGAAGATAAAGAAAATGTGTTTCGAGTGAGGTCGAGATATATAAATGGGAGAGAAAAAAAAAAAAATAAAAGAAATAACCAGACTGTACGCCTTAATTTTTTTTTGAAATAAAAAAAAAATATAGAACGGACATCACGCGCGTGCTAAACCGGAAGGGGAACATGTTAAAAAGCTTTTCACCCTTTTTTCGGCTTATCCACACACACACACAGACACAGACAGGCGAAAAACTTAACTTCCTCACAAGCGCTAAACGGCTAAATAAACTCACTTACCTATACCTAAACTTATTCATCCGTTTTCTTTTTTCTTCTCTCATTTTCTCGCGTTTTTTTTATTTTTTCGTTCATCCGGCTTTTGTTTGAAAATAAATGTAACGGCAAACGTTGAGGAATTTACATGTATATATAGTATTGAGTATATGTTCTAATTTTTACTCTTACTAATCTAATAAATTGTCACAATGGTATATATTGAATAATAATTACGCTGT
This sequence comes from Zele albiditarsus, assembly GCA_958496275.1. Lineage (NCBI taxonomy): Eukaryota > Metazoa > Arthropoda > Insecta > Hymenoptera > Braconidae > Zele > Zele albiditarsus. Next base: position 14,010,325 of record OY292411.1, on the reverse strand, counting down.
AAATTAAAATCATAAAAATGTTTATCCGAAAAACTGAAAAACTATCAAACGACTTTATTTTTTTTCGGATGATAAAAATAAAAGGTATTAAACGTAATCGGAGTTATCATCCGCAGTTTTTCGAACCCCCAAACACTGACATATACATACACATGCCATTATCATATATATATATATATATATTAAAGAAGTTCGTGAGGGTTTCACACGCGCGGGACAAACGAGCGAGTGAAGGATTGTGTGGCCCGTGCCACGTGAGTGGATATGTTTACACGGGGGCATTATGGCGGATAATGTTTGTTATAGGCTTCAAAACGTTGAGTGAGTGTGAGAGTATCTATATATATAGTTGGTATATATACATATTAGCCCCCTGGAACATTAAAAGGCCAGTCCACTCGATCCGCTTATGGTGGATGAGGCTCAAATTGACTGAACGAGAGATAGTATAAAGTCGCGTAAACACTATACTGATCTAATGAGCTTTCGCGGTTATCAGTTAATTTTAATAATATACACAAACTATTGTAATACATTTACGTAAAAGTGTGTACACAAAATATAATCACATGTCTTACAGAAGATTTGATATGAAAATCCAAAGTATGAATGTTTATACAGGTTCAAATGTGCACTAAACTTTATAGGATTATTTTTTTCTTTTGCCTTCATATTTAAATCAGAAAGATATAATTAAAATCAAATAATTGGCTTATGAATGGCTTTCATTGATTTATCACAATGATAAATTGCAGAAAATTATGTAGAGACAATTTCACAAATATGATTAATAATCCCGTAAAAGTTAATTAAATTTTAATTATGTAGACAATAACGGTCCGGGTTTTTCCAAATTATTTAATCTTATAATGGAATTGGAGACGTCAGTAAACGTTACAAACAACAGATAAAAAAATCCCCCTGTAATGATAAAATTAAAAATAAATGTATAGCAATAATTAGTGTGTGCTTGAGTATAAAACAAAAACGTTCAAGGTTTATTATCATAAGTATTTAAATAGGTGTTAAAAAAAATGAATGCAGAGCGGTTTAATATATTTCTATGTGCCCGCTTGTATACATTATAAGGGAGTCTGCACGTCTCTTTTAGTTTATCGCTCCATCCCTCTCGCTATCTTTTTTCTTCAGGTACAAACTTGTGGGATTGGGAATTCCCGAAACGGCAAAGTGCCATTGTCATTTTGGCGACGCATGTCTGGGTATTAACTAACCACGGTAAACATTAGTGGGTGTCGGTAACGGGTCAAGTTTGTTCCTGTCATTTTATTTTCTCGATCTTTCTCCGTTCTATTTTCTTCTTTTTTTTTCTCTATTTTCTCAGTATAGCATTCACTTCCTCTGTCATTTGTACATATACATGTGTCCTCTTTACACTTCATATAAATACACATATACCTGAAGGGATTGTATGCAGCATTAAATACTACGTACTTGTAATTTCTGGCATAAAGGATGCCAAGAAATTTCACTTGTCTGCCGACTTAGACAGGATTGTGAAGCTATTCACTGGATCCTCAGCATAAATTCGTATATGCACAATTAAATGTATATATATATAAATCGTGAAAAAAAAAAAAAAACTGGTTTTTCCCATCGATATTTAATGTCTTTTCAAATAGGATAAGGTGTTTAGGAAGATTGTGACTGATAGCACACGTTCAACAAGGAAATTCTTCATCCTATCCAAATGACGTCTAGATAAATGTATTGTATTCATTATATTACTGATGGCGCCAGTCATGTCTGGACACAAACTCACTCAACTAAATCCTCACTTTTCACCGTCATTTTCAACAATACATTATTTGGGAAAACCACAAGTGTATATAAATAAGTTTATATCAACGTTATAAATTGAGGAAACTTTCTATATTGATAAGTACATTTTTGTTTTGTTTTGTTTTTTGTTTTTTTTTTTTCGTTTCAAAGACTATAAATGGCATTTTATTTTATTGCTGTTGAATGAGAATATTTATACAGCTATATAATAGGAAATAAATTGTTTAAATGCACTGCCATAAATTATATACAATGCAATGTTGACATCATAAAATAATAAATTACTTTTACATAAAGTAATAAATCTTAAATTTGATTCCAAATTCAAACTATATTTGGTTTTATATTCAAATATGTTATTTATAAAATTTCAAATCATCATAACTTAATATAAAAAATAAAAATACAACACAATCTCCAATGTAATATCGAGTTTGTTTAAATCCAACATAGTCATTGTTTTCTTCCACATTGGAATAAAATTCCAAATGAGTTTACAAAATTAATCTTGTAACAAATCTCATTCATGTAATTTTAATTTAAATAATTGTTTCCCTATAAAGCACCTAAAAACATGCGAAAGCTGTAAAAAAAAAAAAACAGACATGTTGAAATAAAAGAGAAATATATAAAGAAGAGAGAGAGAGAGAAGTGGATGGAGTAGCACGAGAGGCGTTGCGCATGCGCATTTATATTCCTCCCATCTGCTTTGATGGCTCCGCCCTTGGATGTTTTCCATTCACTTCTCTCTTGTTCCATCAGCCTCTCTGCTCCAGCGATTGCACGCTGTGGACATTATCTCTCTTCTTTCCTCCTCCCAACCTATTTCACTCATTCGCTCTTACATCTCATGAGAGTGGGCTCTAATGCTGTTGTATATATATATATATATATATATGTATATATTTATGGCGCTCTCCACTTTATGAGCACTAAGGCACCAACGAAAATTCGGGAGTGGCTGATACTACACATTTAAGGGGTTAGACTGCTACTGCTGATGGCCCTTTTTTTTAATTTCAACGCTGTACCCCCCCAAATATACAGAATTTATGTATGCGTATTTTTCTCAATTAAAATCCCTGAGACACGCGATCTTATCCATCATCACTTTAGACTACTGTATTTCTTTAATCTGTTAACAATGTATTTATGTATGTGTAAGTTAATGTTTTATATGTACATGGTGTATGAGAATTATTGGATTTCAGTCAGATAATGATGGATTGCAAAGAGCTTATTTAACATCGAGGAGATATAATTCCTTATTTATTTGATGACGAATGGGATTGAAAATTAATTGTTTTTTTTTTTTTTGTTATTTTAATGGTGTTTGAATTACGGTGATATATAGAGAAGGTGGAGCTGAATCCATAGAATTTGTGTATGGTAGAGTTGAGAGTGAAACATTTTGATATAAATAATTTTTTGGTAGTATGCAAAAAACTTTAGTGGGATAAACTTATTGAAGTTGATTTTTAGGTGAGATCTTGACATGATTCGGAATTTCTACTATTGCCATCTGATTAGTCATCGTTTTTCCGTCTGAATTCACTGGTTTGTGATGAAAATTGGTCAATTAGATTCGGATATATGCGCCATAAAACAAAAGTTCATTTTTCATACAATTGTGCAAAGAATAACGATGGGGAAAATCGTGGAAAATGAGAATGTATTTGAACTCCTTCACTAGCATTAATAGAAATTCTTTCAATTTAAAATTATATTCCGTTTTATCGTTAAATTTAATTCTATTCCGCACAGTATAGAGAATACGTGTATTGATCGCAGTGTTATTTGTTTATTCCCAGAGTAAGAAGGTGAGCGAAAAATTATTGAAGTGAATACATATGAAAAATAAATCGGATATAAATAAATGAAAAGAAAAAAAAAAAATAGAAATACTCTTATTGTCGTAATCCCAACGCATGAGACATTATATTTGATCCGCTCTGATTTCATTGCTGGTTTTTTTTATATTTAATATTTCGTTACGATATTATAAATATATATATATATATATATATTCCCTACACATATTATTTTTAAAGCCTTCTTCCCGATCCGTCCCCACATCTCCACATCGCATTCGTTGTTATTTAGCATCATTTAATCATCCCTCATAAACATATTATATGACACACAAAAAAAAAAAAAAAATCACCAACAATTCAAAAACAGAAACATATATTTCAGTATATAAGAAAAAAAATCTAAAAAATGTAGTAGCACATATCTTGATAAATAGCACGAAATCCAATCCTCCCACTTCCCAACACACTCACACTTTTTCCCTGTATTTAAATATATTTCATCACCTGTGAGCGCAAAACACTTTAAATCTCCTAAAAAGAATATTCTCCGACATCACACACACACACACACACACAAACAAATTAAAATATTAATAATTATATATACCACAATTTTATACACAACATCCCAGAAAATATATATTCATCTTTTTTTTTTTTTACCTGACCAATATTCTCCCACTAATTTTTTTTCTTCCCATATATATATTATAATTGTATATATCCATTCTTTTTCTTTTTCTTCATTTTATTTTCACTTTAACTCCTCGCTGTCACTTCGCTTCCCTTTCATTTCATCCTCATAATACTGTTTCTGTGTGCTATCACTATATATTAAAACATATATATATATATATATATATATCGTGGCCCCCATCTTGTCTTCACGCGAAGAAACCAAAAAGCCGGCGCGGCGCGTCCATATAATAAATGATACGAATTCATATGCATAAATATCAAATACAGTTGTATATTTACGACGGTGTCGTGGCGTGGAACAAAAAAAAAAAAGAAAAAAGAAGAGTAAGAAAAATAAAAATACCGAAAAAAAAAAAAAAAAAAAAAATAGATGAGTTGAAAACTTGCACGAACGGTGGAAGGTGTGCAAGGTCGTCAAGACAACCATCAGAGAGAGCTGTGCAGCCATAATATATATGCGGAGCAAAAATTAAAGCGAGATGAGATAAAATATAAGAATGAAAAGAAAAGAAGTAGAGGAAGATGACAACGATGAAGATGATGATGATGATGATGATGTGGTAGTGGAAGTTGGCAAACGGGTGTGGGATACGACGAATTTATAGAGGAGAAATTAGGAGGTTTATAGAAGCTGTGCGCGGTAGCAGCGCCGTAGATCATCATTAGAGGCCCAACTGGGCTGCCACGTTACCGCGCGCTTCTACTCGCACATATATATGTACAAATATATATATATATAATGCCATGTGTTAACTACCTCTTACACTTAAATATATATATTTCTTGCTCACACAAACATTTATACTCGTTCGCAACGTCTCTCTTTCTCCTTTTTTCTGTGTAACCCATACACATATATAGAAATTGTAATATGTATATGTTGTTTGGGCCTGTAAAGACGAGCGTTTGCAGGCTCAACATACGTATATAGCGCTTATATATGTATATATATATATATATATATGAAAATGAATAAAAGAAAAATATGTGCACATATATACTCGCATGTATATGCGCGATATATTTATGCGCGACTCGAAGAGGCCTCGTCCACTTCGTTTAATATCCGTCTGGAGGAGAATATGGCGGCAAACTAAACGTCACACGATTGGATATATATATATACATATATATATATATGAAAAGGATAAAGAGAATTGATATAGAGGGTATATATGTATGAATATATATATATGCATATAGACATGCATCCAGTTTACCAAAGTATTTTCATGATAAATGTAATTTTTTTTTATTCTCCAATTTAGTTAATATTCTTATGATATATTTTTTTTTTTCATCAAAAATCATTTTATTTATATTTTAGTTTACATATTGCGGGTGAATTGTTAATTTAATATTGCGCTTTCTTTTTATCTCATATAACATCATCAACATTTCAATTAATACATCAATAATTCGTTTTTCTATTTCTCTTCTTAATTTCAATGTCTTTTCTTTTTTTTTTCAACATTGAAAAATAAACTGGATCAAAATGGGTGGTGATTTAATACGCCCATCGTTAACTCTACGACAATAGAAAAACTGCATGGGGCTATATGCATAGCTATATACATTTATATATAGATAGAAGGAAATGATTGTGAGAGGGTATTATTTGTGGGGACAGGAAGCTTCCGCGTACATTCCATTGCTATATATATATATATATATATATTGTATAGTATTCTGGAATGGATGGTTGTTAATGCGGTTGGGGTCGAGAAATAGTTGATACTCCACGCCCCAACAACTGCATTAAATCATGACTTTAAGGGTATGTACTTCTATACCTCCTGCGCGTCTTCCATTGTCTAAAGTGACTTCTTAATGCATGTATAATAAATACATATATATACCTGGAAAGTCTATGTACCTCTTTTCCATTGTACAATAAAATTTCCCCAGTGTATAATAAGGATTGTAATCCTTCTTCAATTGTTCAAATCTAAAGAATTAATCTAGCAAAAATTAATCATTTCATATAATATATTTGATAAGTATTATATATTATAATAAAAATAATTATATAAATTTATTTTATCAATTATTAATATATATATATATTAATATATATTAATATACTGTTTGAACAATTGTGTATATATATATTTATTGTAATACATAGTTACTTTGGATTTGTAACAACGGATTGAGGGCGAAACAGGTTGAGAGTATATATACAGTACACGCGCATTTTGGCGGTGAGTAAAGAGCGAGATAGTGAAATAGTGACAGAGGTAATACACGAGTGAACAAAACAAGGGTGTACCTGCGGAGCCTCCGGGGTGTGTACCGCGGTCCGACGGTAACAGTTAAAGCTCGTGGTGGTAGCAAACACCATCAGTACTAAGCCACAAATCCAGCTTAACCCAGAGCCTATGAATTAAATTGGTTAAGCTCAGCGTTAAACTGCGGATCTGCGTGAACAGTCACTGAGAGAAAGACGGAGCAAGAGAGAGTAAGGGAGAGAAAGAGAATTGGAAATGAGAGGGAGACACGGGTGAATTTGCTTCAACGTCAAACACACATTTTTTCTTATCACTTATTTTTTTTCGCATGTCTTTTGAATTTAGTCTCTAACTAATATACTGCTGCAATTATATTTGTGTATAATGGTATAACTGATCCGTTAATACTTGATTTTAAAATCAGCCACGTGACTTCAAGAAACTGCAAAAGCAATCAATGTTTTACCTCAATAATACAATACTAATTCACAGTTTGCGATATCTTATATTAATTACTGATATCAACATACAATTGTGCGAAGGTGTGAACATCCGGTTTCAACACGTTGCATCAAACGCACTCAAACCAAGTCGGAAAAAAAAAAAAAAATGAATGAAGAAGGTAGAAAAATAAAATGTTAGAATAAAAAATAAAAAGAAATAACAACTCGCACATGTTTTTCGTGACCTGAACAAACGTGTATTTCACTCGTCCATCATTCTAGTCCTGGGTAAACAACACCAGTCTGACGCATTCGTGAAGGGCAACACTGAGTATACATATATATATATATATATATGTTATATAAAGAAGCAAAAGAGGACAATTTGTAACAAACTGATCTATAACTAAATTACACGCTCTTCTGTAAGGGTGAGCTAAAGGTCGTGTGTATACGAATGAAAGAGAGGAAGAAAAAAAAAGAAAAAGAAGAAGCACACAAACTACATTTTCGCACTCACTCATTCTTACTTGTATGTCAGTATACATATTATTTTTTTTTTTTTTTTCACATCGCTCTCTCGGCTGTGTTTCTCTGCGTTTTTTTTTTTTTTTTTTTTCGTTGAGTCGCAATATAGGGCGGCATTGGGCACCTTGGCAGCTATATAAACACGTCAACGTTGTGACTATTGTTCACTGCCAATGGATGCGCCCGTACGTATGTGTATATATACACTATTGTGACGATCGTTGTACCAAACGCATTACCGCCGTTATGATTCATTTATATATATATACATACATATGTGTGTGTATGTGTGCATTTGTAAATTCTATTCATGTCTCATGTGTTTACATAGAGAGCATATATAAATTGAAACGAGATAAATTTTTTGCTTCCGGACAAATTTCCTCGATATAATTTATAATATAGATACACGCGTGTCTTCTTTAGAAAATCCAATTTTTTCTTCTCTCATATATTGATATAATTGTATATATGTGTTTGTGTGTGTGTATGTGTGTTTATGCACCCGCGTACGAAAAAATATTTCAAATACCCGCTCTATACGATTTTTATACTTATAAATCTGGATTATATATATTTTTTTTTCACCCTTATTTTTCACTGGAGAAGATATAAAAAAAAAAAAAAGGAGATTTATATAAATTCTTTTTTGTCGATAATAGAGGAAGGAATATATTTTTATTTTTTCTTTTAGATGGTATCATTGTATCTGGCTATTTCCGCAGTGAAAATTCAATACAATGTAGTTAGTTTTAGGCGGAAGACACATCTGCGTATTATTATTCACTTGTCTTCCGCTTTGGTAGGATAATCTCATCCAGCTCAAACTATGGGGGAGCCCATTAAAACGTCAAGGACCTGCGTTAATTCATTGTACTTATATATATATATATATATATTGAGGCTTTTGTAAAGGGTGCGAGAATATACCTAGAAAGTATTTCGGTTCATTTGCAATAACCTCATGCTATACAAAATTGACCAATCGTTATAATAATAAATTGTATATGTATAATACAGTGATTATTATAAAAATTACTTTAAGTTAGATAAGCTCAAGTAGTAAAATATTTAATATATGACAAACTCGTGCCACAAATATATACCCATAAATAGTTTAACTTCTGTGATCCATATAATATATAGATAAAGATATTGATTTATGATCCAATAATTGCACTCACAAAGTCAAAGCAGTTGCATTCAATTGGACGAGGGCGATGAATGAACATTGTATTTATGAATGTATAGGAGTAATTGCTATTGTATAGAGGGGTAATTAGGGTTTTGAAAGGGATAAAAGTGAATCATGAAGAATTCTATCTATAGTATGTGCAAGAGATAAAATTGCAAAAATAGTTTATGATTTTTAGAACAGATTTGCATTGAATAATTCTTCAAAATATCAAAAATAAATTTCAAATACAATTTTTTTTGGATAAAATTGTCAATAATTTTTATTAAAAAATTTCTTTTAAAGATAAATATACATTCGGGAAGTAAAATCAACAAAATATATATCCAATATTTCATTGTTATATTTTTTCCAGTGAAAATTCACTGATAACATCAAATTTTTATAAAACTAAAACATCCCATATATAAATATACATACATATATAAATTTTGTAGTATATATAAGAAATGGCATATTACCATTGACATGGCGGTGACAGGACAGAGTTGAGAAATATATATGACAAGTTAGTGCACAAGCAAGAAATATATATTTCATTTTAGTGTGGAATGAAATGACAACTATGACGATTATTGTCCCTCTCTCTGCATCCACCTGTCAGGTGTGACCCTACTGACACTGTAACAGGTATAGAGGACGACGACTCTAGCTTTTATTCACTATCTCCCTGTCACGTTTTCTCGCACTACCTCCCTCTGTGTCTCTCAAATATTGTGCGTGAGCATCTCGCCCCAACAACGTGAAAAAAAAAGAAATAAATATATATATATGTGATGGTGTGTGCAAGAGCAAGATAATCGAGTCCAGACAACTTTCGTTGCATCGTGCAGTCTCTTTTATACTCTATCCATTTCATATATGTATATATATATAAATATAGATTGGGTGGAGGTGAGGAGAGCGACGGAAGTGCCCGCGAGCTGTCACGTCTCATGAACTTGACGAGGCGTAGGAGCTCTCTCGCATTTTAACCATTTGACACCATCGAGTCGCTTGAACCTTTATATATACAAGGCAGATCAAATCTCAAAGGATGTATATATATATAGAATGAGTGAGATTATTCATTGGGGAATTTGAGAGTTTGGAAAAAGTCGCTTTTATAATCTAGCTACTATCCATTTTGAAAAAATTTTTTGATCGATACATGATCTTCAACTCCAATAAAAAATAATCACTTTATTAATTCGATTTAGTTATTTTCTTCCTCTTTTCATACTGCAATATCTGTTTATTTTTATTCTTCATTATGAACGAGAGAACGGGAAGTTTTGCTATATAGTAATTGAATAATTGAAAATTGAATAGGAAATATCGATTGAATTTCCTTAATTTAACAAAAAACCATTTCAAACATCAACGTAAGTGGAGAAATAATTTTACGAAGCATTTTTTATTTTCTAATTTTAAATTGCTAATTGATAAAGAGACGCATACATTGGAAACTATATGCAACAGTGTAAAGGTGATGAGTGGCACAAGAACAAATAAATATTTTAACTTGTGAATTTTTTTAAAATAAAATAAATCTCTGAAATCTACGAAAGTTTTGATTTCAAGATTCAATCTTCACACACACACACACACACATATACATATCTATATATAAAATTCCTCAAACATTTATACACTTATACACTTATTCACATGGGTATATACAGTATAATATAAATTAAACCGTTCAAGGCGAACCGCACAATCAATGAGCATACACCCTGTTACCATCAGATCGAGATATACGAGATATTTTATATTCATATAATACATATAAAAGAGAGTTTCACGGGTGGTCACGGGTATATATTTATTGTCGCGTTCAATACATGTATATATATATATATGCGTTTTGCGTTTATGTATAGAGTTTTTGCGGGGGTCGTACTTGCAAAGATTAGCCCTCTATCCCAATGGAATTAAACGTCCCTATTCACCCTCTGCACACGCGTGCAGATATTATGACAATACGCAAGTTCGATAAATATATATATTTCCTAACCCTATATATAATATTTTGTATGGCTGTTCGACGAAAGAAACAAGACTGATGAGTACACCCTAATATATGCCTATATGAATGTATATATGTGTATAGTGCATGAACTTTTCCCTGTCTTGTCCTCCAGGGGCTTCAATAACTCTGGGGAATTTCAGGCGTGTCGCTCCCCAAACTCAGTTAATCACCGGCAAACGACTCGTTTATTGCTATAGATGTTTAGTGGTACCGGGTGGACGAGTGCTTTGACCAAAAGAAAGAGAGAGTGGAAAAAAAAAAGAAAAATAGAAGAAAGAAATTGAACCCTCTTGCGTGCTAATAGAATTGACAGATTTTTATCTGGGCCATTCCCTCGTGATGATCTGAGAGGCGATGATACTGTTCATTTAATTTTTTTTTTTTCATGGATATTGTGGTGTGTGCAAATTTAGATTTGATAGTGAGGAATTGATTTTTTTTATTGTATGACATATTATATGAAAAGCATATTATTATTGACATTGTGGCAATAATGTTTGTTATTGACACAGTGGTATTCAGTAAATAAATAAATATAATTGACAACATAATGGTAATTGAATTTATGCATTTTCGCATGAGGATTATGAATAAATTATCACGAAATTTTTCCATGTACTTTAAAGTCAAATTTGAAACTGATGAATAACGAAAATATAACTTTTATCAATTTTCGCAATAATTAATTATAAAATTACCATTGCTGTCATTTATTATAACCTCGCCGGTATTAATAATGATTTTAAATATAGTTCTAATTGAAAAATAGTTTTTGGAAATTCATCCCTATTGTTTTTATTAAAAATCAAACAATAAAAATATTTAATATGAAATAAACATAATTTTCACATTAAAATATTTAACAAAACAATTTCACAAATACTTTGGTGAACTTTAACACAAATATTTTCAACCATATCCATTCATTTTTATATCAATAAATCACATAAATCTCTATTTATTTATTTATATGTATTTATCTCTTTCGTCTATATATGCATTCATATTTTATCATTTGAATTAGCATTTTTTATTTATCGAATAAATCGGAACAAGTGCAGTCAAATGAGGATTAAATACCACATATATATATATAAACACAAATGTGAATAAATATTGTAGGAAAAAAAAGAAGAAAATGATATGGAAAAAAAAAAAAGAAATAAGAAAAAAAAAATTTTCTAGTCCTACACACACGTCCGGTTCTCACGACGAAGCAAAAAGGTGTTGTCGTCGGACAATGACTCTAAGAGAGGGCGATAGATACACATATATACATATATACATGTATATATATATGTCTATACGCGTTATATGCCTCCAACCGCACGATTTATTAGGCGAGAGTAAAATGAGGAGGTGCAGCAGCACTGAGACGAGGGATGAATGGTTACTGAATGACCGTGAGGATATAGTCCCAACTATATAACAGTGTGTATATGAGATGGACCAAAAATTCAACCGAATTAATTTATATTTCCTGTTGGCCTCCAGACTTCACCATCTCAATACACAATACAGCATCAGATATAAAAAATGAATAAATAATAAAGAAAGAAAAAAAAAAAAAGATAGACAAAAAAAAGTTATTTGATTCAAATGCTATAAATTCGATTTGTGGCAGTTTTGATACATGAAGGGAAATGAAGAATGTTTCTAATTCAATTGACTGTGTTGGAATTTGATTCAAGTATAAGAATAATTGCGTGATTGTAAATTGTATACTAACAGTGTAATTAAATTTTAATACAAATAAAAAATTCACACTGCCATCATCTACTTTTGAACATCCGAAATGTGAGAATACTTCTGTAAAATACAAAGTAAAATAAAAATAATTGTTTGAATTAACACACACGCGACAGATGCGTGGTGGGTCTGTAGCGCAACTCATTCGCGCTTCACCGATATTTAAAGATAGAAGTATATACATATAAGGGATCGAGAAAAAGTAAACGAGAGAGGGGCAAGAGGGGACAACAACAAAAAAAAAAAGAAGAAATATGAAGAAAGGGCAAGAGAAAGAGAGAAACTCGTAGCGATTACGAGTGAGCGCCTCCATTCAACCGATTCTTTTCATATACACCGCTCTTATTCGACCGCGCTTTATATATTTCATATACCTACATATATAAACCACCATCTTGCATCTACACGCCTCCTATATATATACATATAAATACATAGTATATACATATGTAAAGTTCTTGACATGAAATTTCACTGCCAGATTGTACCGCCCATGTAAATTCATCCATCCACATCCCTTACGCACTGCCAAACATCAAGTGAAATACTTTACCACTCTATATACATAAATATATATATATATATATGTATGTTCATTCGCGACAAGTATATACGCGCGCGCATACTTCTCGATTAACCGCGGAATCGATGAATAAAGTGGAAAGCGAGAGAGAGAGAGAGAGAGAGAAAAAGAATTTGAGTGGAATCGTGTTGAGAGTTGAGTACACATTGCGCGAAGCGACTCATTCTTTTTATTGTTTCATCTTCCATTTGACTCGACAATCATTGGAATATTGAGGAAAGTGGGGTGAAACGGGCCCTTCGAGAATAATGGGTCCTATGCAAATGATTATGCAATATTAGGGAAAAGGAAAGGTTTTGTTTATTGGCTATTAAATTCATCATTATCTTTATAGTATTCCAAAGCTATTGCAGAAAAACTGAATCATTCATAAAAATATTTTTCCCCTCCCCCCTATCCTCTATATAATTCTCGAATTACAAATATATTATTCAGTATTAAATAAAAAAAAAAACTATTGACAAGATCGTAATGAAAGAAAAACGGGAGAAATTTTTTTTATGTTTAAATTTCAAAAAAAAACAAAAAAAAAACAAAAACGATAACATTGGTGTATATTGAACTTGGCGCGTTCGTTGCTATGCAGATTTACGATCGAATAATTGAACGCGCGCCCGCAACATAAGAGACACACATAAGCATCATATCAGTATTTTTTAGTTCCAAAAACCGGTTTTCTCGTCAGGACACAAAGTTTCGCGTGTGCGCATGCGTTATATGATGCGCAGTAGCTAGTGTGTATCTTTTGCGAGATTTGCCTCTGGCGCTTTTCCTCTCTAAATGTATGCATACACATCTATATATCACCAATAACACTTTTATATAATTTATATGAATAAAGTTGTAGAGCAACATTCCCATCATGAAGTAAATTCTACATAAATTTTCAATTCACTGATTGAATAATATTTATTATGAAAAATCGTAACTGTACACGGTGCATTGATACATGTGTAAATTTTTACTGTCATCATTCACTGAAAAAGAAAAAAACAAAAAATAAATAAATATTGTTAATGCAAAAAAAAAAAAAAAGTATATATATTTGCATTTGAAATGCAACTAAATTTATTTTCATTTTATATTATTGAAAAAAATATTTCCTGTTTGTATAGTGTGACGCACAAAGAAGTATAGAGAATAAAAAAGACAAACACAATGAGAAAATTTTTGTTACCCAATGCAACGGCGAAGAAACGGAACTAAAAGAGAGAGATTACAACCGTTTTTGCGGTGTTCCTCAGTGAGAAACGATGTAAACTCTGTAGATTCGAATGCTTGAGAAGCTGTATATAGCAGTTCTATTTCGTCGTCGTGCGACATAACAGTAGAGATTCAAATCTTGAGTATCGGGCCACGGCGGCAGACCCTTGACGCCCGACGCCTGTGGTGCGAGCAGGCTACTTAGACCCTTCAAAAATCACTCCTTCAATATATCCCTATATAGTTGCTACTATATGTATATATACACTGTGATGTTTGCTTGCCCCTATACTGTCACTCGTCGTGTCTTACCACGTTCGAATTGCTTCTCTCTGTTCAGTCAGTCTATATACTTCTCTTTCCTTCCCTCTCGTTACACCCCATACAGCGTATACCTTTTTTGTACTTTACTCCTCTTGCTTTTATATACCCTTAACTTACGCTTCAGTGAACGTTTTCACGCGATGCACTTTTACCAATCCCATATTTGAAATAGTTTCAACCGCGAACTTTTTGGCCCAGGCACTTTAGTATATACACTGACACAAAACATATTTATGTATGCAAAAATAAAATAATAATGGAAAAAGTATAGTTTGAAATAATAATAATAATAATAATAATAATCTCTATTGAAAAGTGGCAAGTGAACTGAATTTAAAAAGATATTATTAAAATATATTTACATGTGATTATTCGAGTGAATTTCTGTGAATTAGAATTAAGACGATTTCAACACTTGATGTAGAATAAAAAATAATTCCCATTAAAATGAAATATTTAATTGTATTGGAGAACAATTTTGTCATAATACAATGAAATTTTAACAGTATGTTGAGACAAATTGAATAAAATAAATATTAGGGGACTTGTGTGTTGTGCACGCCCGTTGTGGTTTCAAGGGTGAGCAAATTTTTGGTGTTTCACGCCCAAGTTGGCTTGAGAAAAACGAAGGATGATGAAAATGACATGGGGGATGGTTTAGTGAATACTGTGTTGTATATAATATATAAATGTAATTCTTGGGGCGGTATATTTCTCCCCATCATGCGAATAAAGCTTCAAATATATAATAGATATATATATACATTCAGAAGGATATAGAAGGAGGTTCTGCTTTTTGACGCATTTCGTTGTCATATTCGTTCGCACATATTGCTTATATATTAAGTTAGTTATTTGAGTTACTAAATACGTGGGGTATTCCACGAAAAATAAACATTAAATACCGTTCACTTTTGTTTATATCTCACTGCATTGTTTCCTAAACTTAACGAACAACATTCTCTGTTGTTTTCATTTCACTTCTGACATTCACATTAATTTATTTTATGGTGAATTAACACAAGCTAAATATATGAGTGAAAATTTTTCCACCACTTACATTTATATATATATACAATATTTTTACGATTTCTCCCAACATATTTCTTTCCACTATATATATGTACGCTGTGTATATTGAAGATGCTTTCAGCATTAGCAGAGTACATCCACGCCTCAATGCTCATAGTCGTTTCCGCATTAAATAACGCCATCAACAATATTTAAAACATAAAAATATATATAGAATTATTTTTCAGAATTATTTCTCCACGTAATCCAAGAGGTAATGCTAATACACACATCACAATTGATGAAGTCATATACTATACAGTATGTAAAATCAAATTAAAATCATCAAATATTTTATACTGATTCAAAATAATTTCATAATGTTGATTCGATTGTATGTTTATTTTTTCATATCAACAAGGGAAGTAAAAAAAAAAAAATTATTCATCGAGAATAAAATGACCATACATTTTATAAAGACCCACTTCAGTTACAACAGAGTCGCAAATGAATAAAAAATGTCGAAGACGGGTAGAGAAATAAAAAAAAATTGTGAAAACTGCACGAAGAATTCTCGAGGTCATTAGGCGGTTCGCAACGTGACAAAAGGCTACTCTCTCACATATTCAAGAATGAATATCTATATATATATATATATATATATACATGTGTATAACACTACAGCGTGAAGAAATGCCGGTGGCACAATCGTTAATTAAGGGGTGAAGACTCCTGAACTCCGGGGGTCGCAAAACTGCGCTCATAAATTTGTTTCCAAGACACATATGTGAGCAGAAGGCGCGCGGACCATATCCTCGAATATATATATATATATAAATGATAATAAGTGTGGGTGGAATGTATATATATATACCAAACAAATATCGAAAAATAGAATAAATAATTAAAAACAGAAAAGAACATAATTGAGATAGGAGTAGAAAAAAAAAACATCACTGTCACCAATAATAATTTTACGACAATGTAAAAAATAATTTACATCCCACTAATTACTATTTAATTCGCTAATTAATTGTTATATTATAAATTTTATTTATCTAATTATTAATTTGTTCAGTGAATCAATTCATTTCTCATTTCTCTTCAATTTATTTGATTAAACAGATAAAAAAAATTGTCAATGTTATAATTCATTCTTTTGTTTCATTCACACATTCGTTGTATACACATAATAAATATATAATATATTTATGTATAGAAATATATGATAAATGATTATTTATTGATAGTTATGTATATGTAAGCAAGGGTGCACGCAACTCACGATCGAGAGAGCTGAATGTAGAGGAAAAACTGAAGAGCCTGAGGCATATCATGCACTGGAATGGGATATGTGTTGTTAGTTGTTGGTTGTGTGGTGGTTGCATGGGAGATATGACACATGGGCCAACCCGCGTCGCGGTTAGTATACTCCACAATTTCACATGAATATATATATATATATAGATACAACGCAACATACACAGAGAGACATTGAATGGCCCGAGGAGGTCGCCACAGTTGTCGCTATCTCTATCTCAGTCACAAGCTATTTCTCTTTGGGGTCCGGTTAGAATTCTCTCTGTGGCCGCCGCACGACAAGCACAGTAGCGGCAAATACCCATAAATATAAAATATGTCCCCGTTCTTTCACCCTTTCACACTAACACCCCACCAACACCATCCATATAGTTCTTGCATGATAAAATATAGAGACGGTCATGGGTTTATACAGCAGACACACACACACAGATACAAATGAAGTTTTTTTTTTTCTTTTTATTGGAATATGTATATGTTCTGGAGATTGAATGTATATGTGGATAAATATATTAATATGTATGTATATTCATAGATATGTGTGTATATTGAGATGAGATGAGAGAAAAAAAAAAAAATAAATATTTATGTATATAGAAATTTTAAATGTGTTGGTTTCGAATCTCAACACCTTTGTGTGTACGACATTCCACATTGCCTTTTCCTCGATTTCTTATGTTCGCCCTCCTTGTCTGTGTCACTCTAGTCGTTCTCATACATGGCTCAATCTTTTTCTTTCTTTTCCACCAATTTCTTCATTTCAATTTTATTTTGTGTTGCTTTTTTTTTTTTAATAGAAATGGTCATTTAATTTTGTAATTTTAATTAATAATCAGATAATGTCTTTATTAATAATTAATCATATTAATTCTCTTTTGTTTAGATATATGAATGTTTCTCCGTCACATTTCTGTTATAATAAAATTTTTATGTAGAAAATAAAGTGCTACGAAAAAATGTTGCCAAAATAATTAATTTACGAAAAGTGATAGAGAAAAAAAAAAATATATGTGTATTGTGTATATGGATAAAACATTTGTTTGTACGCATGTACTACATTTGAAATCCCTCCTTTGTGTCGAACAAAATTATTAAACTATATATGATGCGAGAAGTGAATGTATTTATCATACATACAATATATTAATTATTATTTCATTGAAATCAACAATCATTAAAAAGCAATTGGTATAGGTATTTGTATATATGAATACGTGCGGTACGCTGACGCAATCGAAATACTAGCAGTCGGTATCTTTTCAAGCTTTAGCTACTAGTCATCATATATTTCATTTCATTTTTTTATGTGTATATATAGATATACCTGAAGAAAGAAAAAATTTGATACTCAGGCACTCACAATTCTCACTATGGATATATAAAAATGTGTATAAGCTATCTTAATGGTGGTGTCTTGATAAATTGATCTTTATTGAGATCATGGTGCTGTGAGTATATAAATAGATTATGCAAAAAAATCAAGGAGGTATTCTCATGTTTCGAATCCAAAAAATTAATTTTTTTACTTGCAGATTATTCATCAGTTTTTATTCTGAAGTGAGTACAGAAGAGAATTCATTTTCTTCCACTCGCTTGTATGATATTTTAGAAACTAATGAACTTATTGAGTTCCAATATATCTTATTCGTTTGATAATTGAATTACCTATTACTTGAACTAGAATTGGAAAGATATATAGAATATTTCTATTTTTCCTTGGAGTTTAAAATTCATTATAATCTGCAAAAAAAAAAACTCGACACTATTCTTCAATAATTTTGATAAAAAAAATTCAAAATCAATTTTTAAGAGCTGTTAATAATAATTAAACATTCAGTTCCCTATCTTTCAGGTCTTGTAAACTATATAAGATGAGTTGTCTCGCTATCGTATTAGGACATCGGTAATATAATGTGTTTGGTAGCGTTGCGCATAACAAGAAGCTGAAACAAAATGATTCAACAGTAAAGAACATCAGCAGTAGCAGAGTGTCACACAAACACACACACCAATATTATTTTATATGCCTGTAAACTATACAAGAAGACAAACCATAAAACGAATGACAGGCACACACACACACAGCTCTCGGATACATATTAAACGTACATACAAATATACATCACCTATAGGTAAAAAAAAAAAAAAAAAAAATCATCGAGATAAAAAAGAATTAATATTCTCATCTTAATTGAGACTATAAAATCGTGTGAAAAAAAAAATTCCACGCAACATTACACGATAAACATGATATTGCACACAATATAAAAATACTCAAATGAAAAATTGTGTACATGAATATTTTGACTAGTTCTAATTCCACTTCATTTATATTTGTCATTTATACATCGCTAGAAAAGTCCCTAAATATACGGGGGGGAATAAAAATATAGACTAAATCACATTTTTCCAGATGAATGTTAAATACTTCTCTGAAGCCTCTGAACCACCCCCATTTAATCAAGCAATAATCCCTGAGATTACATCACTCTTCAACCCCATATGCAATTATTTCACCAAAAAAAAAAAAAAAATAAATCGAATACCAATTTATTTGATTATAAAATCATTCAATTATCCAACAATCGAAAACAAACAATAATTACATAATTTAATTTAATTTTTTATTCTGTGGTATAACGAAGAATAACATGTGCAGCTGAAAAATAATTCATGTATACATTTTTTTCAACACATTAACTCACATTATATATATATATATATATATTCATCTACGTACATAAATACATCCATATGTTACATATAAAATGAAGGCACGCGCTTCCACATACACTCACAGTTGAAATCGCGATCGGCACGAGCGATAGAATCCAACAGATAGGTATATACGATATATCTTTTCAAATGAATAATCCGTGCAAGTATCGAGCGAGAGCATCTTTTAAAAGAGAGAAAGACGAGAAATAGCGCGAGACACAAACACATATACATATACCCAGTCCAACTCTCTTAACTCTCGACGACGATGGAAACCCGTTCTCATTATTATATTCATATTCGTATATATATATATATATATATATATTCAAGCGGTGTTGGCAACAACGGCAGACGCGCCACCATGCTACCTAATATAAATGTATATATAGAGAACAGCGAACAACCAAATCAAAAAAGCAAAAAATAAATAATATAGAAAAAATAAAATAGAGAGAATGTATATACATATAAATGCTTACATAAAAGAGGATGGAAAAGGAAAAAGAAAAAAAAAAAAAAATAAGTGTGTATAGATATCACCGGTATAAAAATCTCATATAAAAAGTTAAAAAGTGCCGCTGCCGCCGCCACCACCGCCATCAGAAATATGAGTAGAGAGGTGGGACGACAATAATGGATAAAATATTTGGACTCTACTGGTGGAACTATTTTTAGTTATAATATTTCCACGATTCGTTCGCGCGCACGAACGCACGCGGGGATTTTTTACACCTGCATCCTCGTGAACGTAAGAGATGAGATGAGACACCCACGAATAGAAAACGATACAAACAAATTTATATATATATATATATGTGTAAAGTATAATTTTAAAATTCTCCGATTGCCTCCGATGTCCGTGAAGCGTCCACAACCACGGGGTCTCGCTTAAAACGTCGACGAGGTTTATATTATACATTTACCTGACCGCTATTTCATCGTGATATTCCACCCAAAATTCCGCCTCCTTCATCGCGGCAACCGCTTCTGCGTGCACATATATATACATATACAAATATACGTATCATACAAAAAAGAAAGAGGGGGGAAAAAAAAATTCTGCCACGATGAGAGAGAGTATGCGGATGTGAAAGATAATTCCAAATACTCATAATATATAACAGACATATATTATTCACCAAACACTCATATATGTGTCACTTTATTATTTATTTATTTATTATGTTTTTTTTTTTTTTGCTGGAGTCAAAGATATAATAAGGGAGAAAGAGAGGCTACACGTTTGATCACACGCCGGCTCTGAAGAATGTCTTTCTCGATTATTGTCCAGGTGTGTAAATGTCTACGCGCGCGCGCGATGATACCAAAAAAGAACTGATGAATATTATCTTCCAAAAGAAATATGTATGAAGAGAGAAAAAATTGAGCAAGATGGGGCTTATTGAAGATGTTGAGCGGTTACAAATCTTCTTACACAATATTTTACCGTTGTTCACGAAATTCAAATGACAATTTCATTGCAATTATTTCGCAGATAAACTACTCCTTAAAAAAAAAAAAAAAAAAACATCAAGAATCATATTCTCATTTTATCTGAATACTCATATCATTTTTTTGCACGATTGAATTTTATTTTCACCTTCGCAACGCACTTTTCAACAACAATACTTCAGTAACTATATTGTCTTCTTCCTTTTAATTTAAAATAATTTCTTCTGCGAAGAGCTTCCATCTTTTCCGACACTTTTTTTGTTTTTCATATATCCGAACGTGTTTCATCTTGTCTTGTATTATTTCACCATACGATGGCACCTTTTCGCCAACATCGCAGCTACTAAAGGACCCCCCGGTGGGTTTTCTCGAGAACTGCTAATTGGGTGGGTAAAACCGCAAATGCTTCCACTCAAGCTGTAGACAAGTACGACACGACTCTATTGCTCCTTCTTCAGTTTAAAAATCTTTTATGTATTACAATACATATGTACATATTGGTACAAATGCGTTTGTTATACATTGTGTGCCGACGGCATCACAGTGTTTATATATATATATATATATATATATACATGTAGCTGTAGTGAAGACGTTTTTGTTAAGACCTGATGGGTCTCGACCGACAGTGGACTAAAACGAAGAGAAATATCCCTTTTTGTAAAAGGATGTTTTCCAACATGACAAAGAAAACTGATTATTACCCAAAGCAGGGGGGTCTCTTCTTAACTGTTGTTGTAGTGACGAGCGCACGACGATGAGGGTCAAATTTTTTTCTGTATACACTAAGTATAAATGTAGGTAAAATAAGTATTTTTGTATGACAGTGGTCGTACGACCAAGCTGCAAAAAAGAAAACGAATATATATATATATATATGTGTATATATTTCAAGTTATTTATCTGGTGTTGGTTATATTATATATATTTATTCCTTCTTTTTCTTCCTTCCTGTTACTCTTTTGAAAAAAAAAGACTATGCGATTTATATGCCTAAGATGTATTTGAGTGATACTATTGGCGGCTTGTCCACTTTTCATCACAGTAGTGAACGACAAAAATATGTATTTAAATATATAATGAATAATCCATTATATTTTATTTGTATTAGGGGTTTTTATACTGTGCGTTTGAGATATACTTGTTCATATAGACTTTAAATTTCCGGAAGGGAAATGTATTATTTACCAATGGAAAACAAAATTTCTTTGCAATACTAATCCTGCGTCACGATATGTAACTGAAGGAAGACATTCTACTGAGGAAATACATTCAACAATAATAATAATAATGAAGAAGACCAATTCTCGTTGTGAAAATTGAAATGATTAATAATTGTAGAATATAATTGTGGCATGATGGGAAATTTATTGAATAGCGTTATTAAATATTGACAAAAATGCTTAGATGTAACATAGCTTATTGCTGTAAAGAAATGTTCAACATATACAGAAGACAAATAATCATGAAACAAAATAACGTGAAGTATTTTTCTCGCCGACGGAAGACGCTAATGCAGACACAGTTAAACGAAAAAAATTCATATACACATCAACATAAAAAAATACACATATACTATTCACATCGAGGAATGCCCCGCAGTGCCAGACATGAAGACGTCACTCAGAGAACGCGTGGAAGACTGTGCAGCGACGGGGTCAAGCCCGGAGTAAATACCTGACCGCCAACAGGGCGATATAGGTTCAGATCAGGACCAAATACACAGCTGTGTCTCTCATACGTACTTTGGCACTCGTCTATTTGTTGTTTTTTTCTTCCTCTTCTTCTCACCATTTATATATATATACAAGATGGTGAGGATGCAGTGACTCAGCGCGATGATTTTTGACACGACTCTCAGAGACATGAGAATTGTTTTTCATTTCTCATTCATTTTTTTTTTTTCTTTTTTCACCAGATTTAATACCATAACTTGAAGTAGTATATTTTATTAATATTCAAAAATATCAAAATACGTCAGAAGAACACTAATTTTATTGTCAATTTTATTTTCAATTGTATTTATAAGATTGCACAAGTAAAGTAAAAGTTTAATACATGTATTTGTGTATATAAATCTCTACTGAATAAATCAAAAATTACACGAACTTGAAGCGTCATTCTTTATAGACAAAATCGGTTGTTTGTGTATGTATGTGTTTGATGCGCGACGGCGTTGGCGCTCCTCGCGTGAATTGTACACAATGCTACCATAAATTAGGACCTGCCCCGTTTTGTGCTATCGATGATTTACGATCTGGTGCGCGGGAGTTTATGTATATGTCCGCGCGCTACAAACATTTTGCTGATGCTTATTAATAATTTATAAAGAACACGACGATGACGCGCGTCAATATATATGCGTATATATATTCATACATAATGGCATATACATATATACATAAATATAAAAATATAATTAAATATATTGCGATGGAAATATTATCACTTAATCATTTAATATCCATATAAATAATAATAAACAATCTATAAAATAAATATTATCTACATTCATATACAGTAGGAAGATGGAATATTTTTTACTTGAGAGATATAATAAAAATTAAATTCTCACATTTAGTAAATAATATTTTGATATTTGATTTTAAAATATTTTCATGGTTTCAACAATTTTCTATCTCAATAACGTTCATTTATCGGAATAATGTGTAATTTTTTTATGTATTGGTGAAAAATGCGAGTGAATCTTATAAAGATTGGATTTTTTAAATTAATTATTTCATTTTCAACCCCATCTCGTTTAGTTTTATTTATTTTCAGTTTCCCAGCATTTTTCAATGATTTGTGAGAAAGCTTCTCACCATCAAACGTGCGGGTATTGGAGAAATCTCAGCTATGAGGTAACAACGTTGGAAAAAAGAATATAATAACAACAATGAAAGGAGAAAAAAAAAAAAAATACTGTAGGGCGATTAGCAGCAATGACGTAGCATCCATATAGGAGAAGGCAATACGCGTGCAACGGGACAGATCCCGCGATAAAAAGATCATAAAATGAATAAAGGGAGAATATGAGACGAGAGGGGCAGAATGAAGAATCTATATATATATATATATGTTCCTATATCTATACAGAAATAAACATACATACAAACGTCACATCCGCTTTTTTTTTCCTTATGATATCAAGAAACTGCTATATGAATTTGATATGTGTTATAGTTCAACGATTATAAATTAAATAATGAGCGGTGTATTGGCCACTGAAAATTTTTTTTTATATTCTCCCTGCTATATGTTCACGTTAGAAATTATTGGTCGATTCATTTTACGAGTGTTTATACATATATCATATAAATATTCGTTTTATACCAGTCCTGTTTGTCCACCAATAAGCTATATGAAACGAGTCTTTGCATGTTTATAACAAATATTTATAAATAAAGTAGAGGTGGATGAGATGGACATGAACAGATTATCAATTGATTTAAAAATTGTATTAAAAATTGTATATAAACATGAACACACGTGAATGAAGAGATCTCATACTTAGTTGCTATGTTGGTAAATAGAAATGAGAATTATTCACAGTGGGATGTTTTTGTTTTGATGTTGAAAGGAATAATTCATTGAACGTTGAGTATTCACAATTAAATTCTTGAACACGCTTGAACGCGTATATATACTATAAATATGTGTTTATGTATTTTCGTTTACATGCGTTGATCGTGAAAGGACGCGGCGGTGGTAGCAGTAGCCAGCAATTCACTCATGCGGTTGCTATTCAGTTTATTCAAAAACAACAATAGTAAATTTATTTTTATCTAACTGTGGAATTTCGATGTCTCAAAATCTGAGTATAATCGTTTCCTTTTACAAGCAATTTAATTCCTTTTGGTGTAGAATAACTGATCAGAATTATTCGAGACCATGTTCTTTTTTACAGAGATGAAATGTTATTTGAATACCGATTGTCAGATATATTTCCCATGAAAAATATTGATTATAATTCCATTTTTCACATGGATTTATCTTTGTTAACCGATTGGGTATTGCGCAGTGTCAATTTAAACCCTTATTATTATGTCAATCTAAGATGGTAAACCGTAAGTCTATTATCTCAAGATTAAATTCTTAATGAATATATTTTATTCCAACGATTGTTTAGAATGAGAAATGGCTGTATTGGAACAATTCATTTTTGAATGTTAATAATCTTGAGGTGGAGAATGATAACAAACATATACGAATTAAAAAAACATTTTTATTCCATTATCAGCTAAACACTCACCTTTTTCAAACAAAAATTATCCTCGCTCAGTCAATTTCCCTCTATTATCAATGACGGCTGCACAAAATTTTCACCTCTTCAGAATATTTGCGTCTGGCAGGGGGAAAAAAAAACGTGTCCTAACCCTTTATTCCGTTCTCTCAAACGAAAACAAAAAAATACTTTATTATTCTCGTTCAACAAATTGTCCCGTAATATTGTCGATAGTATTTTTCTTCGTTTCACTCACAATATCATTACACACACGCACATACACCGAACTCAATGTAACAAATGTCTATATGAAACAATTATCATTATCATTAGTCAATTGTGAAAGAAATTAATATACTTTTTACTGTATACTCTCTCTCTATATCACGACAGAGAACAATATCAAATATACAATAATACCTACTTCCAATTACAATAATCTTATATATAATTTCTTCCTCCCTTGCTCTCCCTCCCTCTCATCCACTCTATTTATATATATATATATATATATAGTACGTCTCCCGCCACGTTTACGTCAACCTATCGTAATTTACCCCTCTTGTCCGCCAATTCCGTGTTTAAATTCAAAACAAACAATTATCGACATAAATTATTTCAATTTGTAAATTATTAATTAAAAATATATACAAATGTAAAATATTTACCCGTTCAATTGTTAAATTGTCTCGTTGATAAAACAAAACTTCAATTGATAATAATGAGTGTACTAACCCCAATTGTGTGTTTTTAATATTTTATATCGTAACGTACAGTATCTATATGTATTTATTTGATTATTTTTGTTTTATTATATATATAATATATTATGAGCCAAGCCCGTAATATCTCGTGAAACTCTCGCCGTGTGTGTCGCGTTCGCGAACGAATCTCGGCTGCTGACTTTCTCTCTCACGTCGATTTGAGTTTCCTGGTACCGCCGTTGCGTGCGCTGCCACCGCGCAGCGCCAAATTAAAAGTGGTGGTAGAGGGAGAAGAGTGAAAGGGATACGCAAGGGAGGGTGCGAGGGGGTGTGGACCACGAAGTAGGGAGAGATCATCATATAGAACCAGCCGCGCGCGCGGTTTACATTTTACTTCCCACCAATATCCACCATTCTATGACGAAAATCCACCAATTGGATGGTAAGTCCATAAATTTAGTGGTGGGGGTTATTTTCGCTGTGGTGGTGGGGGGGTTGAATATAATCGACGGTGGGGATGCTGGAGCATCTGGACCATCATGATCAGTGAGCAGACGCGAGAAATGTGCGGCTGGTTCGCTGGATCTAGTGAATAGCGTATTAACGTTTCATTCAGGCATTTTTGGACTTCGTTTTGAGGCTGATGAACTAATTTTTCTTCAATTTTTTTAATTTACAATATTTATTATAGCCATTTATAAACAGTTATAAATGTATGAATTAATATGAGATGACGTTTGAATGCGGTTTGGTAGAGAAATGAGTGAATGATATAATTATTCTAACGGAGAAAGTTTTAGTAATGAGAGCAGCGAAGGAGGAGATACGAGGAACCTTTTGCTATTCTTCAGATAAATATTACTGACAATTTGATGAACAGTTACTGTTTTCAATTGAGATGGCTAAAGTGTTTTATCGGACACCATATGTATAGAATATTAATATTGGGAGAGATAGAAGGTGAAAATAAATTGATTAAAAACAATTTCGGCACTTGAAATAAAATGAAATATGATTTTTATTGGGAAATAAATTATTTCAATTTTTATTCTGAGACTGAGAATCAATAAAACGTTTACACTTTAATACAGAAATGATACTGGGTCTCAATTACATTCTGTATACATCAGAAATAAGTCTTTATTAATTTGTTTAACATAACAATCATATAATGACGTGAAATATTTCTTCAAATATTCTTGTAAATTTATGTATCTATAAACATGTGAAAGAGCTTATTAATACCATTACAGTGCATCATTTCCCTCTAAATAACATTCCAATTCATCATTACTATTGAAATCGCCATGTTTGTTCAATTAATAAAATGTGAATGGAATACAGTATCATAACCGAGACTCAAGACCCAAACACGCCTCAATGACATGTTATAGAACGCCACTCACTAGACTAAAAAAACCAGCGGCGGAAATGTCCGTGGGCTAAAGAGTGTAAAAATGAGAGAGGTGGGATGACATCGAGACAGAGTGGGACTGATAAAATAATGATAGTACAAGTGAGAAAGTACATTCGAGAAATATTAAAGAAGAATGTGTGTATTGGATATCTGGTGGGGTAATAAAATGCGTTTGAACGTGTTGGAACTCGCACATATAATAAATATACATATATATTGTAGCGCAGCCTCTTTGCATGGACCAAAATGGCCACCACGCCGGAAGATGATTGGATAACCGGAAATGGGTGGGGGGCGTGGCCGACGCCCTTCAACTCGAATCATTCGAGACTCTATATACATATAAAACAATTTTTATTTTTTTTTTTTTGCGAATTGCCCAAGGCGCAACGACGAGGCCGCGTGCGCGCGTTTGATACAGAGGGGATGGTAGTCACGAGAGGGAGAGTAGGTTCCGTCGTATAGGATGCAATTCAAGTGGGGATCCACACGTATGTATGAGTAGAAATGTGAATGAAAAAAAACAAAAAAAAAAAACCCCCCCGCAAAATAATAATAAATGAAAGAAAAAAATAAAAATGAGACGACAAGGAGATTGAGTGCGTCGGGAGACCATGAGAGAGATGTGTACTGTGAATAGGGGCGCCTCTTTATTGGCTCTCTCTTTTCATTATATATATATATATTAGCACTAGTGTATGTGCTATTTCGAATGAGCATTGCGCCCATTCTGGACACGTATTGATATATAGAATGTACGTGGACACATGCAAGGAATATTGTAAGAATATATATGAGGAATTTTCTGGAATATTGTATATGAACGTGGAATTCTGTTTTTTTTTTTTTTTTTACGAATTTTTCATCTACAAATTGAGTCCATTTTGATTATTTATCAATGTATTAGTGGTCCATGTCGACGCTACAAGACAATTCATATTATTTTTACAATGAAACCAAAGCGTTACCATTTGAGTAATGTATTATTCTCTGTCCAGCAACGATGAAAAGCTTTAAATTGTCATGGAAAAAAAATATGCCAATGTATAAAAGAAATATTTTATATATACTGTCAATTTTTTACAGTGTAGGTGAAATACAAAAATATGTCACACACAAACATAACAAACATACTTATTTCTATATTATCCTTGAACTGCCAACCCGGGCCCAGTCCATAACCAAATCGTGAATATAAATAAACTCAACAGTCGTTATGGTACAAAACCATATAGCAATATATATGTACATCTCATGTATACACATATATATTTATATACGTATATAAGGAGGGTTGACCAACCAGTTCGAAATGCGTCGCTCTTTGTTACCACTCGCCTCCACTATTCTGCGGATACCCATCACAGAGTGGTGTATATGTTTTCGTATGTTTCTCTGAACTGTCGCCAACTACGTAGAAATAACCAAAAGGACTTAGTATATATATGTTTAATATATATACAAGGACAATATACATATGTATAGTTAGTCGGAATGGTTCAGTTTCACACTCGTCCACTTTCAACCGATATATATGCATATATGTATAGAAATATATACACAGCAGAATGGTGAAAAAGAAGAGAGGGAGAGTGTGTAGAAGTCTTGTTTGTATTTACTATTCCTACATATAATTACGGATGGGCAATCACGAGATTTTACAATTTTCCCCTCATTCTATTCGCATCATATTTTGCAATATATATTTGCAATATTCATTTTAGAATTATAGAATGTGTATAAATGTTATATGTCAATTTTAATCTATAAATTGCAAATAAAATAAATAAATATATGTATCTGTGACTTGACACAATTATTATTATTATTATTATTATCCTCACAAACTTACTGCTCCCATTTATGAAAAATGAAACATCTGGCGAAAAATATGTTTGCATGTCCATCATCATCAACACTCTGTACCTCGAAATGCAACAGAGCGATATAGAACGAAAAATCATCGTCGTGCGCCGGGTCGCTGTTTGTCGTCAAAAACGTGGGTGCCTTTTACCCCCATAGTCCCCATACAAGACACAGAGCGTTAGTAGCTATAATCCGACGGTCGAATGTTTGACAGAATAATTTTCACGTTAGCGGGGTGCATTATACGCTTTTATGCGCCCATGGGGCTTGCTAGCATTGTCGCCAATAAGCCGTATCCCACACTGTGGCTATTGTAAAATTGTAGGCACAACCCGGACCCATGACGAAGCTTGGAGCTCAACCTACAGAACAAGTTGAAGTGAGAGAAAAAAAAATGGGGTGGGGGGGTGGTTACAGGGCCCCATGCACAAACATCAAACTTCATTCTCTTTTTTTTTCTCTTCTCTGTATTTCCTTCAAACTCTTTGGGAAGTTCTCATCATCGATTGTTGCTGCTATTTTATTGTTGTCAACAAATGTTTATTTCCACGTTTCGATGATGGTATACGAAAATTCATTGAATTGCAATAATGAAATGAATCTGAATTTGTTTTCCTTTTTTTTGTTACGAGCCACGATGTCTTATCAATCAATCCTGAAATGAGATAATCATTGAATTAAACATACATATGTATAAGTGAGGTTTGATCGTTGAGACATTGGATGAGATTATGTATTGAATATATTTTCCTTTTATATATATTCTTTTATTGATATTTATATGGAGAGATATATATTTCAGTTGTCGACATACTGACTTGCCTCCAGCGACAGCTATTATATTCCGTTGGA
The DNA here is from genome assembly GCA_958496275.1 of Zele albiditarsus. Taxonomy (NCBI): domain Eukaryota; kingdom Metazoa; phylum Arthropoda; class Insecta; order Hymenoptera; family Braconidae; genus Zele; species Zele albiditarsus. The sequence goes on along the minus strand of OY292411.1, from coordinate 13,980,174 downwards.
TGTTCTGAAAATGAAAGAGGAAAGAAAAAATCTTCAATACTCTATAAGGATTCGTCTTCTCTTGAACATCATATAATATATATGAGAATGAATGAAACGCCCCTGGTTATAGAGGAGGAACTAGTGGTGAATGGATATATATCGTATAATATAATAGACACGTTTCCAAACATGGAAAAATTGCGAGCTACATGAGATCTATACAATAGAGATCATTGTACCCCTGCGCGTACTGACAGTTTTCATTCTTTTCTTCAAACGTCGCGTGTCCATCAAAATTTTGTGGTGGTGTATGAAATGTAAAAGCACTTAGAATGATAATAATATTTTTATACAGCAATAAAAATTAATTGTAATAATATGAAATTGATGTGTAAACATTTTTACCGAGTAAAGAACCAAAAAAATGTGAAATAATGGAAAAGTATTGAAAATGCGCAACCTATCTTCCAAGCCAAGAAGTTGCCCTCCTCAATGACCCTTGAAAGAATGTTTCATAAACATTCCTACTTCATTCTTTTCTTTCTCCATGCTACCCACTTAAAATCAGCATAATGATCAATATACGAAAATACCAACAAAAATCTATATTGGCTTTTTATCTCCAGTCCCTTAAATTTTTTATTTTATTTTTCTTTTCCAAAAATTTTTTGTATACACCTCGTGATTGGTATCGCGTGACGTCAACCGCGAGACAACCTGGCTATATGTACATGGAGATCATGGAGTGAAAAAAAGCAAAAGAGGGAGCGAGACCCTTGGGTCTGTCACTCGACACCAAATCAGACAGAATCTGTCAAAAATCTGTCACACGTCTACAATACAATGCGTATATATACATATACGTACAGAGGAAAAGAGCCACTGGCCCACGTTTTTATTTTTTCCTCTCTTTCTGTCGTCTTCATGGCTTGCACAGATAGGACATGTATACAAAGTGGAGTTCCCCGTAACTCACTATGAGTAATATATGTATATACATATTTATATATAGGTGAGGCCCCGTTGCCATGTTATATTTGACACCCTTCGGCCCAATAAAATAAAATAGCCCGTATGGAATGTGGTCGTCGAGGGGAATTTGTTTGTATGTATACGTGTTTTTCTGAGTGGCATATCCTCACCCGACTCTTTCACGCCTTCTCGTGATTGGACACTTGCGATGATCCTGTCACTCTGCTCGTATATTTAATGGAGGAAGAAAAAAAATAATATTATATATAAATATGTATTCAAACAAGTCATTGGAAGTAGGATAAAAGAGAACAAAATAATAATGGCATTGTGAGGAAGAATAATAATTTAGCAGAGATAAACTAAACTAAATAGTAATGAATAAATAAAAATTTTAATTGATGCAAATAGTTGTTGATTTTTTGGAATGGCAATGAGATGCCACAAAATGAATTCAGATATAATCTAGTCTATTTGACACCTTCATTCAATTCTAATGGACCTCTGGTGTCCTGTGTCTGATGGTCATTTACCAGCTGTCCATTATTATTTTTTATTTTATCTCTTCCCTTTTTTTTCAAAGAGTGGCAAATGTCAACATGTCAAGCCATACATGGTTGGTTAATTTACTTCCGGCTTTGCACTGTTACAAATTGGACGTCATCGACAGGAAAAATAGTAGTGAATAAATAATAAAATGAAAGAAAGATGGAATAAATAAATAAAAATAACAATAAATCGTAGTGAATTATGTAAAGCTCTTATTGTTAAAATTAATCTGTAATTAATTACTACTTATTTGACAGAATTCAAACGAGAATTTGTCCATCTGCCTATGTGTCTCCATTTTTTCTATTTCTATCCATATAAAATATTACGAAACCCTGAACGGAAATACAGTAAACAAAACAAATACTGACTTACGTCTTGTCACGATGAAGAAACGAATCACGATAAGAAAGAGTTAGTACTTGAAAGAGGACACATTATGAGCGCATAATCCGTTTCAATCCGGTTTCCCACTTTTCGGTTACCACGTGTATTTATAATACATATGTACATGTATATATTTTTTTCGTTAATGCTCAATACAGGTACTATAGATTTTATTTAGGATATATTGCCCTTCAAAGATGAGGATATTGCCCTCACTATACCATTTAACAAACCGCTCTCAATTGTAGCACATTTTATTTAATAATGATTACTGGTTAGTATATATATATATATATTTTTTGTACAAAATTGGAATTCGATCTATGTTTGTATTTATATCATAACTCCAGAGCTTCGTCCCCAAGCTGGACCCCCAAGTTGAAATCTCAAGCACTGTGGAAGTCTGCAAAGTGGCAGTGGTATGTAGTATTTATTAAATCACCATTCAATTTATTCTTCACCCTCATTGTCATCATCGTCATTCACTTCCATTTTATATAATAAATATTCTGTGAGTTGTTGCATTTTTTTGTCGCGCTCGGTGCCAGTACAGTCGCCGATTAATTCGTCGATGAAATTTTTCTGCTCTGTTGTCATGAATTCATTTGGCTCGAGAACGTTTATCAGCAAACTTGGCAAACTCACATCATGATAGAGGAAAATCTGCGGAATATAAAACAATTGAAAATATGGAAAAATATAATTGATATTATCAATCGTATTTCCATTGTAGTAAATACCTTGTTGGTGAATGTTGCATAGACAAGACTGGGTGTTGATGTTCCAGGTGTTAAACTATAATTTCCAGTGCAAAAAGATCTCACTGGCTCTTCGAATTGAAAACGTACACTGCGTTGCTGTTGATCAAGAATATAAGTTTGTCCATCCCATGCGCACACAACAATTTCATCGGAGCCATCACCTGTCACGTCTAAACGCGAAAGTGCGAATATCTGATGGTCGACTTGCATTGCCCTAAAAATTTAGAATATATACTTGAAGTGAATGATGAGTGGACGTTCAACTCGTCGGAAATAAATCTTTGAATGCTTTTTCCTAGCTCGTATTTTTTCATTCGTCTCTACCTACCATAAAATTATTTCGTCCTTGACTAACATTATCGTTCCATCAAGAGTGGCAAGTGCATAAGGTTTGCTCTGCATTGAAGGTTTCATTGTTATATCTGGTTTTTCTGGTTCAACCTCCGTTTGTGTAACAATTTTCTTAACATTCAAGTCCATCTGTTGTTTACTCAAGAAGTCACCATATGTTGGTAAAATCGATTTTTTTCTGTTACTGTGACTTGCAAAATCGCCCAATATAACATTACCACCGATAAAATTTCCGTCCACTTGATCAATCTCTGCCGAATTTAATTGATTAAAGGGTTCTGTTAACTCACGTTCCCTTGCCATTGAAATGAGATCATGTCGCCCCATATCGCAACTTTCATCCAAGCTTCGTTTACGCATTTCAGGTTGTGAACAATTGCGTCGAAACTCTAATGAACTTGATTTGAAATTTTTCGGATCAATTTGACTGTCATCACAAAAACTCAATTTCATTGTGTTGTCCATTGAAATTAATTTTCGTGGTGTCTCATGAGGAAATAAATATTCTGTCGCTGTACCGGGCTCTAAATTCCCTATTATCTCTGTTGAAATATTTGGATTACGCATTCGTGATATACCAAGTGTTTGATAATCAACGCAATTGGCAGCTGCTTCGCTCTTCGTATCCGGATCATCGTCAGAACCGCAATCATCTGGATTACATTTGATTCGCATGAATGTTCCACCTGGTTGAGCTACAAGTAGAGTTGCAGTTCCATCACTCAAATGCTGTATCGAGAATAAGAGGAATTAGACAATAATTTAGAAAATACAGGATTTTACACTAATTCTTCTTTATTTGTTATCATGATTCAAATGATAATTGTAATGGGAAAAAACGCAAATTTTCGATTCTTATATTGATTCAACTTTAAAATGTAATTAACAATTAATAACTCACCTGTAGTGTCACAGTTCCAATTTGATTAGCACACTCCCATTTATTTAAACCAACAAGTTTGCCTGTCCCAAGATCAGCATTACTCGACCATCTGTACGATCTCACAACTCGATCTGTTAATCCAATAATCATTTCGTTTGCACCATCGCAATCAACATCAGCGATAAGAATAACTTTGGTATTTGGCGGTATTCTTTGTAAATGAACACACTCCATTTTACATGACGAATGATCTGTGGTCTCGTTTAATCGAATAAATTGATCGAAATCGTTTCCACCTAAAATCAAAAAATAAATTTGCATACATTATTGATTCATCTAATATATTAGAGAATATGATCAGAGATGATACTATCACAAATAATTTGATAAATGTACGGTTCAAGAATTTTTTGAAAAGCCAAGAGCCAAACACAAATATCAGTTAGTTTATTTTTAAACACTATATCGCCCACCTGACTTTTGATTGTCTGTAATATCACGAGCAGTTGAAGAGACATTTGTTGCTGTGAAGTTTATACCAGGATTAACTGAACGTGGACTATAAAAAATGTGTACCCAGCCATCGCCACAAATGACAACGAGTGCATTACGACCATAATTAAAAATATCGCCAATTGCAACGCAAGTGATAAAACCCAAACCAGTTGTTTTATGCCAAATTTCCGTTCCCTAAACAAATTAATAACTCAATCAGAATTCTAATGGTTATTTTTGCTAAATTTCATATTTTATTATCGATATAATAATAAGCATATTCACTTTGAAGATGTACAATTCTCCTTCAGAAGTACCAACAACTAATTCATTGTCTCCGTCATTATCAACATCACCTATGGCTATTCCATGTCTAAATACATTTCCAGGTACGTCCCACTGCACTCTTTTAACAAAATTTACTGCCCTCATTATTATTTCAATATTTTTTGATTCTTCGTTTTATTCTGTTTTGCTTTATTTATCTATTGTGTCACGTTTTTTTCGTGATATTTTATAAGGCACTCGATTAACTGGTAGAGAAGGTTCAAGAAATTGCCATCTACTTGGTGGCCATAGAATGCACGTTGCCCTGGCAGTTATCAAACCAAGAGAAACAGGCCCAAATAAATTGGAATCACTTGAACGTCCTGTATTATCGCCCTCAACCCAGCAATGACCATCTGGAATCTGAATAAGTGAAAATGAGAAAGGGGTAAAAAATAAAAGGATTTATGAATTGAAATTGTATAATAGTTTGTAATACTTACTCTTAAAAATGATGATTTGTATCCAATGGTATCTAATTCATCACCCTCCAATGCTATTACACGTTTAATCAACCTGTCATTTGGATTTTTTGGGGATACAAGTGAAACAATATCACCGTGATTTAAATTGTAACCACGTACCGTCCAACGATTCAAAAATACAATATCAGTTTGTGTTGAATCTGGATTCAATGTCGGTTGCATTGATACACCATCCACAAGTGCAGGATATCCTACTCTGTCAAGAAATGTTATTGCAATGGGAATTGCAGTGAGGGCACCGCGAACGATAAGTAATAGGCCCATGTAGTTGCTTCTTTATTCGATTCATATTTTTCAAAAGTGCCGCCAAAATCCATGTAATTTACAGAAGGAAAAATAAATGAATATATAGCTAAATCTCAATCTAATATGTAGATCATTTTCCGCTATGGAAGTACCAAGGAGTAATTACTTCGAATCATTATATGATAAATTGATGACAGAGATATTAACAAATTCAAGACAGAGGCCATGCACGCGAGTTGAAACATCAATTTTATCGTGCGGAAATGACTGCTATTAATTTTTTATTCTATTCAAATTTTCCTAGCGTCGTGTAGGAATAACGTAGATCATAGATACGGATCCATAATTAAATGGGTAATGACAAAGAATCGATTTGGAATAACTAATCGCGCAAATAATAGTTAGAATTTCAAGAGAGAGGTTATGGTAGTGATTTCACAAAAGTGTTAATATTAGACTTAGCGTATCAAAATAATCCTGACAAATTTTCCAATTTAATTCGAACAGAAAAACTTTTGTTGATTAACAGAATATTATTTTATTACTCACAAATTAATTACATTCACATTGGAGGGAATGCGGTTTTCGAATCGTATACGTAAGAATATATATATATATATGTACTCATACATTGTATTGTCAGGGAGGTGCGGGTTGTCAGAAGTACAGAGATCCCCCAATCACAATCGAGCAGTAGCAGCGGATTGGTTTTAGCTATAACATTGATGATCAATCTGTACTTATTTTGGCGCTTTTTTTTAATTAATATTCTGGAATGATTGCCATGTTAATTATTTTATCATCGGTGAGGACAACTATTTGTGTGAAATAATGTAAAATCAGATCAATGCGGGTACGATATGAATTAAACGAGAAAAAAACATAAAAAACATTTGAATATCCTTATATACATATTTATAAAAATCGAAGAATACCACTAGTCATGATTAATTAGCTCAGAACAATTGCTTGTATTGATATAAAAGAAAATGAATTCATTAACAATCTTATGAGTTAACCCTGCTGCTAATATAACAAATCGAAAGACGCCTCTTATTTCTTTGTCAGCTGCTGTACTAATTACCTATCTACATATACTCCAAAATTCCATGGCAATCAATTCCATTATTCTATCAATCATCAATTAATTAATTATTGGCATATTCTCTTTCTATACGCTTCCCATAACTGTTTTTTGTATTGCGATATCGCTGCGGATTTGTTCGTGGCTTCTGTTATACCACGACCAACCACAGCCAAATCAGCTCCGGCATTAACAACTGATTCTGGTGTATTATATTGCTGTCCAAGATCATCTGAAGCTTTTGCCAATTTAACACCTGGTGTCAATTGAATTAATGTTGGATCCGAAAATATATTTGACTGGCATACATGACCAACTATTAAATCCGAAGTTTCTGATATTTTTAAAGAATCTTTGACATAATTTCCGGTTGTTAATGATCCCTCAGAAGACATTTCAGTGATAACAAAAATTCCACGATCTCCGGAAATATTCTTCAGAGCATTTTTTAGGCCACTAAAAATCCCTGGTCCTGCAACTGGATGAACAGTAATCAAATCCGCCCACTCAGCAATTTTATACATCCCTTTGGAGTATTGATTGGACACTGTATTTCCAATATCAGCAAATTTTCTATCTTCCATTATTAAAAATCCATGTTTGGATGATAAATGTTTCAATTGTTTGATAAAATCCTGGCTGAAATCTTCAATAATATCCACATGTATCTTCAAAACAGCTATATCAGGTCCAGCGATTTTTACCAAATCCAAAATTGAATCAGCCTTTGTTAAATCAGCAGCTAAACAAAGCATTGTCTCTTTGCTGTCCATAATTTGGAAAAGTTTAGAGGCTAGCGGATTTTTAGCCAACTTTGATCGCGATGCAAAATCCATTTTTAATCGCTCATTTGTAGATTCTGCAATAATAAAATAATTATCTTCGCATTTTTTTATGTTATATATTAATTTATCTATAACTATTATCGATGATAATTCAGCGTCCCGAGGAAAATTTGCCCTCACCATTTTCTAGAGCTCTGACCGGTGCCGTACATGTTGCCAGGTAATCTTCAACTCTTCTAACAGTATCTGCATCAATTTTATCAGCTGCCAACAAATATTGCATCAATTGACTGAGAGTATATAGACTCTTCATTTGAATTCCGCAACTTTCAATATTTTTTCTGCCACCTTGTTCTCTGTCCATAATCACAAGAGCACTAGAAATTCGTAATCCTTCTTGCTTTAAATCCTTGACTACTTCTAAAATACTACTGCCACTTGTAACAACATCTTCAATAATGATACATTTATCTCCAGCTACAAATTTCCCTTCAATCAATTTCTTTGTGCCATACGACTTAGCTTCCTTCCTTCTTATCACCATTGGAATATTCGACTCCACTGAAATAAGACTTGCAATTGGAAGTGCCGTATATGGTACACCACAAATCTGATCTACCTTTTCAGAATCATCATATAATGTCCATAAAGTAGACGAAAGTTGACTCTGCAAAAGGAAAATTCAATTAATGCAATTGTATTCCATCATTAATTAATGTTCTACGACAATGATTTTGATATATATATATATGTATGTATGTATATATGTATTAATTCGAATTACGTACGAATATTTTTGGATGCGATATAATAGTCCTTAGGTCGATATATACTGGAGTTTTAAGGCCAATTTTGGTTACAAAATCCCCAAATTTAATTGCATCTATTTCAAAAAGCGACACCGCTAACTCCTTTAGTTGTTTTTCCATTATTTACTGCAATTTATTTCCACTTTACAATTTGAAATCTGGATCTCGAACACGTGCTGTTTTATTTAGGTTTAGATGTTTAGACTCAATCCGCATTCAATCAGGTGTATACATCAATTGGTGTGGCCACGAGGTGATGTACAAGAATGAGCATTTGCGCCTCTTCAAAATAGTGATGGACGATATTTATCGAATATTCAAAATATCGAATATTTTTTTTTTTCCTGTCGATAATTTCTCAGATATTTTTCCAGTTACGATCAATCGATTATTGCTACTTTTTCTCACAACACATCGATGAATTGCGGGATCAACCGCCATATTGAAATTTGTCAATCGTCAGCCGGCATTGAATTAAATAACAAATCATTAATAAGATGAATTAGGAAATAGCGAAAATTTTCAAGCATTCATCTTTAATTCATAATGTTCCAATTGAATCTACGAAATAGCGTTAATATTTTCCTCGGTAATATTGAAACATTTGAATTTGAGGTTAATAGAATATTCGTATTTGAATTTGGCACTATAAGAAATACATGTTGGTGCAGGCGCCATTAATTTGAAGTTATGGTTGATATGAAATTATGAGGAAAAATATTTTTGTATTAACTATATCAATTATTGATTAATCTTTCATATTTTCTATAACTATTTCTATTTCATGAGTGATTTAATGTCATTAAAATAGCTAGTCCAACAGCATGATATCTATATTACTTCAACATGAACGTGAAGACAAGAGGAAAAAAGGAAGACTTTAGTCATTTTCAATTTGCAAAACTATTTATTCATTAATTCAACCACATATTTCGTTTGAGTGATAGTTGTTGTTAATTAAACTTGTTGTCACAACAACATATAACATATGTTTGCAAAAAAAAAAAAAAAAGAGTAATCCAGCATTATTTTTCATAGTATTATTATTCAAGAATTACAAATGATTGGAACTTACTTAAAAATAGAAACTTTAAATCCCAAAATACTTTTGCTATTGTTATTCCAACCAAAATAATCAAGGTAACGTTTGAACATTAACTTCTATTTCTCAATATAACTATTTCAGATTACAATAATGCAAGCAGTCATCATTATTCAACGACGTAGAAAATTAACAATATTTTGAGAGAATTATATTTTTCAATGCTTTTTTTTTTTGGATTCCTTTTTGTTTCATCGTTAAAATTCTTCAGATACACGATCTCTCCTTTCAATGTATTTATAACTGTAGTAAAACTATTGAATCCTCTACTGTAATGATTTTAATAACATCCTGTGCATCAACATCTTGACACATGATGTGTTCAATTGATCAAATAGGTGAAAAACACGATTAAACACATTGTGTATATATATATATATCTGATTACCAAATGTTGTATAACATTTTTATATATATATTGACAGTGAATTATGTATAGTCATAGATAATTGCATTCACTCCAACTTATAAACAATTTATTTTGTGAATTTTTTTTTCATTATTGACTAAATCCGGAAAACAAAACAACATATTCGTTTCCAGAATCCGGGGCAATTGCACCATTACTATACGTCAGAATTATTGTTTCTCTCTTCAGTCACATACAATATATTATATTCCCAACAATATTTCAAACGTCATTGAATCACTGCCAAATTATTAATAATATTAAACGCGATGAAATAAAAAAAAATACCGCTGTCCGGACTTTATTACAAAACAACATGTTAATAATTATATATATATGTATATATATTATCTAAAAATGCAAAGGTAATTCTCTAAACCACAGAATATATAATTGCTCGTATCAATAAACTAATAAGCAAAAGGAAAATATATAAGGAGATTATGATTTTCCAAATATTAAAGTGTCAATAATGTTATAGATACTCTTGAAATAACTATCCCGAATGCAATCTTGCGTTGTCTTTATATAGTTAATATATTTATATATTTTTATATATATTTCATCTTCTTTGTTATTTATTTTTTATATTATTCTTAAATTCTTCAACGAGTGATGCAACAATGAAATTATATTCTGTTAAATTTTTTTGTATGTATATAATAAACATCAGTAGTAATATGAATTTTAATCATAAAATAAAAAAAAAAACTGCCCTACACCAACAAAATATTCATACAATCAATGTCGACCATTGATAATTAGAGTCATCGTAGCAGTTTAAATTTAAATCCACCGTCATAATTTTTTACATCAATCAATATTACAATACTTAATGATAATAAAAGGTTTAAAAATTATGAATTATAAATTATGACTAATAAATTAATTTATATATCTTCGTCAACAGTCAATAAATTTGGTACTAATAGTTTCTTATGATTGAAGATGATTATTGTACTAAATATTGATAAGTGAGACTTTCCCTTTGTTCCTTCATGTAGTTTATCAGTTACCATTTAAATAATAATGATAATAACAATCGTTCCGATAAATAAAATTACATTTTTTCTAATTTTTTGTTTTGTTTAGCGCAATATTATTTTCTCATATAACAGTTCGAGGTAATTTTTGATTTTTCTTTAATTATGAAAATTAATTATTTCATAAATTGGTAGATATTAAAAAAATATGGCCCGAATATATATATATACATACACATATATGTATGTATATCATTATGGTATAAATAGAATCTCTGAACTGTCTTCTCGATAATAAAGCCTAGTTGTTTCAATTTTTTTTTGCTTTGAGCACATATATATATTTTTATTTCTGTAGTTTCAGGCGTATCACTTTTAGAATTCGGTTTTTGTTATATTTACATGTGGTAAATGTGTATACAAATATATTTATACAAATGTACCACGATCGGTATATCTATTAAATGAAAATTAAATAATAATAATAATAATAATAATAATAATAATAATATTGAGCCTTTTTTCTGATCGGCGTTCAACAGGTCTCGTTTCGACTTTGATATTATGGCCAAATAAGAGTAATAAAAGGAACCAAAAAATAAACAAAAGTAAACAAAAATAATGAACTACTTTCAATTTACTTGACGCGAGCATTGTAGAATGCACGTAATTAATTAATGCTCCTGAGATTGCCGTGATCAGACGTAGAAATTTGTACAAATTTCTAATATATGCAATCGTAAAAAATAGTTAATATGAATGTAATTTGTTCAAAAAAATTTGTTGGTCGCGTCAATATAATGTACAATACCTCTTACATCATTTGATTTTTTTCAAAGAGGATGAATGAAAAAGAAAATTTTTGCAATTAATTATACATCTATGCCACTATACTCTTAAGAATCAACGACTCGACTGCAGATTCAGATGTATTTCTTTCTCTCCCGCATCTAAGGTCTATTTTGTTCTTCTCTACCAGTAGGACAGTGAGTGCAATGTATATCATGTTAAAAATTTTAATTTTGGTGTCTGTCATCAATTCGATATTAAGTATTCGAAGCATTTTAAACAAAAATATTCTGCTCTTACTATTGATATTTCGTTATCTATTCTATTTTTTTTTTTTTCTTCAAATATATATATATATAATCTTTTTTATACGCGTGCATCAACGTTATTTATAAATTTCACCGCCCCACATCTTCATATAAATAAATGATATAATTTTTTCTATGAAAGCGTAAAGAGTAGATATCCACATTAATATTCACGCACGATTGAACATAAAATGTTTATCCACTTTTCCATATACAGTAATGTTCTCTAAAAATATACTACCATTTATAATATTATTTGCGTCAGACATCTACACCCTGTATGTGTGTACATGTATGAGTGTTTTTGTATATATATATATGTGGTCATAAATTTCTACTAGAATTCTCATTGCATTTTGCAAATAAGCAACTTATACATTCGGAGGGTAACACATTTCTTCTCCATTAATTGGCTTTCAAACTATTCTTATTGAAGTGAGATAATGCAATAGTATTTCGCAATATATATATTTTATATATATGAAAAAAAAAAAAAAACAAAACAAATCGTTATCCATAATCGCGGGTCGTAACATGGTCATTTAATAAAAATTATCCGTATTCCAAACTCTGCTCTCAAATATTTAATAAGTGAAAATATAGAGATAAATATCCCGAATTCAAATTAAACTAATTCAATTATTGTTTTTTCAAATGTTACGTGTTATGTTAAACCATTTCAAAGTTAATATTACCGATTATAATTTCCATATTTTGTGTTAGAACCATTATTTATTTTATTTTTTCATCATTACTTGACTTAATGATTTATACTTTGAGAGCAGCTTTCGGGGACCAATGATGAAAACGCGTTGGTCCAGTGGAGTAAGAGTGAGTTTGATGTATCCATTTATTTCCCCTATGACCCATAAATGGTGGCGGAGAAGGGCCATTCAGAAAATGAGGTGGCATGACATTATACCATGGTTGGTTCATAGGATGAGGACCGTAACCCATATTAATTGAATGATTGAACCATGAACGATTTCGCGACAGATGGGGACGTGGACTATTCATATTACGACGCCTACCTGTACCAATATTATTCGCTTGTTGGTGATTTTGATTAGAAGAACTCAGTGGCTTTGGTTTTTGTTGCTGATCAACAGTGATAATTGAAGGGCTCTTCTGGAAACAGAAAGAGAAACAGAAATGAAATAGAATTAGAGTAAAATATATAGAATTTGATATTTTTGTATATTATATATCAGCCAAATTCCATTCCCTCCACTCCAATAAAATTAAAGTCTGTAATTCCAGAAACTCTTGTTGCGCAAGAAAAGATGCATATAAGCCAAAAGTTATATATACCTGAGTTTTCATCGATCCCTCAGCAGATTTATTTTCCTTCTCCGACGAGTCCTTTACCTCATGAAAAATATTTCCACTTTCGTTTTGAAATGATGCCAACGTACAATATGAACCTTTGTTCTCGCCAAAGCGGCAACAAACTTCTTGTGGATCCACCCATAACGTTAATTCAACAGGCAATGATAAATCCTCATATTTAACACCAGCAGCATAAGCAGCACTGGCCAATGTTTCATCGCGTCGACTATGTCCATTAACACGTATACAACGATATCCTTGTCCTTTAAATGGTTTGTCCGGGAACCAATGATTCTTGAAGCGTTCAGTCAGCAATTCAATTAAACGTCGTCTGAAGCAATCCAGTTGATCAGCACTAAATTTTTCGTTTTTTTCGATCAGCTGTACTAAGAATAGAACAGCAGCTGTAATTTCGTTGCGCATTTTTTTCGTGACACTCTTGAGAATTTTCGTACACAATCTCGTTATTATATTCGTTATATTTTAACAATAAATACAAAAAATTGAATAAAATTTCACAATTCTCTGCCGATATGGCGATCATAGAGCTCCAATATACTTTTTCTAATTTCCCAAATGGTTTCAAAATAATTGATTATTGTTTTTGTTTTGATCAACTTGGGTTATGATAAGATAGTCACATTTGTGTAGTTGATATATGGGCAATCATGTTGGCAGCCAAATTTTCCCGTTGATGCTTCCAATCTACAATAATACAAACAGAGAAGAGATGTTATTGAAATAATTCGTAAAAAACAACACATACATGTAAATGTATATGCATATTAACTCGTGATTAGATTGATGATGAAATTAACTGCCAATTCAATAATACGACGGCAATAAAAACAATTGTGTTGCACTCTTGCAATATGAACAATATGTTATTCTTTTTCGATAAAAAAATGAGGTTATGAAATATAACGGCAAAGGTTAGGACATATATACATATATATTGTTACAGATTCTCGAGTATATCCATCATAATACTGTTGTTATCATTGTATTGATATAAAATGAGTACTCGCAATCACAAGTTATTGTAATACATAATTCATGACAAATAAAAAACGCAATTTTCGTGAATAATGGATGCAACAATTTTGCCAGCTCATTCTCATCGTAACCAATATACATTAGTTATATAGGTGATTGTACCTGAAATATCACGACGCAGAATAACAATTGGAATTATTCTCTATATACTAGCACAATCACATTTTTTGTTATAAATAATTTTCGATGAATTCCACGATAATTACGTATCAATAATTCAAATAATCAATCGAATGATGACCTTACGGTATTATATATGATGAAAAGTCCGTTTTCGTGATGAAATTACGATGTTTCTCTATATCTCTTTGAACGGACAGTACAGTGCGATTCAACACGTGTTACGTCGTTCTCATCCGATAGCTCATAATACTCTCACTCTCTCTCGCTCTTACCCAAACATTCTACACATATCCAACTGTAGATTTCCCGTTCTCTCTACCCTACTCCATCTTATCATTTTTGCTCTCTCCCTCTTCCAAGAAATTACATATACCGCCATCTTGAAAAGGCAAAAATATATTTTAATTTTTTTGTATAGAATGTAACTGAGGACTATAGCACATCATTCTTTTATCGGTCTTTTCCCACGTACCCGTACACGGTAATCTCATGCACGGGAATCCCCAAAAACGAAAGAAATATATATACATCTATCTACATGGTCGACAATATATGATCAATCGAGGCGCGAAATTTCAAATCCTCAACAGATTGGTTGATCTATACTTTTTTCCTCTCAAATCTAATCCCAATACAAAAAAAAAAAATATCATGTTATAAATTACTTTGATCTCACTCCGACTGTCATCACATTACCATTATTTGATTCAGTCAATGTGTGTACTGATCGTCAGATGTCAGACACTTCATTCCCACCCACGCATGACAACAAATGAACATTCTCTTTTTGAATGTTCATAAGTAACAAAGTATACCAAGGAACATAAATTAATTATTTTGAATAAATATATAAATATTATATAGAAGTTTGTTATATCCATAACGCTTCAAGTCTATATAATATTGATGGTGGATTGATTATTTTGCATTGAAGTTACTTCCACACCGGAATCATAAATTCACATAACCTTGAACAGGACGTATACCCGTCAAAAATTGAGAATTCAAATTTTCCACATATACGTACCCGTGTTAAATTTGAATACTCC
This sequence comes from Zele albiditarsus, assembly GCA_958496275.1. Lineage (NCBI taxonomy): Eukaryota > Metazoa > Arthropoda > Insecta > Hymenoptera > Braconidae > Zele > Zele albiditarsus. Next base: position 13,964,910 of record OY292411.1, on the reverse strand, counting down.
TATTGAACGGTATGATTGTAATATTTATATTATTACCAAATATTGTTGGCAATGTTGTCGCATTTCAAGGTGATATGATGTTAAAAGAATTAGGAGAGAGAGAATATCTCCTTTTGAAAGGTAATTTTGCGCGAATCTTTATCTTTTTATTGTGTATAAGTTCATGTTTGTATATATACGATTGCATGATGGACGCAACGACACTTTGATGTATTGATAGAACGTTTTCGGTTTGTTATTACAGCAAAATCAAATTTACCACTTCACGGTGCTTGCTGGCATAATGCTCTCAAATCACTGAAAACAAGCTGTGATAAATTAAATGATCATGAGCACTCATTGCTTGCATTACGACTATCAAATTGTTTTTTAGAAGACTCAGGTCATATCACTTATGACTGCTATTTCAGTGAATCAGAACATCTCAGAAGGTGATATAATATTGAAGAAAACAAAAAATTCAGAAAATAATGTTCAAGTAACTGTGACTTTAACTTATGTCAAAATTTTCGATTCCACCATTATATAAATGTTTTCTTTCAGGAAATGCATCAATGGCATGTCTGATCGTGCTTTCGGAGTATACAATGAATTTTATACTCACACAACACATATGTGTTTCTATCTCAATCATGAACTATGGCAAACAGAAACTGAAAAAACAATTAAACAGTAAGTTAAAATGAAAAAGGATACCATCATTAATTCATAATTGGAACAATTTCTTTTACCATTCCACAAATAGCTTATATGTAGCGTCTTCACGTATGACCGAACAATTGGTACAGGCATCAGAGATGCAAGGTTCAATGCTGGAGAGCCAAAAAGAAGGCTTGCAACTTCAAAATAAATTATTAATTCACGGTGAAGTACTTGAAAATGTTTTGAAAACATCAGCAGAATCGGTCAACTCAATGGTTTCAGATTTCAAGTAAATTTTGATAGTACTTTTGGCTTTAATGTATCAATTCGCTTATATTTCTGACTGTAACCAACACTTTTAGGCTTAAAAGTAGCATTTTGATGCAAATAGTCATATGAATATTATGTTCAATCAGGGAAACATCCAAAGATCAACAAGCATTGCTCTATGAAATATTTTCATACATGCGGGCGTTCCAAGATTGGATTATCGGAGAGGTTTCTTGGATCCAGTCGATTATATATTATACAGTCGCATGTATTCTTTGCGCATTATTTAGTTCTTCCAAACGAACAGCAGACTCAAGAATTATTCTATTCACGATTCTCAGTTTGAATGTTATCATAGAGAGAATGTTGGTGCAATATAATCTGAACACCACAACACCTGAAGATAAAGTACGATTTATGTATATCTTTTTTTTTATCATAATATTTAAACGGAAAAATTAGTTATTTATATCTTTTATTTTTGTTGGCAGATTCATTTGGTTTATAGTACTTGGTGTTTACGAAAGTGTGCACTGCTCCTTTGTTTGGGTATTCTATTATACTCATATTATGTTTATAAAGATGAACATATGGAAAATCATATAGTATTGAAGCGGATTGAAAAACAATTGCATTCACTGCAAGAGGCGCCACAGCCTTTCAGTGAGTATTATATTACATTTTAATAGGATTATGAATGTTTTCATGTGAAAAATATTATATTTGTTTCTGAACTTATAGGATACAGAACGCGACTTGCTGTAAAAAGACTAAACTTGAAAACAGTGGGCCACGAATATTCCCCCAAATGTTTAAATGTATCTTAGGCTACTTCCATTCATTTTGTACATATTTTTATCTTACGTAGTTATTACGGGTCTCATTCTGTCAATGAATTTAAAAATTGTATATTATTTCATCACTTTTTAATATGAATTATTCAAACGTGTAATCTATGATAACTTGATGCACCAATATCTTGTTCACAAAATCAGCTTGATTCATTTACCCTGTCGATATTTCGCCAGTAGAGAATTGAGATGTTTCGCCGAAAGTCTGCGAGCACCAGGCGTTGGAGTACTTTTCTTTAATTCTTCTTTGTGTGCTAATCTCTGTGAAATATAATCCTCATAACAATTATGAAATTGGTTTATCTCTCGGGTGCAGTATTTGTCGTCAAAACTATTTTGGGTCAAACAAGTTGTGACTTGGAAAAATTCTGTGAGGCAATTTTTTCCTCTACCACTTGATGCCCCAGAGGTGGATCCTTTGGTACTGACATGATTTCGCAATCTCAGAGGTAGATCCAATTTAAAAGGTACTTTTGCTTCATTTTGGGGTGATCGCGCCCACTTCATCAAAAATATCCCAGTCTTCATAATCTGAAATGCATATGTTTCATTGATTGAGGTTATAAACAAAGACATAAATATGCTCAATCAAAAATTGAGAATTGTGTAAAACTGGACATTTCACAGTCTCCATGATATTTACATCCTGACCTTTATTCACAATAGTTTATAACGATGTTTTTTAATTATTATTAGTCCAAAAGTAGATGGAATTACTCCATAGAAATAAAATCGAGATCTTATAACAATTCATATGGATGAATTTTCATGTGAGAGCGAAATAAAGCATCACGTGATTAAAAACAACAAATGAAAAGGAAGCTTTGCGCTTCAACTCGATTGGATAACTCCAATTCGATTACATGAAAACTAGACAATATACCATTTTGAATCACACGAGTCCGCGGGAAAATCTAAACGTGAGTTGGAAATAACACCATCAGTTGTTGTCGTGAGTCCAAAATGTACATATTGTACAGAGAGTATTTATATTGGATGTCATGCACTAAATATGATTGAAATGTTACTGAAAAAAGATGTTTCACGTGATGATAACGTGATGATAACGCGCTTTTTAGGTTGAAATATTCTAATACATTACAATTTATTCCATGTGATTGTTGGATAGAATGAAACAATGCCGAAAAAAATACAAAATCATGCCAGCACCTGTTGCATTGAATTTGTGCACATGGGTATCCATCACAACATGTATGGGGGATTGTGGATGAATGATCAGTCGGAAGGAGCGAGACAAATCTTCACCTTGTCCCCGTACAACGATGAGGCAGCATTTATGTTTAACTTAGTATAGTATTTCATTCCTACGCTCATACCGTTATTCGAATGGTATACCTAACCTAAAATTGCAGTCTATATCATACATGAAGAATTAATGAATAACGTATAATTGGAAATAAATAAATTACAGCACAACTTCACGATTGCTCTTTAATCTCTGGTCATTTCGTGAGATTTTTTGAGTGTGCGATTGACGATTTTCCACGAGTAAAATAAGTAATCGTGATTACAGATGTCTAAAACATCCAATATGATGACGACACAGGAAAGAAGTAAGATTTTTTTAATTTCGGATTTATTTATTAACTATATAATAATAATAGCAATTGTTGGGTACAGAATGGATATTTCTCGGAAGAAAGTTGTTCAGAGGCTTTGGGAAATTATTATTCTTGTAAAAAAATGATGAAGATAAAAGTTGGAGCAGGTAATGCATGAATATAGATTAACAGAGGATTTATCAGTTGTTATGTCACGCTAAAAATCACGCCATATATTACTAATACACTCTGATCATCGCTATCATTTCGCATCGGACGACACTCACGTGGTTCGTAGTGAATACACGTGAACTGAGTAAACGAAGGAAAAGGGGGTCTCACCAATATATACATATGGTTCTTCCGTATACGCTGTTCAATACAAACTTCCGTTCAAAAGGCCAATGCAATTCAAAAATAATCAGTTCATATTCAATTTTTCATAAACTTGAAAAATCTTATCGCTTTATTATTTCTAATGAAGGTCTTTACAATGTATACAAATATTTATCTATATAAATGATGTTTTCTATTGATCAACAAAATATCTGAAAAGTATATATATATATATAAAGATTCTCAATTATTTTTTACAACATGCAGACGATTTAATCCGAATTTTTTGGTAACGATGACGGAATTGTATCAGAAATTGTTTTTTATTTATCAATTATATAGATTCTTTTGATGACTTATCCTTTCGTAATTCAAAATTCATAATTATTATACATCTTTATGTCCATAGATATAATCTTTTTTTTTCTACTCGGAGATATGAATTACGTATATACTTCTTCCTGCACTACTACAACGCACTTTTGTTTAAGGCTCATCCCACTTTTCATTTCCCTCTTGTCATGTACTGGAACACTTTGTATATGAAGGGTTACGTAATCTGAGACACCTTTTCTTATTGGTCAAGTTACGAAAGTATATTTCGTCCTTGAGCCATCAATCATATAAATTGAAAGAACTCGCACCGCAAGAATTTTCATTCAGTGTCACGGTCATTGCATGCATTTGAAATCTTTACACAATTCATCTTTTTTTTTTTTTCAATCTAATCGTTCTAATCAATTATGTTAATTTTTTTATTACAAATTTATGATAAACTTGATATTTGTGATGATGCATAAATAAATATTTCAACACGAATAGTGCTGAGGACAGACGAAAAAATATAAAAAATGAGTGTTAAATGGGTGTCTGAAAAGTAAAATACTTTTTTTCACGTTATTGTATTTAAACAAAAACGAACGTCAAAAATTTCCGAAATACGAATGGATACCTAGGTCAGAGTAAAGACACACATACATATATGCACAAATTCGCTATTATTCTCATCCTTGAAATATGAATAATCTTTGTGAAATATAATTATCTATATAGTAGCCTGGAGCAATATAGCTTTTTATTTATTTTTTTATTATTTCCTATGTTAACTCGGCGCAATTATAGTTCGTTCAGGCAAAGAATCAATAACTAGTTTTCGTATTGACACAATGAAGGGCATATCCATTGATGTACTTATTCGATTACTTGTCCAGATCGAAAAGAAGGTCTATTGCGTATCTGAAAAAATAATTTCCTCCGTTCTCTCTATTGTACTTAATATTTTTTGTGAATTATTATTTCGTCCAGGGCCGAGGAAACGCATTCGTCCTTTACCCACTCTTGAATAAAACCGCAGGCGATACTAGTTATATATTGGAACAATTGCATTTGTATCAGTGATATATGAGCATCCGTGCCAAACATTATATATCAATATTAGTGTGCGTGTACGAGAAAGGTTTTTTTATACGGAGAATAATATGTTTAGTCAGCGCGAAGTTAACTATCAGTGCGCGCCAGTCAGTTTAGCTCTTCAAGTCAATGAGTCGAGTTTGAAACTATATATTACGATCAAAACATATTCTCGTCTTATATACATTTAGTAAATCACCAACCGGACGACTGATCTTCAAAACCTTTATTTGTTATTTATATTATATTTGATTATCCCATATCTATGATGAACGGTCAGAAAGTTGAAAGTGAGTTCAATTAATTGAAAATGTAGCAGTATTTCGTTATTTTGTGTCTCAAGAAATTCAGCAGTTTCACTGATTTTTAGTTGACTGCGAGCATCATAACTAATTTTCAAAAACCTTATATCATGAATTGTAATGATGAACAAAAAAATAAAATGATTGTTAACAGGGGCATCCACAGAGGAGAGCCTTATGATTATAAGGCAATCACTCAAATCAGATGAGATGGATCATTTGGAGGGAATACACTTTTATGGAAAAATTCCACACATATTTATAACACTCGGTGCATCAGTGAGTAATTGAAATTGACCTCATCAACTGTTTACGCTGATACAATACCGGAATTTAATTCTCGATGTTTGTTTTTTAATTTCCTTTCTCAGGGTGATTTAGCAAAGAAAAAAATTTACCCAACTTTGTGGTGGCTTTTCCGTGATAATTTATTACCGAAAACAACAACATTCTTTGGTTATGCACGAACTAAATTAACACTTGGAGAATTGCGTGACAGATGTCATCAATATATGAAAGTTAAACCGGGCGAAGATAAGAAATATGAAGAATTTTGGAAATTAAATCATTATTTCTCAGGTTCATACGATTCGGATGAAAATTTTTTGAATTTCAATAATGAAATTGAAAAAATTGAAAATGGTATGCAAGCTAATAGATTATTCTATCTAGCCTTGCCACCATCGGTGTTCGAACCAGTAACAGTTCACATTAAAAACTTCTGCATGGCTAAGAGGTACGTGAACTTTGCATTTAAGAAATGTTAAAATCGTTCGATATTCAAATTATATTATTGTGCCATAACTCATGTATTCATGAATTTCCATATATGTATGGATACTGTGATAAAATGCTAATGATTTTCTTATTCTTCATTCAATTTCTAGAGGTTGGTCACGAATAATAATTGAAAAACCGTTCGGCCGAGATGCATCCTCATCGCAACAACTATCAGATCATCTGGCATCACTGTTTGACGAGGAGCAATTATATAGAATCGATCACTATTTGGGGAAAGAGATGGTGCAGAATTTAATGACTGTCCGATTCGGGAATCGAATCTTCAATCCAACATGGAATCGGGATAATATTGCATCAGTCCAAATAACATTCAAGGAACCATTTGGTACACAAGGACGCGGTGGCTATTTCGATGAATTTGGTATAATTCGTGATGTTATGCAAAATCATTTGCTTCAAATTCTATCATTATTTGCTATGGAAAAACCGGCATCATGTTGCCCTAATGACATTAGGTAAATTATCTGCATCCACATAAAATCATTAAACATTATTGATATGAAAAAATACAAACATTTTTTTCCTTTCGTCTAACATTAGAAATGAGAAGGTCAAGGTTCTGAAGTGTATTAAACCAGTGCAATTGGAGGATGTTGTATTAGGCCAGTATGTTGGTAATCCCGATGCGAAAGATCCTGAGGAGAGAAATGGATATTTAGATGATGCAACAGTACCACCAAACTCGACAACACCAACATTTGCTGCTGCTGTTTTGAAAATAAATAATGAAAGATGGGACGGTGTTCCATTTATTCTTAAATGTGGAAAAGGTAAATTTAATTAAATAAATTGTAATAATTAAATATGATTTATCAATATTAGTTTCTATGATTTCTAGCATTGGATGAACGAAAGGCGGAAGTAAGAGTACAATATCGTGATGTTCCGGGTGATATATTCGATGGAAAAGCCAAACGGAATGAATTAGTTATTCGAGTTCAACCGGGTGAAGCTTTATACATAAAGATGATGACAAAAACACCGGGAATTACGTTTTCGATGGAGGAAACTGAACTCGATCTTACGTATGGTCGGAGATATAAGGTAGATATCTGAATAATCCATTAGAAGTTGCGTTGAAGTATTATAAATACTGTTCATTTTCCTATTGGAAGTGAAATATTAATATTCATGATTATGTATTAATTTCTCAATGTATGGTTCGATGTGATGTTAATAATTCATGCTACAATGTTCGATCGGTATAAAATCGGATTCATTCAATAATATGCCCATTTTTAATCGCATATTACTTTGGAGTGCTTTTCAATGAAAATTCCCGTTGCGTAAATGAATTTTGTGAAATAGATAACAGAATGGAATGATTATGGAGTTATTAATTGTGCACTTCTATCGTTTCAGGATCTGAAACTTCCTGATGCCTATGAACGTTTGATATTAGACGTGTTTTGCGGATCGCAAATGCATTTTGTACGTAGCGATGAATTGTCGGAGGCATGGCGAATTTTTACACCACTCCTCCATCAAATCGAAGAAGAAAAAATTTCACCCTTTCCATACAAATATAAATCGCGCGGACCTCAAGAAGCTGATGAAATGGCCAAAAACAATGATTTTGTATATTATGGATCGTACAAATGGCCACAACATCCATGAGAATATTGCATTAATATTTTCAGATGAAATTCAACGGAAAAATAAGGACCACATACCTCACAATTTTGTATCATAAACTCTCCAACGGTTACTTATATGGCTTTCAAATACTTTTTCTATATCGTTAGTGTTTTCAGATGAACATTGAAGATACTTAAATAAAAATGATTTATATGAATTGTTCAGCAGAACGAGAAATTCATTTTTTTCCTCGGCTACAGTAATAGCCAAACATGTTGTAGCGGCAGCGAATTCTATTTATGCCAAATCTTTTCCCATATCTCCAACAAATTAACAACTATCCAATACGTATACAAAGCTATCTATACGAATAAGATTCCCTCTTCATTCCAACCAGATAACCAACAAATTCTAATCATGCTCGATTCATCAATCAAAGTTCCTAAGAAATATGAGAGTAATCGTGCGGACCTTGAAATCCATACCGACCTTACGGACAGCGCGCATGGACTATGTAACAATAACCTCTAAATAATTCAACAGCAAATCTCCCTTCTCCCCGCTCGCCCAATATATATGAGATTATTTCGAGGCGTACGTGCGATCATATATGATCGCAATGAAACGTTAGAAACCACTAATAGAAAGAAATAGTCACACACTACAACGTTATTACTAGCGTGTATGCATGTGTGTACAGGAACCAATGTTTCCTTCTTTGTTACAATACTGAGTTGCAATACTTGTGATGACTCGTATTTAAAGCATAGCAAGCTACTTAACATTTACTCTCGAAAAGTGTCACGTCATTGAACCAAACCTATAGATAAACAAAGAACAAGTCTTCAACATTTATTCTTATTCAGCTAATTAATTTTGAGTTTAATTTTTTAATCAAATTCTTATCAGTGCGTGTCGAGCAAACTGTTAAGATTGATGTGTTATCCGAAATGTTAGATATCATTAAGAATAGGTATGTAAATGATTTGGACAATAATTTCTATAATGACATTTAATGACGTGACTAAATTGTGATAATTTAATTTACCCGTATATCTTTATATATGATAGAAAAGTATTCATGAAAATCATCGTGATTGCACTGAGGTAAAAACGTATTTGAATTCGCTTTTGTTCCTCGTTTTCACACAATGCAAAGCGCGCTCATAGCCAATTTGAGCGGCAAAAAATTCACACTGCTCATGATTGTATCAATCTTCGCACAAATTATCTGCTTTTTAATCGGTGGATTTGTTGCACCGAGACATGGATCTAGTCAAAATATTATCGCCACTGCATGTAGAGATTACGGTGATAAGAATGGCAGCAGTAATAATGGACGTGGGTTTGAAAAATGGTATTATACGAAGGGAAAAGGTGGATGCGAGATTGTGGACATGTATATGTATGATAATGATTTTCAAAATCTTGTCTATGAGGTTGTCTACACAATGCAAATTTCACCAATGAAGAATAAAAATGCAATGGATTATACTAAATGGCAAAATTTAATTGCAATATTACATATTGATATAGAACATCAGAGTCAATCGAAAATTGCACCAAGGTCACAAATAATGTTGGATACAAGACTGGCTTATAGAAATTTAGGAGATCCTATTGACGCGTGGAAACCTTATACAGCATCCAAAATTGGAAAAATTATCGAATGTTCTATATGTGATGAAAAAAAAAATTACAGCTATGATTGCATACCAATTCCACTATTTGAATTGGGTCCATTGCACCATGATTATTATTTACTCAATATTCGTTTTCCATTGTCGGACACTGACGGAGATATTAATAAAGTAGTGGGTTATATGAGTGATCTATGGTTAACTGCAATTAATGAAAATGGAAATTTTACAAAACTTTTAATTAGTCTTAAAGTCATTTTTTTCGATATTGTAATTGGTTTTCTTATTTGGTATTGGAGAAGAGTACAATTGTTCTCAAAATCGCCCACACTTGTGCAGTGCATATTATTAGCATTGGCATCAGCACTATCATTTTTGAATATGCCAATGGAATACTTGACGCTATATTGGGATATACCAGTGATGTCTTTCGTGAATGACATTAGACAAGCAGTATTTTATGCCGTGTTATTATCGTTTTTACTCATATTCGTTGGTGAACATTCAACAATACCAGATTATGATCCACGAAACAGTTTGAAATTTTACTGGCGTCAATTGTGTGCTGTATTTGTTGGTTGTTTGACATTATTTATATTTAATAGTTGTAAGTATAAATTATATCAATTAAGGAATGAATTTGTATTCGTTCTGGGTTTCAATGATATTAGTACTAAATTTGATTCATCTCTTGTTCTGCAGTTGCCAGAGTATTAGCTGCGGTTTATTTATCATTTTTAACATATATGGTTTGGAAAATATTTATCAAAGTTAAAATACAGATGACAGTATTACCAAGCATGAGTTCAATCCGAGGGATGGGATATGATGGTGTAATATATCGTTTTAAATTACTAATGGTAGCCACTTTATTGTGCGCATCATTGACAGTTATTGGATTTATACTTGGAGAAGTACTTTATTGGATGAACTTTGCTTATTAAATCTAATTATATATGTATTATTTATTCAATTTATTTTTCGTTTCTCAATTTGAACAGATGGCGAAAGGTCAATGGAAGTGGGATGAAGATTATGAATTGAACACCACTCTAGCATTTCTCATTGGTGTTTATGGAATGTGGAACATTTACACTATCGCATTGCTGTATCTCTATGCACCATCGGCCAAAAAAATGACGTATTGAACAATTATAAAGTTAATATTCCATATTTCAGTTCATCAATTATGTGATTGCAAATAATTATTTTTTGTCATATACACATTAGACTGTTATTTGAATGAAGATATTGTGTATACAAGACTGCCAGATTAATTGCACCGTACAAACTATCGATTTGATTTTCTCACATTGAAATCTACAGATAAAGATGACATTAATATATTAGTCTAAACTTTTTATTAACTGTAGATATAAATAAATTTTACATCTTAGCAAATTCCCGAATTCTTTGTACGATTAACTTCCATATACTTATTGAATTGTATTGGTCGCGCCGATCGGAGAGTGAAATTTACATCAAGTCATGATTGCAAAGCGAATATTATGAAATTAAATGTGATATGGAGTAATAGTGATGAAAGCAAAAGTGCACACAACACACAACGAAAACAAATAGAAGGAAGCAACATAAACATTTCCAAGAAATTCAGAACTTCAACAACAAATTTTCCTTCTACGCTGCATCGTTCAGTATATGATTGATTGTTATATGCGATTGATACCAAAGTTACTGACGTCGAGATATAAATAGACTCAATATTATCACACAGGTGAACACTTGAAAACCACAATTTGTACACTAATAAAAATTGTAACACATGTGCGATGATCGTTTGAATTGGATGTGCGTTGGTGTGAAAGTTCAATTTCTATGCTGACATTGAGTGGAGTGTGGAAAAAAATAATTGAATACCGCAATGCAGGATGCTCTCATCGTCAATTGGAGTACCAAAAAATTCACGATATTCGTTGCGCTTTCAATCATCGCGCAAATTTTTTGTTTCATGATCGGTGAACTAGTTGCACCACAATCAGCTACAAGACAAAATATTCTTGCAACTGCGTGTAAAAGAGAACCTGTAAATGATAGTAAAGAGATTGAATCTGAAAAATGGTATTACACAAAAGGTAAAGGTGGCTGCGAAATCGCAGATATGTTCATGTATGATAATAAGATTCAGGATCAAGTTTATCAGGTTACTTACGCAGTTCCCATTGCATCTCGGACAAATGGCAATATATTTCAGGATTATTCCAGATGGCAACAAAATCTTATTGGATTTTTGCATATGGACATAGTGTATCAGAATCAATTGGAAATGGCACCGAAGTCACCAATTCTAATGGATGTGAGATTGGCATATAGAAATGAAGGCGATCCTGATCATGCCTGGAAACCTTATGCCGCATCAAGAGTTGAAGGAATGCTAGAATGTTCTGTATGTAATGAACAGAAACATAATAATTATGATTGTATACCAATTTCACTATTCGAATTGAATTCATTACACCATGATTATTATCTTTTGAATATTCGCTTTCCGCTCATTGATAATGATGGAGATACTAATAAAATATTGGGTTACATGAGTGATCTATGGTTAACTGCAATCAATCAGAATGGAGGATTTACAAAAGCTTGGGTTGATTTACAAACAATTTTCTTCCCAATAATTATTAGCACACTTGTTTGGTATTGGCGACGAGTATATATACTCTCAACACCGCCACTTCTTTTGCAGTACATGGTACTGTCACTTGGATGTGCAATGTCATTTTTGAATATACCATTGGAGTACATCATGCTTTATTTCGATATGCCCGTGATGTTACTATTAAATGACATCAAACAGGACATTTTTTATGCTGTAATTCTGTCATTTTGGCTGATATTTGTTGGTGAACATTTAATGATACAAGATGTTGATGTACGAAGCACTCTGAAATGTTATTGGCGCCATTTGTGCGCTGTGGTTTTTGGTTGTTTATCATCATTTGTATATGCTTTGTGTGAACGTATTGAACAGTTGAGAAATCCATTCTTTTCTGTTCGGATTAGTGACATTGGCAATGAATTGGTTCCACCTTTCATTACACTTATTGGAATATTAGCTGGATTATATCTTCTGCTTCTGTCATACATGATCTATAAAGTATTCATCAATATCAGTATTAAGAAGACGGTATTGCCAGGAGTAAGCCCGGCTCGACAATTACATTATGTTAATGTAATATATCGCTTCAAGTTTCTCATGATAGTTACTTTATTGTGTGCATCATTGACAATCATCGAATTTATAGCTAGCCAGGTATCGCAACTAGTTTACTAGTTTATATTCGCTTCTTATTTTGTGTTGAACTATTATTACATTCTCGCTTTTTTTGTCCAATTGAATAGATGGCGGAGGGTCAAATGAAATGGGATGAAGATTATGAATTGGAAAACTCTTCTGTATTTTTCATTCGCATTTACGGGATGTGGAATATTTATACTGTCGCGTTGCTGTGTCTCTATGCACCTTCACGCAAAAAAATGGCTAATTAAATACTCTTAGAAATAAAATATTTAAATAGTGGTGTGTTTCATAAATAATATAATTCATTACAATGAAGTATAATTGCAACACTGCGTACGCAATAATTGCGTTAATGAAATGAAATATTGATCATCATATTAGATAATCATAGTAACAATGAAGAGTGGAAATTCTGTAATTTATAATTTTATTAACTATGGATAAATAAAATTTTACATTACTATAAATTTTCTGTACATTTAAAAATAATACACAAGAATGAGATTATAATGATCTATCCCTCCAACTATTAAGCTGCATTGCAGTGGTCTACAAATATTCATCGATAATTGACTCAACAATGCTACAAATAATACAATTGTCTTCTACATTTCATATTCATAAAAAGAAAATTGATTAAAACACATCAGCTACAGATGATTTGAATCCGGATGGAATTCCATATGAATTCCATTGGATTTCACATTAAAACGCGTTTTTGGTTTAACACAATATGAAGAAATGAAATATGTTTGAATGTATCACGTGGAACATTATTTCAGAAGAAACTTTGATCTCGACCCATTTCCTTTTTGCAATCCTCTTGTCATGACTCAATTCAATTAAATTAGAATCCAAATCACATTCACACGAAGCTCTTTCGCATCAACTTTTCAGTATCACTCATAAGCACATAATATTATATCACCTCTATTAATAGTTTATGAAACAGTGTTACATGGTTCTTCCTGCTTCTCTCATCATTATTATATGATATATTATGTTTTTCTCGGATGTTTTATATGGATTTTCGATAGCAGAATATTGAAAAGGGGAGACAAAAACGGCATTCATGCAGATCTAGATTCTGAGACACACCTTTAACACACATATGCGACTGATTCGAAACACGTGACTGTTCATGCTGTTTTGAAAAGAGTATTTCTCATTGTGCTAAAATTCTCAAAGCTATTTCTTTCACTGGGACACCTTCAATGTGTCATATTCACTTATTTGACGATGATTTTTCACGATAAACTTTGAAAATTGTTCATTTTTTCGTTTTCCCAGAATTGCCATAAAAAATCTGTATAGTATAAAAATCAGGGAAAATTACAGTAACTGTTTCCTTTTTCAATAAATTGGATGAATGAATGGATAGTACTTTGAAATTTATATCTCGATATTTGTTGATTCTAATAATTTGTCCCAGTCCACACTGGTTTGAAAAACTTCTTGTTGTAACCATAATTCGTAGTGTTGTTTAAATTCATCAGTTAATTCAACATTGGCACCGAGCACTGGTGTTATTGATGTGTCAACTGTCTCCTCTGATTCATCTTTATTCGTATCTAAATATCGTCGGTTGTTAAATTGATCGACGCAAACTCGAAGTGCACACTCTTCGGCTTGGAAATCCCATGGTCTTGCTTCCAAATCTGGAATAAAAGTTTCTCATATTTATTCATTTTCCCTCATTATATAATGTTTATTGAATTTTCTTTCGAATAATATAATTACCGTTTCCATATGCCCAATCGTCATTTAAACGATGCCGAACTTTTGAATATATAACACTAATTGTTTTCATATTCGTTTTACGCCATTGTCTACCAAGATATTTTGTTTGCATTTTTAAAAGTTTAAGCACATAAAGTTGCATCATTGCTTGTCGTACTTTTAATGTCCGTTTCAATATTGGTGCTGATTTAAAAACGACTAACATCTGATGAGAGTCAAAATCCACATTAGACAACATTATTAATTTTTCTTTCCTCATAATTTTTGATACATGGACACACATTTTTTATTTAACATCTGCTTACCATTATCCTACTGTGCTTCCACTTCGTCAATTTATTCAGTATACGTAAAACGTTGATACAAGAAAAAACATTCCGCCATGAATATGATTGACTATCTCCAATTTCCAAACTTTCAATTGTTAATTCAGGTTGATCACCAATCACACACACTGGAAAATCTAATATTGGAATACTGGAAATCAAATTTTATCTATTAGAAGTTCTCTATGTTGCGATATGGAGAACGGCAACTATGATGATTGATGGAAAACTCACACATTTTTCGCCTCAATATAAGCTAAAATATTCTGATTCAGAAACTTCAATACTAGTGGTATACAATTGGCGAACACTAAATGTTGTGACATGAACTCGAACTGATAAATATGATTGATTTTGAAGTGTTTCAGCAAAAGAAGTAATATAGTCGATACAGCTTTCACAATAATTTCCTTATGACGATTAACGTCAATTCCTAATTTCATCGATTGTAAAACTGTCATTCTGTAACAAAAAATGCAAAAAAAATTGTTGAAAAATGGAGAGATAAATGAGGAAAATCGTGTTTCATAGCACGATTAGTCTTTAGAGTGATATCGACAATGATAGAGTTGAAGGGAAATCTATTGCTGAATAATAGCTGTAAATATATTGTTCTTGCTTGAATTTTAGATGAACTTATCCATGAAAAATATTTATTTTTTCGACACATTACTGTCTTCCATGTATTTGTTATTTCTCTTCTCTTATAAAGTGACATTCATGAAACATTTATCTTTCCAAAAATAACAATTCTCAACTCACGGCATTTCTTCTGGTAAAACATCCGCCATAATATTTATACTGTCAGTCTTCGCTTTACTCGTGGGTGCAGCAGCAAGGAGTATTTTTAATAAAGCAATCATATACTGTGGAAGATTTGGCAGGATGGCTTGATATAAAATTTCTGTTGGTGTCTGTGCCAATGGTGGCTCAGCAGTTGTTAATGGATTTCGCGCTATTTCCTCCTCCTTTTGTATTTGCACTTCGGCTAATGAAGTATACATGTGTCTTTTCAATGTGTTGACACCTTCATGAATTGGTTGTGGTAAACCGATCAAACTCTCACAATCTTTGTCCAACATGTATCCAACAAATTTTATTCGCGAAGCATCTAAAAATGCAGCCACATCTTTTTGACGAACTTTCGGTATCCAAGGCAATCCACGATTCTTCGATGCTTGCGGAGTACTGGGCCTCGGTTGCTGTTGATTATTTGGATCTTCATAGTACGATTGATAAGGACCCGGTTGGTCCATGAATACAATAACCTCACCGTCACCTTCATTATCACCCGAATTACCACTGCCCTCAACTCCATCCAATTCTGGTCCAAAAACAACTTCACAGTCAAGTGAAATTTGTTTTTCCAAACGTTGTCGACGCAATTTTCGGCGAATTAATAGATCATTTTGTTGCGTTTCAATCAAATCAACGGCGCTAGTTGGTGGCGAACTCGCTCTCATTGATCTTGCCACTTCAATTGTATCTTCTTGCGATGTATCAAGTCCAGCTTCCTCGCGATATTGCATTTTAAGTCGTCGCAATTCATCAATACCACCCAATGATACCAAAACTAATTTCCACAGCAGCAAGAGTACTTTCTTCATTGGAAAATGTGGTGCAGACCCACTACAAAAACACGTTACCATACCAAGTAACTTCACAATCAAAAAATCATCACCATATGGATGGATGATCTCGTCTTTGAAACTTTGAATATTGTCTTTATAAATGCTTGTTTCAAAAATTTTCGATTCTTCTCTCATTACTTCAGTGATGATATATAATACAGATAGGATAACACGTAAATCTACTGAGTCCGCTAAACTGACAGCTAATTTTCTCATTGCTGAACGTGCTGCTGCATTATTTTCCACTTCAATATTTAATAATTCAACAAAGGCTGAAAATACACCAGCTTCATAGAGTAACATTGCATTTGTTCTAGTCCACTCTTGTTGTTCTTTGTCTGATTGTACTTCACCCCAACACCCTTGAGCCAAATAAAGAATACATCTAGCAGCTTTCATCCTCATATTTTTATTTGACACTTCCAATTGATCCAGCAACTTTAATATAATGGATGTTTGTTGTGGTTGAGAGAGTTTTTGCCACCACGGTCGCAATTTATAACTTTCCATTTGCTCGTCAAATGCCTGAAAATTATAGTATCAATACATCATCAATGTGACAATGAAATAATGCAGGAAAATTTTGAATCACATCATGGATGATACATTAATTGAATTGATAAGTTCATGCTATGGTTATAATATCAAATCGAATTATGAAATGCATAGAAAAATTTAATTCCAAGCATACAAAAAAAAAAACAATTGTGAAAATGAATTCTTCTTACTTTAAGATTGAGTTGCAATTCATATTGCTCAGTGTAACTGTAAAGTTCAGCAATTTCATTGGCATGGCTATCAGCATCGTCATAAACAAAGTCCAAATCATCCTGTAATTTAATGAATCAATGTTATTACAATTAATTGTTACAACTGGACTAACAAACAGTGGCTGAACTGTCAAAGCGAGATGAATACATGTAAAGTTATTGACAACCAGTTTTGGCAGACTAACTATCAACATCGTACTTAAACAATTTGGACAGAAAGAGGAAAATGTTGAATTGTGAGTTGAAACAATTTATTGACTCACATCTAAATCCTGTTTTCTTTGTCGATAAACATTACATGTGGTTTTAAAGTAACGTTTCCCATTTCCATTTGCATCCATTGTCGTCAATGTCTCACCATTGGCGTTTGCTAGAGGTCGCTGATAATAATTCTCGTCAGCCATATTTATACAGGAATATGTGATCAACAATTCGTTGTCCGTATATATATATATTTTTTTTTTATGTATATATATGTGTGTATGTGTAACCTTTTATTATTTCAGAAAGTACTGAAAGTCGTCAATTAAATTTATCTCTTACGTTTTGATTACACATTTATATAATTTCGGTAAAAACAATTAAGTAACATTTTAAATCTTATTATTATCCATACTATTGTGGTGTTTACAATTATTCCTGTATAATATATCCGGTATACATAATCTGATTGTGTATGCACACCGGAAATAACTGATATTTCATTATTTTTTGCCCCCCTCCCTCGGCGGCGCTAGTATCGTCGATTCAATTGAAAGAGTTTTATGCGTATTGTTTCATGGCACAGTCGTAACTCGGAATCGGAATGCAAGAACATGGACTATAGTAAATGGAACCAATCAGTCTTCCAAAAAAAAATTTCACTTTCCAACTAATACGTTGAGCGTTGCATTAAATCAGATTCTTAAGTGACAAGTTTTTGAAGATAATGAAGGATCAGAGGTGGATTGTCAATTCATCTATCAGATATATATCCACAATCGTTTAGTTGTAATTTTTGGCACTTAAAGATTGCTCTCTTAATAGAAACAGTCGTCCGAGTTGCTCGGACACATTCAAATTTCTCGGAACGCCAGTGATTCGTTGATCCATCGCTACTGAACTTTTCAGATTCCGACTGTGTCTCATAAGACAGCAACCCCGGGGCGTGCAAGGTGGTGAGGGATGCTAAGTAAATGGAGTGAGACATCGTGCTCAAGAGTGAATGTTATCGGTAACTTGGGGGGTCTATGAGAGTCCTTTGGAAAGCTGTAGAGCTACTCATAAGCCAATTGCGTAGGAGTGGCGTCACACAACAACAATTTTTTATAACCGGCAACTGCAGAAACAAAGCCCCATATTCAACACAGCAGCTTTGAAAAATAAGAATGCTCTGTAAACAATGTTTTTTCTTATAAAAATCTAATAAATTTTAAAGTGTTATAAAATATATATTTTATATATTTTTAAATTGAAAGTGCATAAGTGAATTAATTAATTCGACTGACGAATTGATATTGAAATCAGGTTGTCTACAGCTTATATGCTGTGAATTCGATTTTTAACGTGCTCGTTCTACTATTTTTGCTATTGTTCGTTCATATTTTTTGTTGCACTATGCAAGGCACAATTATTGAAAATTTGAGCGGTAAAAAGCTCTCGGTGCTCGTTGTTCTTTTAATAATTGCACAAATTATTTGTATCCTGATCGGTGGACTCGTTGCACCAAGACCGGCTACAAGCCAAAATATACTTGCCACTGCATGCAAAGATGATCGTGCTAATGGTAGTGAGCCTGGATCTGGAAAATGGTATGCAAGAGGAACGAGTGGCTGTGAAACTGTTGATATGTCTATGTACGATAATGAAAGTCAATATCAAGCGTATCAGGTGGTTTATACATTTCAAATGCCATTACCGAGAAATGGCGATGAATTGGATTACTCAAGATGGCAACAAAATTTAATAGGAGTATTGCAAATTGACATTGTTTATCACAGTCAATTGCAAATTGCACCAATGTCACCGATTGTATTGGATGCTAGATTGGCTTACAGAAACAAAGCTGATCCTGTTGATGGCTGGAAACTGTATGCTGAATCGAGCGTTGAAAGGATTCTAGATTGCTCGATTGGTGATAAAAGAGAAGAATATACTTATGATTGTGGTACAATTCCGTTATTTGAATTGGGTTCATTGTTCCATGATTATTATCTGCTTAATATTCGGTTGCCACTTGATACTGAAAAAAATATAAATCAAGGACTGGGCCACATAACGGATCTATCGTTAATTGCAATCAATCAGAATGGTGGATTCACGAAAGTTTGGGTCAGTCTCAAGTCAGTTTTTTTCCCAATTGTTTTGAGTTTTCTGGCTTGGTATTGGAGACGAGTACATATACTCACAAGATCACCTGCACTTTTGGAGTACATGGTATTGTCATTGGGTTTAGCATTATCATTTTTGAATATGCCATTGGAATATTTGACGCTTTCATTCGATATGCCAGTTATGTTGCTACTCAGTGACATTAGACAAGGGGTTTTCTATGCCGTACTCTTGTCATTTTGGTTAGTTTTTGCTGGGGAACATTTAATGATACAGGATGGAGATCAACGGAGCAGTTTAAAATGCTATTGGCGCCATTTGAGCGCTGTATTAGTTGGATGTTTGTCTTTATTTGTGTTTGATATGTGCGAGCGTGGTGTACAATTAAGAAATCCATTTTTTTCTATTTGGGTCACTAATATTGGCACTAAATTGGCATTATCATTTATTATACTCGCCGGAATCTCAGCAGGACTTTATTTATTCTTCTTGACATACATGATATGGAAAGTATTTATTAATATCAGCATTAAGAAGGCAGTATTACCAAGTATGAGCTCGGTTCGACGATTGCATTATGAAGGTGTGATATATCGCTTCAAATTTTTGATGATAGCGACTTTATTGTGTGCATCATTGACAGTCATTGGATTTATACTTGGACAGGTATGTCGTCTAATTGATTTTTTGTTCCATCATTCACATTGGTATCAGTGTTGGGCATATTCGAATTCATCACAGTTGAATGCTCAACATTGGTCTGTAGTACAACTATACTTTACTCCCCTTTTTTTGTTTCGCAATTTTTGTAGATGGCAGAAGGCCAATGGAAATGGGATGAAGATTATGAATTGGAAACAACTTCGGCATTCTTTACTGGTGTCTATGGAATGTGGAATATTTATATTATTGCTTTACTGTGTCTTTATGCACCGTCACATAAAAAATGGCCAGCTGAACCGTCTGGTACGAATGGTATATTTGTCAAGTATTCTATTCATTATTGAAAATGTATTCAATATCTTTTTGTTTTGTTTCAAGTGCAGATCAAAGTTTGAGTGAAGAAATTGAATTCGCAAGATTGCCAATAACTGAACCGAATGAAATGCTGTCACTAACAGCATTTGCACGTAAGACTGCGACGGAATAATTCGTCATAATCGAAAAAAGAGGCAGTATAAATCGCCATTTTTTGTCACAAAATTGCGACATCTCGTGAAAAATATTATAGAAACTATTCATAGATTCGTAGTTTAATGATAATACACAAATTATGATGATTCATATATGTTTATATCTGAGGGAACATATATATTTGAACATCAATTGTAGGTTTGTCAATTAATTTTAGTGCTATTACCTGAAACTCTGACGATAATATTTAATTTACTGACGCACAAAACGTAAGAATGATTTTTTCTCTTAAATTTAATTTATCATGGTAAACATGTTCATGAGCTTGGAACAAAGAGTATTATTACAGTCTTATTCAATCATGAGTATATATTGTGAGAACTCGATAATGTGTAGATAAGTAAAAAAAAAATTAGATCTTCCTTGGATAGAGCTGCAAATTTTTTTTTCTATCTATTTTAGAGATTCACTTTGGCACGAAAATGACTTTAACTATACGAAAATAACGATGACCAAATATTGTTAACGACGGCAGCTTTTTATATAATTCCAGTACATATCAATATTGGGCATTCTGCATTCATGAACCCAGTGGTCAACGTTCATAATCGTAAATTTTAAGTATTAATAGTAGTAGTATTTCCACAATTAATTTATGGTATGATTCGATTATAAATAATCATTTACATTAAGAAATGGAGCTTCCAGGAATAGACAAAACAAATATTAATTGGTTTTTATACAGAGATGATCGTGGCATCATGAAGAAACATAATAATTCATTATAATATTTCAACGACTGTCTTCAGAATAATAATCTCTTGTAGTCGTGCCACTGCATGATTCATTTAAAACATTGCGTATATTCATGATATACAATTCATAACTTTTGTAACGAACTTTTTCAACACGATGAATATTAAAAATTACAATGAATTTGCTCTATCACCAATTTTTCCAGTACCCTATTAACTCATATCCTGAAGTGTAATTTAATATGTGTAATTGTTGTGAAATAATTTGTAGCTTTTTTTTGTGAAAAAAGGCAAAAAAAAGCAATCAATGACCATGTGTATTCTAGGCTTTCAAATATAAATGCCCCCCAAACTTGCATATCAAGTACTCTTGAACTTCACCACCAGGAGCAGCACAGCTGCAATCGGAAAATGTAGTACAATCCCTGCCATTCTTTTATCGATAATATACCCATGAAGTTACTTATTTCATTATCCAGACACGATCTAATATATAGATAACACACATTTATCTAGATGGTTATCTTATTCATCGAGAAAAACACCGATACTAAAAATTGATTCAATTTTCATTTGATAGAAAATTTCAATTTTTTTTTCTTCCCTATATTTTGATCATCTAAAGATAATAAAGTCGAGATAAGATAATCCAAATAACCATAACCATCTACCATCTGACTAGGAATGAGATGTACAATATGTGCATTGTGAATTAATACACCATACTATTGCTTTTTTTCTCAGAGAAACATAGAGTGGGTTACAATTGCACGAGGTGATGCGTTTGGAAACCTTCAAAATTTTTCATTTATATACAATAATAATCTAATAATAAATGTACTTATTGTGATAATTGGATTTTCCCTCGAGGAAATTGAGTCGCTTTGAAAATATCAAGGTTAGGACGTTTTTATATAAAAAATTCTCACGTACATGATATATTCATATCTGTACATAAACGTCATTATGGATGCTTGATTTTGATAATATAAATTGGTTGAATTATTCGAGAAATTTGCACCCGCTTCTTGATTTCATTTTTTCACTTTCGGTATTTGTGTATCATGCTAATTGCGACGCGGAACTAAATCATTCTGATTAATTATTTTTTTGTTTTTATCGCAGATGTCGGGCGAAGAATTTGACAGTGATATGGAATACTCGGATTCCGATTGCGGTGATACTGGATATGAGGATTATTACAATTGTCAACCGTGGGGTAGTGAAAATGACAATGATATTGAAGCAGATCATAATAAAAAGGATCCAGAATATGCAATACATGATTGTCTTAGAGTTGAAGAAGTTGAAAGATTATTAAATGAAAATGTTGAAGTATTGAGCAACAGTCTTCATATAACGCCATCATTGGCAAAAGTTCTACTGCATACGCATAATTGGGCATTGCAAGATGTTATGACAAAATATCGTAATAATTCATCGAATTTTTTGATTAATTCTAAAATAAAACCGTCACATCCACCCGATCCAGCATCAGCAATGAAAGGACAAAAAGGTGGACAATGTACTGTTTGCATAACCGTTTATACTGCTGATAAATTTGCAACTCTCACGTGTGGTCATGCATTCTGTAAAGATTGTTGGTGTATGCATTTTGAAGTGCAAATCATGCAGGGGATTTCTACTGGTAAATTTACAAAAATGCCTTTTTTTTCCTCTGCTGAGATTTACATAGTGGAATATAATTCATTAATAATTACAAAATGTTGATAGATCAGTAGTTATTTCAATTATTTATGGACTTTGTTCAGAAAGGCGTACGATGAAATTTGATGTTGATGGTTATTTTACTAAATTAATGTGATATTGTTTTCAACTTGAGACACTTTCTATTGATTTTTCATGTTTCTATATTAGGAATTGGATGCATGGCACAAGGATGCGAGGTCTTAGTGCCCGAAGATTTTGTTTTATCTTTATTAACCAAATCTAATATGAGGGATAGGTATCAAAATTTTGCATTTCGTGACTACGTTAAAACTCATCCACAATTGAGATTTTGTCCAGGACCCAATTGCCAAATAGTTATGCGATCGAAAGAGCATCGTGCAAAACGTGTTCTGTGCCTTGCCTGTAAAACTATTTTCTGGTAAATTCTACGAATCTCGTGATGAAATCAAATACTCATTGTGCAATTACAGTATCATCGTAACAATGAATTTTTTTTTCTCATCTCCAGTTTCCGATGTGGAATGGACTATCATGCACCTACAGATTGTTGCACCATAAGAAAGTGGCTGACAAAATGTGCAGATGATTCCGAAACAGCTAATTATATCAGCGCCCACACCAAAGATGTGAGTATTTTTTTTTTTCGTATTCAATTTGACAATCGAAAAAGAATGGGAAGTGAATGATAAAAATTTTGAAATTATTCCAGTATTTGCGCTTTTTTATTATTTCTTTTTCTCTTTGACCAGTGCCCGAAATGTCACATCTGTATAGAGAAAAATGGCGGTTGTAATCACATGCAATGTTATAATTGTAAACATGAATTCTGCTGGATGTGTCTTGGTGATTGGAAAGCACATGGAAGTGAGTATTATGAGTGCTCGCGTTATAAAGACAATCCGAATATTGCCCACGAGAGTGTCCATGCACAGGCCAGAGAAGCACTTAAAAAATATCTTCATTATTATGAGAGAGTAAGGAATTTTTTTTATTGTTAACTTTCTTGAATATTCACGTTTAGAAAAATATTGAATTGATCGAAATATTTTTTATATTGAACTTTCAGTGGGAGAATCATAGTAAATCATTGAAATTAGAGGAACAAACGTTAGACAACATCAAATCGCGTATAAATAAGAAAGTCATGAATGCAAGTGGAACTTGGATCGATTGGCAACACTTATATGCAGCGGCATCACTTTTAGCACGTTGTCGATACACATTGCAGTATACATATCCGTATGCGTATTATATGGACCCAGGTCCGCGCAAAGAATTGGCAAGTTACCATGAATACAATTGATCATGAAAATAATTGTCATAATAGACTAATTGTTAATTTATAAAATTATATGATTAGTTTGAGTATCAACAAGCTCAACTTGAAGCCGAGATCGAAAACTTATCATGGAAAATTGAACGCGCTGAAACAACGGATCGTGGTGATTTGGAAAATCAAATGGATATTGCTGAAAAACGGCGTGTCACATTGCTCAAAGACTTTTTGGGGGTAATTATCAACATAATTCTATTTTTTACGACGATCTTTGAATTTTTTCTTGAGAATTGAAAAAGCGTATATTGCAGTCATATATCTTTATCCGAGTTTTGAAAATCATCTTGAAATTCATCGAATTTTCCGTACATTTAAGCTGCCGTATATATTTGCAAAAGAAAAATCATTTAATTATTATTTTTTTTTCTATATTTCATTTCACTTCACATTTATATTTTCAGGAGGATAAACATCACTTCACGGAAGTACAATGTGCTTGATAACTATAATTTCAATAAATACGATGTGTTTACCGAACGAGATTTATTTAGAGAAGTATTATATGGGAAATTTCGCATGTACTGAGGACAAATAACGGTTGCAGATACCTAAGCATACTTCACTTAATTAATTTATTGTACTATGTCAGCGATTGTATATCGCAATAATCAGTGCTTTCGTGATAGAACCAAACAATTGAAGAATGTTTATTGAGAACGAAAACGAGAAAAAATATGCTGATATCCCTTTTGATTGGAATTTTGTGTTATTTCATTTTAAACGTGACACGAAAAAAAGAGTAATTTGTTTCATAATTGAGCATCTTATAATAGATGCAATCACTTTGTAAACTCTCAGCACTCAAAAGTATTGTTAAGAAATAATAAGTACTCGTTACGTATAGCATTAGAAAATAGATTAGAATAAACAAACTGTTTAGATTTGATAAGTCATTGTTATTCTGACTATTCGATAGTAGTAATTGTGTAAATATACAATGTAAAACTAAATACATGAAGATTAAGTGATAATTTTTTTTTAAGCAACATTATGGTCCGTAATTCAAAGTTTTCATTGAATTCTGTAATGATGTTCGAAATCGTGTGACGTAAATGGTAATTGTGTGTGTGTGTGTGTATGTGTGTGATTTGCGTGTATATAAATCGCAAGAAGAATACAATCGGTTAAGGTGATAGAAAAATAATTTTCATTGTATATTTATAGTCTAAAAAAATCATTTGGTGTAATATCGGTGTGAAAATAAAAACTCTCTGCTTTATAAATCATAATTAAAATTCTTTTTTCTCATTACCTCAAATCAATTAATTCTCTATAATTTATTCTCCCATTACATTTTTCATATTCGAAAATTACAATCTTTATTTCGCGCCATAATCGAACACACGAATCAACATGTCTTCTCTACCAATCGAATTTGTGCTACGCACACCATCGAATATTCAGTGTTAACGAGAGAATATTGACGCGCACACGCGCACATTCGATTTGCACACTCACACATACATCGAATGAGAGTGAGATGAAGAGCAAAATAGAAAAAATAAAAAGATGAGAGACGAGAGAGGGAGAAGCCAATGCCGGGCGGGATTCGTGGATTGCTATAGTGCATACATACAAACACACACACTTACACACAGCTGCACTCTGTCAGTGCCAATAATTTTTTCGTGTGCTAACATATTTCCACTAATTAAAATAAATATTAAAATACCCGGCATTTCAAAACTCATCGAAAACCCTATGGCAATTATCATTATTAAATTATCTCATCGATGAAATAATTAATCAGTATTTATCGCAATATTGAACACACACATATAACCCACATAAATACACCGACATTGAATACCTACAATCATAAATAACAATCGAAATTTATTTTATATTTTACAATGGCGATGGGAAAGGGCTTTCGAATTTATGAAAAATTAAAACCACCAAGTCCACATTCACTAATTTTGGAGCATCGAAATTGCAAGGACACTGTATTATTTGAATCACAAGCAGTCGCCGTTTTATGTAAGTTTTTGATATTTATTGTGAATTTTTCGTATTCATTTATTATTGTTATCGAAATGTTATACATATCAATGATAATACTAATGATGGTTCAACTTCGTTTATTCTTTATCTACACGTAATTCCGAAGGGGCGTCAGAATTATCTATGATATAAATATGTATATATTTATATGTCATAATTTCACTATGATCAATTTCACTGTATGTAATTTTTTGCATTAAATTTTGGGCACGTCAATTATGTCATTTATAATAATTAGCTATAAGATTAGTCAAAATTAAATTCGAATACATCATCTGATAATCAGTAATTCTATTCTCTTACCAATGATGATTGATAATTATGAAGGCGAGTGTTACCTAGAACATGGGGTAAAAATCAATTCCATTACATGATAAAATTGGCGTGTAGCCTTCAAAATGTTTGCAAATATTCGATTCTATCAACTCGTCTTTTCAGCTTATAATCTTTATCAATAACAAAATGATAAAAAATGATTTATTGTAATAATTGTCAATTTCATATTTTATATTTCGACAGCTGCACACGAGACTGAATCATTGAAGTTACAATACACAAAATTATTGGATGCCTATGGATGTTTAGGTGTATTGCAACTGAATGCTGGTGAAAATACATTACTTTATTTAGTGCTCGTTACTGGCTGCTTTTCGGTTGGGAAAATCGGTGATTCGGAAATATTCCGCATTACTCAAACACATTTTCTGCCATTGCATTATACGCAAGGGAATGAGGATCGAGTTTCAGAAGTTAGAAAAGTATTGAATTCAGGTACACTTTATTTTTCATGGTCTGCTGGTCTGCATGAAGCACTTGATATAACATTAAGTGTCCAAAGACGATATAAATCAACATGTACTGATAACAGATTTTTTTGGTGAGTAATAATTTACTAACGATTCTTTCTATATGAGTGGGTGGAAGTTTTATTGGTATATATAATGACACAATAAATATCTGCAGGAATCGTATGCTCCACATACATTTGTTGAGATATGGCGTCAATACGAATCAATGGTTATTGAAAGCAATGTGTGGTAGTGTAGAGATACGAACTGTTTATGTTGGTCATCGGCAAGCGAGAGCAGTTGTCGTTTCAAGATTAAGTTGTGAACGCGCTGGCACCAGGTTAATATTTAAAGAATATATTATTATTTATGTCCCTCGTCAATATAACTAATTGGAAATGTTGATGCTAATTTTATTCATTTGTCATATATTTTAGGTTCAATGTGCGTGGAACAAACGATGATGGTCATGTGGCGAATTTCGTTGAAACTGAACAAATAATTTATTTGGACAATGAAGTCACCTCATATATTCAAACACGTGGCTCTGTCCCACTTTTTTGGGAGCAACCTGGTATACAAGTTGGTTCGCATAAAGTGAAAATATCACGTGGATTCGACACCGCCGCACCTGCGTTTGATCGTCATTTGAGTATGATTAAACAACGTTATGGACATCAAGTAATCGTTAATTTATTGGGATCAAGTTTGATTGGTAGCAAAGAAGGTGAAGCAATGTTGAGCCAAATGTTTCAAAGTCATCATAATTTATCTGTTCACAAAGACGTGCCGCATATTATTTTTGATTATCACCAAGAGTGTCGCGGTGGGAATACTAAAAATTTATCAAAGTTGAAAGCTAAAGTTGAAAAATATTTGGATTCATTTTCCCTTTTTTATGCAATCGGTACATCCGTTCAACAAGAACAAAGTGGCACAATTCGTACAAATTGTCTTGATTGTTTGGATCGTACCAATTGTGTACAAACCTTTTTTGCATTAGAAATATTATCGAAACAATTGAGTTTATTGAAATTGTTCGAAAAACAACAAATGGTATCGCGTTTTGAAGAAGTATTTCGTCAAATGTGGATAAATAATGGCAATGAAGTGAGTAAAATTTACGCTGGCACTGGAGCTATACAAGGTAGCTCGAAATTTATGGATGGTGCACGATCTGCTGCACGCACAATACAAAATAACTTATTGGACTCAAGTAAACAGGAGGCAATTGATATTTTATTATTAGGGTCAACATTAAATACTGAATTGGCTGATAGGGCAAGATTATTATTACCAGCAAATATGCTTCATGCACCACCAAGTGTATTACGTGAGATGTGTAAACGTTACAATGAATATGTCAGTCCAATGAATTTACGTATAGGTATTGGAACATATAACGTCAATGGTGGAAAACATTTTCGCAGTGTTGTTTATAAAGATGTATCATTGGCTGATTGGTTATTGGATGCACCGCGCAACTCAACGTCATTAGTGACACCAGAATATGATGGTGTGCCTGTAGATATATTTGCGATTGGATTTGAAGAAATAGTTGATTTAAATGCAAGCAATATCATGGCAGCTAGTACTGATAATGCACGTGCGTGGGCTGAAGAATTACAAAAATTATTGTCACGTGATACAGAATACGTTCTTGTTACATATCAACAATTAGTTGGTGTATGTCTATATTTATTTATAAGACCCAAACATGCGCCACATTTACGTGATGTTGCTGTTGATTGTGTGAAAACTGGATTGGGTGGTACTACTGGTAATAAAGGCGCAGCAGCAATTCGTTGTGTATTATATTCAACGTCATTCTGTTTCGTGTGTGCACATTTCGCCGCCGGTCAATCACAAATTAGTGAAAGAAATGCTGACTATGCTGAAATAACGAGAAAACTTGCATTTCCGATGGGTCGAACACTTAATACACATGATTATGTATTTTGGAGTGGAGATTTTAATTATCGTGTAGACATGGATAAAGATGATATGAAAGATATGATTAGACGCAATGAAATTGATGACATATTACAATATGACCAATTGCGTGTACAACAAAGTCAAGGGAATGTATTCAAAAATTTTATAGAAGGACCAATAACATTTCCACCAACATATAAGTATGACTTATTTTCTGATGATTATGATACCAGTGAAAAATGTCGTCAACCCGCATGGACAGACAGAATTTTATGGAAACGGCGCAAACAAATGCCGGATATTGATTCACCAATTGATTGGAATCCAGGTCGATTAATTTATTATGGTCGCGCTGAATTGAAACAAAGCGATCATAGACCAGTGATATGTATCGTTGATGTTGATGTTTATGTTGTTGATCCAGAGAAACGTGAAAAAGTATTTCGTGAAGTGATTGAAGATCTTGGACCACCTGATGGCACAATTGTTGTGAAAGCCACTGAAGAGAATGATGATATTGATAGTGTATTTGATGACAATTTCATGTTAGCATTGCTGCAAGAATTATCGCATATTGGTGAAGTGATACTCGTGAGATTTGTTGGTGAAACAATTTGGGTAACATTTAGAGATGGACAGTGTGCATTATCGGCTGCGCATAAAGGTATGACACAAGTATGTGGTCAGACATTAAAACTCTCATTGAAATCACCAAATTGGGTTCAACTTATACAAAGAGAAATTGAAATATGTAGTAATACAGTGCCACAATATGATGATAATTCACCAACACGTAGTGGGCAAATGCAACAGAGAATGGATCGTTTGGATATTGCTGAGGATTCAGGACATTCAGGTCGATCGAGTCCAAGTGAAAGTGGACGACCACCCAGACCTGCGCCACCAACGCGTCCAGCTCAACCACCACGAAGCCCAGCACGAGAACATCGATCACTGCCACGTGCAGGTGTCATAAGTGTTATGCCAAATCAGTTCGCTTCACCGCCACAACCACCGACACCAACATCACGCACAGACATGGAAATGAAAGAGTCTGAAAGATTGTCGCCGGAATCAGCAATTTACGAGGAGATTCGCGATGAACCACCAAATTATCCAGTACCAAACAGACCACCACCCCCATTACCCCGATCAGGCGAAGGAGGCAATCATCAGGGTGAATCGCGGCCACCGAATTCTGTACCGCCACCACTTCCGCAGAGGCAAGTTGCTCTGCCACCGCCACAACATCCTCCGCCAAATTTGCCGCCGCCAAACTTTCCACCACCTGTTCCAGCAAGAACGGGCGGCGGTCCGCCAATACCAACAAGGAATCTTCAATAAAAACGTTTGATATAATTGTTTTTTTGTTTTGTTAGTCACAAACAGTGTAGCACCTATGAATTACTGTGTAATATTGTGAAGAACCGCGAGCTGCTTAATGCATCGTCATACCTCAACGAAATTAGATCAATAAGTTTATATTTTAAGTTAAACTCAAATTGAAATTTAGATTGTTACATAGACTGCTAATAATTTGTATATTGTTTTTATCACTTCTTCTGCCGTTCACATTCCCATGACTTTTGGACTCTAATTGTGATTCCGATGTCAAGCATGTTTCTTAACCCGTTAAATAATATTTCCGAATCCTGAAGGGAGACAAATAGTCTTTTCTTCAACGTTGATTATAAATAATTATATATGATTTGCGTGAAAGCTATTTTAACTCTATTGTCTGATTTTTATTTTATTTCACTTTTTTATTTCGAGGAAGAATTCATAGTAGCATGCCCATGCGACATTTAAATTATATGTAGTGCTCCCTCGCTCGTTATACTGTGAGTGAGATAGAAAAGTTCAATCGTAAAATCAGAAAGAAACCGGTTATGAATGCCTAATTTTCAGTATTCGTAAATGATTTCTCCTCGTATATACACTGACATATATTTTATGTATAAGGTATACGCTATTGTTGACCAATTGTTGTAAGTTTTAGGATTGGACAAATAGAGTATTTCACTGTTGTACGGAAGATGAAGAAATGAAAAATGTGGAATCATGCTATATGAATTAAAAATCGTGTATGAAAATAAAATTTAAAAAAGAAACAAAAATTCTAGCGAATGAACGGATATTATAATTAATTTATTTTGTAGTGATATTTTTTTCAAATGTGGATGCATATATATGTAACGCACTAGAAATGTTAGAATCATGAAGAAAGATAATGTGTGGCAGTATATAAAGCAAATGGGATAATATCAAAATGATGAATGGAAATTGGTTAACGCTATGCTCGCGCATCAGCGATTACGAATACTTGAAAAAAAAAATGTATTGTATTGATTTGATCAATAAAGAAGCAAACTTCAAAGAGATAATCATTAGTAAACAAAGTTTCCATTGATACAAATACTTTTTATTCTTATGTTTATTTATGTGTTTAAATTGTTGCATTTACGTGAAAAAAACATTTGTAAAAATGCCTTATGCTCGTTCTATATACTATATCAACTTTTTGTTCCCTGTGAGTATCTTGATCTATCATTATCATCATGTGTATAAAGTTTGGAAAATATAAATTACGTTGTACAAAACATATAGTAAAAAATTTTTCTATTATTACGATCATTAATAATATAATACGGAAATATTGAAATTATTTATAAAAAATTGAATACAAAAAAATTGGGGGCGGTAGTCATGGAATATAATTGTCGAGATATAAAAATATTTCATTTTTTCGGTCTGTTTTTAAATCGATCATACGGTGCTTTCTGAAATTGCAAGAAAATATTTTTTTTTTCGAATATATCTTATATATATATATATATATATTTACCTATATATATGTATATACAGGGGGATGGTTGTTGATCGTCGCGATATGAGTCCATTTATTTGTGTTGGAATGCTGAAATACCGAATATAAATACTACAATGTTGAAAAAAAAAAGGTGAAGTCATAACAGAAGGATCTGTGTACCAGAGGAATCTCATATATCGATTTTTGTTTTAAACTATCATTGATTGACATGGTTTAAAAGAAAAACAAACAGATCACGCAATTTCGTCGGTATGAAAATATATATGCAGCTTGTCTGCTGCTTTTTTTTCAATTTTCAATATCTTTTTTTTCGTTTTTCCTTTCAACCACAGAAGAACTCTTATATGCAGACAAACTGTCTGTATTTTTAATTTTTTTTCCTCATTATTGCCATAGCAAAAATTAATGACTTTGGATTAGCATTAAAAAAGGATCCGCGATTGGAAAATTTTCAAATTATAGTCTCGATGTTTTTTGCACACCGATTATGATATATCGATATTCAACTCAACAACCCGCAATTACTTAAGTTATTCTTAATAATAACATCAGTCACTGCATCAAATACGAATTGAATATTTGATGTGTCGGTAGCACACGTAAAGTGTGTATATATCTGTTTTTGATCCTTACGTTTATTCAAATTCTCAAATTTCATTTGAATATAAGACGCACATTCCTCATATGTGTTGCCACCTTTATATTCTGGGAAACATATTGGCAGTGGACTCCGTGTAATTTTTTCCTCAAACAAATCTTTTTTGTTCAAAAATAATATAATTGATGTGTCAACAAACCATTTACTATTGCATATCGAGTCGAATAATTTCATTGATTCAATCATCCTATTCATTTCTTCATCTTCAGCAAGTACAAGATCGTAACCACTTAATGCCACGCAAAATATTATTGCTGTTACACCCTCAAAACAGTGAATCCACTTCTTTCGTTCTGATCGCTGACCACCAACATCAAACATTCTGTAAAAACGAAAGAAGAAGTGATACAGTTATTTCAAATCAATATATTCGATACTCAATATTGACAAAGTATCATCAGCTCTCAGTTAAAAATGATAATAAATGGTACATAACAATAATATACGTACTTGAAGTGCAGTCCCTTGAATGAAAAATATGTCTCAACAATTCCCGTCGTTTTGACACGTGTCCTCAGAACATCCTGTTGAGTTGGAATGTAATTTGGTTGTGATATACGATCCAGAGCATTGAGATAATATGCAGCTGAATCATTTAATTGATATTCACGGCTACGAGTGAAACATAGTTGTACTCCAGCATCTTGCCATAATCTCTTCATTAATAATACCAATTCACCGGTGAGCTCACCCTCCTCTGCCGCGGAAGCTAGGGTGAAAAATTGGCGTGCGATTTCCTGCAATATTATTAGTAATAATAATATCATCATTATCATTTTTTTATTTTTTATTAAATATACCTTGACCATCATTCAAACAGATCAGATGTAACACAGTTCAATTTACTCACCGCTTTATTTGGATCAGCAAAATCGATTCTAAGCTGTCCCATAGCACGAATAATCGCCATCAAACTTTGTATTGTATTACTATAAACGACAGGTTTATATTGTTCACATTCTTCCCTACTGTAGCCAGTCTCGTGAATAATTTTCATCTGCTTTACTATTGTCGATTTTCCAGACTCGCCGGCCCCTTGAAAAAAGAAAAGAAATCGTCCCGATAATTTAATTTGATTTTTCCCCAATTGTTGCATGTAGATAAAAATCAATATGACTATGGGATTCTTCAATATCGTAAACATAAACAAGGAATTCGTATTGAATTCATTTTCTTCCTAATCTAACTATATCAACAAATCAATTAATATTGGTCGCTGCGACATTCATATATTCTTTATCTATATTTCCCTTCCTTCCAACGTTATTGTTATCCAATTGCAGATATCCAAACAATTACTTTGAATGAAATGGAAAGTAAAAAATATTATTATGTTTTGCATGAATTTATGTCGATATAACATCCTTGACTATTGGAAATCCACCAGCAGAATTTAATTCCTCAAGTATTGTGCGTTATAATCTTTCACGCTGCAATTGAACTATCTAATTAACCGAAGATTGTACGTTCCAATAGATCAATTATACAAAATCATTCCAAACTTATTGCTCTTATCTTCTTTATCTTTCCTTTTTCCTCAATCAATCATTTCGTGTACCATTAAATTCTTATTTTCTTCTTCACTCCTGTATTAGTTACTAACAACAACGTTTTATCGTGTGAATCATACAACGAATCCATCTAATGATTCAGGCTCATGGGACACAAGATCTTAAACAAACGATACACACAGAGCACATGTTTGCGTGTATTGTATACGATAATTCGGAAGTGGGGAGGAAGTAATTATTAGTGATGCCTCTCCTCTGTATATTAAAAAATCCCATTCATCATAAAATGGACGAATGACTCCTTTGTATTTTCATCAAACACACAGTCAATGAACCAAACAACCAATAAATAAATAAATAAATAATTAAACAAATTCATGAGGGAAATGAAAGAAATGTTCATTTTACCTAGCAAAAGAAGCTTGACCTCACTGGCAGCTCGTTCGCCATCAGCACGCAAATCCTTGTCAATTTTTTTGGACCTTTCGGCTGCGGCTTTGTCACCTGTGGTGCTCACGGCGCACCCCATCCTTTTATCTATTATCGATCCACTCTAAATATTTAAAGTAGCCACTTTAACAACACAATTCAATGTTAGATGATCAAATAATTATTGCGATGACACTTGTTGCAGGAGAAACGTGTGTATGTGTATGGGAACCGCCCGCTCTGCCGTTTTTTTTCTCAACGCCGCCACATGCACACGAAGCCAACGACAAAAATTTGTAACACCATGTACATATATATATATGTGTCTATATTCTATCTGTAATGATAATGAATTGTTATTATCTTGTTGTACATTAAAAAGTGATGTACATTGGAAAGTGTTTGAAATTTTATTAGTCTACCAAAGCAAATGACGGTTATATTTTTTCGAAGATACGAACTCGACGCGCCCACAATATCACTGGTGTGTGCGGTGCTTTACATTGACTTGCGCTGATGCGATTGTTTGTCTCGTTTTAGTACATTCACCTATCTCTGTCTCCCTTGTTCTCATGCGCATGAATTTTGAGCGGTGAATTTCGGTCACCGATCTTGTATATATGTATGTTTGTAATGGAGTCTCTCTTACTTGGAATGGATAGTGACATGCGATTGGTTGATTGTCGCAAGAGGGATGCATTTGGGAGGATAAAACAAGATGGACGTCGGCGTTGGGAATGTAGCGGGAATTTCCGAATGTTCTGTTGGATGTCTGGATGGTTCTCGATTGATTTGACATTTGTGTGAGTCATTAATTTATTTTTGGTGTTGACTGCATTGAGGAAAGAAAAAGTTTTGATTAACGAGTCTGTATTTTATGTATCTAATGTGAAATATTTATTTCATGATAATATGGAACTTAATTTAATGAATAATAAAACAAGCATATGTGAAATTGAATCTTGATTTATTGTAACTTATAAAGGATATTTTAGCAGTTATATCAATATTGTTACAAATCATTTTCAGGTATTAAAATTACCACCCTGTGACCAATAAAAAGCCCTGAACGAACTTGGGGGAGTTATAGCGGAAAAAATTATTAAACAAATACCTAACAGACAAAGTGCATGGTCCAAGTACAGGTGAAGGTGTGAGTATTACGTTACAATACGTTATCGAATTGAACTGTCTGATAATCTATAATCATCGTTCTGAATTGGTTATAAATACTGTTAATGATGTAAGTTATGCAGCTAATCGATTCGATATTTAAGAAGCATGTCACGAATTTATATTTTGATATTTTTTTTATATCACGTCAATAGCAAAAACTTTTGATCGTAAAGCTACAATAAATTTTGACATTATATTTATCGCTGCCTGAGAAAATTATCCTTCAACCTCTTCTTCACCAGCCTCCTCATCGTCAAAAGCTTCTTCATCATCAGCTGTCGCTTCCTGAAAATCAAATAATTTTATAAACATTTGGTGAATAAAGTTCGTATTATTTATTTTTATTCGTTTCTGTCATCATCATGTATGTTGTTATAACTATTGTGAAAATCAGTTTACCTGGTACTGTTGATACTCTGATACGAGATCATTCATGTTGCTTTCAGCTTCAGTGAATTCCATCTCATCCATGCCTTCGCCCGTGTACCAATGAAGGAAAGCCTTTCGTCGGAACATAGCGGTAAATTGTTCGCTGATTCGCTTGAAAATTTCTTGAATTGCCGTTGAATTTCCAATGAAAGTGGCTGACATTTTCAACCCCTTTGGTGGAATATCGCAAACTGCTACTTTCACATTGTTTGGTATCCATTCAACGAAGTAACTGGAGTTCTTATTTTGTACATTCAACATTTGTTCGTCAACTTCCTTCATCGACATACGACCACGGAAGAAAGCGCCCACCGTCAAATAACGTCCATGTCTTGGATCGCATGCTGTCATCATGTTTTTCGAGTCAAACATCTGTTTTGAATAATTCCCAACATGTATATTAGCTTATGTCCAATATTCTATTTATACTTATTGCATTGATAATTGTCATTGAATATTTACTTGTTGTGTAAGTTCTGGGACTGTAAGAGCTCGATATCCTTGACTCCCACGAGAAGTGAGTGGCGCGAAACCAGGCATGAAGAAATGAAGTCGGGGGAAGGGTACCATGTTCACTGCTAATTTACGAAGATCGGAGTTCAGCTGCCCGGGGAATCTCAGACACGTCGTTACACCAGACATTGTGAGCTAAATAATGCAATATTGGAATATATTATTATAGAAGAATGAATTAACCTTGATCGCTATGAATCATCGACTTACTGATACGAGATGATTGAGATCACCATACGTGGGTGACGTGAGTTTCAATGTCCTGAAGCAAATATCATAAAGTGCTTCATTGTCTATGCAAAATGTTTCATCAGTATTCTCTACCAATTGGTGTACTGACAACGTCGCATTGTAGGGTTCGACAACAGTGTCGGAAACCTAGAAGTAAAAAATAAATAAATAAAAAATTTGGTTCACACTTTCATCGGATTTCCATTTTTTACTCTTTCTCCCCACATACTTTTGGTGATGGGAAAACGCTAAAGGAGGCCATGATTCGATCTGGATATTCTTCACGGACTTTTGAAATGAGTAATGTGCCCATACCGGAGCCAGTTCCACCACCAAGTGAATGAGTTAGCTGGAAACCTTGAAGGCAATCGCAACCCTCTGCTTCTTTCCTCACAACATCAAGAACGGAATCAACGAGTTCAGCGCCCTCGGTGTAGTGTCCTTTAGCCCAGTTATTTCCTACATAAAAATTTCTATAAGTGAATTGTATTCATAATAATGTGAAACTAATTGCAATTATAATAAGAATTTGAATTATTTCCTTACCAGCACCACTCTGTCCGAAAACAAAGTTGTCTGGTCGAAATATTTGTCCCATTGGTCCACTGCGAATAGAGTCCATGGTTCCGGGTTCCAAATCCACGAGAATTGCGCGAGGAACATATTTATTGTCTGTGAATAATATTATTGGTTTTTAATATTAATTCATTTGGTGAATCTACGACTAATTCAATATCTACTGACGGCTTGCTTCGTTGTAGTAGACATCAATGCGTTCCAATTGGAGATCGTTGGTTCCACAATACATTCCATTTGGATCAATGCCATGCTCGTCGGAGATTATTTCCCAAAACTGTCGAAAAACATATAACATGTATTCGGTACCAACAACTAAATGCCTCATTGTTGTATACTTTTTTCACATTATTATCATCATTATAGGAACAGAGTAATTTGAAAGAAATAACCAGAACGACGAATGTACATCATCATGTATCGCAGTTTTTTTTTTTTTATAAATAATTTTTATTTTTAATGTTGAACATAATTGCGCTAATCATTTTATTCATTTACATTTGTTGCATAGATCAATTATCGTCGAGTAGAAAAAATCAATATAGTACTGTTAGAATATGTAGTATAGATGGTTATCCGTGTCTTAATGCCGCAGAGGAGCCCATCCTTAAAAAAAATCGATTTGCGGTCCTTTCGACACGAAAATTGTCTCGCATTTTCGAAAACGAAATGATTTTTTTCTTCTTAACGTTTAGCATTATACGATTCACCTTCTCTCTATTCCCTCAATTTAAACTAATGCCATGCTCCTACTCATTAATTATATTCTCGTTCATTATATTTCATACAATTTTTTTAATAGAAATAAGGTTTTTTCTACTCATGTTTTATAAAGTAGTTTCTATGAGTCATAATTATCAATTTTTT
The DNA here is from genome assembly GCA_958496275.1 of Zele albiditarsus. Lineage (NCBI taxonomy): Eukaryota > Metazoa > Arthropoda > Insecta > Hymenoptera > Braconidae > Zele > Zele albiditarsus. The sequence goes on along the minus strand of OY292411.1, from coordinate 13,926,615 downwards.
CTTCAGAAATCTTTATATGACACGTCTAAATATGTTCATAAACTTCACAATCAATTATCCGATTAGAATTTTCATTAATGCTTTCTTATAATAGCCCTAAAGCCTGAGACTAATAGATATAAAAATGATGATTGCGATAATAAATACTGAAGAAATCCAATTGTTCTGACATTGTTGGAAGACTGATTCTCCGAAGCAATGTCGAATCTTAACACCATTCTTATCTTTTTCTTCTTTTTTTTTTTTTTTTTCGATGTTCATTTTGTCTGTCTTGTCCGCATAGGGCGTGAAAATTGGACGCCATCGCGACAAAAATAAATTAACCGTAATCGCATATATAACATTGCTGTACAAAATGTATCTTGTGATGAACTATAAAAGGAAAAAAACCATCGAAGTGCACAAGTCCATAAAGAAAAATTGGAAAGTTTCGAAATAACATGTATAATATTCGTAAACAGGTAGAAGTGAAGAAACCGGTTTTTTTTTCTTCCCTCTGATACCTTATATGTACCTATGTATATGACCGTTGAAAGGATGGGCGAATATATATTTTATGGAATTAATTTTTATCTTACTAACCTTAGAACCAATTTGGTTGCCGCATTGACCTGCTTGAAGATGCACAATTTCCCTCATGATTATTTTGTAAAGTGGACAATTTATTAATTACTCAAGAGTCAATACAGTAACGCGGATTACACTTGATCGAAATGAGTTTGACTACTGAAACGCAATGGACTCGATACTTCGATCGTATGCTTTCATATGCACGCTGCTGCGTAGTGTACGTTAGTGTATATAGTATATACTATATACAATATATACCAGAAATACGTTATATTCAACTACCAATCACAGCTCAAGATATCTGTAAAATACAGGGGAGAAAGACATTATTTGCGTCATTTCCGCATCTGCGTAGTGAACGGCTTTCAAAGTGATGCCAATTTACAAACAAAAAGTCTCTAATTTACCAATCTGTGGAGGATTAAAAAATAGAAATAAGACAATGCAACAGATTATTTTGTTGAGGAAAAAATGGAAATATATTTTAGTTTATTTACATGAGAATATTAATCGTTAATTTGATGGGTCCACATTATTGATTTTATACATGTTGTATGTTAGGGACTTTTTACAATAGCAGTATACATCTCTGTGAGCTAAGAAAAAAAGGAAAAAAGATATATATATACTACGGCAAAACTGGTCACAATGATACTAAGTATGAGAAGTATGTGGTATCGTTTGCCAATTTTGCAAATAAAAATATGCTACGAAGCGGATATTTATAGGATTTTTCATCGCCGATTTAGATGTAAAAAATTGTTGACTTTTTTCACAATCTGCTTCTTTTAATATCCCTATCATTAATTGATAAATATTTCATCCATTACACATTTTGGTGTGAATGCACCAATTGAATTTAAATTGCAGGATGTGGTATTCGTTTAGGAATACTGTCTACAATAACGATAATGTTAATTAAAAAATGATTGAAAATTGTTGGAACAATTATTCCGTAATTACTATGGTCATAATATTCATGATATCTATTTCCGTAGGTGAACATGAATATAATTTCAACATAGACTGCGTGTTTGGAACATCAAGCTCGTACTCTTACCGGAAATGTGTATGAAACTTCACACTCAATTTAACTGTCACTTGGCGCGCGAAATTCTTTGTGTATAATTTATGTATTTAACCAAAAAAAATCATAACATAGTACTTGGTATTGAATTTATTTTGGAGAAGAATATACTTTTCCATTAACCGATGTGTTATTAGGGAAAAACGGAGACTGATTGATGAATTCGTTTCCAAAGTTTCGAAATGGACGAAAATGATTTTCCAGATCCTGATGAAGAATATGATTTAGTTCCAACAAATGATTACCAAACCTCAAAAAATGTTTCAGACGGTATCAACTTTGAATAGTTGCATTGTTTCGCATTTGTTTTCGATTGCAATAATACCATTGATATTCTAACCAACAATAATGAATAATTAGTTCATTTATATTACTTCTTTGCATTATTAGGTTCAAAAAGCAGAGTACTTGATAGTGGCTCAGTAAATACATCTCAACCGGTATCATCAGCTTCATCATCAAATTTAATCAACAATAAGTCAATATCAAATGGAAAAATTGTTAATGGAGATGATGATGGATTTCCAAATTTAATTGAGGATTTGCAATTTATTGAAAAAAATAGCAATGGGATTTCGAATAGTGATGCAACTAGCAAGACAATTGCAGTTGAAAAAGGCAAGAAACGAACATTTGATGAGCTCTTTGGCGATATCCGGGATCTCTTGAATGAAGATATACCAGGTGATGATTATGTCTAGCATATATATTAATTATTTTGTTATTAGTATCTGATTCGAAAAGTTTTGTTTCAGTTGAGATTGATGAAGTGCATGATGGCAAACGACCGAGATGGGATGAACCAAACAAGATTATTAGAGCAGTTCAACATGAGAGGAAAAAAATACTCGAGAAATATGAGACAGAGAGTACAAAGGATACCATTCAAGCCAGGTAACAGTTAACAGTTTATTTTCATACCTTGAAAGTAACTCTCTACATTGATGGATAAGAAATTCTTTCATAGCAGATAAAGTAGTATTATGAATCAAAACGTTTCTCATTGCTATTTCAATTTTCAATCTGTTCACTCTTTGTTCATTTGCTTAGTCAAAGGAGGGGTACGATATCATTGCGAGTGCCATCATGGAACTTTATTGCTGTCACTCGCAGCTCAGATTCTCAACGGTTGTATGTAAAAGTACGATCTGAAAATAAATTCAACACAACCAATTTGAGACCAACTACGGGATTACTCTCGGTTAATTATGAACAATTGAGAGAGGAGGCGGAAAAAATAGTAATGTGACAATTACATTCTATTTTAATATTTCATTGTGACTTCTACAATTTATTTTATAACAACAAAAATTTCTGCCTATAGAATTTAGAAAATGTCAAACGTGCCAGTTTACCAATTATCTCTTCTAACACAAAACGGAAAAATGAGGATGATGAATTGTGGGTCGATAAATATCGTCCGAAAACGTACATGGAACTTCTTTCAGATGAAACAGTGAATCGAGATTTTTTACGTTGGATGAAGTTGTGGGACAAAGTTGTATTTCACCGTGAATTAAAACCACGCAAGAGACCGGTGTCAACGAAACCATCGTTTGATAGAAGACCATTTGGCGGTAAACAAACAAACTATTCGATATTCATGACAAAAAAATTTGGCGCAAATGTTGTGGATTTTGAGACTGTGGACAATCGGGGTTTTCCTTTGCACAGGATTGCATTGATCAGTGGTCCACCTGGTCTCGGAAAAACCACACTCGCTCATATTGTCGCTAAACATGCAGGATACAATGTCGTTGATATTAATGCGAGTGATGATCGTGGTATTGATGCATTCAGGTAACAATTTCTCTATGATTATCGATGAAAATATAATTTTTTGACATTCATTTAATGATTTTTTTTTAAACAGACAGGCTTTACTATCTTCCACACAAATGAAATCAATAATGGGTGCTGACCCACGACCAAATTGCCTTGTTCTCGATGAAATTGATGGTGCACCAGCCGCATCGATTGATATACTGCTCAAATTCGTTCAGGGAAAATTACAACCGAAAGGAAAAAAGGCTAAAGATACACCTGGTAAAAACAGCGAATTTTGTAAGAGACCTATTGTATGCATTTGTAATGAGGCATACACTCCATCACTCAGGTATATATTCATTATTATTCACTGATATTAATGTGAGTAGAATCTTTGTTGCATTGGTGCGTCAAAATCGTTGACATAAAAATTAAAAGAAAATACATAATCTTATTTATTGTTCATTCAGACCATTGAGACAAGTGGCGTATTTGGTAAATGTGTCAAAAGTCAGTCCGGCGAATTTAACCGATCGGTTGATGACTATTGCACACAGAGAAAATATTAGAGTGTCTCAGGGCACAGTTTTACAATTGGCCGAACGGTCAGGATGTGATATTCGAGTTTGTCTTGGCGCACTGCAATACATGGGCAGAGATTTCGAAAATATCGATGCAAGTCTTGGGACAAAAGACACTCGCAAAGGGTTGTTCGAATCATGGCGACAAATATTACAAGTTCCAATGAAACGCAATGGACCTTTATCAGTTCGGGAGCGAGTCCAGGCAATTCTTAATTCTGCATACACAGGTTCGTACGTTGTGATTTTGTTTGTGGGTGTGTATCGTCACCTCGCATTGATGCAATTACTGTTATAGATAATTCCGACCGTGTGGCAATGGGTGTATTCGAAAATTATCCACCAAATTGTCATGAAAAAATGGATGAAATATCACAGTCTCTTGAGTGGTTCCAATTTTATGATAAAATAACAACTACTGTGATGACCAAAAACGATTGGCGAGTTATGCCATATTCAAATTTCGCATTTGTTTCATGGCATCTAGGATTTTCGAGACCGAAAAATCCAAAGTTATCGTTCCCTCAGGCACCAATTGAGGTGAAAAAATTGTATTATTTCATAATAACAATCCAAATTAGGTAGATCTTGATAATCTATAGGTAATAAATTACTCTTCCCTTTTTATATTCAGGCACAGCAAAAGTTGACTAAAAATATGGCTATAATAACATCCGCACAGAGGTCATGTGGCCGAGATGCTCAAACAATTATTCTCGATATTGCTCCATGTTTGTTTGAATTGTTGAATCCAAGATTGCGCGCAGTTGCTATCAATTTGTATTCATCAAAAGAAAAAATGGATTTAGAACGATTAATCAATGTAATGCTTGATCTGGGGCTCTGTTTTGTACAAGAGAAGAGTGAAGATGGCAGCGTTAATTATCACATTGATCCGTAAAATTTATTCAAATGATTCAGCTTTCAAACTCTAGAATGGTGATAAATTGAACTCTTATACTTAATATTTCCATTAATTTCTCTGTAGGAATTTGTTTGAGATCGGCCTATTTCCAAATTGCAAGACACGAAGAGGTTTATTTTACACAACGAAACAAATGGTTTCGCAAGAACTTGAAGTTGAACGCCTGAAGCGCGCAGCGATGGTTACTGGAATTGGAATAGAAAATCCAAAAAATAACGGAAAGAAAAGAGAAAATATCGAGAACAATAAGGCTGTCAAGTTATCTGATGTTGCTGAGAAAAATCTCCAGTCAAGTCATGCTAATGATTCAGTAAGTGATCGTGTTCAATCTGGGGTCAAAGTTTGGACAACGAATTCCTTATCTTTTCGAAAATATTTTCCATATTGCTTATTTATTTTTGTTCATCCCCTGTAGGGTATACGAGATTTTTTCAAAAAATTCAAATTACCACCAAAACAACAGCAAGATGCACCGGAAAAGACTGAAACTTATGGTGAAAAGACAAAACGAGTGCTTGATGAATATGGAGTATGGTTCAAATATAATGAAGGATATAGTAATGCAATTCGACGTAGAGTTAAAATGTCTGATCTATTGTAATGTCGTTCAACAATGTTAATAATGATAATAATAATAAATAGTGTAAATCATATAATTTATTCAACTGAATGTTTATCATAATTGATAAGAAATCATAGGGAATACCCTATATTTCTACATTTTAATATCACGTCAATGGTGAAGATAGTTTTGATCGATGGCCACAAAAAAAAATTTCGCGAAAAAAATTATAATAAAATTTCGGTAATTAGCCTTCAACCTCTTCCTCAATAACTTCTTCATCGTCAAATGCTTCTTCGTCATCAGCGGTAGCGTCCTGAAAATTAGTTGTTTGAAAACCCATTCATTTGAATTCTGTTTTTGTTATTAATCGTCATATAAGGGATCGAGACAATTACCTGATATTGTTGGTATTCTGATACAAGGTCATTCATGTTGCTCTCAGCTTCGGTAAATTCCATTTCGTCCATGCCCTCACCCGTATACCAATGAAGGAAAGCCTTTCGTCTGAACATGGCTGTGAATTGTTCGCTTATTCGTTTGAAAATTTCTTGGATTGCCGTCGAATTTCCGATGAAGGTTGACGACATTTTTAAGCCTTTTGGTGCGATGTCACAGACGGCGACTTTAACGTTATTCGGGATCCACTCAACAAAGTAGCTCGAATTTTTATTTTGAATATTCAACATTTGTTCGTCAACTTCCTTCATTGACATTTGTCCTCGGAAAATGGCTGCCACGGTCAAGTAACGTCCATGTCGTGGGTCACACGCCGCCATCATATTTTTCGCGTCAAACATCTGTGTCAAATAATTTAAATCAGTTTTAGGTGTTTCTGAATACTGGGTCCATATGAATTAGTTCTATCAGTAACTTTCATTCGATACTTACTTGTTGTGTCAGTTCTGAAACAGTCAGGGCACGGTATTGTTGGCAACCGCGTGCTGTAAGGGGAGCAAAGCCCGGCATAAAGAAGTGAAGTCGAGGGAAAGGCACCATGTTAACTGCTAATTTACGAAGATCAGCATTCAACTGTCCTGGGAATCGTAGACACGTCGTTACACCTGACATCGTTACCTAGATGATTCAATTTCAAGTTCATAATTGCAGGAAATTTAATTTTAATTCCATTTTTATGGAGCGCAGACTTACTGATACGAGATGATTGAGATCACCATATGTAGGTGATGTAAGTTTCAGTGTCCTGAAGCAAATGTCATAAAGGGCTTCATTGTCTATGCAGAAAGTTTCGTCTGTGTTCTCTACCAGTTGGTGCACTGACAGCGTCGCATTGTAGGGCTCAACAACTGTGTCGGACACCTAGAAATTGGAAAAATACATTAGTAACACACCTGACAGCAGTTTTTTTATTTTGGAGTTCTCTTTTTACATACTTTTGGTGATGGGACTACACTGAAGGAATTCATGATTCGATCTGGATATTCTTCACGGACTTTTGAGATGAGCAATGTGCCCATACCGGAGCCAGTTCCACCACCAAGTGAATGAGTTAGCTGGAAACCTTGAAGGCAATCGCAACCCTCTGCTTCTTTTCTCACAACGTCAAGAACAGCATCGACAAGTTCAGCGCCCTCGGTGTAGTGTCCTTTGGCCCAGTTGTTACCTGCACAAAAACAGTTCATATCCGTGATTATATCTATTAGCATGTGAAATCAATTTCAATAATGATATTCATTTCGATTATTTCCTTACCAGCGCCACTTTGTCCGAAAACGAAGTTGTCCGGTCGGAATATTTGTCCAATAGGTCCACTGCGGATGGAATCCATTGTTCCGGGTTCCAAATCCACGAGAATTGCTCGCGGCACATATTTCTGGCCTATAAATATTCATCTCGAATTTTAATAATGTATTAATCTTTGATATCAATTGAATATAATTTATATCTGTACTGACTGCTCGCTTCGTTGTAATATACGTCGATGCGCTCCAATTGAAGATCATTTGTTCCAACGTATTTGCCGCTTGGGTCAATGCCATGTTCATCGGATATTATTTCCCAAAACTGCAAACACAAGAAAAAAAATTCAATACAAGTATTGTCGATATTAATCGTTCCATTGTCATAATTCTTGGAAAGGAGCGGAAAAAAAATCATAACAATCCTACTCAAATTGAAGGACAAATAATATCATCCATTCTGCAGCCGTGTGTTCTGTGTCAATTGATAAATAATTCATGAACTTTCGAAACTAAAATCATCAAACCGTCACATCATAGCAGAGGAATTATCTTCGAGGATTGTTATTCATGTGATAAAAGAAAAATTAATAATGACATGAAGGGGGAAGTAAACCGTACCGGTTTTCCATTTAATAAAGCATATAGACATCACCGGGATTTCTATATCCCGAAATAACCGTTCACATTCGCCATCGCCATCTGAGTTCTCATCTCAACATATATATCCAGACATTGCGGTTATTTGAAGCACGTAGTCAGACCTTTTTTGATTTCGTTGCCGCATACCCACATATATATACATACGTACTACGTGAAATTTGTCCGCCATTGCGGTATGATTATTTTATCGCAATTATATATATATATATATATATATACACATATATATTGATAGCAATATAAAAAAAAATACAATTCTTTTATATCGATTACTTAATTCTTATCATTCCCAAAATTATATTTGTATTATTAACTCATAATATTAACCGAAATAATTTAATTTTCCTTTTTTTTCAACAATATACAGATCGTTCTCGTTTGAATTGTTATAAATGAAAAATTGATTTCCATACTAGAGATTCGGAATTAATTTCATATTGTTAATTGAAATGCAAAGTTAATTTCTTTTTTTTTTCACATCTATACGCAACGGCAATTTATTATTTTCTCATTGCTACAAGACAAAAAAAGAGAATAATTGTTATATTATTATTCGAAATATAAAATTAATCTCCTCCTTTCTTTTCGCTGGTTCTACGCTTGTTCTCTTGTTGGCTCGTTATAGGATTTATTACAGTTATGTACTTCGCGGAAGCATGGACGATTTTGAAATTGTAACGTTCTATTTATTATTTGAATTGTATATTTATGTGTATTTACCTTGGAACCAATTTGATTACCGCATTGGCCGGCTTGAAGATGTACGATTTCCCTCATATTTATTAAGGTGAAGTTGATGAACGGCGATAAAATGGAAGACGGTTAATTAATTATGTTTTGAGCTGCGACAAATGGACGCGGATACAGATTTGAGATGTCGACTTTGACGCTGTATCTACGACTGCGGAAAAGAGGACTGGCTGGAAGTAGCTGGAAGTATGTATTAGTATTTGCACGTTCTTATTGCCAAAGTGAACGTTGAGATGTAAAATGGACCAATCAAAGTATATTCAAACACAAACGTCACATCCGTACATGCGCGTTAGTGTTAAAAATAAAATATGGCGGACGGTTGTTGCCGCGCCTCTTTTCTTTAATTTTGAACGGGGTTGGCAGCCGTTCAAATTTTCAATCGGTAGTTATGTAAATTTTTTCTTATCGACCGAGATTTGCCGCATTGCGGCTAATAAGAAGGAGGGTTTGATTATTTATGGAACGGCCATTTGAAATTCCGAAATTCGATAACGTTGATAATATGAAAATGATGTTCATGACATTTTTTTCTCTTAGAGAGAAAATTTATCACTGCAATTTCATGTTGGCGAATATTTGTTTTTCATTTCAAGATTATCGTATTGTTCATGACGGGTCATTAATAAATAAGAATGACAATCTCAATAGTTATCAATGACAATAATTATTGAAATATATATTGTGGAAAACTTTATATATAATTACTGTATATAAAACGATTTATCATCACATGTATACAGAATATTAGAAAAAAATAAAGAACAGAAATAAATGTGAACGTTGCTTCACAATTATATATAATAATTTTAATCGTTACTCCATCCCGGTATTGCGGGCAACCAACCACGTCCGGTCACTGAAATAGATTAAATATAAAATAAATAAAAATTCAATTGTAAAATTATTCCATGCAAATGAAGAACAATGAGATATTATCTACCTCCTGCTGCATGATTTAATTGTACGCTTTCAGCTGGACTCAACTTGAGAATGGTATTGAGTACAGGAATCAGCCGAGTCCTTTCGTCACCATTTTTCAATGTTATGAACTAAAATAAATCATTAAAATGTATTTAAATTTGTATGTTTTCATATTCAAGGCTCTTCTGTTCTATTCTTCCTTCACTCATCTATTGGTATTCAGCCGAATTCGAATGAATGAAGTGGACGGAAACAAAATTATATATTCTATTGAGATGGAAAAATTCAACTTCGACCGTATACGATGTCACACTTATACTTAGGCGATATTTTCGATATTAGAATGAAATGATTACCTTCATCACTACGTTTTTTAAATACTCAAAATTATTAGCATGATGTTCCCTTTCAACACTGCGTTGCTGTCTGCGTATATCTTCTTTTAATAATTGATTCATCTGATTCAATTTTGCAACATCCCGCTCTGCATCAGCTAACAAAACAGTCAAATGTTTGACACGACGTTCACAAACTTCTAATTCAATACGATCAACTTTTGTTGGTAATGCTGCAGTTGGCACTGTGCTCTTCAGAATGTCATCAGCTGAGTTAAGTAATTCATCAAGGGGAATAAGTGAGTGCTTCCGCGGTTTTTCTGCATTGGAATTCCCCGGTGGATACGAATCCACGCTCTCTGAACCCTTTTTTTTTTCCAAAACAAAAACCAGAAAATTGACATTTGTTTAGAACAAAAGTTTCAAGAGAAATTAAATATATTTTGAATTAATTTGTATCAATTACCTCGCCGTCTTCTCGTTCCAATAAATACATTTCGTTACGTGTGTGATTATCATGTTCCAACGATTTTGCATCCATTGGTTTATCATTATTATTCTTTGTGTACGTCGATGAATTTATCATCGTTTGCAATTCCATCTGCAGATTCTCAATTTCACGTTGATGTCTCTCTTCCATTGAAGTTAATTCCAACTGTGGATAAGAAATATATAATATTAAAGTTACAAATATAGTAATTGTGCCTAATGATGAATTAAAAATAATGTTTTACACACTGCATGATTTTTTTGTAACCTTCCACGTTGTGTATCAAGTTCATCACGTAATTGTTCAATAGTTGTCAATTGTGATCGACACTGTTCTCTCAAGTTTGAATAATCTTGAGTAAGTGATGTCAATTTATTTCCAAGGTCGCGTGTGCTGTTGCGTGCAAAATTCCGCTCTTCTCTCGTTAATGTTAATTCATCGTTGAGAGTTTTGATTTCGTCACTGCAAGAACAAAAATACGAAGATTATGAATCAACGGATGGAAAATTAACTGAATTATTCAGTAATGTTATGAAAATCGACGATAATTACTTGCTGTGATCGAATTTTTCACGTAGTTGACTCAATTCTGAACGCAAATGATTCAAATCCGCTTCAACTTCATTAATACTTCTACCATTCAATCCCGATTCCTTATTTTGACTTTGTTTTGTCCTCAATACACTCTGTGCTCTTAATTTATATCCCTCATATTCAGTTTTCAAAGCATCCATATCGTCTGATGCACTCTGAATTAATCCATTCAATCTGGATATCTCTAACTGTAAGATATCTATCTGCAATAATAAGATTTATTTCCATATCTATTGTAATATTTATGAATGAAATGACAATCTTAGTATTTATTTACTTGATGAGCGTGACTTTTACTCTGCAATTCCATCTCGTTGATAATTTTTTTCTTCTCAGCCACAAGTGACACTGATTCATTCGATAATTTATCAGTATTCAATTTAATCGCTTTCATAGCATCTATCAAAGTTTCTTTTTCATTTGTAATTTGTGCGATTTCTTGTCTCAAATCACATATTTCCGCTTTCAAATTCTCATTTTTTTCACCTAATGTAATTAATTGATTATTTTTTGCCAAACAACTGTCTCTAATCTCGCTCAATTGTTTTTCTAAATCAGATATAATTTGACACTGTTCTTTCACAGTTCCTTCGAGAGTTGAGCATCTTGACGACTCGTCATTCAATTTCATTTTTAAGTCGTCGATACTTTTCTATAAAGATAAAATTATCATGAAAAACTAAAATTCATTAATGAATACATTATATAAATTTTGGAGTACTTACTTCATAATTATCCACTTCCAAAAAAAGAACATTATTACTCGAACATTCCTGTTTCGCTGTGTCTAATTGAGTTTGAGTATTCTTATGCGATTGAATTTCGCTTTCCAATTTCATTCTCATTTGCTCATAATCTTTTTCGCGTTGTTCCCGAATTACTGTCTCAGCTTTTGTTGCTTGCTCCAATGTTTTCAATAAGCTGTGATTTTTTTTTAATGCAACTTTCAATTCAGAGATTTCTTTCACACGATTTTCTAATTCATTAGTGATTTGACCAACATTTTCTTTCAGATCATAATGAGATTGTTTAAGTGTTGCATTTTCTACAACCACTGTTTCTAAATTTTTTATCAATTTTTTATTCTCATTTTTCTGTTGCTCTAAATTATCTTGAAGCTTATCATATTCTGATTGTATAGTCTGCCAAGTATGATAAATATAATAGTTTGTTATTGTATTTATATATAAATGTCACAATTAATTATGAATATATTTCATACCTGCAATTTTTTAATGTTATCAGATATTTGTGATATTTTCTTTTGTACCTCTTCCTTCTCTGCTATGGCTTTATTCCTTTCCGATTCTGACGACCGTAATTCGTCAGTTAGATCACTCACTTTCTTTTTTAGTTTAACTGCGAATCCCCTCAACTAAAATAAGGAAATGAATTAATGAAACAGATACATATGCTTTTAAAAAGTCACCCTGCACCAAAAATAGTGTTTACGACTTCGATCACGTATATCTCGAGAACCAATTGACCGATTTTAACCCTTAACTAGTGAATTCAAACGAGAAAACGGCGTGTAATCGAAATGTCTCACGGAAAAAAACAATTCACAATAGTATACAGTCGAATAACTATATATCAAATGTCTTACTTTATTGTAACGCTCCTCAATATCTTCTTTTTGATCTGATTTTGATTGTGCATCTTGATCAGTTGATGTTGAATTTGTCAACTGTAAAAATTAATTCCGAAATCATCATGAAATAAAAATAAATAACTGCTATCTATTTTTAACTAGAATATATTTAATGTCTATACAAACAAATTATATTTACCGTGGGAGTTACAGTCTCATCTTTATCAGTTTCAGAATTCATTTTTTTTCCTTGAATTGTTTTCCGCAATAATTAAAAATATTATTTGATTTATTGCTTACATCCAAACTCAATACTCATCACATTTCGTATTCAAAATATGCAGATCTTCCATTCATGTATGTACTAGTATTGGTAATAATTGAATAATTTCGACAGTGGTTTTATTTTCTTCGCACTGTCAATGTACAAAATCAGCTGATGCTGACGTATACATAGCCTATAATATACGATTGTATACATTTGAACCATACAAAAAGATGCATTGACACCTAACCGCCCACGTGAACCTGTTGGTAAAAACGAATTAATTTGAGCAATAAAATGTGTCATTTACCGATTGAAATTATTTGTGGCGATCGGGTCGTTTCTTCATTTGAATATGCAGTACACTGATGTTCTATATTCTTTCGATGCAAATTTCTTCGTGGACTGACTGCATTTTGTCGTCAGTCATAGGGTTATCTGTTATTTTAATTTATGACACATAAACTCAACGTTGTCGCCAATTCCTTTTGTTTTTCATTTCATGAACATAAACATGTATTACCGATTAGAATTCGGTGGGAATCGATCCTGCTTCTATCAATTCAAGTGGCGAATCGATTAAAACAAGTCGATCTCATCGACAATTGATCTCGAATCGTGGAACAGGGTAAGACGCGGAACACTCTGAAATAATATGGGTGTACACTAATTACTGATCACGTACTGTATGCAAAATGATTTTTTTGTATTTATTATTATAATATTATAGATAGTGTTGCAATTAGTTCGCTTTCATAAAAAATTTAACCTCAGTTATTTTTATTTCAGATATTCGTATAAATATTGATTGCATATCATATTGTGAATAAATTTATTTCTACACGTTTAAAGAGAATTATGAATGGCAATATAATTCATTGCACATAAATATTCTTATCATCTCTACGCTTAATTTGTAATTTAAAATATTGAATACTCCAATATTTACAAGTAAAATACTGTCACAATGATATTACTTATCAAGAATATAAAATATATTAATGGTGTAAGGGTGAGTCGATGAATTTCAAGCGTTGCAAACTTTTTCTACACTTAATTCAAAAGTAATATATCAAATTTTTGCGCAAGCGCCAAATTGATTTATCACAATGTTTGTTTATTCCATCACGGTCATTTGAAATATAATTTATTGAACATAAAATGTATGATGATTTTATTTCAGGTCAGTCGCCACGGTAGAAGATCAATTTTTAATACAGTACCAAAATGCAATGATGATTATGAATTTATTCAACGGAGTAAACTGCCAACAATGTATTTTCAACGATCATTACCACGATTACCAATTCCAAAATTGGAGGATAGTTGTCGTAGATATTTGAAAGCACAACAACCAATATTAACATCAACAGAATGGGATCGGACATCAAAGAATGTCGCTGAATTTTTAGCTAATAATGGACCACAGTTGCATAAACAACTAACTGATCAGGATTTGAGAAATAAACATACGAGTTACATTACTGATCTGTGGTTCGATATGTATCTGCGTGATAGGAAGCCATTACCAATCAATTACAACCCACATTTAGTTTTTATTCAAGAAACCAATGCACAATATAATGAGCCACTTGTAAAAGGCACAAATCTTCTCATCTCGTCAGCGAGATTTATGAAATCATTGAGAGCGGGGATACTTGATCCCGAAATATTTCATATGGATCCAAAAAAATCGGATACAGATTTCTTTAGAATGTTTATGCGACTTCTACCAACCAGTATTGCTACTTATGGCGCTTATATCTTCCAAGTAATGATCACATCATTGAAGAGATTAGATTCTCTGAATAATTCATTAAGATATTTATTTTATTTTTGAATTTTTTGGGTGAGAATTGTGAAAAACAACTGAAACTAATTCAATTCTGATTCTAGGCATTTCCACTCGATATGTCACAATTTCTGAATTTATTTGGCACGGCGCGCATTCCAAATATTGAAAAAGATACTCTTTTTCATGATAACAACAGTCGACATATTGTGATCATGCGTAAAGGACACTTTTACTCCATGGATCTTTTAGACATGCATGGAAAAATTCGTTCACCCATAGAAATCGCCACATGTTTAAATACAATCATCAATGATCCAAGAGAACCTAATCCATACCCCGTTGGAATGTTGACAGCTACTAATCGTGATAAATGGGCAGAAGCGCGTAAACATTTATCAAATATTGGAAATGATAATGTATTTCGAAAAATTGATAGCGCTGCTTTCATTTTCATTATTGATGACGATTGTGTTGCGACAGATTATCATAAATTGTTACGATTATTTATGCATAGTGATGGCAAAAATCGATGGTTCGATAAATCATTTTCATTGATAATGTCTGGTGATGGTGTTGCGGGGATAAATTTCGAACATTCTTGGGGTGATGGTGTTGCCGTTCTGCGTTATTTCAAGGTATTTAAATATTTCGTAGAATAAAATATTTTATTAATCTATAATAACAATAATACCCATAAAATCTAATTGTTCTTAAAAGATTATTGACAATTTCAGGATTTGAAACATGATATAACAAACAATCCACGATTTCATCCAGACAATGTCCCTGCAGTTCTCAATGATCCGTTATCGATTGAAAAATTGGAATTTATTGTTGACGATGTAACGAAACAAACTATCAACCGCGTTCATAATGAATATCAGGAATGGACGTTGAATCAATTGACTGTCGATTATTTGATATGTGAGGAGTTTGGCAAGAAAGAGTGTAAAAAATTCGGTATTAGTCCTGATGCCGTTATGCAACTTGCATTTCAATTGGCATTGTATAAATCTGAAAAACGGGCGGTGGCAACTTATGAATCTTGCAGCACTTCCGCTTTTAGGCATGGTCGAACGGAAACAATTAGATCGTGTACGAATGAAACAAAAGCCTTGTGTTCGGCCATTGTTGAACAAGGTCCATCCAATATTCGTGATACTGAATTGAAGAAATTAATGATTGAATGCAGTAAAGCTCACAATATTCTTACTAAGGAAGCCGCGATGGGTAGTTATTAATATTGTTATTTGAAACTCCAGATGAAGCTTGGTGTAACCGGACAAAATTGAAGTGATTTTTGCTTATTTTAATTTCCCCAGGACAAGGATTCGATAGACATCTATTCGCATTGAAAGAGCAATGGAAAAAATCAGTGGACAAAGATGACATACCAGCAATATTTGCAGACCCAGCTTTTGCAAAAATTAATCACAATATTCTGTCAACTTCAACACTGTCGAGTCCAGAAGTGTTGGCTGGTGGTTTTGGTCCGGTCGTAGATGATGGCTATGGAATTGCGTAATTGAATAATTGATTATTCACATTTTAGTTTATCGTTATTTAGTTTTTTTTTGGTTGATCTCATTTTTATTTACAGATACATGATCCAAGATCACAAGCTGGGGTCGGTGGTAACGAGCTACCGTCAACATCGCGATGCAACAGATTATGTTGGATATTTAGAGTCTTCTTTTGATGATATTCGTAGAATATTGAAAGGTAAATAAGTCTTAGCTAATCAACATCATGATGCTTTCAGATGATTACGTATTACATATATATATATATATTTCTTGCTTTTCGTATTCTCTATAAGTATTATTTTCATTGTCTATTGTTACCAATATATTGTTAATTGATCTAAGAACTTCAAAACCGATTTTTATATATCTATATTTTCAATAATGAATTGTGCAATAATGGCTTTGGACTTTAATTTTATTGTTATTAATTTCCATGGATATCATATGGGGGAATAAAGAACAAATTTCTCTTTTTAATGACCACCATTGCAGAACTTTGAATTAGAAATGATTGCTTGTATGATTGTGGTGTGAATGCGAGAGTATGTATATACATAGTAAATTCGGCTTCAATGAATTCATATACCAGAGATTGTTGATCTTTTAAATACAATTTTATACAACATTAAACATTGGAATATTTATATATATCTTTTATATATTGAACTTCAATTATTATCATTATCATCATCATATTCAATATACAATATAATGGATGGGAATTGGCGCAAAATGATGATAATAATACTTTCCCTCGAATGTTTAGTTCTATTGTAAATAATATGCGCCATTTGTTTCCTCACAATCTTTCAGCTTGGTGTGCACATGAAAGTTTATTGTTGGAAGTTTTGGTATTTTCTCCAATTGTTGGCAATCTTCATACATTGTTTCCATCGATTTACATTTTGGAAGTCTGAAATTAAATGGAGAAATAAAAACACTAATTAGATTCAACGGGTCTCAGTAATTTTCGGGCAGGGGAATTAATATAATGTTTAACATCACCGTATAAATGCCAACAATCAAGCCAAAGAGACCAATTGCAGAGCCGAAAATTTCGACGATGAGGACTTTAACAAATAATGAAGAATTAGCTGCATCAGCCAATGCGGCACCAGAACCAACGATTCCCACAGCTATTCCACAAAATAGATTCACAAAACCAACGGATATACCCGAACCAAATATCAAATATCCTGCCAGCCAATTGGATTCTAAATATTTTCGATCTGCCATAGCTTTTTCCCATTGAAAGTGTGTAACATTACCAGATAAAACGATAGCTGTTATCAAACCATAAATAGCAACAGCTTCGCAGAAAATAATTGAAATTAAATTTTTAGTCTTGATCCGTGGTGTTTTTACACCACCACCAATAATTGATGTTCCAGTTGTGTGAATACCGCTGAAAAATTTGGATAGCTGTATTATTTAATATATATATATTTTTTTATTGTATTTCCATTTAAGTTTCGGCGTTTACTCTATTATCATTCCACCCCAACGATGAGAGATACTCACAGTGCAGCACCAACAACTGATAGAGCTACAGACAATGCAGTACCCACTACAGCCCACATATAGGGCGATGCATTTTCCAAGAACCTGACAGCAATTATTTATACATTTAAAATATTTTAAAAAATTAATACATCATACAACATAGCGATAGAGTATACCTACCAACTCAAACTAACTTTCTCCCCTTTTCCAGTTAATACATGATATAAGACTGGAATTGAATATGAACACAGTGTGAGTTGATGATTTGTCATAAGTGATTTATTATAAAATACCTATATTTTCATACAGGAGAAAAAAAATAATTAGCTGAAAACTAACCTAATATTGTGATGGTGGCGGTGGCTGTGCCAGCAAAAGTATATCCTAACATGTACCGCATTGTAATGATTTTTGACAAAGTTCACTGATTGAAGACGTGCCTGTTAGAGCCCTAAAAAAATATACACATATACAAATACTCAAACTTTATGCTTCGGATATCGAATATATTTATTGGACCATTCAATAAGGATATATAATCGGATGAATAGTAATGTGATGCTTTTCCGAGTACTTACCAAATTTCGTGCACCGGGGAAGGCTCCAATTTGCCTCCTATTTGTATTAATAGACAATTTATCACTAGTTAATATTTACAGGATTCAATACAAATTTTTGATGTTCACACCCCGTAATACTGTCATGTGACGAAGTGCGAAGGCACGAGAGTGAAAGACATATGATTTTATTGATGATAAAGCAGTGAACTTTTCAATTATTTTATCGACATGTTTGTATGAATCGGTTATGGCACATATGAAAATGGAGGTGGCGCTTGCAGTATTTTTTGAATTTGTTCGTCTTTCAAAATTTAATTTCGATTAACAGAATCTATAATTGACTTTCATAATCCCCAATCAACAACTGCGCAATTATTTCCTTATTTTTTTAGACATCTTACTGATTGTGACGATATTTATTGTGGCCTTTCTTTTTCATTTGAAGGTGCATATACAGGATTCTTTACGCCGTTCAATGCCCAATCACGAAAGAGCATGAAATCGGCGCAACCGGCGCCATAAATGCGATTATGGATGCATTTTCGTTAACATGGAGTGGATGCATTGATGAGATAAAATTAATTCACATCGTTACAATATAATAGTATTAATGATATATAGAAGAAATAATATTTAATATTATGGAGCTTCAATTTCTAACCTGTCCACAATTAATGTCAGATGATGTATTGCGTGATATATTAAAGGATGTTGGTATATTTGAGGTTATGGGTGAAGTATATTCGATATGTAGTTGATATAGTGGTTTTCTATTCTTAAATATTTTTTTTGTTCTTTATTTGTTTCTTTCAGAGATGCATTGAATTGTCAGGTTTCAAATCGATGGATAAGATTGAATTAATAGAAATTTTTAAACGTGTTGCATTACCATTGCCTCAACGGATTTATAATGAAGAACGGTTATTGGGAAGAAGAATGCAAAGTTTGAGATTATCACGAAACATTTCGGTTGTTAACTACGATGAGAATGTTAATTCTAAGTATAAACAAATACATGTGTCATTACCTATTTTATATAGTTGATGGCATGAGTTTTATTTGTATGGCCATTTTATTTTCACAGTACCGGAACTACTGGAGTATCTGATAATAATACAAAGTCTTCTGAGAGTTCAATGAGAAGTCACAGTAATCGATTGAAATCGCCGATAAATGATTCTAAAGTATCAGAGAAGAGAATTCGGCTTTCTAGCACAGATAAATCGGAAGCTCATGTGGATGATTCGCATGATATAAAAAGAAAAAGCGAGGTATTCACTCGAATAAATAAATTTCCGAGTGCCGGAATTTATGTTCAGTTTTCTTCTCTACCCGAATTGATTGTTAAAAGTATGATTAATTTTTCTAGGTATCGCCGCAAACAGATTCGAAAAAGCGGCAAAAAATTACATGGCCTTAATTTTGAGGAAAATTATCGACCAGTTGATTCGATCATTGTCTTTCTTCAATACAGATTTTTTACCTCATTCTTATTGCTTCCCAATTAGTTTATAATTGTTGAAGTTAGATCGTAAACATATAACAAAAACTTATTGAAAGAATTGAAACAATCATGTGAAAATTTCATACGAATGACTATGTGAATATTGTATGGTACACTTAAAGACAACTATTGAGGATGTGATAAATATTATTTGTACATTTCAATTTATCCGTATCAGTTATTTTTATTATAATTTATAATAATCATATCAACAGTAATTACAAAACATGTTACATTGAAATTTTATTTATCATTTTTTTTTTCCGTGTAAGGTATAGGGAAGTTAATTTTTGTTCCAAACTGGCAAGCCAGTGCTAACAAGCACTAAATCTAGGCATCATAATGAATACAATTTTTATTTTTCCGAACATGAAATGTTTCCATTTTTTTCTATACACTTATTTATTATTGAAACACATACGTTGGGCAATATTCATGTATAAGAAAATGCAAAATAAAATACGGTGTATAACTAATAATTATCGTATTGGCATATTCAAATACTTTAATGGCACAAAATAACAGATTGGAAGCATGAATTAATAAGAGAAGATTGTAATGATACAAATAACGGGGCTCCATAAATGAAAATACGATAATTTTCTCCTTCACTCTTTTTTTTTTCATCCACTAAACCGTTATTTCTTGTTTTATCATGCTACATATGACACTTTAAAGAGTTTTCTTTTTCATTACGATCCATGATTCACGACCGAGTGAATTAATTTCATCCGTAGTATTGGTTTTATGACGTAGTATTTATATCACAAATCTTGATGTTATTTATATATATATTCAGAAGTTGTGATTCTTTTTCTGGTATTCTCTCGTTTAATATATTGACTCTAGAGGATACGATGCATTCCGATGCATTTTTACTTGATCTTGTTTATTAAACAGGTGTTTCATGGTCAGTCTCTTCAATCCTTCCCAATCGCCATGCATTTGGGTCGCCGGCGGCTATCAATAAAATTATAACCAGTTTTTGAATTGAAAATTTATGTTTTATTATGTATATGGATTAATGCATAGATGGAAGAAGTTTTGATGATTGATAATAGAAGAAATACGGACGGTAAAGAAAATGACGAAATGTATTCAGAGGAGAGATGCTCTGCGAGACATACACCATAACGAAAAAGAAAAAAAAAAGAAAAAAAGATGTAATGTACGCGGTGATGGTGATAATAATGATGGCGATGGTGATTATGATAATAATATAATTTTATGATAGATAGTCCTTTGATCCTTCATTTTCTGTTACTATGTAATGAACTTTTTTATTTGTGTAATTGGGAATTCGCCCGGAAATAATGTTATATTTTTTTCTACTATTTTCCGATTCAATGTAATTATTTGGACAAACATATTAAATTTGTGAGATCCGAATAATGTTATCTAATACTGGATTATGAGATATTAATTGTTATATTCAACCGCGTAAACTTACCACAATAATAGTATCTAATCCTAGGCAAACCTAGGCAAATAAAAAACAAGAATAATGTCATTAAAATAAGTCTATACCCATTCAAAATGATTCACTTTCAACCGTAAATTTTTAATTAACTTTGATAAAATATCAAGAATGTCATAAGAAATTCTATTCAAGAATTGCAGAAACATTTAGCATAACGAGAGAGCAATAGTTCAAGCGTTTCTGCACACACTCAAGCCTGTTATTTTTCTTTTCTAATTTTTTTGCGCACTTGTGCTTAAACAAATTTCATAATTCCATTAATTATCATTAAAAATATAATATAGCAGCGTTAAGGTTTCGAATAAATTACAAGATTGGAGTGAATGTAAAACTTACGTGCGGGTTTCCAAGCCCTTTTTTTAGTTACGTTTTTTTTTTCTTTTTACATAGATACAACAAACAGAGATAATAAAAGAGTGAGTTGAGGAGAGTATGGTAAATAGGAAGGTTTTATTGAAAATTATTACGAATAGTGTTAACATCATAAAAAGATAAATATACAAAGAAATAAAGTAAACAGAGAAATGAAGAAATATATAACAGAAAGAAATGATAAATATATAAGAGGAATTGGAATAACTCACCTGGATAACATGACCGGGAAGAAAAGAACGGATGGAGTAACCCTGTGGCATTGGTGTATGCACTTTACACACAGCAGATGTACATATTGATGGTACCGAATATTAATTCGAGATACGGGAAGTGGTGTGGGCAGCATTATTAAGGAACAATGGAATTCGAGCGTGAGGATTCTGATTCCGAAGAATTAGGATCAATCCTTTCAGGATATAGTGGAAGTACATAAGGCGCGTGAAGGTGGTTTAGGTGATGCAGTGCGTTGTTCAACACATCGGGGCTCGTATACAGCAGCGGCACTCTCTCCTCTACCCAAACCAAAATCAAAAAAAATACCAACGAAATTATAAATATGACAATGAATGATTTTGATTTAATACACAATGTGATGACGTATATATCACTATATATGCAGGATGATAAAACAATTCAAATGATTAATGATAATAATAATTAAATAATTAAATAAAGTAGAAATGAAGAACAAATGTTGATTTACAAAAACAACTTTGAATTGATGCTATACACGAGAAATAACAAAAAATTAATAGATAATTATTCATATACGTGATTTTAAAATGAAGCAACAATTGCATGTGTAAAGCTACTTGAAGATTTTTTTAATTATAGGTGATTTGGAGAGGTCATGCGGTCAGTTATTATTTTCTCTTTTTGTTTCTTTATGTGGAAATCGTGCAAACATATATAATTTATATAGCTGCGATTACATATTGAGAAATAAATCTATGTGCTTTTGCAAATCAAAATTGGTGTGACCATTTGGTGTGAGATATATATATATATTATGTTTGTATATATATATAGATATTTGAAAAGTTGACTATGCTACTGGTAACATTTAATTTTTTTCAAGAAAAACACCATCGAATTGAACGTGAAGAAAGATTTCTTTTGTTTAAATTAAAATTCCGAATTTGTTTACCTTGGAGTTGACGACTTATCAGTGCAGTTATGCCGTGGCTGTCTCCCGTTTTTTTTACAACGAAGAGTTTGGTTTCAGGATCATTTTCGATGTTTCCCACACCGCCAAGTCCGACAACTTGTCCATTTTGATGTTGATGACCACTGGCTGCCATTGTTTCGCTCACCTAAGTATGCAATTAATTATTTTGACATCGAAATTTCATTTTGATTTCAAAAATGGCCTTCGAAAAGACTATTATGTATGCTAATCGTTTCATTCCGTATGGGGCTGCCACTTACATTGAAGAACAACGTTCTTGTTATTCCAATTACTTTTCTATCCATAATCAATTTTACTCAATTCATTTTCAAATACCTGCATCAATTTTTTCACGACATCCCGACCCAATATATGATCAAAAACAGCTTGTAAAAATTGATCCGTCATAATACTCAATTTTAATTTGTCTCTGTGCCAAAGCAATATTCTCGATTCCTCCATTGCTGTTATAGATACCTGTAAAGAATTTTGCGCCATAATTCTATTTGATAAATCCCATTGATTTAACTTTCAGCAATGATTTATTGAATTTTCATACTTGAAAATATTCATCTGTTGATACACCAAACCATTCTGGTGAATCGAGAAATTGATGTGGGAAGACAATATGTAGTGCTCTGCCATTTTGTGATACCACTAATCTGCAATTATTAAATGCCAATTTGAAAATGCGAATCATTCTTTTCTCCATTCCATCCTTTAAATATACGATAAACTCACTTTCCAGACAACACTAATGACAGTGAGTCAACTTTAGTTACTTTCTCTTGTGCATAAACTTCTTGGTACTTCAATTGCCTTATAGCTTTCATACAGTTTAATACTTTTTTGAATTGATGTCGTGAAACTCTGAGCGGTTGGAATACAGCTGCATATACCTTCAAATAATGGAGTAAATGAATGGATTACAAATGTCAAATCATCATTGTATGGAATAATGTTGAGGCGGGTGAGGTAAATAGAAAAGAAATAGTACTTTACCTCTTCAATTTCTCGTGAAAATTTGACAGGTCGCAATCGATATAGTAATGTACACACATGGACAAAATTAATTGCAACAAAAAGTCCGTTCCACAATGCAGCGTCCAACCAACATGCTATTGTCCATCCCCACAATGCAAGGAATGCACATCCAACCAATAATGTGCATCTCAAATATAATACACCATGAATGCCGCTTGGAGCTAAATGCGACAACAAAAAAAAGGCATTCGCCAATTGAAAGTATATATGATTGACATATATTCCATGATAGGGCTGGCATGTTAGAGCTCCGTTTAAAAATGTTGGAGGCACTATTGGTTGAAATGGATAGGCAGATTCATGGCTAACAACCGACAATCCTGTATCTGTTACTCAAAAGAAAATCAATTGATTAAAAAACAAAGTTACATATTCCATCAATTTTCGTTGAAAAAGAAAACGTTGTAGGATTAAAATTTTCTACCTAGACTCGCACTGGAAGTCATATTTCTGCATTTATGGTCAGTATTGTCCGATGTCGACAAAATGTTTTGCGATGCCCCGGCATTTTGTGAAATATTTGGTACAGCAACATCAGTTAAATTGGCATTCACATTTAAATGACAACAACATAGAATAACAAATGATGATATTGATATACCACAGCCTTTTCGGCATCCTATTGGATCAAAACGCATCCACATCCCCGCATCAGGAATCCTGATTAATCGCCGCACCAGTTATTTTTGTTGTTTTCCCAATTTCTCACCAATTATATTTCGGGTTATGTATGGCACTTCAATGCTCAATATTTATCAAGGATGGTTATCAATGTACACACGATATAGATTATATACGTCGACAGTTGTCACATTCCATATACGATTGCTATCCGGCAATGATATCGTAGTGATACAATTGTGCTTGACTTTCAACAACATTACACACGCAATTCATATTACTGCATTATTCATTTCCCTGAAATGATAATTCATTATTATTAGATTCGAATATACATGGATACATAGCTATATCTACACAAACGTATATCTATGAATATATATATATATTAATAATCTTATGAATAAGTAATGGATTCAATTCTCCGATAATTCATTTGGTGTTAACGCATAACTAGTAATAGAGTTGATTAACAAATTGCCAATTTCAATATTAATTAAATAAAATTTGTTATTCGAATCGATAAAATTACATAGTTACGTACGAAAATTAATGATTAAAAAATGGAGCGCCCACCATGAAAATTGCGCGTGCTTGATAAAACGCCGTTTACACAAAATATCTTGTTAATTTTTTGTAGTGGCACTTTTTTCATAATATTTTATCAGGTATTTGTGCTGTCGATTTTCTGTAATTGAATTGATTTTTCAATCGATATACTGCTTCATTGTGTAAAGAAACTGACAGGTGAATTAAACTCCATAATTCACACGGTGTATGAACAAATGGATACGATTAATACTGTATATGTTTGTTCAAACGTATCATCGTGGAAATAATAATCATAATAGTGATATATTGAGATTAAACGGAACAATTATTTAAGGCTGTCGATTTAGATATATATATATTTCCGTGCGAATATGAAGAAAGATCAGAGATCACTCGGACACAATTGGTAATGGAGTGTTACCGTTTATTGTAAATCATTGTTAAAACTTATAGGCAGACATACAGCTGCCGAAAACTATATTGTGACTCCTTTTCCTAGACAGGGAAAACTGATTCGGTCCTTTGACTCTCTTCCTACCTTTCGTGACCCACATGGATATTAAGGCGGATATCCACCTACGCGTGCGCTATTTTCTGTTTCGCCAAATATGTGCATTGATAGAATCACTCCTTTCCTGTTGATAAGGAATGAAGATTATATATTTTTTTTTATTGTTCGCGTGGTTCACAAAGTGCGATGTCAATTATAGGTAAATTGTTATCAGCATTACGTCAACAATTATCAACGAGATTGCGATTATATAAGTGCAATTTTTTATATGCCGGGTCGTAACCGGTACACTTACATATATAACAAAAACCTTTTTTTATTGTAATTGACAGTCATATTAATGAAGTGGCCTAAAACCGAATTTCCATGTTAAAATTTATGCTTAAATACTGATTTTCTTTTCGAAGGAATCCCGAACATACTTTGTCTGAGAATTAATAAGAAAATGTTTAACACAACCAATTTATTTATTTTTTCGAAGAGGATAACAATTGCCCATAGACTGAGTCTTCGAATAATGATACCCCTTAACAAAGTATCACCTGCTAGTGTACTGAAATTTCATTTCAAGAAGAAGATTTATATATATATACATATATAGATATTATTCGTGGATTTTATCATATTTAATATGATTCTTGAAATTATTTGCAATTTCCTTCAATTGTTCCAATCCATTTTCGAGCGATTTTCGTGTTTCTGCTTTCGTAGTAGGATCGCCTGCACTCAATAATTCAAGGACCGAATCTAAAAAATAAATGACGGGAGAAAACACCACATTATATGGTTATTTCTAGTCTTGATAAATATAGGGCGATAAAAATTACGTACCATGATATTGCGAAAGCATTGTTGCGGTTGATTGAATTAAATGTGGTTGGAGAAATGCAAGTACTGATGACACATGTCTGCCAGACATGTGAAGAGCACATTGTGTTGCGGCGGTAAATAAAATACTTGTGATTAAATGTAGTGCCAGCGCTGGATCTTGTGTTGCATTTAATTGTTCAATTAGTGCTTGTCTGTGACTGAGTATTAATGTTTTTTCGCGTTTTTTATCAAATTTTTTCAGAACTAAACAACAAGCAGCCATAGCCGCATCAACAACATTCAAAAATTCATCCAATGAACCTTTTGCTATAGCTTGATTAGCATTATTTAAAGGATCTCGCACATCATTTGGAAGATCATGAATTATTTTTTGTCGCGTTTCAACAGTAATATTACTTGGACACTGCATAATATTTTGTTGCGCTGCCAATTTAATCAATTCATTTATAAAATCCCCACCCAATGTCTTCATCAAATATTTTGATAATGCAAGAATTGATTCTTTACTTTGTATACATTTGATACCTTTCTCAAATATTTTAGTATTAGTGACCAACACATTCAATCGCTCTTCAACTTCATTTAGATTAGGTGTTTTACTTGTTTGCGCCAATTGTTCAGCCAGTGATAGTGCTAATTTATTTAGTTTTGGTTGCAAATGGTCAGTTAATTGATCAACAAGATCTTCAATATCAGTAAGATTATCATCTTTGTTCAATTGTTTTTTGATTTCATCACTAGTAATTAATACCAGCTCAGATTTTTCTGATGACTTCGAAGGCTTATCATCGTCTGAATCATAATCATTATTTCTTCCCTGATTATATTTTTTCTTCGTTGATTTCGTTTTTGTTTCACGTCCCTGACTACCACCACCGGCTTTACCAGTAGTTGCTTTCTTTCTTCGATCATCTTTCTTATCAATTTTATTATTGTCCAATTGTTTGCTGGTAGTTGTTGATTTTATTTTAGTCTCGGCTATATGTTGCAACCACGTCCCACTTTCAACCGCCTCTTGAGCTTTTTCTTCGGCTATCACTTCAAATGGTTTGCTCAATTCTTGTAAATATGTATCAGACACAATAGCTGTGGTGGCAAATATATGGAAATGTACTTTTGATCGCTTCAATGCATCCTTTAAAAGTGTTTCGATGTCTTCTGGTGCAAACACAGATGGTAAAAGTGGATAAATGTCGAAAAAGGAATTAGTTGCAATTACTTCCTCCACATTAGCGTTTACTTGATCTATAACAGTTTTTCCAACTGCAACTGTATCCAAAAGTGTAATTTCTTCATGAGGAAAGTGTCTCTTGACATAATTCTTCGCGTCAGAGATCCCCAGTCGTGACAATGCATCATATTCTATGGATATCAGTAGAAATTTATAAAAAAATATTGTTGAAATATGACTGAAAATTTACGAATATTTATGTTTTTAACTCACCAAGATATCCATTCTGTTTGTAGAAGTTATCAACCCATTCAGATTGACTTTTTGAATATATTGTAGGCACGTACATACCATTGCTCAATTGTTTTCCGGTAACAACACCGGGTAATTGCATCGTTCCATGTAAATTATCAAGAAGAGCTACAAAGAATGAAAAGGAATTTAAAAATGGAAAAATTCAATCCAATGAAATATGTATATATGAACTTACAAAAAAATATACTCTCCGGCATATTGCACAGTCTGTATATTGCTGACAAAGATGTAGGCTTAGTGATTGCTGATAGAGCACCACGAAGTTTCGCTTTATTTCTTGCGATGAAAGCTTCAGTATAAATTATTCTTGGATCTTGTTTATCTTGTCGTCCATGAACAGTTTTGCCTAATGCTTTTTCAATGAGTGATTGCAAAAATTCTGATGGTAAATCATACTGAAGTGTCAATTCAGTTACATTTATATATCCAATTTGTTCCAATTTGTCATTAATTGCACCAAGAATTCTATTCATATAATTTCGATTTATTAATTGTCCGAGTATGGTTCTGATTCCATTATCATGTTTTTCGATTTCTGTCGCTGCTTTCGTTATATGGGTGTGATCAACATTAAGAATTTTTGTCAATTCAACTAAATTGATTCTACCACCGTGTGTATATAATTCATCTTTAATTTCTTGTTGAAGATATTGAGGTGTCAAATATTCTTTTCCATCAAGAGTGAATATTACATCCAAAAGATTTGCTTCGATTAGTTTTGTGATGATTTCAATGCAGTTACTCTCCGAAAGTCTGTTTTGGGAATAAGAAAAAACATATAAAGAATATTATTGACAATATTATCATGAAATAATATGAACAACAGATCAACATCTGTTGATCTAATGAATGAAAATATGTTCAACAATGATGAAGAATGTACTGACTTTTGTACAGTGGAACTGAGTTGGGCTTTTTGGAAATCGGCCGCCAGCCGTTTAACTTCATCCCAATCTATAGCACTCATTTTTTATTCTTCAAATATCTTGTTTATTAATATTTTCTGTTAATTCCACGTGTATTGTTTCGTAGTTCTTCAGAGTGTGGCAACAGCAAAAGTTGACCACACAACACAAATACATATACATAGATGTATTTCTCTATTGTCTCTGTTCTTTCCCCTTCAGCGTACAATCAACACCTCAAGGTGAATTTCTATTTATTGCCACCTGGCGTTAATAAATGTCATGTTATCCTGTCACAAAAATTCCGTTTGAAATTCATTGCGTGATTGGTCGACAGTTGACCAATTGAGAATCATGGTTTCAAATTTTTAAATGCCATTTCCGTTGCATCAATGGTGACTTTATCTACAGTCGGTATGGCAGGGAATTGTGTGACCGCCGGCTGGGTGCACCAGCTATACCAAATTCATAACTTACACGAATGTATTCCGTATTTTCAATTTTTTATCTCACGTAATGCGACTCTGTAATAGAAGATAATATCAATAATAATATTTGTATAGTCGTTGGTTTTTTGTTATAAAACATTTGAAAATGTTTCTTAAACCGATTAAGGTCAAGTCGAACAATCAGTTGAAGGGAACAGAAAGGTTTGTGACATTATTTCTGCATGGAGAGTATAATTTTTGATAGAATATTAATTCAAGGTTATGTTATTAGTTCGATTACTATATATTAAACTGCGAGAATTATGACACGATGTAATTGTTTATAGGAAAAAATTATGTGAGGAAATACTTGCTGCATTTCCATCATTAACTGAAAGTGAAATACAAAATTTGATTCCGAAAAAAGAAGCAATAAGTTCAATGAAAGTTGTGACGCACAGTGGTGAAACATGTAAATTATTTTGCGTTGCCAAAATTCCAATGTTTTTTCAACTTGATCATTCAATAGCAACATTAATGCCAACAATTTATACTCTATGGGAACATCCCAATTTATTGAATAGTTTTAAAACTCACAGTGCAGTTGTATCGAAATTGGCTAGCGGAGCTAATTTAATGTTGCCGGGTGTCATATTGGATGGACCACCGAAATTCCATTCTTATGGAAAATTATCGAAGAATACACCAGTTTCAATAATAACTGATGACAATAGAGTATGTAAATTCAATAATTCTTATAATATTTGATAAATTCCAACATTTACGAAATTGATTCAGTCGGAGGGGATTATTTTCCAAGTCATTGCGTTTTTTTCAGTAAATGAATGAGCGCGTATCATAGAAGTTTCAAAATATGTTTTCATGTATTCCTAATAGTACAGAAATGATGGTGTAATGTCATTCTTATGATTTTTATCGATATGCGTTAAAAAAACATTATCCTTACGATAATTGGATTAGTCACCGTTTTTCCGTTGGAATTTACTGGCCCACGGTTAAAATTGGTCTTTTAGACTCAAAGATATTTGCGGTCAAAGTCAGGTATACCAAATTGGACACGGGGTTCTTCCTAAAAGTCCCAAGTGGAGGTTATTTCAAAGTTAATATTGATATTTTGAGTTGATTGAAATTTAATAATTTCATTCAGGCAGCAGTTGCTGTTGGCATCACGGCTCATTCCTCTGAGGATATGTATATGTCAGGTGGGCGTGGTAAATGCGTCGACGTAATACACGTTATGGGTGACATGATTTGTCAATTAGGGAAACCTCCCATGAGACCACAACTAGATCCAATAACTAATGTTGAACAAACTATATCGGAAACTGACAACGATATGAAACCAACAGATGTTGATATTTGCGCTGATACAGACGAATCGATTGAGAGGATAGACGAAGACATAGATTCTATAAATATCACAGATGATCAAGATAATACCAATATAGAAAATGCAGTGTTGCAGGTTGGTGAATATTGAGAGTTGTTTTGGAGGACTCGATCGTCCCTCGAATGGTTGGAAAAATCGTTTTCTGGAATGAATTTAAAATTTGTAGGAAGCGGGAAACGAGTCAAATGAGACGGACATACCTGACAATCAATTATCTGTTGATCCTGTCAAAGAAATGGACAAATTATTAGAATACTGTTTCCTAAAAGCGTGTAAAGGAGTAAAAAAAGAGGAATTACCATTGCTGAGCTCAAACTTTTTCAAAAATCATTTAATATCAGCATGTCCACCGGGTCAAACTGTTGATATAAAAAAGTCAAGCTACAAAAAATTGTCAATTTTTTTGGGAAATATGAAATCTAAAGGTGTTATTGATACGACGATACTCAAAGGAGTTGAAAGCATAATATATATTCAGGTATATAGATGAATCATTCCGTGAGACAACGTACGTTGAATAAATTCTTTATGGTAAACAATTTTTTTCCTTATTCACTAGACTGAAAATCGACTACTGAAAGAATTGGTTATAATGGAGGAGCCGGTTCCAATCAAACCAGCTGAAATCTCAAACGCCCCGGTCGTTTCCGATTGTTATAAAGTTACCACCGATGTGCTTCCAATATTGTCGAAATATGGATATGAGTGAGTGAATTCATTTGAAAGTATTAATATTATCCACAGAATAATTTTTCCGAATGATATTCTTGACAATATCATTTGATTGAAATTGCACATGACATCATTACTGAATTAAATTATTGAACCAATATTAAGATACCTGATACTGAGGCAGCTATCGGTACTGTTATAAAAATTATTCCAAATTATTTCAGAAAAGGTGATATAATGAAACGGCCCGAGATTAGAAAGTGTTTCACTGATTATGTGAAAAAGGAGAATCTTCAAGAGGGAAAGTAGGAAATTAAATAAATAAGTGACAAGAATAACTTTACTCAATGAAGTTACATCGATATTAATGTTTTTTTCGTTCTTCCAAGGACATTAAAAATAAATCCTCAACTGGCGGGTACGTTACGAACAAAGGAGAGCGTTTTAACATTGACAATGGAAGACGGAATAAATAAATTTATAGGACGTATGACTTTTACCCATGAGATCACAGTTGCTGGTACGAAATTATTTCACACGGGAAAATTAGAGCCAATAGATATTACAGTGGCTACCCGCAGTTATGGTAAAAAGGTATGTGAACAATAGTTTATGATTTGATGTCGAAACTTTTTATGTATGAATTTGCATGTGATGATTTTTCTCTCTTCTTTTATCATTACAGGCAACTCTGGTCAATAATTTGGAAACATTTGGAATAAAACTTGATGAATTTAGTAAAGAGTGTCAAGGAATAGGCGCAAGCGCAACAATCACCGAAGTACCCGGTAAAAAAACCCCAAGCGTACTCGTACAAGGCAATCAAGTTCTCTATGTCTATAAATTATTAACCGGTAACTAAACAACATTTTCACGAAAGAAGAAGTATGATTTCCTATCAATCTTACAGTCACTA
This sequence comes from Zele albiditarsus, assembly GCA_958496275.1. Classification (NCBI taxonomy): domain Eukaryota; kingdom Metazoa; phylum Arthropoda; class Insecta; order Hymenoptera; family Braconidae; genus Zele; species Zele albiditarsus. The sequence goes on along the minus strand of OY292411.1, from coordinate 13,894,523 downwards.
GATTAATTTTGGAATTTATTTTACAGATAAATATCGAATCAACAAAAACTACATTCGAGGCTTAGAATTTGCACCGAAAAAGCGGAAATAAATAATCTGAGCAATAGGTAAAACAATAATTTGTTGATAATTTGTCGTATCATAATCACAATATAAATATTTCATTGAATTCCATACATTTGTGTGTTTAATTAATAACCATTATTCGAGATCTTACTTTTATTACAATACCTTGGGTCGGGTAATCCCGTACCATTTGTGTCCGGCAAGAATTATACAGTGATGTATATTTCGAAGTAAACTGCCATAGAAATTTATTATGTTGATGCAGCATGGCGCTGTTCTACACTCAACTCTCTACTGTCCCACAACCCTCACCCGAGTATAATGCGATTTTGTATGTTACTGCATCTCCACCAAGAGAAGTTGCACTTCAGTTCGCCCATCAGCCTCGTGAGATAGTGAACCGGAAATGTCTTTTGCGTCCTAACTTGTTGGGTCTCGCTACGCGCGTGGCTGTCATACTATTATAGCTTCTCATTCCCATGTAAGTTCACCCTGCACATTTTCGTCCTACTTAGAAATGTTGAATGTTTATTAAATAGGTTTTTCAGTCCATAAAATAATGACTCACGTGATCTTTTTGATATTTTTTTCGTGTAAAAAACTGAATGAGCGCACATTGAATAAGTCTCCATAGTAGGAAAATAACGTACAGGTTTTTGAGTTCAGCGTTGTCTGGAGTTCTGCTGAGAGTGGTCCGGAATGATCTAAATATTTCGACGATTTGGAATATGAATCATTTTTTGAAAGAGTGAATCTGAAAAATCACTTCAGAAATGGCCTCCTAAAATTGCTCATTCAAGGAGAAGAGAGATTACTCATTGAAGAGGAAGATTTTGAACCGACAATATGTTGAACAAAAATCCGAGACAGTCGGGGGTTCATTTCCTCTTTATTAAAACAAATAGTTTTCTACCGTCGAATGAACATATACATACTTAAATGATAGAAAAATTGAAGAAACAACCAGAAAAATAAGAGTGAGAGTTGTGTGGGTATATAGTTGCTTCCTACCTTCTCTCATTCGGTGCTCATTGCGGTTGAAGTTGTATATACTCTTATGAGGGGGTTGACGGAAGAATATATACCGAGATGTACGGGGCAGGCGCATGCGAGCCAAGCGGTTAGATGCTTGGTTGTACCGGCAGTCTCTCGTTGACGGTCATTGTGTGAGGGTTGAAAGTTTAGGCGAGATTTAGGGGGTGGTTATATCGTGGGGGTTGAATGGACTTGTACGGTGTTGGTGATTAGATAAAAAATAAAGTTATATCAGTTTACCAGTTTTCGGAGTAGACGTATTTTAGTGAAAAACAGAAAGAAGTTATACGCGAAAAATTTTTATTGTTTACTTTACGATATATTTTGCTTTATTATTATCATTTCTTTTTTTACATCATTTAGTCACGATGCCACGCATTCTTTCGGTCTACTGCACGAGTTTGAAAAAAATTAAACGGAACGTTCGTACGGCGCACGGTCTTACACCCCACGTGGAACTTTTCCTCGTGTTCACCAATCTACTTTTAGTGCTTACACCGAGTAAGTTCAATTGTAATTGTTCACAATATTTCTATTATTATTATCATTTTTTTTTCACGAATTTAATGTTGTTTATGACGTTATCATACATTCAGGAGAATTTTTGCACGAACTTTTAATTCGAAAATTGAATAGTCCTGATTACGAACCATTGCAATTAATTTTTAAGTAGTACGAATGGGAAACGCATTGGAAATTCAAACACATTTCATGATGTGTTTTTGTGAAAAATTGGGCGCTTGAATAGAATGCCACAATTTTTTGCAATTGCAAAATGTGTGAAAAATATTGTTTCCCATTGTCATGTTCGTAAAATTATTGTGTGACGTTTAAATAATCCTCTCGAGATACGCTTTTTTCCCGTATTACTATTTTAATTTCCGTCATAATATCGATATTGCACCACTACACATATGTGAACATGATCATTTTAAATGTAAAAAATTCTACCGTCCATGAGGTTAATTGAACTATCGATTCAATTAACGTTGAACGTCAATCATTTTTTTTTTGCACTTTATCATCTAGTTGTTCGTAAATTGAAAAAAAAAAAAAAAATACATGAATATTTTCCCATACAGCTTTCATCTGGTTCGACTGAACTTTGTGAAATTAACTTTTCATAGTTATTCATTAGTCTCTGTTTCCATTTTATATATATACGATAAATTCTTATCATATATTAAATGCCTAAACCAAATTGGTATAGTGTATGACGGAAACTTTGAATTGGTCAAATAACTCAGTTTAGCCGGTTGAGTATTTGCGGAATTTCTTTTTGGGGCCAAAGAGAAGAGAAGTTCAGGAAAATTTTATGTGTTGAAACTATTCTATATGTTTGTGAACCAAACAACTATCTCTCTTCCTCATTTCACATCATATATACGTATATACATGGTCAACATGTACATATAACGAACGAGCACGGGGGAAAGCGAAATAGTCAAGTGCAAAGTTAACTTTTACATCAAACTTGTAAACGTTAGCACAAAACTTTTCGTCATTGGTGACTAAATAATATAAATTGAATTATCTCCAGAGACCGATATATCAATTAATCTGCTCGTATATGTGTAATTGAAGATGGGGAGAATTTATCTTTCACAGTATGTATTTAATCAATTCTCATTTAAATTAAATAATTCAAAATATGAAAAAATGAAGGTTCGAAAATAGTGAAAAGGAATCAATTTCGATTCTGACAACAATCGCAAAATTGAAAATAAATTCCTAGTTTTCATATAAGTAATATTTTTCGAATTGATATATAATAAAAAAAAAATTTCAGAAGTCTGTTATTATTGTTATGAACAATTTAACTCTATCCCGAAATGGTTGACGATATCATTAACATCATTCACTTAAATATAACCTGGAACATTTTCGAATACTCAAAACAATGAAAAATAATAAATGAAAAATTTGGGCGTTAATTGATTGATCACAATCTAAACAATAACAATTTATTGAAATCAATCAGGAGCACGGTGAATCAATACGCATTGTTATCTGTGCACGATTCTGACAAACTCCATAACAAATACAAATGTAAATAACGACAACACAATCGAAATAATTTTTATACTGACAAAACCATGCTCGGTATGTCAACAATTCATGCCATCATAACATATACCAAACACCAACATTTCGCTCACCCTTCTCTACCCTCGGCTTCTCCCAAGGGATATAGAATACTACGGTACAATGCAAGGTGAGAAATAGGATTATATGTCCTTCCTGAATACATGGAAGCCTAACAAGGCATGGATATACACACGTCCGGATGCGCCCCGGAACTGCCATCCCAAGTGGAACAATGTATTCCTTGTATCTATGTACAGACAGTTTCTGTATACACATACATATATACAGCCATGATGTCTTTACATTAAATGTATATTCAGACAGTGCATTATTAAATGCTTCGCAATATCCTGTGCACTGAAAATTGCAAAGAGGAAAATTGCAAAAAAAAAGAATTTGGATATCAAATGAAAAATAATAACCAAATTATTTAGGATATTTATTAAAATGTTTGTCGGTGCAATTCAATGGTATAATTTACGAAAGTGGATTCAACATCAATGGCCAAATACTCGTCCAAACTTCACTGCCGCTACCTCTCTCTATTTTACACATAGAGATATATACATTCCATCGATGCACCGTTCCCTCGCGAGTTCATATTCGTACACATTTGCATAACGTAATACGATCTCGTATCCAAGAGCATGGTATTGTCGAGTGCCTAGTTGCATACAATGCAAACTCAATTACGAATTTAAACCGAAGAACCGTACAGTATATATAGATATATATTATTATTTGCTCAATTCACGGTATCACTATCCGTTGTAGAGTGAGAACGATAGCTCTCCTCAAGACATTGCGATTATTGATTTGTAACTGATGTACATGCAAAAGCCTGTGTATACACAGTGGAAAAAAATTTATATCAGATTCAATGAATCTCAATGGGTAAATTAGGGTAGTTTCACTCAGACATAATTTTGTTTGTTTAAATCTTACTTTGTAATTGATGTGGTGGCTTTTCCTTTTTCTCCTACACATGTTACCATGATTTATTGACAATGAACAATATTCAACAGGTAATATTTTAGTGAAGATATTGACTTGTTTATTTTTGTTTCTTCACCAAATTGAACTTTTGTATATATGTAGTTTTGCACAATACACAGAGTCGACATTGTGTTTGAGAACAATTAAAAAATTTGTCGTACATAAAAAATAATTAACTGTCTATGTCCTGTTGAAATATTATTACTTCACAAATCAAAATTATAGTTGTCTCCAATTCTAATAATATTCTCCTTCTGGATGTATATAGATTGACTGTTTAATCGATTTTTTTTTGCGCCATAGTATCAAACGAGAAAGAAAAAAAAATTCCACCATACCGTAATAATATACCTTGGGTTCATTCCATCGTTGCTGTTCTTTTCATTTCTCTCTTCACCTCCCCTTATTATTATTGTTCACCATAGATAAAGAAAACAAACATGCAGAGGAACAAAAAATAGAATAAGTGAAGAATAAATAATAAAAAGAATGCGAATAAAAAAGAGAAGAAAAAACAAAAAAATAAAACATGAACGTCGAAGCATATATACCTAGCCACTTCAGCTACAGCATTTTTTCTCGATTAATTGAACTTGTTCACCATCGCATCGGTAAACACATTTATAATTGAGTTAAAGAAAAAAAAAAACGCCCCTGTATAAACGATTCCATGGTGTCCATTCCATATCCTCCTTCTACATAGTTCATTCTCTTGCACTTGGAATAACGGGTCAACGAGCGTTACGTCGTTTTCCCTTGCTTTCTCCAATTTATTTCTATTTATTTATGTATTTATTTTCTTGTTTCAGTTTGTCTCTTTTATTCGTTATTTACTTATATATTTTTTCATATTACTTTTGATGCAATACCAACTTGATAGTCTAGCTACATTGAGAGCTGAAATACAATATGGAATTGTGTAATAACCGTATACACACAGGTATATGCACAAACACAATGGACCAGGCATGTATAGGAACTTGTACATACCGCATATATCGTTAAGAGAAGCGTTTTCAGTGGTGTGTATATTCGTGGATGCTGAGCGCAGCAATGTACCCTGGGCGAAAAGCTCTGTGTCTCAGTCGCTCTCACATACCAACCCTCCATATCAACGACCAAACGATGTCTGGGTTGGCGCTATCCTTATCGGGGGTACCGGGCCATATAAATCAAAGTGTTTACTCAGCGTCGAGCGGGTGAGGTGAAATGCGAGGGCAAACTCGCGGCTAATAATGAGCACCTGGCAGCATATACCATTTGCTTGTATATATCTATATACATATATTCTCGCTTCTGTAGATCTTGTGTCACACATTTGGCCACGCTATTATTGGTATTTATGGTATGTGCGTGTGTTATTGCTTTGGTACATGTAGGAAGTATGTTGGAAATAATGGATGAATTTTTATTTTCATAATGAATAAATGTTTTATTTTTTGATTGTTCAATGTTGGTGGGTGTGAGTGGATGGTTTTGAGTAACTCTGAATGTTCGTTGTTGTGATTAATATAGTGTGTGTGTATTATTTGAGTTATTTGTATAGTTTACACAATTGAGCTTTTAATTAAAATATTATGAGAATGTAAAACAGTTTTGTTTTTTTTTTTTTTTAGGACTTAATGACTTGAGTTTTCGCACATGAAGATTCGTTATTCTTTTTTGTGCAGTCTTGGAAGATGGAATTCAATTGCATAAATGAATATTAAGAATTATCTTCGTTTTTAGTTCAGTGGAAGTTTTTGCTTGGTTTTGATCAGAATTCGAGGGAGTTTGATCGAAAGAACCATTATCCCTGGTCGTAATATTATTCTTGAGTTTGTAAAAACCCTATTTGGAAATTCAAATTATATTTATAGATTTTCAATGGCCAATGCTAAAGAATATGAAAATACGAATTAAATTGAAAAGAGGAAATATATTGTTCCAAAAACAAGAAAAACACAATGATTTATTCACGGGAAAAATTGGCTTCCTGGAATTGAAAATTCTCATTCATAATGTCTTTTAATAAGTCACAATGGTGATACAAAAAATATCAACATACTCTAAGTTGATTCCAAGTGATATCAAGTGTTAATACCATTGATAAATGTCGTTATCACTGTTCACAATTGGACCAAGTGGTATGCTATAAACTAAAGGTAAAAAAAAAAGAATTGTGTGTTTAATCAGTAGAGCATACACTCGCTGGTAATACCGTTCAACGAGTTTACAATACTGCTCACTGACTCTGTAACGCCGCTCGCTATTCTATATATTATAGAAATTAATCAAAGAATTGTAGAGTAACTGGTTATTGAGACAATTTCCGCATTTTGAAAATATTCATCATCACAATGGAGAAAGAAAGCATTATGAATTATTATTTTTAAATACTTACTGTCAATATTATGAATTTTAATATGATTCATATAATTTTATTGTCAACTCTGGCGTAAAATCCCGTGTTTTTTTCCCACCCTTATTGAATATGGTGTTGTGATAGACGAAAGTCTCAACGATTATATAAATAAACAAGTCCATATAATAATAATAATGATGATGATAAAAATGTGTATGTTTATCGCTATTGAATTGAATCAAATGCTCAGTTAAAGCTCAATTAAAACGAATAATATGAGATTTTATATTTTTGTACAATATATAAACGTGTGCATATGGGTGCGGGAAATATTTTTTCGTTTCTCTTCTGTCGATTGAGTAAAAGAATATAGACAAAGGCCATGCAACTGCCTGTTGATTTTCATACTATACGATTTTATCGATATACGTATAACCCATTCATTCACGTTTTACACTGCATGAATACATATACATTGTCCATACACGTACACGCACGCAGATATTTATGTATTCATGCAGTTGTGTGTATGGGATAATTGCGTGAAAACAAGTGAGTGGTGTAACAATACAAAAAAATAAAATAAAAAAAAGGAATGGAATTGAGTATAATTTGAATTTATTGCTTCAAAGCACGTTATGAATGCAATAATTGTTCAATCTATATGTACTTTTTTTTCTTTTTTTTTACGTTATTTTGTATATTTTTTTGTCGGTAAAAAATCGCGTGCATTTCATGGATATAAAGTGCATGTATATACGTATATGTCAGATATATATATATATAGAGCCATAAACGAAATAAAAACTTTTTCAACGATCTTAAAACACGAGCCACGTTTTCCCATTAATCTTGCTTCTTTTCATCGACTCTAAAGTGTTTTTTATTTTTTTTTCTTCTTCATTTTATTTTATTTTACTTTATTTTTTTCTATTACTTCCATTAACTTCTATTTTTCTCGTATGCTTTTGCTGGCAAAGCTTTTCCGTCCGTCCGATGCTATTACCTGTTCTGGAAAAATCAAGAGAACGTTATAAAGTCCAGCTGTACCACCACGAAAACCGCCCATTCACTTATTCTCAACGAGGCCTTTTTGAGGTTCACTCTTTTATTCATTTCATTTTATTATTATTATTTTTTATTGTTTTATTTCTATTTTTGTTTTCCTTCACATCTTCAGTATCGATTTTCTCTTTTTTCATCTTTTATTCTTCGTAAATATCCCGTTAATGACCATCAGTTCGGTAAGAAAATAAAGGAAAACAGAGATGGAACAAAAAAAGAAGAAATAATAATAACAGAAAATGACGGTTCGAATATATATATATATATATATATATATATTCGACGAGAGATAGGAAAGCTCTTTCTGGATATTATGTTACTTATTGTCTGCGGTTAATGGATAGATAGTCAAGACCATGTTACTTTTAATGAAATTTTCGTGAAGGATGGTACATCAGAAATAAAGTGAACCTAGGGATATTAATATTCTTTTCGGTTCTAATGTACGTCTATAACTCACGTTCTCGAAGTTTATTATTATTATATATAAATGTACATAATAATCATATATATGTATGTAAACGACAGATTATAGTCCCAACTATATAATAATAATTAATTGAAATTTGTCGGCATGTCATTTCTCACGCGGATTCATACACCTAGAATAATCCAAAGCACATACGTAATTTCAAATATTATTATTAATGCGATCGCATTAAACTATTTCTGAATTTTCAATTGGTCTTCAACCAATATATTACGGATATTAATCTTCACTCAATTTATACGTGACAACTTGATAATATCCGGTGGAAGAAAAAAAAGTATCAAACATCGTTAAAAACTTTGAATTCTAACTTATTTCTTTTACAATGCATGTACACAGTGTACAATGTCGTAAAATAATACTTTTTATCTCTATATATATATATAAACTTTTGTCTGTTTCATGTTCACAACAACAGTTTGCTCTTTACTCTAGTGCCATCATGAGTTTATTTATTATTATTCTTTTTAATCTGATAAATGTATATAGTGCAAACTGTCGAGTGAGAAAACACAAATAAAGAAGTTCATCTTTGTACAGGTTTTCGGAATGTAACTGTAGAAATTAATGTGGTGGCTATTTTATATTGTTTACTTATTTTTTTCCTTCATATAAATTCGCTGTAATGTTGCAATTAATCTCACAAATACACTTATACATATATGAAGCCATATGTAATGGTATATTTCCATCATCTACTAGTTCACAAATTTATCCAAGGATTGGAAATTATATTTCTTGTGATACTGTTGGTGGCAGGTTGCATTTCCGACCGCTGGAAGATGGAATTTGTACGATCAAAGGCTCCTTCATTCATGTAGTCGCAACTTTGATCTTGTTGTCGTGTGGTTGAAGTTGTTGATATATTTATAGAATGTTGGATCGCTTCAAATACAAATATATACGTGTACGTAAACAGATAATAATAAAAATCTACGTCTTACATTTTTATCTATCTCGAAATAATTTTTGAATCAATGTGGATTAAATCAAATGATTGCTGATGTGCACTTTTACGAATGTACAAATATTTATTCATCCATTTTATTTCAGTTGTGTACAAAATGAAAGGAATATTTCACTTTCGATACAATATTATGCTATATTTAAGGAATATTATGACGATTTATCATGATTAATTGATATCATTTGAATAGAATTATAATTCCATTTTGCGATCGCATCGAAACAAGTGAATATAATACAAAAATATTATAGATGATTTATATGCCATTTAAATTCACATTTAGTTCACTTCATTTGTCGAAATCATTTATCAATAATTTATATTCGCACCATTAAATACAACGAGAGAACATCCAGTTCACTGAAAAAAAAATAATATGGGTACCTAGATTAAATTTACATGTATTTAGTTTTCAAAATGAAAAGTCATAAATATTTCTGATGACGATTCAATTGAAAAATTCGATAGAAAAATAATAAGTGACCCATTAATCTCGAGTATTTATTCATCAAACATTAGTAATTTATGCAAAAACATTTTGAGTTAACGGTGATGATTCACGAATTGATGTTCTACGTCTAGTTGATAACTAACTACATTATTATTTTACAAAATTATATCCCGCTAATTAAAGTTTATATATTTGCATCTAGATTTATGTGCATTCCGATTCAACATCAACTCCAACTATTTTTCATCACTTCCTTTATCCCCATTAATTAGTTCTCAAAATCAAAAAAATAATAATGCTCCCAAAACATTAATTCCAAAGCGTAGCAATACCGGTAATACAAATGAAAGTGCAACATTACCTGTGGGCAAACTCATACCCTTTTACAAAAACACATACAAACCACATTGTACAAATAAAGACCTTATATTCTCATAATAAGAAAGCAACACACACTTTGTCAAGAATTCCTTGTGGCAACTGTGTCTAGTCGAGCAATATGCACTTGCGCCTTTTGCAACATTCGTCTTTTTTTTTCTTTTTTTTCGTGCCTCACTTCCACTTTTTTCTCCCTCATACTTTTTTTGTTTATTTGTTTTATATATATTTCTTTTTCATCTCTCTCTCTCTCTCTCTCTCTCAAACTCTACTCGTATGTGTTTTTTATTTTCTTTTCATCCATTTCATGGTCTGTGCTGCAGGGGAAAAGAGATGTGCGCGCGCGGAGTCCTAAGAAGTAAAGAAAATTCGTTTGGTAGTGCAAGAGGAAGTGAGAAAGAGTGAAAATGTGAACGAGTAGTGTATGTATGTAGTGTGTTCGACGGTGGCAGCAGCCGCAGTAGTAGAAGGTAGTATAGTGGTCTGGTAGTTACGGTTTGGCTGAATTGTAGGCCATGTGGAAGAAATGGAGGCTAAGGGAGGCAGTGTGAGAGAGATCGGGGGAGAATAAAGGAACAAGTAGAAAAGGAATGAGCGTGGAAACGAGCAGAGAGCAACGTATAAATATATATATATATATATATATATATATATATATGACACGAAGGGTACGGAACTATCCCGTTCACAAGAGCGAGCAAGAAACTAAAGAGGAAATGAGAGAGTGAGATCGGATTGTATTGTTCCGTGACGGCGGTGACCCGAGAAGTTCGCGAGGCTTTCTGAGCTGGTGCCCTCACTCTCTCTCTCTCTTTTGCTCTTTCTTCCACCTTCCATTCTTCATCTACCCTATTTTTATTTTTTTGTAACTCCTTCGCACACCCTGCGGCAAATCAACGCCACCAAATGTGCCGTATATTTATATATGTTTGCATGGATGTATGAGAGTATAAGTGTGTATGCGTGTGTGTGTTAACCAACAAATAAAATTCTGCTTCTGACAGTTTTTTCTCGTAAATAACTGTACCACTGCAGTTCACTGACCATTGTGGAAGTCATTTTGCAGTTGTGCAAGCACTTTTACAGAAGAAGATGGGTGATTGATTGTATTTTATTTGTCTACTATTGATAATTCTTTATATATATATCTTTTTTTCTTTTTATTCATTTATTTGTTTTATTGTCAGAGTATTGGTCTATTTTGTTTAGTGTTTTCTTTCGTTGAGTTGAAGTTGAATATAGGGAAAATCAAAGCACTGACTGAGCAATAGGATAGCGATTGATATAAGAGCTTTGATTGTAAATTTATTTCATTCTCATTGTGGATGATTGTGAGCTATTTTCTGGGGATTGGTAGTTGGTTGGGTTGAAATATAACATTTGAAGGAAAATTAATTGCGGTTGGAGAATTTTTTTTCTCAGAGCACTGTTGATACTCAAACGCCCACCCTTTAGTAATTGTTATGTATGTTTATTGTTCGCCTTGAGGTTACGAGGCTTCAACTTCCGGTAAATTTATGGAACTTTGTGTGTTTTACACGAAGCTCTAGTAGTGACTGTATATATATATATATATTGATAGAAAAAAATTTTTTTTCTGATTATAATTGGAACCAGTGATAAAAATTGATAAAGAAAAAATTAATAAAACAAAGATTTTACATAATTTCCATCAAAATGTACATAATTATTATATCATGAATTGAATAAGACACAATTTGATAAACTAATGGTGGGAAAACTTTACTTTATCACGTTGAATGGTAAATAAATAAGAAACAATGCGTTTTATTTTTATTGTGCTTTGAGATTTTAGAAATTTTTAAGTTTATTTAAAATTCCATTGAAAATACATCAAAACTTATGGAATCTGTATTGGAGTACTTCCCATTTCGAATAATGCCTCATTATATTATCGAATGAAAATGTTTTCTTTTCTGGATTACGTTTCCTCATGAATACCATCACTATTAATATTTGTAGTATAATTGTTTCACGTTTCATGAGAAAAATGACTGATAATAAGTTGCAATACCAACTGTGCAATAAAACCTTTTATTTCTCTACAAATAAATCTACATTCACAATTATATTACAGAATAATTATCATCATAAATATTTATAACATTACATTTGCGATACAAAATTGTGAATTGTGCATTTTTATCAATTCTGATCCCATTTATTCATCCATGTTCTATCTTCCTTCTTTTTTTTTTCCAAGATAAAAAAATTGCAATATGTATGTTGACTTGTGAAATATGTTTATTATATTTACTCTATGGTACATACATGTACAGTGCTTTTCGTTTTTCTGATGGGTAGTGCAATCAATACTCCTTCTTCTTCTTCACACAGTCACTCACACCGATAAAAATACACATCGATATATATATATATATATATATATATAGGTTTTTTTTTCTTGGCATTTGAAAAAGTTTTGCCTTTTCGCATTGCAGCCAATCGAGAGTGAGCGTATTCGGTGGCGCGTTATACTTCTTTCTTTCCACTTATTTTTTTCCATTTTTGTTTGTATTTTATTTTATTTTCTTGCTTTCTCTCTATTCAACACACTCATGCTACTCTCCATACATATACACACACACATACACTTATTCACCATCCTTCGGGTGAGTATATGAAGTAATGGAACTTGAGAGTAATCTGGACCGAAGACCGACAAGTTTAGCTCGGCAGCCACAGCAAAATCACACCATATACAACTTTATATTTTGCAGTGCTGAGTATTCAAAAAAATTCCAATTGTGTTCTCATATTTTTTCATTGAAAAAAAAAGAAAAAAGAACAAAATATTGAAATAATTTCGGCATTTTATTCTATACTACAAGCTCATTATTTACCAATCAATCCATCACTATAATTCCAATAATTGTATTCAAATTATATGGCTTCTACACTTGGAAAAAAAAAAAAAGAAAAGATAGGACCTTATACGATTGAACGTATCATTGATACCTGATTCCCCAGCTTGCACACATGCACACATCTGTGGATCGGTTTAACTCACAGGTTTCGCATTGTGCACTGCATCCTCCCTGTCAGAAGAATTCAATCGATAAATCATTGATGCATTGAATACCACTGATGTTGGTATTTCGTTTCAATTCCAGAATGAACGTGTGCAATGGTATTACCCTAGTATACATGACTTGTGTGTATTTGTGCTAGTATCAACGTCTCTGATTACATTATTGTATAAATATAAATGGTTGGTTGGGTGGTTTGTGTGTGCATTGAAGTGTGAGAGAGGTGAAAGAGTAAAAAAACTGAGAGAGCAAATGAGAGTGTGAGTGAGCGCAAAAGCGAAACGGCGAAATGGAGGTTGATGGGTTGTTGGGTGTTTGCTTGTGTTCAACGTCACCGGAGAACAGTGGTTGGTATATTCTCACTAGTAGGAAAATATGGCGCTTAGAGGCAAATAAATTCTGGTCACGCAACATAATGCAAGAGGTTGGAACGTCTAAATCTTCGTTAAGATGGAGGCATGGTGTTACGTCGTGTGCGCATTGCGGGAACAATGTGGGAAATGTGAACAATAAGGTACGTCCAGACGCGCAAGCCGCCGCTAAAGGAGAGTGGTATTATTGTATATGTATATATATATTGAAGTATAAATGTATATGTGGAAGTGTGGGAGTTCACGCGGGTGAGAGAGGGACTGGTGCCAAGGAAAACTCAGCAAAAGTATATAGTTGAAAAATGGGAAGACTTCGTCTCCACTACGTCAGCCTCTTTATCTCTAGCAGTGGCGGGCGCGCGATAACGTCGACGCAGCATTTTGCATGCCACCCACTGTTCAAGACTTTCATATGTACTATATATATATGTATGTATAGCTATTGTATATACGTGAATGTGTGCGTGTAGATATAGTGTCAGCAGATATCTTCGTTATTTCGTCGTACTTTTTTGTTTTTGGTTGTCTTGATAATGTTTGCCCATGTTTATACATTTCCACCTAGAAGAAAAACGATGATTTGCATTCCAAATACAACTGTGTATGATTGCGGTGGTTTTGAGATTAAACAAAAATTCGCACCATGAATAAATTGAATTGATAATTCCTCTGTATAAATACCATATGAATTTTTTACATTTTTAATGCAATTGTTATTATTTCTCGAGATATGTTCTTTTTTTTTTCCTGAACTATCGCATATAAAATACATCGGAAAAATGTTTATATTCCAATGAAAATTTATATATTAAAAAAACAACAACAACAACAATTTAATAAACACTCATATGTATATATATATTCTTCACATATTTGGTATTAAAATGATGAACCACATATTTACTCTTCATCTCTACATGTATAACCCATTTATATTTTTTACATGAAATTAATTTTCCAATATTGTAATATAAATATTGAGATGGATGGAAACGTGGTAGCAAAAATGCTCACGGCTAAATATGTCATCATTCCATATATCAATGAATGGGAGAATGCTGTTTAGAGGGCGTGCATCAGTTAGTGGGGTTGTGTTGACGCTCATATATATATATATATATACATGCATACATACAGATATATACATTTAGCGTTCAGATGAATAAACCAGAGAAAGAGGGAAAACGTGTACATGATGAAATGGGTGGCATGCTAGTATACATTTATATATATATATATATAAGTATATCTTCATATATATATAAAATGTCAAAGCGAAATGCCAATGTCGGATGTGGTACGTGGCGAAGTCACGCATTAGAAGGTCGCTATACATTTCGCTCACCCTAACTCACACCGCGTGTTTCCTCATACCCGGCGGGTGTTTCGTCGTCGTCGTCGTCGTCGTCGTACGTTTCAATTTGTCCCGAGTCTGTGATGTAACCGCGCGGTCTCATTAGTCGAGGGAGAGAGAAATAAAGAGATGGCGAAAGAGAGAGAGTGAGAGTGGGTGAATGGAAGAGAGGTGAACGCGCAGGAAAGGCTCTTGAAATATAGTCGCTTTCTTCGTTGCACAACCTACATCTTGGTTGACTCTCCCGTTTTACAATCAACCTTCACAACCACCAACATCACTACCACTACTATTCACCATTGCCCACGTACATTTTAACCACCCTCTTGCTACTACATACCACTCTGGAGTATTCGTCTCTCGGTAATCCGGTGGAACCTGACTAGGATCCCTATTTCTCTTTTCCATCTCTATTTTCTTCCTTTACTAGTGTAAAGCACGAGCAAACAATTATTCGTATGTATATATATATATATATACGTATCAGTATATACTCAAGTGAATATATATGTAATAGTAATTGGTATGCCAAGAATGAGAATGCTATTTGTCCATTGGCTCGTTTCCGCTTATTTCTTATGACATTCACGTGAGAACTAAAACAAATTCCGCACTGCCAAGTCTCTGTGACAATGTATAAGTATACTATTGTGTAATGATGTGTTGTGGATAAATGATTTTGGTGTGAGGTATGTAATGTTTATTATATGTTTAAGTGAATCATTTTTTTGTTTTTTAATGCGAGTTGTTGAATGAACATTTATCAATGTTTGATCGTTTTTTTTGTTCAATAAATATCCTTTACTTTAATTAATATATATAAATGAATAAAAAATGTTATTTCAATGATAGGGAAAATTCATTTCTCGATATTTATGCTTGAATTAATTTTTTTCATTGTACAAAATTAATTATTTACCGAAAGTGTGACTAATAAAGTGTTCTCTCTGATTCGTATTGTGATTTGTATACCGGAAATAGAAGTGAGCACATGTCTATGATTATGTATATCTATACATATTCCTACCCATACGTATGCACAATTAAACATGTAATTACACGTGAAACCGCATGTGGACGTAAACTTGCGTCCACATATTCAATTCTACAAATTCATCATACCACCCCCCCCCCCCCCCCCCCCCCTGGCTTCTATATAAACCACAAATTACAAATCATCATCATCAAAGTGATGTATACATGTATGTATCCATGTTAATATTAAATTGTTCGATTAGAGATTTTTATTGATACAAAAAAGAAATTATTTCATATATTTTCACAATTATTGACATATACATTTAATTGAAATTTTCTTTCATATGTTCAGTGAATATTCTTTTTAATAATGTATTTATGCAATAGGTAATGTTAAAATTTATAAATATTATGTCGAAATGAAAAAAATGTGATTTATTAACTTGGATTGTTGGATATCGAGAGTGGCATTATAAAAAAAAAGGAAGAAAGAAAAAAAAAAGAAAGACACATACGAACTGAGTATATAGTATACTGTCCTCTATACTTGTATGGTAGCCATTTCACGGTAAATAATTCTGGCTCACCTGTCCCAAACGAGCGCGCGGCTGTTTGTGACAGACTGGAATATACACCAGCACTCTACTATAATATAAATGTGTATGCCCTACGACGTTTATATATATATATATGTGTGTATGTATGTTTATTCTATATACATATATACTGTGCTGTGTGCTAATACCATTGCATACTCCTCGCTCTTTACCCGCACAATCTCTATCTAACCCTCTATATATATATCTCATGTACTGTTGCGCAGATGCGTAAACGAGATACGACCGTATAAAAGGTACACACGCGTATGATGCACAAACACACTTACTATTTTACGAGCATCACCAGGCATACAATTTAACGTTTTGCCCAAAGTCATGTTTGTTTTATATGTCCATGTTGTTTTTCATTGTTAAATTCGTCTTTGTATAACATTAAGTGATGGATTTTCAGTACCCCGATAGATTTAATTCTATTTGAATGAATATAAATATTAGTGTATGTTATGATTAATTATTTTACATAATTTGATTAGGCTTGTCGATGTTATTATTCACAAAATTTCATTGTACAGTAGCCCATTAAAATTCGATTTCCATTTTAATAGCCGAACATATATAGAGATATAAAAGAATGTTTGTAATATTCTGCAATGCACATCTGGTTTGGATCGTAAACTATTTACTGTTTTAGTTTATATATATGTATGTAGGGTTTGACAGTGATAAATTTAAAATTAATTATATTTGTTGATGATTGATTGCGAGAACAGGGAAAGAGATTCTTGGGTTGAGTTATTAATCTCGTGCCGATTATTATTGTGATTTGTTTTTTATTCTCACTGACTGTTGAAGAACCCCTCGGAGTTATTATGAAGAAAAGACCCTGTTGGGTCACCCTTCAGTCACAACCCTATTCAAATCACCCTGTATTATACAATTAGTATCACCAATTTCTATCGTGTATATTATATCACATAATTGAACAGTTATGATTGTTAAACGGATAATTTTTTATAGTGAAGACGTGAGCCATCAAATTTTAATAATAAAAATAATGAATTATAGTATTATATCACTAAACAATTCAAATTAGGTAAATTACGTCATGTATCGGCAATTGGAATTTTTATTGTTGAAAATATCACAAGATTGAATTTTTCCACGTTTGTCGTTTTTCTGACCATACGCCTTATAAATGTTTGCAATCAACTACAGATAGACAGTCATATGTTCACACAAATGTTATATGTACGTTGACAATGTCAGAATTTAATTACTTTTAGAAATAACAAATGTTTGTGTCGAATTTTTTGCCAACTTGCAATACTTCTTTTATCATAAAATTGATGAAAAATAAAGAAAACGAAAAAGAATAAAATAGAATTGAATTTGCTGTTCACAATTCTACAGCAAATATGAAATATTGGTGAATTTTCAATGACTCATATATATGTGAGAAAGTTGCAATTTTTTAGTATATATAAATAGGGTGTCGACGCCAGTTACAGCAGTCGATTTTATATGTGTACAACGTCAGTACAATCTCTATGCATGAGCTTTACTGTTGCAACAGCTTCCTAAGTACACAGAATATGTATTTGCATTTGAGTCTTTGTGCTTGGTATCGTCTCTCACTCTCTCTCTCTCTCTCTCTCTCTCTCTCTCTCTCTCTCTCTCGCATACTTTATATATAAACGAGTTCTCTCCAGTATTCTCGAACGCGTGCTCAAAGCGCACTGGATTCACTTCCATCATACAAACCGCACACTGCAGCTCTCCCTCGCACTATGCCTCTCTACATCCCCTGCGGCACTCGATTTCACTCGTATTTATATAGAATTTGTGTTTAATCATAGTTTGGATACAAACGCAATATATACATATGTATATATATATATATATATCTCGATATATTTGTATACAAATGTGTTCGCGCATTCATCAAAACTCTATTGAGAAACCGAATTGATTTTGAACTTTGAAAACTGTGTTTCTATATCAGAAACTTTATAGTTTGGTACGTAATTTGTGTATAATCATTCAGTGATAATGACAACACCAACAGGCAGTTATGAATGCCGTGAGAGCTCAATGTGAATTATTGATATGGAAAATGTTTATTTGACAATACTTAACCTCGTTTTACGTCAGTTGATGTAAAGTATCTGTATAATTTTCTGTTCATCCGCAATAACACAATACTTATATACTCAATCACAATGTTATTCAACTTATCTTTATGCTGCATGTAGCTATTCACTGGAATTTTCACTAATTCCATGCTTCATTCTTTACGGACGTTTTATCATGATTCAAAATGATCTTATAAATTTTCTGGAGGTTGCCAGCACATCGCTGGTAATTGGAAATTAAATAGTAGAAATTGATCATTCATTTTCTCGAACATGTCATCTATACTCATTTGATTCAGGTTGAAATTCAGTATCCTCTTCAAAGCTATTTCACAAACGAATACATGAACGCTATTTCATAGACATGAGTGGATAAAATTAGATTAAAGTATGTCGCCAATTGTTCGACAACTATTTTCACCGAAGTAAATTACTCTTGAGTGCGCGACTACCACATAAATACATACCTAGTATACAAATCCACAGGAGTTTCCAAGTCGCTCACAAATCGATTGAATAAGTTTTCGTGATGTAACCACCGTTTTCCCGATGTACGTCTATGAGGGAACTAACTCAGTTAATGAGGATAGAATCTGCTACGCGTATTTTATATCAATAATATATGTCAAAAGGATTTCGAAACAATGATGTATATAACTTGATGACGTATTCACAAAGAAAATGGGATTATATAATCTCGATGAAGTTTGTATATCACACTTATTATGCTGAACATGCATTAAATATACATACAAGGTACCAATAAGCAAGTTAGGAGCAATGTATATTCGCGTGATATGATATGAGGAATTTGCTTATTAGACATGTTGAGAAACGAAGTGCTCAAGGGCTTAATGCATGAGTAAGTATAACGAGTATTACTACATTTAAAACAGAGACGAACCAATTCATATGGTATTCAACATTTCATCCCTACTATAGATCGTCCCATATGCATATATGGATATTTTCTTTCAAGAGTTTGAACTAGCGACGACGATCACTCTAATGGATTCTCTCCTGATGTTGAAATGCATATATATATATATGAAGATCGACCTCAATTCGGGTAAAGCAAAAAACCAGCTGGTTTCTCATGATGCTATGTAGCTCCTGAACATTTTTCCTACTTCTTTCATTCTTCTTTTTTTTTTTTTTTCTTTCAAATTCCATGAATAAAAAATTCTATCGAGATCGAGCGGTTAAATAGCAAAATATTTTGCAAAATCGACTGAATTATAGATTTTTCAATTTCATAACTTTACTTTCATATAGGATTGGAATTAACACATGTATGACAGGATGAAATATCGTCCACTTTCATATACCTATTCATTTATTTCATGTTATTTTATTTTTCTTTTTTATTCATCTTTTCGGTGACGAAGAATTGTGAGTATATATATATATATATGGCTTTGTAATAGAGCAACCCATTGAAATTTGTAATCTTTGCACTCGTGGACCAGAAGAGTGGTAGTACATATACACATATATATATATATATATGATAGTAGGATAGTATATAGGAATGAGCAGTCGGCAGGCTGCCATCCGACAACCGGGATGATCGAGAAGAATGAAGAACAATGGAAACAATACATTGAAACGAGAAAGTTGGTTTGCATTGTTGGACGGCAGCCGCAGAAATTCCTGTCTGTTAGACGTGCTCCTCATCGTTCACTGAGTGAATGCAAGACGGTAATTGTAAACCACCGGATGAGCAGCAGACTTTTGAGTACCGCATCACAGAGTCTTTTTTTCTCCCTTCGTTCAATATAAAAGTATTCGGTCAACGATGGCATTCTTTATCTACATTCTATGTAGACATTATCATTTTATCAATACTCAACAGCCCAACAATATACATCTTACAATTCTATTCTATTCTTTCTTTAATCATTCTTTTTCATTAGAGTATTTAATTATTGCCGTTGTCATTATTATGAAATTTTTTTGTTGTCTGTGTCGTTATGAGTAATCAAGTTATCCGAATGATGAACACGACGTAATTATCGTCATTGTTTAAATTACTATAGTTAGGGTAATGATATTTATTTGTGGTTAAATAGCTGTAGGATTATTTCTCCTTCTTCAGTGTAAAGTGGAATAGAGAGGTGGAGGGAAAAAGTGGCCACAAGTGAATGCTAGATCGTTGTTACAAACGCAAATGTTTGCTGGCTCATTTTACGAAGGGTAAAATTGCCGGGGAATGGAGGGTAAGAGGATGTCAGGTTCATCGTCGTTATCCGTACTGTTGGGGCGTCCCGATCTTGTTAGGAGCGTGTACCAGCGCGCGTTTCTTGGGTGTGCCATGACGCCGTGCTAACTACATTGCTGAGTCGCTAGTTTGGCTTTATCACCGGAGACCTTTCCACAAAGTTTTCCAATTGTCGTATAAAAAAAAAATAGTTTTTTATTGACACATTTTATGGAGTCTTTCACGTCAAAATTAATGGAGTACTTATTTTTTAACTTTATGTGTGTAATTTTTTGCAGAAAAAATTTACATTTGGCGCTAGTTATTTAATGTTATCATTTTCTCATTGTCAAACCAATTTTACATGAAAAAAAAAAAAAAAAAAACATATATTTGGTATTGGATCATTTCATTTCTACATTTTTGTCACTGTCAATTAAAATATAATTTCCTTATTTATATTTTATAAATTATTATCGCAAATTCTGCAGATTTTTTTTTGAATTATTATTTTTAATTCACTTTCATATTCCATTTACCTCCGCACATAATAATAATAAACAAATGATTAATTTTTCATCTGATGGACGCATATAAAATTTTTAAAATTCATCAAAGTTGTTGTCTTGCGGCGTTATGTATCTTTTTGATGATGAGTTAAATAGCTTGTTGAAGAGAGTAAAGCTTTACTGCTGGCTCATCTGAATATCTAAACAATGAAAAAGGGGAAGCTTCCTCCCTTGCGGGTACCTTCACTTTCGAGTATATATACGCTGAAAAGCAAAGAGTACGTACAATGTATATGCGCTTGCTACGCACTACGTTGAGTGCACTAACCCTGTACTCGATTTTTTCTCTTCTCTCTTTCGTTGTACACTGCCTCTATTTTTTTTTTTGTTTTTTTTTTCAGTCTTTTGTATATTACCGAAGCAACGAGAGTTTTCATAAACTGTCCATCATGTGTTCACTATAGTTTCTCGAGTATCGACCAGCTGTGTTACATATACATTGGATAATTATTCAAAATACTCGTTGTGTGATTATGAAACCATTATATCCATCAATTATTGATAGGCACTCCACGTTTTGTCTTTCAAACAATACAACGGAATATTAGAAAATTGAAAATAGACATTGGAGAATATTTTCAGTATCTAGTTTTAGCTGATGGTCAATTATTCGTCAGTGGACCTAGTTGGAAATAAATGTCATTCTTTGATATAATCTTATTCAATCTAATATTTATTCAAGTGACGTAATTATAATATTTTAATGCTGTGAAATGATCATGATTAAATGAACGGAGGTGCAATTGTGACAATGTTTCATATATTTCACAACATTTTTAACTTGTTTCAATCTATTTCTTATTCTGTTATTTTTTGTTTGTTTCCAGGTGGTAACGCTTCTTACGAGATGCAGGGTCCAAATTTTGTAGTTGAACCACAATCGCGAGTGGAATTTACAAATGGAAGTGGTGGTAAGGTCGATTGCAGTGTCAGAGGAAATCCTGAGCCAACAGTAGAGTGGTTAGCAGCTGATGGTGGTAATGTTGCCACAATACCTGGTATCAGAGCGGTGTTTGGAAATGGAACCATTTACTTTCCGGCATTTGAAGCTGAGGCTTTTCGTCAGGATGTACATTGGGCAATATATAAATGTTCAGCAATTAATAGTGTTGGTGCTGTTGTCAGTAGAGACGTAACAGTGCGAGCTGGTGAGTTTGATTATTTTCATGCGAATATAATTGATGCAAAATCAATCCTACACTTTTCTGTTTCATTTTTTTTTAATATTCAGTTTTATAAGCCCTCTTCCAACGAATTATTTTTCTTTTTTGCACCTTTTTTTTTATTCGGGCACTATATAAGTTTATCGCCAAGGAAAGTTCAGCATGAATATTGAGAAAGTAATTGCATTAACTTTTCCGCATTCGCTTTTATACTTTTTGCTGTATAAATATTTCTTTTTTTTCTCTCTCTCTCTCTCTCGATATTCAAATGAACTGCAGAACTCACTGATGTAAATAAAAGATTCAACAAATGGAGGAGGCACAGTGTGTATTCATACGAGCACAAATGTTTTCCATGAATGCGAGACGAATTATTGTGGGTAAAATAAAAAAAAATAATAGCATGTGGTTTTCGTTGTTATTTTTCACAATCTCTGTTTTAGTTGTTGAAGGGCAGGGGAAAAAAATAAGAGGGGGAGTTCACGAAATGAACCGAAAATAAAATGTGAACATATATATATATATATATGGTACCTATATTCCCACATATATGTATATATATGAGGACAAAAAGTAGAATGTCGCATCTGGAGAAATGGAGTTTCCTCGAGGGAATAATAAACGAACCGGAAATTCTTCATCGAACTAACGCCTCCGTAAATCATAGACGAGCGAACGCAACTTTTACCTTTTTTCGATTCATAGCTGTGCCTTCTCAGCTCTTCTGCAACGTCAGCCTTATATATATATATATATATTTTTTCTATCCAATTTTATACGTGTGCTTTTTCTCATCTTTATTCACCTTCACTAACTTTCTTCACCGATGAATAGAATTTTCGGGATGTATATTCCATGATAAAAAACGTCTTTAAAAAGTACATGCATACAAAACTATCGGGAGATCTCTATATTTTTTTTGCTGTTTTTCCTTATTTTTATTATTCATTTATTCAATTGTTCTTTGCTGTATTCAACCGACGACCACTTGAGATGCGGTTAGTGGGTCAAAGTTTTTTTTTTTAACCACAAACATTGATAAGTGAATCCATTTTTTATGAGCGTAATCTCTTTAACCTGACAACGTACATGATGCAAATGAAAACAGTATTGAATTATCATTGAAAATTAATTATATTTTTGATGTTAGATCTGATTACATCTCGTCACATACAATTCTTTATTCAAATTCAACATCCAATTAAGTTAAAAATATCTACACTTAAACAATTATTTATTTCATGTAGAAACGATTCGTCGTTATAGGTTGAGTCTTTACCACTGTGCTCTTGTGTTTCAAAAATATATGGGCTCTGATGAGAGCTGAAAGTTCACAGGCCAAAGAGAAATAAAAATAAAGAGGACTCTCCCATTTCCCAAAGCAACCGCAAATATATCACGAATATACAGCTATAATATTATCTCTTTTCCTATTGCATCTCAAAGGTAGGGTAGATTTTTCCTGCATATTTCATGGTTTGTAAATATTACTCGGCACATGGGAAAATGTCTGGTGAGTTTATGCCCGGCCGGTTTGCCCATGAAGTTGAAGCGGTGTACAATGTAGGTATATATGTATGTATATATGTAGGTATATACAAACGAAAGGCAAACGAAACCCACAGAGTTTTCACCCTATTCTGGAGTCTGAGTGCCACGCTCCGGTGACTCTAGGAAACGGGGGTTACTAAACCCCCGTTTCCCCACTTGCGTATATACTCAATTCTCTTATTTCTCGTGTGCACCTTGGCCTCAACGTACTTGTGAAGGCACGGTCTTCATCTTTTCCTTCATCTCTTCATACATACCACTACCATCATCATCACCGCTCTATAAAAATCTATGTGCAACATTCATATGTATATATATATATATATATGATTGTAACAACTTTGATACATAATTTTCCCACATCTTGAGGAATGCACTTCACTTATTCGTCTTACACAAGACAAAAAATCTTAAATCAGAAAAAGACCGACAGTTTGATATATCGTAATTCATAAAATTATTTCGGTATTTTAAATTAATTGAAACACCATGGCATTATTTTATATTCAATTTGAAATTAATTTATGTATTTAATTGAAAAATAATACAGAACTGTGATCGAGAATACAATTAAAATATCCATGATATACATCCACATGTATGATCATTAATTTTTTTCATTTATTTCAATTTTAGTTGGATCCACCGTTCCCATAAAAAATCGATAATTCAATTGAATACTTGTATCATAATTACTTCTGGATAGAACTTGAATTGAGAATATTTTAATATTAAACAAAGTCGAAAATTTGCACGTAAATTAAAAACAAAATTAATTCTTCTTTTAAGTGAAATAATAGTATTTAGATTAAGAATGATACTCTGGATTCAGGAATACTTATTTCCCCAGTGTGTTACTTTCTTCTTTTTTCATTTTCTATATGAAATCCTGATATATATAGACATGTATACTTTCTTTGTCACATCACGTTCATCGCAATTCTTTTTTACTCTTCTCAAGCACACATCTTGTAGACTTTCAGATTTTTTGCCATTTGGCACACACCTTACTCGCACACTCACCCACGTATATATTATTCTATATCGAAGTTGGAGTTGAAACATGAGGTTCCGCAAGAGACTTCACACTATGACAGTTAGTTCACTCAACTTTCATCACTGTCCCTAACTGATTCATCCACACGTTCTTCTTTTACATTTGTATATATGTGCATATCTGTACTAAGGGTGTGTATATGGATGTGCTTTCAGTGGTGAACCAACGGTATGACCCGGAAGTTCAAAGCCTCGGTGGTTTCCTGGGTAACAATGTGCTTATGCGGTGCAACGTACCGAGCTTCGTGCGAGATCACGTAACTGTTACGTCTTGGCTTCAAGAACCCTCCTTCAATATTTATCCATCAACAATGAGCGGTAAGGAAATAAATAAGTATTCATTATTCAAACATTTTTTATATTTTTTCAAGATATAAATAATAACGAAAACTAAATTGATTCATACAAATTTTTTTCACTCAATTTATCTCCGACACTGAATCATTTTCAATAATAATGACTTTTCATTTCTCCAATGTATTTGCAGATGGAAAATATCACATGTTACCAAGTGGTGATTTGATGATCATCAACATTACACGAAGTGACGCACAAATGACATATCGATGTAGAACACATCATCGATTGACCCAAGAAACTCTAGTCAGTCCAAATGTTGGACGTGTACAACTCACTGGTAAGTAATTATCATTCAAATTTACATCATGACATTTACGTACTTGCATTATATGTAAATGTTTAGGATAACTTTCAATGAAAATACTGATCAAATATTATGATTATTAATTCATACATAGAATTCTATACATGCAGCAGTGGCAGCAATGTTTAATTGAATATTAACTCTCTTCCTCTCACCCTCACTTCCTCTTTCTCTCTACACATAGTCAAGAGAGGATTTTCAGTATGAACCAGCGGTCATTTCCCAGTTTACCAACCACACAATGTGCCCGAGGGCATGAAATCCATATATTGGCATGTGCACGCAAAAACCAAACGTAAATTGGAATTAATTACACAAATAACAATAAATATATCGACAAATTCTCAAAATAACGATATGTCATCATCATCATAAACAAATATGTAGAGGGGAACTGCGGTCACTTGATTAACTTTATAGATACCGCAAGCTTTTATAGAATATTCCTGAAAGATATGAATCGGAAGTATAGGAGTACATATTTATTGTAAAGCTGATGTGCCAATGTGTCATTGAAAAAAAATTGCACAAAGTTGTGATCAACTCAATATCAAGATGAAACTTTCACACAAAACTTTTGTTTCAAATTTATGAAACGGCGGAAAAGCGGAAAAAATACCTTATATTCAAGATGTGTGGATACCATTCGAGTCTTGGGAAAATAGACTTTTTACTGAATATAACTCCAGGACATGTGAAGGGAAAGTGATTGTTCATGCTGTTTTTGACATGTTTCCTTTGCTTTCATTGTTGTCAGGGAGACAAAAGTTTGTCAATAAATTCTATCATTTATGTGAACAGAATATCATACCGTTTTGACATAAAAATTACTCCTAAGTTTTATTCATGAAAAAGAAAACTTTTCCATCTTAATTTCCTTCTCCTTTTCCTTTATTTTTCAGAGGTCGGTTCGGCCTCACTTTTCAATTTTGTAGCATTCAATTGGTCTTCAATTTTTTCGCTATTTTTTTATCAGTAGGAAATGAAAAATCCGTTCGACACCCCGGGAAATTCTATGAGGTCCTTAGAAAGTTGGTCTCGCCCCGGCCACTCTTATATTATTCATTTCTGTCTCTGGCGTCAAACTATACTGTTATATACGAAATTCGAAGCAAGATTGCCAGATCGAAACAAATATTTCCTACTAATTAAAATACTTGAGGTTTACAATTAATCAATTCTCTTTGTCAATAACTCTTTTCACGTCACCACTAGACACACTGTTAATTATTTAATTGATAAATTCAACGTTAACATCAAAGTCTACTAACTATAAAGAATCTCTCATCAGAGAGCATACTCAAAACGTCACAAGGGTGAAAAAAAAGAAAATAGTAAATAAATAAAAATGAAACAAAAATACGATTGAACAGAAATAATTAATAGGATATAGGTTCAAGCACATGTATATACTTGATGTATAATGATGAATTCATCGAGGCATAAAGTATAAATTTCATCTTTATATGAGTGCAACTCCAGTGATACACGTGCATATCTTATACTATATGCGTTACGTGTCGCGACAGTTTGATATACTTGAACATCTTTCTCTTTCTCTCATCCTCTCCCCCTCTTATTCACTATGGGTAGAGTCACGTTGCAGACTTGTCTGAAGCGGCACGCGAACCTCGAGTATCGCATGGATAGTAGGAAAGCATCGTTAGTTAGCTGGGACTCGAGCGAGTACATTTCCCCTTTTCTATCTCATCTCTCTGTTGCTGTGTATTTCGTCTTGTTCTCTGTACCTCTTCTCCATGCACTTGAGTGCTTTACCCAAGCACTGGTGGCTTATGGTTCCCGTCTTTTTCTTTCTTATATAATATATAGTTATATATATGCAGTCTTGCGTACGTTCTTTTGCAAGAAACCTTTTGGCAAACCGAAATAGGTTTCTGTATATATATATATGAGAAGGAAACTTGTTGTAGATGGTTGACCCAAGTATATAAGCTCGGGTTTTTCCGATATATCTGTATATATGTTGGGTTTTAGTATAGGGTTAACAAAACGGGACAGTATCAATAGCCGTCTCTTGGAAGATGAATCCACGTGAGTTGCCATAGCCACTTCTATACACAATTTATATTGGTGGTATTGTGTACTAATATTGTGTATAGTTGTTTTTTTCATGTAAGAATAAATCGTTTTCAATTCATTTTCAATGTCAAGATTTTTCTGCTAGCTCATCCTTGGTTTATTCATCCTTTTTCTATTTTTTCTCAGCATTGATCTTCGATGCTGTAAGAGTTCGTGCATATATAGATATATATTGAAGATGATACGGAAAAGTTTTATTGGTCATATATTTTGACGTTTTTTTTTTTTTCTTTTTTTTTTTTCGCTGTCATGTTCGTCTTTGAGATTGTGACGTTTTTTCCTTTCTATACCGATACAAAGGGGTATTCATTTTGATACATGAAGTTTGTAAATACGATATATTTCACTTGGCACCCAATTTCATTTTATTCTTTTATTTTTTCTATCATCATTTTATATATTTCTTTATTTTTATTCGATCGCCCGGGTGGAAAAATAATGCCTGTCAATCAAATTTCCATCAACTGAGTTAATTTATTTTACTGAAAATGTGTTAAAGAAATTGAGAACATGAAAATTGTATAAGTATGACATTATGACTCATCCTTCCCAATATAAGACAATATTACGATGATGTATATTATATATAAATGTATGTATTTATTTTCTATGTACATATAGAGTACAATAAAAATGTTTTTTCATTATTCGACATGATCCAGTTTAATGGTGAAACACATCGCACAAGGTATACAGTTTCCTACTGGTTTTTGGTCTCACAATTTTCCATTAAATGTGGTGGTTGTGAAGGTAGTGGCGCGTGTATAAGAAACATCGCACGGGGTTATCCACTTGGCCCCATTCTTTTCCTTCTTCACTTTTTCCTGAGAAACAGGCGTGTGTGCGCGCGCGTCCACAACATTATATGGGTGCTTCTTCCTTTCTTAGGCTATTTATGATATGCCATGGAAAACATTTTCCGTATATCACGGGTAGAACTAACATGAACTCATTTCATGTAGGTATGGGCTTCTCCATTCTCCTGGGAGTGAGTTTAACAAACAACAAGGAAAGAAAAAAAAAAAAAAAAATAAAGGAGTTTGGAATATGAGACAGATATGAAATATTAAAAGTGTTCATTTGAAATGATGTTTGAAATTTTTATTTTTTTTTTTCTTTCCATTCTCTTTATTTTGTTTTGGTCAATAAAATGTTGTAGATGTTTTTCCTGTACGTATGGCATCCGCATATCAATTTTAATCTGGGGAAATGGATCGAAGTGAATGGAATGAGAAATATCACGTAGTAAAAAATACACGGTGTGAAATCTCTTCAGTCTGGTTTTTATGCGGTGATGATTTATGGTGTTAATATGTTTTTTGATGTTGATTTTATATTTGTCATCTATACTAGGATAACATTATACTGAGTTCTTTTATTTCTCTATCAAATATTTGATGCAATATTCCAATATACCAATATCGGTGATCCATGCTTTTTCACATTGGATCAATGGGATTTTAATTACATAGTATGAAACAATACTTCATATATCTGAATTTGGTGAATCAATCACTATTCAAATAATAGATGTATTTTTTTTATCTGTGAATATTATTCGTTTTTGTTTTTTGTTTATTAATAAACTAAAATATTTTATTTGATTGCAGAAATTCGTGGCACAACACCGCCAATACTCAATGAAAAATTGCATACAATGTCGGCGCGTCTTGAGGATACAGTTGTAATACCGTGTGTTGCTTATGCAAATCCACCTCCAACCAACAGGTACCAAAAAAAATAAAATAATGATAAAACGTTAATAAATACTGATTAAAAACTGAAGGATGTGAAACAGATTTATGCAGCTGCGCGATTTAACAAGCCAGCTAAATATCAGCAATGTTCGCAATGAACGTGCACGACAGAATGTCAAAGGAAAAACAATCAGAGAATATTTTATGCAGAATATATGTAATCATCAAAGAGACTAGGTAGAAAATATAATGCATGTGAATTAAATTCCCGGATAACAAACATCGTGTTTGAACGTAGAAGTAAAATAAATTATATAAAAAAAAAGGGGGGAAAAAAAAAAACAATTTATTCATGACAAAGGAGAACAAAACTGCGAAAATAAAGTATATAAATATAAAATTGTTCGTGTGTGCTTATACTAACAGGCGTGTTTCTCTGCTTTCCATATTAATGTTAATTTTAAACATTGTATTCGTTGCTTGTAAAATTGCTTATTTCCAACTGCACCCTTCAAGGTATACGCGTGAAAATGGTTTAATCAGACACACGTATATACATACTGAAACTTCCATATGTATAATACATATTTGAATGCGAATTCCACCATCGACAGTTCACGATTCGGTTCATCAATTCACTACCGATAAGGTAATAAATTCGACTGATGGATCAATAGGATTGTTATTCTTCAATTAACGTTTCCAAAATAAGCCGCTCTATAAACCCATTAAGCACATACAATGGAGAGGAAATTGATTATATGGTAATGTAGTTATGATGATAATATACATGCATATGTCATGTATAGGACAAAACTTTTTTAATAATCTACATTATGTTGATATATATTCGAAAATTTATATTTTCTAATTTAAATCACAAT
This sequence comes from Zele albiditarsus, assembly GCA_958496275.1. NCBI lineage: Eukaryota > Metazoa > Arthropoda > Insecta > Hymenoptera > Braconidae > Zele > Zele albiditarsus. The sequence continues at coordinate 13,864,314 of OY292411.1, read as the reverse complement.
AAGGGATTTCATCAAAGACTTTCATTCCTTTTAATATTCTTTAGGTATGCAAAATGTGTTGTTGTGTTTTATTTCTTATTTTAGAACGATCACTTCTCTCTCATGATTGCCCTGAGGGAGCAGAAATTTGTTGTTCAGAGCTTCATAATTTCAATAATTCCGAATACTGTCAAATGAAATTCCGTTCAAATTTCATTTAAAAAAAATAAGCAAAATTCCTGTACCTCCATTTTTTTCCCTACCCCCGGACTATTTTACAGCCGGTCTACAACAAAATCGTCAAATATCCGGGCTCATCGTTCAGAAATTTGCTCAAAAATTTTCACTCATAAAACGGAGAAAAAAAAAATAAATAAAAGAATAAAAGGTAAGAACCAAAAAATAAAAGCATACCAAATGAGATGTGCTCCATCTGTTGTCATCACATACACACATCCTATCCTAAACTCGATCCTTCATACCACACTACTGCACCATATTGTTGAACAAAATTTACTTTACGTATACACGTGAGAGTAAAGCGAACTGAAAATGGAAACGTGCATTTTGGTGGTTTGAATTGTCGACATGCGGTTACGTATACCGTGGTGGTAGAGATTACCGAGTGGCGAACAGAGTGTATATGTGAATGGTAAAATCTAGCGACAAGAGACGAAGAGAAAGAGGATGCATACAGCCGGAAATGGAAAAAGAGAGATGAAAACGAATGAGAGGAAGCGACGTGGGATATGCGCATAAACGTCTCTCTCCTCATTTTTTTTCTCACTCCCTCTCTTTCTCACCCTCTCTATTCATTTCTACTCCTCATCCTTTATCTCTCTCACTCACTCTGTAGAGGTAGGGTAAACAAACCGACCGCTGATTACAGAGACTGCTTCTGACAGCCCATCAAATATTCCGCGTTTACGTGCACGTCGACGTCACTAGGTATTCCGGGCTTGTGTTATCCGTATACCCTCTTCCTCATCTATATATATATATATATATATATATATATATATATATATATATATCCTAAAGCCATATCCTCCAGGCTCCATCCGTTGCCGCACGATGAACATACACCGGCTTCTGTGGAGTTGACTCAGTGAGAGCGCGCAGAGAGTCTGAGGGTTTGCATCTATACCATCCTAGTACTATACACTGGAGCACACTCGGGATGGCTTCCAACACACCCATTTCCACCATCCTCTCGCGGTCTTTTGCTCATGGCCTTACCTGCTATTTCAACATATATATATATTTAGATAAAAGCATGTTCCTTCTTCGTCCCACGCCAATTTCCCTTGGTAAATTCGATTATCCATAGGTATATAACCTATACCAAGAACTCAACCTCTCTTGGCTGTCTCCGTCAGATTCTTTCTCGAGGAGTAAGCAATATTTAACGGAAGTATACGTGGGTGGTTGGTGGTGAATGAAATGAGGGAAGAGATAGAGAAGAAAAAATGCAGGATATTGTGAGAAAAATGGAGAAAAAAAAAAATGTGAGGTCAATCGCCTTTATAGCAAATTTATTTTTTCTTTTTTTTTTTTTTTATTCTATTTTATTATTGCTATTATTGTTATTATTATTCTTGATTGGAGAATTGAATAATGCTATAGGGAGACTGTTATTTCATTTATTTTTTATTTTACATTGGTGGTATTGATAAACATTTGTTATTAACTTGCAGTTTAATGTGTGATGGATTGATGTAGGCTCATTGAACTGGTAATGGATAGACGTGGATTTTATTTATGGAAAATTATTGCATTTACAAAGTTATATTTGAAACAATATAAATTTAAATACGAGAATTGAATAAATTTCTTTTATTTTATTAAAACTCTGAGTGAGAAAGAATTGAGTTTTAGAAAGGAATTCTAACCATTGTTTTCGTCTGCGTTTATACACGATTTGTGGGTGGTATACCTATTCATCCGTATCCTAGCCGTGCCATGATTAAGAGCCGTATTGTACAGCACGAAGATAATTAACATCAGATTTGAATTCGTTCATTTTTTTTTTTTCCATAATAAAACGAATTTTAAATTGTTATGTAGTTGTTGTTTTTATTAAAGGACAAGGGAGACAGTATTTCTACAGACTCCAACTCTGATTTCTATTGTTTATTAGATGGATTAGAGGATAAAACATTAGCTGTATTGAGTCCAAGGGGATTTTTATGCATCGGCTTATTTCGTTTATTAATTCCAAATTTTCGTAGTTGGATGAACCATCAATGTGCGCTGCTGGTTAGACAGAAGATCAAAGCGATGGGGGATATTCAAAAGCATTTCATGTGGTCAAGTGATTTCATGTTTCATTTGTAAAACTTTTTTTTTGTAACATCGTTATTTTACATGTCAAATTGAATTCATAGATTTCAAGTGGTAGCTTTGAGCGGTTTCATACAGCGATCGCAAAAATCAATTAGGAAATAACGGATTCTTGCTTTCAAATCATAGTTCGTTTTTTCAATCCAATTTTATTACAACTTCACGACATGATGGTTCTGAAATTTTGCACGTTTATCAATCTCTCGTGTCAATTTCTATTCCCGACAGTAAGAAATCGATTTTGTCAAAACAGAATATAAATCTAGATATCTTGTGCATGAATTTTGATGGAGTATCTCCACAGTTGAGAGAAACAACATGACAAAATGATTTAAACATTCAATAAACATCAAAATGATATTTATAATTTGAATGGAATTGATGCAAAGAATGTAACACTCAATTGAGAATTGTGCAAGGTTCTCATTAGTGTTTTTGGTATGAGCTAGAATTGTGCTGCATTCATATAGTGGTTGTGTATAGCACGCTCACTCTGTAAATTCAGCCGTAATTTTGTGCATCAATTGAAAGATCGAAATAACCGAGCAGTATGTACGTGATGTGGTCACAAATGATTGCACTATTATGTGAAGAAACTTGATGGTGATGCAGTGACTCAACATCATCAAAATATATTCTGTCATGGTAGCTTTCAGTCCATGTCTATCTCTGTTTCTATCTCTTGCTCTCACTTGTTCTCCCTTGAGGTGGAGTATAGAGGGTGAACCACTAGTATCTACCGCCAGAATTATGGTATGCCTGGCGCGTACACTCGATAGTGAGAGTCGGGGTCATAGGAGGACAAAGTTATATGTACATCCTCTAGACCCGACCAAGTTATGCTTTGGTCGTCAGCAATGAACGACAAGGAGGCCAGGAGATGCTCTATATACAATTATGACGAAAATGTTTCATGTTATATAGAGCACTTGCTATATAAATGCATTGACTTCTGTATATTCTGATGAATTCAATTTACTTATCGACAATATTTTTATTATTTCGATAATAATTATTGAGGAATAATGTTAATATTCTGAGAGAGCCATGCCAGTTTGGAAACTATGTCACAATGTATCAAAGTGAGTTTACATGACTTTGATCGTGTATATTTCCGAAACAATACAGCCAATTTCGACTGTGAACCAGTGAATTCCGACGGAAAAGCGATGATTGAATTCATTGAGTCAAAGGAATTTCCAAATTGCATACTTTGTCGTTGAAAAGTTAGATTTAGTGAGCTCATGTGAAGGGAAAAATAAGTTCTTTTTTAAAAACGCTGTCAAAAAAATGCGTTTGTGCCTTCAGTGGGTTGATGGTAATTATATTACTGGAAAAAAGTTCTCGAACGGTTTGAAATATCGAATCGAACCGCAATTTTCAACAATTCAATTCACCATTCGATGAAGAACAAATTTACCACTTTCTTGATTCATTGAGATAAAAACTCGTGAATAATGCTCGTATACTTCAATAAAGCTTGTGAATTTTACAGATTATATAATCTCTTTCAATTGTAATTAAAATTCTGACATTTACTCTACACGAGAAAAAAAAAAGCGAGTGCGCGATTTCAGTAAATATAACTCGTGCACTTCATAATTTTAATCATGTCGTTGGAAAATATCCATTATTCTCATATCCTAGCTCCACCTTTCTCATTTATTCAGTATTTTGAACGCTCATATGAACGTATGATTCACTGAAATCAAGTGCCCAGTGCTTTATTCATTCTTCAATTCTCGATTTTAAAATGATTTTCAACATATTTTCAGCTATTGTATATATGAAGATTTATAACTTTGAAATATTTGAATATTACACAGATGGTATTTCCGACGTGATCAGCGCGAGGAGCCAATCGATGAGCTCTCTAATCATTGGACTGTACGAGACGGTTGCTTGACAATTCAAGGAGTCCAAGAGAGTGACAGTGGTTCATATATCTGTACAGCAAGTAATGTTGAAGGTAGCACGAGTCTTGAAATACGTCTGAGTATATCAGCCCCATTAAGTGTTCATATCCAACCAGCTGTGCAGACAGTTGATCTTGGAAAAGCTGCAACATTGGTAATAAGATATATGATAAGAAGCCAATTAAATACTAATCAATTATAGACGGGATATCAAATGACGAATGTGGTTGGCGTGTGTGTTTCAGACATGCACTGCAGGTGGCTTCCCTCAGGCTGCGCTCTATTGGCTCAAGGATGGCCAACCGTTGCGCACTGGTGATCACATCAGTCTCATCTCTCGAGATCGTATTGCCGTTAGTGCTATAGCACGAGAGGATCGCGGTATGTATCAGTGTTTCGTTCGTAATGAACACGAAATGGCACAGGGAATTGCAGAAATACGTTTGGGAGGTGAGTGAAGCAGAGATGACTATCAATTTCATTTGGTATTGGGGGACGTTGGTGTATACGATTACGCAATCTTTAAACCTCTGACGCTGTTAACATGTCACCCTCACTGTATAATCTTGAATCAAATAATTCAAAGAGTCTCGCCAGCATCCTCATATCCTTCGAGAAGTTAAAAAACTTGTAATGAAGATGGGTATGTATGCGATATACATTCTACTCGGAAGGAAAAAAATTGATAACACTATTGTCAAACATCGTGACAGCTCTGATAACATGAGATTATCTACTATGAAAAATACTGGACATCTCCGTTATGAATAGGAACGATTCCATACTGTTATCATGAGTGACAATGTCCTCTCATCTTCTCTAAATTTATGAGAATGTTTCCTATTCTTTTCGTGTAGCAGTGAAGTTTGGTCTCACGCGAACATTAGTCATATAGACAGTCAAGAAAATGCAGGATACCACAGGACATGTACTTGACAAAATCTTTCACATGGATTTCATTGGCGCATTGGCACTTTTATACACAGAGCCATAGATTCGATGGCTTCGTTCGTTATTGTGTACACAATTCACGTGCTGCGCAATTTATCTGATTAAAGAGTCGTTATCTAATAATTTTTATGGCCCATTTTCGGTACGTGTTAGATAAACTCCTTTAAAATGTTTCAGAAAGTGAATTGGAATTTCAAAGCTTTATCATCATGCTTCGTAGTCTTCTATATATATATATATATATATATGTGTGTTGCACAGAGCACATCATTGTAAACATCCTGTTTTATCTTTATCTATTTCTCTCTGTGTCTCTTGTTCTCCATTCCTCTGTGCCCCATTCTCCGTGACGTGAACAAACACGTCGATTTTCAATTAGATGCACGGGAGCGTGTTACCCCGGAAAATACAGTAATAGTATCAACGTACAGTGCGCCGTCAAGTGAACGATCAATGACTCTGTGAACTGTGGTTGGTATCCACCCTTTGCTCGTTGCCCCCGTTCATTTCCCCTTTATATCTATACAGTATATGTTAATCATCGTTTGTACAGAACCGGTTTTCATTAATATTTGACATCATCATTCAACACTGTTGATTTTTTTTTCCCCTCTTTGTTTTACTTTTTTGAGTTCTGTTTGAAGAGTCTGACGCTGCTTTTTTGATAGACATACACTCCTTTATTATTCATTTATATTCTTTTTCTTTTTTCTATTTCATGTTTGTTATGTTTGATGGGAGCAGATGTTTTATGAGATGGAATGAAATGAAATTGTTTTGTATCTTCAGTGAAATTCTTCCTCCTCTATATATATATATATATATATAGGAATGAGTTTCTTTTTATTTTATTATACTTTTGTTTCATTTTTTATTTTTTTCATTATGTGCCTTTCCCACTCCTTTTCTCTCTAGCCTTCAATAAATAGTACCAGAATCGCTGTGTTAGTGGCATTGCGTTGTGTAGACAGGTGTGCATACATTTATAGTATAGTGCACATCACATTCCCCAGACACTGTATAGAACAGAGGTATCCAGGATTTGCATACACTAACGAGATTCGTGGCGGTTTCAACGATGTATTTGGTATATAATATACACAATATATATACTTATAGTTTCAAAAGTGCCCACTGCTTTGTGGTGTGCAAATACATAGACTTGAATCCGTTTAGTATTATATCTTGCCGAAGATTATTATTAAATTTTCTTCATAAATAATTTGACTTTAGAACTTTGCTAGAATAATCCTTCACGATATTTTACATTTTTAAAATGAAATTTTATCTTTTGTATGACAGAAAGAGAAAAAATAGCTTTTAATAACGATGAAAGTACTCAGGTACTTGTATCATTTTAATATCCGTTTTTTGTTACTCGTGAAAATATTTACTTGCGGTATGTTTCGTGCAGATGTATCTCACAACGAAAATACACAGCGTGAATGTAATTGTTTACACACAGACTACAGAGTGTATACGTTTGTACGGCTACATGGTGGATAAGTTTAGACATGTCTGTGCAAGTCTAACTGCTATGCACCATGATCACATTTGTGAGATGGGCAAAATTACTGTTTTTAGTTCCTGTTTTTTTTATATCTATTAGATTGGGAACAGGGAGGATAATCACTCACGTTTTGGACTGATTCCATCACCACGGACAATTTCCCGTCGGTGTATAAAAAAAGCCTGATTCTATGAGGAAAAAAAAATTTTGTTATATACAATTAATAATATACCGGTGAATATAGAACACAATCCACTGTGATAGAACTTTTTTTGAATGGCGGATGAAGCCCTCGTCTCCAAGCAAATATAAATGAAAAAGTCAATTATATACAGTGAAATATATTAGGAAAGAGGAAGAAAAAAATGAATCTCAAGTATAAAACTTTTATCTGCGAAGTCTTCTTATTAGAACTCAGTCGCAATGATCGACAGAAAATACAGTACCGTGCAGAAATCTATTTTCCCAAACTGGAAATTGGTATTTATGGTAATCTTGGTTGCATGATCATATCGAAATATTTTTTTTCCTCCTGTCACTTCTCCCCATTTCCCTCTCGCTCTACTTCTATCCTTCATTCTCCCTCACGAGAATACAGTCAAACCTTTTTTTTTTTTTCATCGATACACTGATATATTGAACTGCGTCGTTTCGATTTACAATTCGTGTTTCAGCGTAATTAACAATCCTGCTATGGAACAGATGATATTGGAATATTCAATTTCCCATACTGAATAATTGTCAAATGTGATTTATTTTATATATTGTCATCATTATTATTTCAACTGGTAGTCACTGTATCATTAATAATTCTGCTACTATTCAACAATTCAATATTTGAAATATATAATAAACATTGATAAATATATTGTTGATGATCTTTATATTTAGTATCTTACAATAAATATATGGTGAAAATTTGTTGACAGAAATATCGCCGCAACTCGTGTACAGATTCATTGAGCAAACAATGCAACCAGGACCGTCAGTTTCTTTGAAATGTAGTGCAGCTGGTAATCCAACACCACAAATATCGTGGTTACTCGATGGATTTCCACTGCCACAAAATGACCGTTTGCTCATTGGTCAGTATGTCACCGTATATGGTGATGTAATATCCCATGTCAACATATCGTCGGTTAAATCAGAGGATAGTGGAGAGTATGAGTGCACAGCTGCAAGTAGAGCAGGCGAGGCATCTCATTCGGCACGACTCAATGTTTATGGTGAGTGCAAATAATGATCAAGAGTTAGGAAGTACTTTGAATAAAGCTAGTGGATTCGATATGAAATTGAATAGGTATATGAAATGGTAGGGCGAATTCAAGTGGGAAAAATAAAAAATTGATATATGATATTTCGTCGGGGTTTTAAATGCTTTTGGAATATTGTTGTTGTTTTTTTATGAATATATCAAACTGGGGTTGAAAAATAGAATCCAATTTTTTTTTTTATATCGGAAAGTCGTGAAGTGTTTTGTAAATTTTTTCAATGCTTGATTGATTGTTTTGCACATTTTCTATTTAACAAGCTTTCGAGGCGAGTTTTTTTTTTTTTTTTTTCTTATGATATGTTCTCATTTAAATCCAGGAAGGAATAACGACTTTTTCCAATCATTAAATATCCAAGTGATATTATTAATATTATTAACATAATATTCGTTTTATTTTGTAACAATATTGAAAACGATTATTTTGAGAACGATCACAAATTGTCCTGATCTGTTTGTTACTTGTTTCACATTCAGTTTCCACATAGTGACTCTTCAAGATCCTACTGTTCTATTGTGTTACAAAATTATACCTCACTGATGCAAATTTGATTGAATTCAGTCACGTTTGTCCTGCTCTCAAACCAACAAGTATTCAATACTATCATCGAACCAATAACGAATAATAAAATGATCGATTACTGTACAATTTCCACAGAAAAGTTCTGTATATTGCTCTCATGTTTTCAGGATTACCGTACGTGCGTCCAATGCCAATTGTATCGGCAATTGCGGAAAAACAGCTTCAAATCAAGTGTCCAGTTGCTGGATATCCCATCGAATCGATTGTATGGGAAAAAAGTACGCATTTATATATAAATGTTTGCCGACGTGTGTATTTGTCATACAATTGTCGAGTTTACAATTCACAATGAACATTGGTTTTCAAGCGTTTATCAATAACATTTTTTTATTCTCATTGTTATTGCTACTAACTTTATTATCATTTGTTTTTTGTTTTTTGTTTTTTTCCTTCTGTTAATATTTAGATGGGACAAAATTGCCGACGAATATGCGACAGAGATTGGCGAATGGTACTTTGACTATTGATACTGTTCAACGTAATGCAGATCAAGGTACATACACCTGCATTGCTCGCAATAAACACAACTTCACGTCACACCGTTCGGTAGACGTGCGTGTGCTTGGTGAGTAATATAATATTTCATACATTGCTGAAATAATTTATTTTAATATTTATGTCACATTTCAATTTATATATAGTCATTCTGGGATCAATAAGTCATGAGTATATATATTTTTATGTTTATACTCTCGAGAGTCTTTTGATAGCCAGGAGGGCGCGTGAAATTGATGTATTTTGATATTCCATTCGTTGGGTATTTGGGAATTTGGCCAATGGTTTATTTATTCTAATGGGATGATAATGATGACGAATTTTTTTATTTTTTTTTATATATATAAAAGATCAAAGGAAAAAATAATTGGTGAAGGATTATTTGTTTCATCATCATTTATTCCAGATTATTAATTTTTTTTTTTTGAGCTGTCATATTGATTATTGGAATACTTATTTTATACATTCAGAATTTTGTATATATTGATATTCAATATCATACTAGTGACTCTTCTTCCAGATGATTGATAATTGAATATCACAATCTTTAAATTTATTCTGTCATGAATATTCATTGCAAAGATGATTGAATGAATTAACAGGTTATATGATACGAGTAATGAAAATATGAGGAATAGAAAAAAATGAATAATAACAGTTTTTATCTGTTGATTCATAGTTTTTCCTGTAGAATAATTAACGATATGAATTATTTGATTCATTTTTTCAGTGATGGAATTCACCATATATAATATTCGCAAATAGTTTTATCGGAAGGAACAAAAAAATTATAGACATAAATTGCGTGACTGGAATTAGAATTTCATATGCGTCAGTTTATGTTCATTTTGCGACATTATGATTTTACTCAATATATCAATAATGAAAATTTGCATTCCAATAAAAGAATATGAACAATATTTTCGCGACGATTTTTTGTGCGTTGAGAAAAATACAGTCGTTTATACATCGGCATATAAAAAAAGGATGCGAAAATTAATTGAAGAAAAATTCAATACATACGTATATGTAAATTGATTTGGGGGTTCTCGTGTATTATCGAAAAGTTTTTCTTTACATCAACGGTAGAGTATTATAACTCGTTGATCAATATATGAATCGGGTTAAATAAATAAATGAATGAATAAATAAATAAATAACTGAATAAATAGATGCACACAACCCTCTTGAACATACGGAAATAACCCGGTGCACGGGGCCAACCGCAACTCACTGCACCGCTCATATGCATCAGTCCTGCACGAGCTCGCTCACCATTCCGATATTACATATGTACACATATACACTCCACTTGTATGTCTATGACACGAAAATATATATCTATATACATATTTATATATTTGCGCGCTCGTGGATACCTCATTTATGTGTAAATTTTCCTACATCGAGACGCCAAAACCATCTGCGTAGAATATTTAGCTTTCACTTTTTTTTCCCCATTTTTTTTTTTGTTTTCATACATTTTCCGACTCTTTGAACTGCCAACGTTCGTTTTATTAATTTCACGTCGCTTCGCTATTTTTATATATACGAATATAAATAACGGTTAATATGAGAAAGAAAAATTAATTAATGGTAAATTATTTGAAATTTATTTCGTTCAATTCAATTGGAATATATTTTATATTAATGATCTGCTGTTTGTATAACCAAAATGAACATCTAGCCTGTGCATTCATCTTCCGTATGTATACATTCACATTCTTCCTGCAGCGCTGTTATGCGGCCAAATATATATAATAGCAAAGAATGCAATCTCTCCTGAGACTGTGCCAAATCGAATGTCCTGTATATACGCTGATTTACTTCGTTGATTTATTATGTTATATTACAAAACACAATATCACAATGGTAGTAGTAATAATAATAATAATAATAATAACAATACGTTTCATTAAATGAATAAAATGTTTATTAAACTTTTGAGTCACAAATTAATTTCACCAGATTGGAAGTATATTGTTAAGTTATTTTTATTGTTTCAAATATAGTCTACATGAAACTGTTTCCACTATATATTCATTTTATTTTAATAATCTAAAATTTGTACGAACAATTACACATTGTGTTTCAAAGTTCCCATTCCATCATGGTAGAGGATGATGAACGATAATAAGGAGAAATGTCGGTGGTTTTAATGAATATTATCTTTATCATATTGTTTTATTGAAATTAAATTTTCGTGACAAAAAAAAGATAGTGAATTGAAAACTTTTGACGAATTATATTGGAGATGAAACAAAGTAACACTGTAAAATGAGAATTCATTTGGAGTATACTCGTAGTTGATGATACAAACATTAGTAGCTTTATCAGACGCATAAGTACGTACAGAAGTATTGTGCGGGATATTCGTGACTGTACTGATTAAAAAACCCCGAAGCCATATGTGAAAGCTACATAGTTATAGTGCCTCCACTCTTGAAATGTCTCTACTATATACAAATATATACTTTCATTTTGAAACCTATATATTACACAGTAAAAAATCTACGGTGTGGAATTTTATGCAGTATTACATTTTTCGATGTCAATTTTAGCTCGAGTATCAACAATAAAATGAATCAATGATGCAATGGGTGAAATTATTGTGAGTGTTATATAACATTTGTATTCGACACAATGTTAGCACGAATTGGGTTCAATTCGTCCAATTAATATCAATTAGTGCATCAAGATATGGAATTTATTCATCATATTTTGAATCATACAATATTTGTTAATAATTTGCATTGAGAAATTTTTTTTCGTTCATATCTTTTCACAACTGATAGAAGAAAAGCATTCATAAATCATGAATGATCATCACATATACTCATTCTTCTCTCGTGGAATGATTGAGCGATACGGAGACCTCAAGTGAGCAGTTCAATTCTCCGCACCCCTATATACTCCCTTAATCTGATTCACCCCAAGCTGTTGCAGAAGCAAACAAAAATATAAGTCATCATACCACATAGAAACAAGGTGTTGAAAAGGATGTGTATGATGTTGATCTTATATAACACCAATAATTTAATAACGCTCTTTGATATCACACAAAAAAAAAAAAAGTAGAAACTAGATCAATATATAACTGAATGTGTGGGTTAAAAATACCAAAAAAATAACAAAGTGGAACTGGAATGAAGTGCTGAAGGATAATCATCAATTATTAGTTATTGGTTTTTTTAAATTTTCACTCAAAAAAGTCATATTTTTTACCGTACAACTATTTCTCTGTTCAAGTAAGAGAATGGATGCATATATTATAAAAAATTCTTTTGTGGATTAAAAATGCATGTAAGGATTATTTTCTTACTATTATTTTCAGATAAAAACTGTAGAATATTCCTTCACGCTTTAATTCCTCTTTTTTTTTTGCTACAAAAATAATTAAATCATTCTCTGCATAGTCGGTAATGTTCGGTACCTTTATATTCCAGGCCACTATTCATTGTTTTCAACTCAAATATTCAGATATTATTCACTCAACCTAAAGCACTTGGTGTTTTTGTTCATTCTTATAGAATTCATATCGAATATATATTCATTGTTTCAATATTAATTCCACCACCGGATTTTTTACAGTGTAATCCGCTTTTACTATCAAACCAAAAGAAAAAGAAAAAAAAAATAATTGTCTATGACAATACCATATTTTGTTTTTGTTTTGTTTCCTCAAGGAATGCTACACCATCACACCACCTATTTCTGTATTGTTTCTTTCAGTGCCACCTAAAATCACGCCTTTCAATTTTGCTCGCGATTTAAACGTAGGCGATCGTACAAGTATACAGTGCGTTGTTGTGACTGGTGACCTGCCACTAACATTCACGTGGCTGAAAAATCGTGTGCCAATTGGCGCACATGATGGAGATGTTACCGCAACCAGTAGCGGAAATTTGAAGAAAACAAATGCAAATGGTCAAAGAAAAGTTGGTTCTACACGTGGTGGTGGCGGTGGTTCACGTATTCGTGTCCAATCCCCAGAAGATACAATCACCATACGACAATATGATGCATTTAACAGCGCATTGAGCGTTAGCACGATAGCACCCGCGCACAATGGCACGTATACATGTCGCGTGACCAATGGCGCTGCAACCGTCGCTCATTCTGCACTGCTCCTTGTCAACGGTAACGAACCGTTGGTGTCTGTATTAATACTTCTCAACACTAATCACTAAAAAATTAATTCAAAAAAAAATTAATGAATACATAAATTTTATATATGAAATAATAAAAAAAGATTTCCAATTTTCGTACACCATTCGACGTTGTCGGATTGAGCTATTTAATTTTTAGTAATCAGTCATCCGAACGTTCCGATTGAGTGTTATATTTTTCATTTTTTCATTTCTTGTATTCATTCTCAAAATTCACTCTACAATATTACGTATATAATTTCTATCTCAAAATTATTTCTCTGTAATCTTTTCCTGTATTTTCGATTTATATATACCTATACAATATATAATTAAACGCTCGTGTATATATATTGTTTATGTATGTATAAATTTTAATTAATTGCAATACTTGCACGGCAAGCAAAATAACAAAAATCAAACGTGTCTCAATGATGATTGTCATTTTAATACAAACATCTGAATATTGTATCTTTTTTTTTTTTTCAATTTTTTTATTATCAATTAAAAATTTCCATTTATTTTCTCGAATATGTTTGTTGTCAATTGTCAATGCGACACGATTTTGATTTATTCGCGCTTGTTTATATTTGCGATCGCTCGATTTATATATGGTATTTATTTGTTGGAAAAAAAAAAGCTGCACGCTATCTTTTGCACGTTTATACTCGCTCTTTCTGTTTCACTCTTTCTTTTCAAATACAGAAACACACACACATACAGTCTCTACCCACTCTCTCTCTCTCTGCCGCCGTTACTCTTTCACATTGACTAACTCTTGCACGCCTCCGAAACAACGTATGACATCAGGTATATACTTTACAGTTCACTTTCCCCTTACCACCATGCTGTCAACAGTATTATCTCGAATTAATCTAGCATTAATGGGGGTCTTTCACAATATCCGCACCCTCATCATTCTACACATGGTATATGTACATAGATATGTTATGGGGTGACCCACTGAGAATTTACATTCAGCTTTTGTGAGGTTGTCCAAGTTCTTTTCATAATTATGCGGATTTTCTATTAAAAAAAAAAAAAAAATATGTAGCACTAATCATAAAACGTTCCGGAATAATGAGGAAATTTATCGAATATATATAATGGGAAACATATTCGTATAATTTCGAATAAGAATTATGGATAAATTATTTCAAAATTTATTTCAGCATCCCACGACTGTTTTCAGAAAGTTGAAATACAAAAGTATGATTCTGATAATAAATTGATTTTCTAAATAATTTTCTTTACTTTTTATAAAATTTAACAAACTTGTTTCTCATTATATTTTCATTGCAACCATTGTTTAATTTAATCTTATTATTAGAATAACAACATTTTTTACTCAACTCTATTTTAATTTCCCAGTTAGTGTCAATAAAAATACAGTGATAAAATACCCAAACAGCAAAATACAAATCCGTTCTTTACCCTATATAAATCATGATAATTAATCAAAGACATAATGGAGCAACCTGACCCGAAAGTCGAATATAGAATTTCGTTGGAATACCCCTTATGCATACATAAATACTCATTATAAAATATATTGACTACTAATTGCATCAAATAACATTCATATCAACAATTTTATTCCATTTTTCATACACATATACTACTTTGAATTATAAAGATCGAGTTGCGTAATTTATTGACTGATTTTTTTCTCGCACATTGAATTCATCGTCGAATCATCGTCATTTAAATATATATATATTTGGCAACAGTATTTTTCAAGTAGGAGTAATATTTATATATGTAAATTTTAATACGAATGATATGTATATGTATATATATTATTTATGTTTATACATATATCAATATACGTTGAATTTATCTTAGATATTGTGTTATAATTGTATTCTATATAAAAATTTGGGCTGCCAAGTAAAATAACCAATTAATTAATTAAATACATATATACTTCCGTAGAAAATTTTTCGTGGAAGTGTTTTACATTTTTTATATTTCACTGTTATTTTTTTAATATGGGAACGAGACACATATCATATGTATATGTGTCTATATACGAAAATTGAAACGATTTATATGATCTAGGTCAATTATTCAAGTACTAAACATATTACGAATGCAATGAACACTCGAGGATCAAAAAAAAAATATTGAAAAATTCACGTTAATGAAAAAATACCGAATTCGAGATTAAAAAGGGTAAAAGAGAAAATTTTCAATTCAATATTGAATAAATGTATTTCATTTAATCGAACGAATTTACCGTTGACTAATTTAATTGTCGAAGGTATATACGATAGTGATTTCCGGTGTATTGCAATGAATTGGATCACGAACGATTCATTCCATTTGTACATAACAAATTCACGTCAAAAGTATCAATAATTTAATTTTGAAATCATATATCAATTAACTTTATATTTAATTCTAATTTTTGTCTTGTTGCAATTATCAACTGTATGTTTATGAAGCGACAATACTGTACTGCAATACGTGTGATATCGAGACAAGGAGTCCTCGGGTGATCGATTTATTTGCACCTGAACCATTGCAGATAATGAAATACAAATTGCACCGCATGGTGGAACGTGCGAGTATCCCGCTCCGGTGGATGAGCTATCCACAACTATTATATACGTATATATATATATATATATATATAATAACGTGTGAGCTTGCATTCAGAGTTTACATGCCAGGGCCAATTGTATTATGTAGTGCAATATTTGTTGTGGGACAAAACACAAGCCGCATAGTTAATTCCACAATGTTATATACTCACTATCACAGTATTGTCGTAGTAATAAAAGAAGTATTCAGATGATCGGCAATGTACTATATTTATAAATAAATAAATGACAATTTGCGGTGTAGTATATAATTGAAATACATAGCCGTAGGGAATTAGTGCTTATGCAGTGTTTCTCTCGTGGCTTATTCAATATTAACGTAGAGGATAACCATTGTTATCGTGACTCAATACCATTACAATATAATATTGAAATATTTTTATTTCTATTCATCATCCATTTATTTATTTATTTCATTTTTTTTTTATAATTAAACGCGATAATAATACCAGAGAATTTTCGTATATACGTCCAATAATAAAGTTTGTGACATTTTTATTGGAACTCTATTAACTCTTGAAAATCGCCCTTTAAGTCGGCACACTTTGAAAATGTACATGGTGTTTCAAGTATTGGTTAACTTCGATTTCAATATCCTCGAAAACACCAGACCGATATTGACCGGTTAACCAGTGAATTTTAACAGACAAATAGAATGGTAAAAAATTAGATTGAATGTAACAATGTTTTTAGGAAATGTCACACCGTGATTGTGATTTTCAGGGGTTGAAATAATAATTTTCGCCTCATGTGTTTCATTCATTCGTCAATGCGTCTCGTATATATACATTCATACATATGATAATTTCCATTTTAACGTCTCGTTTTGCATCAATTATTGATATAAATATGAAAATATAAATGTTAATTTAACGTTGAAACCAAATTTACCAATTCATATTTATTTTGCGTTTACTATTGTGAGTAAATAATCATCGTTGTTACGATTGACAATTTATTATTGGTAAGTAATAAAAACAAGAAGAAAGAGCATAAAAAAATGAATAATTCATCGTTTATTATTTCTATCATTTTTTTTTTTCATTCTGTTCTGAATTGCAATCTTTTTATTTTTTTTCTTTTTTTCGTTTAGTTTTCATATCTTTTCGTTATTATTTATTGATACATTAAATTTTTTTTTTCTTTTAGAGACAGGACGGTTTAATGAAAAGAAAATCAATACAAAATTTTTTCTTTGCGTGTTGTCCCCCGATATTCCGAACATTGTCTATGCCACTGTGTGACATCTTCTCAACAAAAATAAAATAATGAAATAAAAGAAAAAAAAAAAAAATATGTCACCTTGATGGTTGATTGGCTATTACTCCGTTATAAAACTACTCTTGTAGTTCCGCCACGGATTTCACCATTTTTTTTCGAAAATGGTGTTATGGAGGGAATGAGGACGCAGCTAATGTGCTCGACGAGCGAGGGTGATCAGCCTTTCAACATCACTTGGCTGATGGACGACGAGCCAATTCATGTCAAAGACGGTGGTATCGCTGGTGAACATAACGTGATGAGGAACACAGCCACCAACATTCAAATAAGCGACTATTCCGCATTTTCCAGCATCCTCACCATTAATAGTGTCACAGCAAAGCACACTGGCAACTACACGTGTCAAATCAGCAATGTTGCCGGTGTCGTCGAGCACACAGCTGCTCTCTCCGTTGTTGGTTGGTCGTGTTTCATAATTAAAGATTCCATAACTAAACATATATATATATATATATATATATATATATATAATTATATATATTTATACAGCATTAAGACGAATTTTTTTCCCCAATAGAAAGAAACGAATTAATTATTGTATTATACTGAAGGGATCGAAGTACGTGTTTTTTTTTTATTAATGTACATTTTCTTAATCACTTCTTTATAAATTCAAGTGGATAAAAAAAAACCCACATAGATGCGTTCTAATTCGTATTTATAAGTACACAAACTTCATTCGATCATTTTTGTTATTCAGAATTTTTTAATGTCTCCATGTCTGCACTATCGATTTCATAGTGTTAATCAAATTTATTGAACGATGGAGTGTCGATATTTAACCACTACATGGCTCACATACCATCCGGCATAACAGTATAGACTTCATGCGTTCATATATAGACATACATATACACATACAGTTATCGAGGAGATTGTGGAGAGAACGGGAAGCTTCATTAATATTAGTTTACGTGACATTCACAGAGCAGGATGGTAATGATATATCGTAAATTCATATTACCTTTTGAGAACTGATGCACCTGCGCTGACTGTTCGTTATCTCATGATTTTCATGTCATTAGCGACCACTTTAATCGATTGTGATTTCAAGTATGTAATTTCGTTTTATAGTCTCACATATTTTTGTTCATTGTCATTTTTCTAAAATCAAAGGTAGAAATTAATGGAGTAAAAATGTTGTTGACATTTCAAATATAATTTAGTGATTGCAATTATGATATTGAAGGGAAAAAATATTCAACTATGCGTGTGGTGAAATAACACACTTTCTCCTTTTTTATTTTCCAAATTTACCGACCCAGAAGTATGTCAAATGTGTCTCCGTGATTAATATTCGTAGAGTGTGAAAAAAGAAGGCATTTGCAATTTTTCATGTCACTCAGACAATTCAAAATATCTAAATGTCATTCAAATGATGGGGCGAGACAACAAGAGAATGTTGGTTAATACAGTTTAACAATGAAAGTTTTTCACCAATTTGTTCTATAAACCAAAAATAATTATATCAGCAATAATTGTTTATTTATATTTATACCATTGAATTCAGATGCAATTAGTTGAATGGGGGAAAAAAGTGTTACAATGTTATTCTTTAAATCAATATTATTGTGATTGTATTTGGTAAAAGAGTATTGGCGAATTCAATTTCATATTCCGTCTATGCTTCGATCCTTTTCAGTCGTTATTTGATATAGACAAAGCGTAAATTGTGCCCGATGGCAATCAGATGTCGAGTATATCACAATATTCCTACGGAATTCAATTACCGGGTCAATTAATTGTGCAGGTGAATAAAAAAAAAAAAAAATAACAGAAGAGAAAAGGAAAAGAGTTAATATAGGTCTACGATATTTGGATATTAAAATATTTTTTAAATTTATACTTTTGAAATTTTCTTTATTGATATTACTAACGATATTTAACGTTTATTAATACAACAATTTTTATATTGAGGAGATATCATTATGCAAT
Organism: Zele albiditarsus; assembly: GCA_958496275.1. NCBI lineage: Eukaryota > Metazoa > Arthropoda > Insecta > Hymenoptera > Braconidae > Zele > Zele albiditarsus. Next base: position 13,845,297 of record OY292411.1, on the reverse strand, counting down.
TTTACGGTAGGCATAGCGTATCGTAGAAAATTTTTATACGATACTTCGTTGTGCACTTTGTATTGCAGGAGTGTCATTAACTGTTTCAAGCATGATTATATTAACTAATTTGATATTACTCGTTGATTGGTGATAAATATAACGCTTGATCTGACGATGATAATTTTAATTGATCAATTATGACACAAATTTATACGTATATAACCAATTATATTGTATTAACGATAAATATATTTATAATGAACATCGTCAGTTCATGAAATGTTTTTTCGTAGACACTTTTTTATCAAGTCGTTAACGTTGTTTACGTATTTCTTGCGTAGTTAGGTAATATAAAAATTGAAAAAATATCTTAGAAGTGCATGAATTTTAAATAACTCATAAATAACATTATTCAATTTCATTATTTTATTTATTTTTTTTTTATTTGAATTATTGAAAAAATAATTACATTCAAATTTATTATTAAAATCATTTCAATTTATGAATTGGAACATTAATATGTCCCAATAGACAATAATATGTTCATTTATTGTGATAAATATATATTCAAAAATGTTTCATTACTTATGCATAACATATATATAAATAGAAAAGAAAATATAAATACACAAATATCTTTTGTTATTCTTGCGTTTTTCCTTTTCCGTTTGATTTTTCTTTTTCCTAACGCGACGTTGATGGACACGATTGAACACAAAATTAGGCAATCGATTAGAAAAAAGTGAAATTTTAATGGATACGTATTTTTAGTTCCACCTCGATGGATCGTGGAACCTATCGACCAAAACGCCATTGTAGGTCATGCCGTCTCTGTGGCTTGCCAAGCTGAAGGATTCCCGATTCCTACTGTGACGTGGAAACAATCTATCGGTGAGTTGCCACTGATATCATATTCAAGTATCATCGCCAAATAATACAAAAAATTTAATTCTTGAAGTCTCTTTCCATTTTTTTTTTTTTTGTTTTTTCCTTATACATTATCCACCATCGTATAATATTTCACATGAACTCTTTCTATTTTCCACAACTAATGTACACAATACTTTATTTTTTATATACATATACTATTGTATATGGTGCTTTTGATTGCGTGGTTTTAGTGAATTTCGTAGCTTGATGTATTTTCACTTGAACAATGAATTCTCGGGTCGGGAGCGGCACCACTCTCTTCTCTCCTCATTTTATCTATACACACCTCCAGCCTTCATTAACTCACGATCTATATACTCATATATATACAGCGTCGCAGAGGAGATGAGGAGGACTTTGCTCCATTCGTCATGAATTTTGCTGATCGTCGCTCTCTCAGCACTTTCATTCAACACGAAATGAGCTTCTATACAGAACGAAGAAAATTAGTTTCGTCTAGCTGACGGCTTCTCATATAACCGTCATTATATACCATAATTCCTAAAGAAATTCATTCCAATTTAAATTCTATACATTTCTTTCTATACGATTTTTTTATATTCTGTTTTCAATTTTTTGGTCTCTTTGATTGTTCGTTCACAACTGCTTTATAATAATGTGTGTGAGAATATAGATTTTATTATTCTACATAAAAATATCACACAAAAAAATGCCGCCAAGTTTAAATACAGTTAAAAATACCCGAAAAAATGAGTTATATACATGGAATAGATTTTGAAGCGGAAATGACAGGAGATTGAAACCAACCGAGAATATGGGAGGAGAGGGGCACCCAATGCATTATCGGTTGGTTATTCCATGTTACATATGAGCCGAATAATCTCGGAAATGGTAGATTGAGAATTTTTCATAAATATATTTTTTGGGTTTGGTATCAATTAAAAAACTTATAAATATTTTTGTAGCTTACGAATCTGTACTGGTTCGAATGATTTCAATCAGACGTCGATCACAATATCATCCTCTGTATCAATTTAAATTAAAAAAACGAAATTTGTTTATAATCGGAAAAAGTAGGTTATGGCTCGTGTACTTGGAATCATTTGCATGAAATAATATACTGAAAAAAAAGAAGGCATTTCAGAGCAGAAGAAAAAACATTTCCACTGCTATTACAGAATTATTTTTACATCTACTGAATCTAATATATATGTTGGAATTTATTGTGTGTTGTGTTGATGCCAAGAACTTGAATGAAATTTTTAAACATTGCTCTGTCTGTATATATATTATATTTATGTAGGTGAAACTCCAGGCGACTACCACGAACTGGGATACAGTGGCACTGAGGGTATAGGAGTTTCTAGAAATGGCTCCTTGGTTATTCCCAAGGTATCCAGAGAACATGGTGGATTTTACCTGTGTCAGGGTAGCAATGGCATTGGTCCCGGTCTCAGCAAACTCATTCGCTTAACAGTTCATGGTAAAATATTCAACAACGTGCCGGTGGCACTTTCAAATATGCATGGAGAAAATACCCTCTACCCACGACTCAATTGTGAACACATTGTGTCGAGAAAATACACGATAATCATAACAAAATTTATATATGTAGAGAAAACCAAATTTAATACATGTTTGAAGTATATTCTACGGATTGATCGAAGTGGTTTACAATATCAAATCATTTTAAAATAAATATTGACATACTAAAATATTTTATTATTATAGAGACGTTACATAAAAATTATTATTTTAATAACTAATAAATTCAAATTCAATTCAACATTTTAACTTAGTGATTGTGTTCATTTATCTGATTCTTTCTCATCATTCTTATACAGCCGGACCGCGTGTAGAAATAAAAAGCCGACAAGAATCCGTGAGAAGAGGTGAAACTGCATTGTTGCGTTGTGAAGCTGAGGGCGATGCACCGCTTGATATCGCTTGGCGCAATCGTGCAGGACGAATAGAGCCAATTTATGATTTGAGGTTTGTCTCAATATAATTAATTTGAATATTTCTTTTTAATTAAGGAATACCTGGCTTTATCTATAGCTATCAATATACTGTCATCATCAGCAGTTGAAGGGCTGTAACGAATAGATTAGGAGGAACATTGTATGAAAGTGGATAAAATTAATAGAATCAAATGCTGAAATTTTACTCTACAATCTGAAAGAAATAAGAAAACATATAATAATTATAATTCAATTCAATTATTTTTTCATCAATTGAGTGTACAATTGCCATATGCACTCTCGATATTCCATATAATTATATTGAAATCTAGTTTTAATTAAGCGTGAATAAAATTAATTAATTCACATGCATACAATTGATGATTCAGATACGCTTTGGAGAATAATTCAACGCCGCGAGGTTTAACATCGGAGTTACGAATATCAAAAGCTGGGCACGAGGATCGTGGCGAGTACGTGTGCGTTGCCAGCAATGCATATGGAGTCGATAAAACCTCCATTAATCTACTCGTTCAGGAACCACCAAATTTCCCACGTAATTTACACGTAGCCGAGCAAAAAAGTCGGTCTATTTTATTGTCTTGGTCATCACCATCGAGTGATTCAGATTCACTCAATCCGGATTCACCGATCACCAATTATATTGTTCAATACAAAGAGGCAGAAGGTATGTGTGTTTATTCCGGATGAAAAATATAATAATTGGATTTTATCATTTCTATTTTTATATTTATATTCAATTATTTTCAAAATATAATATGCTCGCTGAAAAATATCTTTTGTGTATATATCGAAAGATGTGTGGCATGACCACAATACACAGCTGGTAGCTGGCGACAACGCTGTCGCTTTGGTATCACAACTTAAACCAGCAACCACATACCATTTTCGTGTATTTGCGGAAAATCATCTTGGAACATCAGCACCCAGTGACATTCTTCATGTCAGTACTAAGATCAATAATTCAAATCATCTATAAATAAAGTTTCATTCTAAATCAATACATACATGTTATTGAAAGGTTACTTTATTATTTGATATTGAACGTTGAAGACAATAATATATAAATTCAGGTGCAGACTGATGGCGAAATTCCCGGCGGTCCGCCGAGGCAGGTCACGGTCGAGCCTTTGGGTCCACAACAGCTCAAAATCACCTGGCAACCACCCGATCGATCATTGTGGAATGGTGAACTTTTAGGATACACTATCACCTCAACGATACTGAGGTGATCGAATGAATTCTTTTTATTTCACCTTTCTCTCCGAAACGTCAAAAAACTTCGACATTCATATTCCATTGAATCTGTGATTTTAAATATCTACATAGATTAGAATAATTCAACTCCAAATCTCATTTCATTTTATCGATGACGTCGTCTAATTTTCCTTTGATCAAGAGTGGATGTCCCAAATTCAATTTACATATTCTTAGTTGATTCAAATAATGTTCAAAGTGATGTTTTAACCAGACGATGAATTAGAAATAAATATAAATTTGTAAAATGATGCTCAGAATGATCAAATTGTTTATTAACTATTGCAGAGATGATGAACAAATCGTAAATATAACCCGCGTCGGTATTACCGGTAATGGCGATGGATCATACGAATATCGGTTAACTGGTCTGCGAAAATTCACTGAGTATAGCATAGTGGTGAAAGCGTTCAACAGCAAAGGAGATGGTCCCGGCTCCGACCCTATTATAACACAAACCCTCGAGGCTGGTGAGTGAATAAACATCTATATATACATACCTGGGAAAGCACGAAATTTAGTTAAATTAATTTCACTAACGTAAACATGCAACGTCAGAAATTAATTGGTCACCCCGAAAAATTTCGCCGAGATATAATTGAAAAAATTGAAGAGATATTTTGGAGAAAAAAAAAAATGTTTATTCTCTTCATTCGAAACAAACAAACCTCATATATAAAATCATATGGGCAACAGTGCAATTGGGAGACGTAGTTTCTAAAGCATTTATATGAAATTTCTTACTCACAGTACCCAGTGCACCACCGCAAAATGTCGCTTGCACCGCTTTGACCGGTCAAAACATCCAAGTGACCTGGAAAGCACCACCATCCAACAAAGTCCACGGTATAATCAAGGGTTACAAACTTTTGTACGAAGCGACTAATGAAGGAACTACGGAAATTCACAGTACGAGAGATACGAAAATTACACAAGCGCTCAGTACTGTTTTGCATGATCTTCGACCTTACACTAACTATACAGTACAAGTTTTGGCTTATACACGTGCGGGTGAAGGTGTGAGTAGTACACCTATTTCATGCACCACTGAGGAAACAGGTGAGTAAACTCTCCACCTTCAAGAGCTCTAGGGTATTGAACTAATATTTGAACGAAAACTCGTCTAAAATCAACATATAATATCGAAATGTATCTTGTGTTTTATGTCAATATACAGTTCCTGATGTACCTGAGCGTGTCAAAGCAATTCCAACTGCTGAAAATGTCGTTGTGATATCATGGTTACCACCAAAACGACCCAACGGCATTGTCACAAAGTATACCATTTATATTCGAGCGTTGGATCAGGGCCAAGAAGTGAAGATCATTAAAGACTTTTCGTCGGCGGAGAGTTTGCACTACGAAGCAACGGGGTTGAAGCTACGCGAATCTTACGAGGCATGGGTCACTGCGTCGACAAAAGTGGGCGAGGGTCCTAGTACACCAGTCATCAAACTCCAGCCAAGTTCTACGGGTTCGTAGAAACGAGAACAAAAAATATGTCTTATATGTATATTTATGTATTCGTTTGTCGCATCACAATGCCACTCATGAATATTATTCAAATCAGTGAAATACGACTCTCTTATCCACCAGTAGGGAATTGAAACCTAGTACTGGCCGGGACATACAGCGTATTATTTACTGGTTTTATTCTTACGAATCTAAATATTCCTTAGAAGAATAGACAAGTTGTACAGCTTACGGTATCTTGTGACCGGTTCAATCTCCCGTACGGTGATGATTCTCAAGATCTCTTCTACTGCGTTGGTCTCAAATGAAAAACGACAATATTTCCATAATCATGAAGGTCTTCTTGAGAAGTAAAGTGAAGTAACATAAATTTCATGGTCCTGGATGATGATAAAAGGAGTCATATACTCGATATTTGTATAAAATTGCAAAACAATTCAATCATAACTTTTAGAAATACTTTGCACACTAAGTTGAAAAACGTTCTGTCGAGAAAAACGGATTTGAAGTTCCTTCGCTGGCTGTGTCTTCAAACTTCTATAACTCGGGCAGTTTTCGGAATTGGGAACTAGAATACTATGAACATATTTTCGACCGGATTTGCCTAGTAGATAATATAGACAAAATCGAGTGTTGGAAAATATTCTAAGGAAAGAGTACTGTGATTCTTTTTTTATTTTTCATCTAATTAGCTCTGTATACACTCGAACGGTTTAATGTTAATAATTAAATGCTCCATTTTTTAAGTATTCTTGAATGAAAGATAATGAAATATTCAATCTACAACTACACTTGTATTTTGCTCTACAAATTCCGTTTGATAAAATGGGAAACTCATATTTGATTCACATTAGATTGTTAATCTCATACATTAATTAATTTGCGAAATGTTTAAAAAATTTGGATTCCAATGAAAATGATGTTTGAGTGTGTTGAACAACGTGTTCCATTGATAGAGTAACTTCGTGATAAAGTGAGAAAAGGAGAAAATGAAATTAAACCTCAACTATGTTGGCCAAGTCAACGCTGTGAAGGAGACGCTGAAGATGAAGGAATGGTGAGACGGAGAGCGAAGAAACGAGAGAAATAATTAGTTCCCTCTACCAAGTTGATACGGCCAGGGAACGTTTAAACTTATAAGAATGTAATTTCCTCTTGTTATAAGAGTACACTGAACTTTCAACCGATCGTTGAAGTCCGTGTTTTACTTTATTATAGATATACTCAGAGAGCATCGTAATTCATTAACCTTTATATAGGGATGTATAAGCCGTTTTTTTTCTACTTTTTCGCTTGTTATATTTTTATTTTTTATAATCAACTCACTGAACGCATGAATAATGTTTGAAATTTTTAATTTATTCTAGAAAATGAAATGGTTTTCACAACTAAATGAATGCACATGATCGAATATATTAAACGAGAGAAAAAATTTTTTTCTAACTACTGTGGGAATTATGGGAGAAAGTGAAGTGATAAAGAATGAATTTGATGAAAATTTATTTCCTATAGGAGATGAGAGTCATAATAAAAATAATTTGGAAATAAAATACGTAATACAATTCAATTCAAAGGATCAGAATACCGGAGATTGAGTCATAAAACTATATGATAAAATTTTCAAGTGAAGTTTTACGTGACTGATGTCATATTGGATCGGAGGAAGTCTCTCGTCGTGACATAAATAGATTTTGCCGGAAACTATGTGAACGAGGAGAATGAGTTTCAAAAGTCCATTATGAATGTTACGAAAATCGACGTCTTTATTCCATAATTCTTTAGCTGGGGTGTTTGGAAGTGGTGTGAAACTCGTATTGCTCAAAGAAGTATTAAAATTATCCCGATTGTTTCATTCCGATTTTTACCATAAAATAGCTTATACATATAGGATAATATTTGCTATACGCGAGAGTGAAAATTGGCTGTCAACATATTTGCACTTCAGTAAGGTTGAAGCGAAGAATTGTAAAGCGGCACAATGAATTTTCATTTGCAATTGCAGGAAAGAGATATTTGTTATTTAAATTGTGACATATATAAATATGTAAATCCGGAATATTTTATCATAAATCATACGTTCATTGATTGGATATGACGGATAGACAAAGAAAAATGTATGGAGTTTACCAGAATTATTGGACTCCTCCTCATGAATAGTAGATGACGTAGTTTATTAAGGTAGGGAATACATCATTCGACATGAATTATTTTTTCTGTAACAAAAAAATCTACAACTCCGATTTCCTCAGACTATATTCATCCTTATTCGGTGATGGTAGTTATGATTTCTTTTGTTATGTTGTTCGAAAATGGACGAGAGAAATACGTTCATAATCACAATTGTCCCTTCAGACATTAATATCTTGAATACGCCTTCGACAAAAGACATAAAACAATATATTTCTCATAGATCCTTTCAAATATTTGAATTTGCTCTGCGATGTAATTATGTCTCGGATTTATCAGATTCTTATTGTTACGTCGACGATAGCTCATCACATTCAAGCGAGGGATGATTGGGTTTCATGTTAATTAAAAATTCCTCCAACAAAAAGTCAAGTGATTGACTGTGAAATACAATATTCATTATTCAGTATTCGTTTCGTTGGGGGAAACAGCAAGAGTCAAAACATAAAACTTAATAATTGATTTATTATTATTATCATTATTGTATACATAGCTTTCATATATATTTGTTTTTTTTTCCGATCAGTTCCAGCTGCTATCGTGTCATTTGGCGTGCCAATAGTGACTCCTTGGCGAGTAGATGTACGATTTCCTTGTTTGTCGGTCGGTGTTCCGTTGCCAACAGTTGAATGGCGTCTCGGTGATGTTAAATTGCAGAAACATCAAAGGTATGATTCAGTGAACACAGTGGAAAATATCAACCATTGTCTAAATATTGGAGTATTATTTTAAAAATTCTGAAAAATTATTTCTCAAAGATTGGATATCGGACCAGATCATACGCTAATATTACGAAATGTCCAGAGAAATCAGGAAGGCAACTATTCATGTCACGTTAAAAATACACTGGGATTCGATGAAATCGTATTTAGTTTGCAAATACAAGGTGATTTATAAATAATTTCGTTCACAATCTAATCATATTCTGTCATATAAGTGTTAAATAATTCAATTAAATGTCATGGCAATTATGATTTGTCCTGTGTTTTCCATTACGATGGTGATCAGTTAAATATTCAACCATCAGCAAATATTGGATCTTATCTGATTGAAAGAGATCTCCTTTGAATTTATTGGATCGGACGTTAAACGTCAAATTCAGCATGAGTGAGCATGAGTCTGACAAATATTCATACAGATCTTATATCATACAATCAAATTGCTTCAAATTCGACTTTGCATCTCACCAAAACATTGTTTTGAACCAATCTGTTACCAAATCGAATACTTTGATTTTTTAATATTCCTTGATAAGAAAAAGTGAGTGAAAATGAAGAACATTCCAAACCATTCAAAATATTGCACTCGCAGCGTAAACAATGGTTTTAGTTAACTGCTGCGTCGTTGGTTTTGATATATGTAACTGCATGATGTTTTTGTTCAATAACTGTTATAAGTTTTAATTGAGAAACTTCACGCGCAGTACCGCCAACGCCACCAACACTTCTGGCAACCGGAACAACAACGGACGCGGTGCAGCTACAATGGAAACAAGGAGATAATGGTGGTGCACCTATTAAAGGATTTGTATTGGCTTATCGCAAGGAATTTGCTGAATGGGAGGAAGTTATGTTGGATAGACGAGCAAGTACACATTTACTTGGTGGACTTCAATGCGGTACTAAATACCAATTTACTCTTGCTGCATTCAATCGTATTGGGAGTGGTAGTGCAAGTAAAATGGAAAATGCAAGGACGAAAGGTTCCAAGCCAATATCACCTACAAAAAAACATCTCATTCGTACAAATATGACTTCAGTCACGTTGGAATTATCAACGTGGCAAGATGGGGGCTGTCCACTCCAATATTTCGTTGTCGAATATAGAAGATTGCCTGGCGATTGGCTATTGGGTGAATATTATATAGATATAAAGGAAGAATTCAACTCGGGTTGCGAAGTGAATTCAGATGATTAAGGTGCAATATAAAAACGTAATAAAATATTAATAAAGATGTACGTTGGATTAACTAAGAGAATCATCTATTTTCCGGTCTTCTACATTAACTTTATGGAAATAATGGGTAAAAGCATGCACCGAATCCACGTTGAGGATGATAATATTGAGAAGTCGTTCGCTGACCCGTGTTGATTTTTGCGATCGTTTTAATATAAGTACATGGTTTGTTCTTTCTTTTCTCCATAGTTTCCAATAACGTTCCACCGCAATCGCGATTTCCAATAGTCAATTTGGAAAGTGGAACTAGCTACGAATTGCGAATCACTGCGTACAACTATGCTGGATCAACTCAAGCGGAGTATCTGTTCAGTACTACAAATCCCAGCGGTGTAACGAGAGTTCATAAGGGTCCCACACAAGAAATTGAAGTGACTTCGGTTTATCTTGATGCACAAGTACTTGCGCCAAGTGTAATATCCATTGTCGCTGTAATATTAGTGGTGATTGGAGTTTGTTTTTGTTTGCGAACACGTGAGTTATTCTAGTATAAATTTTTTTTTTCATTTCTTCAATATAGACAAAGTTCAAGCTCTGAATACATATTAAATTTCATATATGGTCTCGAGATATGTTGAAAAATATATCTAAATAGAGAAATTGGTATTTGTCAGATTCTCTAAGAGGCAGAGGTGCGAGTGATCCAAATTCACAAACTCAAGCTGCATTGGATAATAAACACAATATGGAACAGAGGGAGCAATATTACGCGACTGTTCGTAAACCAGGTCAACAGTCACCATGTCGCGAAGTGAGCGCATTGGAACGTATACCAGAGTACTCGGAAGACATTTATCCGTATGCCACGTTTCATCTGCCGGAGCAGGAAAACCTCTCTGCAAATCCAATAAGGCAGGCGTATTTTTACGAGCGAAGTGAAACGATGCTCCAAGGCGCTCAGGTGCGATACAAACATATTCTTATTATCACAAAAAACGTTTTCGATTACTACGTGAGATTGTTAAACCTCAGAATGCAAACGGGATCATATTGATTATGAAATTTCATTTCACCTCATACTGAAGAATTAATAATTCAATCAGACCCCTCTTTCATCATGATTATTTTGTGAATGAGATTCGGACTCATGATATTTGAATCATGAATGAAGTCTACAAAATACTGTATTTAAATTGAGATTATAATTTAATTTTTGCATCAAGTCCAAATATAGGCCTTTAAGGGTTGGATATTTTTTCTGTTTTTATTCAGTGTGATGTTGATCAATATACAAAGGTGCGTGGGCGATCACGACGTAAATCAAAGTCATTCAAATCCGAGTCCGAGGAATATGATACATTAGGTTCGGATAGCGACACTGAAGTTGGTACAAGCAGTCGAACCGAGTCATCAAACCACCTCGATGATTCAGCGCCAGCATCAATATTGGCCCGTTCACCAGGACCAAATTCAGGATCGCAACGTGGTCGGAACGATCAACGACTAGCCATATTCCCGAGGCCGGTTCATCATAGTAAGTTAGTATTCAATTTTTTTTTGACATGTGTTACTCACAATTTATCGATAATTAATGACGAAATAATTGGAATTTTTTGTTTATGATATTTTTTGTGAATTTAAAATTATTTTAGATGTGTTGTACCACACGCACGAATCAAGTACATCAACCGAGCCGTCACCAATTTCTGAGAGAAAAACATTCCCAAGATCGGATAAGCAGAGGTAAATGCAATAATATATATATCCAATTGACAAGAATTTTTTATTTGAATTGTTGTTGAAGGAGTCGTGGAATGACACCTGATCCACCAATTGTATCATCTCGTATTCAAAATATCGTTCGTCCATCGCCGAAAACATCGGATTCAGGTATGCGCTCATATTCAGCAACACCTTCGCCAAATCATTCTGCAATTGTTGTGCGTTCAAATTCATCAGTCGATCGACATAAAGATACTGCATCACGTCGTTCAGCAGAATCACTTTGTTTATTAAATGATTCGACACAAGTAATACATAATTATCAACGTACACCGAGATTCCGAACGCGTAATAATACAAGCGAAGACTGGGGTAGTGAATTATCAACGTTTGAATTAAAACCACCGACAGGATTTATGGATGCTCATGAAACGAGTGAGGCAGAATGTGATATTGACATGAAATTAAAGCTTCAACGAAAACGTTCGGGACCTATTTCAAATTCACTGTCGAAGTCACCAAAAGACTTCACGATCACTGTCTAATTGTTCTAAATATTCGAGACTTAAATATATTACTCAAGTGATGAAAACGAAAATAAAAAAATAAGTAAATAAAGTAAAGATAAATGATAATGTCATAATAAAATACGAAACAAAAATGAAATTGAACGTTTACTATTCGACTAATGGATATTAATGAGCTGTATATGTATAATAAAGAAATATTTTTGTAATAATGTGTTCTGGAGTTTTGTTTTATCCCTTGATTTTTCAAATTTTCTGTCGTCATTTTTTTCTTGCATTCAGCAGTGGTGGTCTGTTCCAAAGAGATATCAAAGGATGTTCGAACTCAAAGTCAACAAAAATCGATAGGTGTAATGTGCAAAACGTCAGGCGAAATGCATGTTTTTCACCGCAATGGAACTGCAGATATTACATAAATAGGAGGGTTCATATTTTCGATAAATAGTTCTGAAGAGAAACTGAACCATTCCAGTGGACGTTCCGCACACAGTAATTTTCTTTCAACATTTCACGTTGAGTTAACCGAATGTATAGTAGAGGCGACATTGATTAATATATTTTTACAGATACATTAAATTATATGTAGGCATATACGAATCACTTTTGCAACATTCATATATTAATACACATCATGTACATCAGTTAACCAATTAATGGCATTCTAATATTTATTTAAATCGCACATGAAATATTTCATTACAAATCATTTATATTTATATTATTTAATAGTAAGATATCCATCAGAGTTTTTAGATGCTTACGATATTTACAATGGTTATTTACAAATACTGCTTGGAATGACGCGAAACATAATTGATGATACAAATTAATAAACGTGGAATCATAATTAATTATTGTAATGATTTTGGCCTGATTACACGGTAGCAAATATTTTCCATTTTTCCATTGTTCACAAATAGAGCAATACATTCACGCACTATATTATAAATAAAAAACTGTACGTCGGTATAGCGTGATACAAAAAGTCATCGTATAAAAAATTCCGAAGTCAAAATGCGCATTTGCAAAAAATATCTTTGCAATAATAGGAAGGAAAAAAAAAAATAATGAAATAAACTGATAATAATAAAAATACAAGAAATGGCACATATACATACTTATCAAAGTAAAAAAAAACCCAAGTACAAATACAATTCATTATTCATTCGAATTATTCATGTTAGGCTTACTTTTATTATTATTATTTGTTTTCATTCTTAAATTCAGTGAAGTCACTTGGACAGGACTGCATTTTTCTCTTTTTGTTTCCACTTCGTTACTTGTTGCGCGGTATTATGCTAGCTTAATGTGTTAATTGGTCACCGATCAATTGCATGAATTTTAATAAGTGTGTCTCTGTTGTAAATATACGGTAATGAAGAAAAAAACGAGAGGTGGTTGGAAGAGAATTGTTTGCGAAACTGATTGTGTGTGCGAAAGTGTGCCATTGGTGTTTTTGTATATAGAGATCTATAACTCGTCTTGCATTATTACTAATTATTATTTACTATTTCTTATTTATTATTTTTTTCTTCTATCATTTTTATCGTCGTGATATTTTTTTCAAAATTTCGATTACACACGCACTCAGAGATATTATTTTTGTTTTCTTGTTTGTGCTTCTCATTATTGGATATGCGGTAATAGTTTATCAGACAATGAATATTACGGTGCAAGCGTGTGCCATTCCACGAACAGTATGCTGACTAGAATCTAAATAATTTTATTTGTGATTTTTTTCTTTCTATTCACATCTATTTACTCATATTATTCTTCAACTTCAATATTATTAAATATATACACAAGTATACATATATATTTTTTTTTGTATACGTACACATGGTAACGTGGATCTAAACACACACAATATCGAAAAGTGCTCTCAGGGGAGGAAAAACTTATAATATAAATCTTGGCACATGCCTTGTCGCGCTTCATTCATTATTTATTTTAAAAGACATTCGTTATTCCTACCGCTCCATTTGATTCACAACTCTACTTTATATGTATGTTCGTTTTTTTTTCTTGATTAACGTATCGAAAAGATGGTTAATTAATTCCATTATGTTTTAATATTGGTATGTTACGTTGAATTTCGGTTTTTTGTTCTGCAAATGATGCAATAATCCGATGATAATGCGCGAATGGCTGCTGGCAAATTGTTCATTCGTTACCACAGAACACTACGTTCTGTTGCACGATACTCTGGCAGTATTAATATATATTCAATTGTTCATACATTCACATGCATCCATACTATATTAATATGATCTCATTTATTATATCATACATCGATAACATGTATCCGCATTTTTCTCGATTATGACGCACACGTAAATTTCTCTACTATCAGATTTAGTTTTTTTTTTAGACGATGATTTCGAGTGTTTATTGAAATTTTAATATCAATATATTATATACGACGATGTAGTACAAGCATCGGATGCATAGGCAGAGAACAATTAAGTTCCACTACAATTTTCTAATGCTCATATATATATATATATATATTTATATATTTATATGTTTGTATAATTTCTAATATTTATCAACGTTCATTAGTACATTTAAAACAGAACAATCGAACATGATAATTGATTCACGAATAACAATTTTTTGTTTTTAATTATTGAAAACGGTTGTTAATTGGCTTCTCTTTAATTTTTTCTATATATTTCTATATTTCTCTGTGCCAGTTATGTTCAACAAAAGATAGGATGATTGAATAAAAAATTATTTGCTTCATTCACACACCATGGAATTATCTCGAGGTGTGCAAATGAAATATATATATACGATGGACAGATATATATGTAGTTATATTTATCAATGTATTAGTCGTTGATTTTTTGTTATTCTTGTTCTATTCTGTTTTTTTTTTTTCGCGTATTATCACGTATAAAAAATTGTTTACATTCCAGTCCCCCGTTAATTGTTTGTCAAATAACATATTTTAGTTCGATATTCAGTTATTGGTGTAAATTTGAAAGAAAATTTATTTCAGTCTTTGAAAAACGCCACATGCAATTCATTGGTGTCTGCGGATGAAAATTCTAGCTTTTATTTCGGATTAATTTAGGAAAAAATTCGTATGTTGAACAATTGTAGCGTTTCATGAGAAAAAAATAGCAAAAAAATATTCTTCTCTCTTTTCGTTTACATGTACGAAATGTGAAAATATTAGATTTTTTGTCTGTATTTTTATTTCTCTTTTTCTTTTACCACATCGAGTAATACTAATTCAAATATGAAAAGTTGCAACTAATTTGATGAGTGTAATTGGAATTTCGGCCTTTTTATACCGTTCAATATAAAAGCCGTATAAATTCTAATTCACAATAGCATTTTTGGAAGATACTCGCGACACAATCATAAACGATTTGAAAAAAAATTTATTTTACATTTAATTATTTTTCATTATACGGAATTTTGAAATGAATGACTTGGTCGGAAAGGAATCCTTGATTGGAATGTTTGAATGTGACTTGATTGCAAAGTCTTGGTTAACTGGATATTGCTTCGATTAATTGTTATCTATGAGTGAGGGAGCTGGTATAATAGTTAAACATAAAAGAAAAAAAATTTTAATAAACATTCACATTATCGTACACACGTATTTACAGTAATCTAGAACTCACGATATTAATATCATATCACTTAAAGTTAAATCAATTATCTCCTATAAATCTTTGGCAACTAGGTCCAACGTATGGTCCGTAAAATTATTTACAGATAAACACGAACATTTTTTCTCTCTCCTTTTTCGCATTTGTGAATCGACTTGTCTTGATTTTTTTCTCCTTCTTTTTTTCGAATTTCTTTATTCACAGTGAACTATTGGATGGATTCAATGCGCACTATCACCTCTCCGAGACAGAAATTACATTGCATTTAAAGTCATCATATTTCTTTTAGGCAGAAATTTATATAGACCGTTACGTTAATATATTCCGCACGTATTATTATTTATTATTCTTCATTATTTTC
Organism: Zele albiditarsus; assembly: GCA_958496275.1. Taxonomy (NCBI): domain Eukaryota; kingdom Metazoa; phylum Arthropoda; class Insecta; order Hymenoptera; family Braconidae; genus Zele; species Zele albiditarsus. Next base: position 13,829,393 of record OY292411.1, on the reverse strand, counting down.
TTTACGTCCGTTTAACGAATAATTTCAAACAATTATTAATCCACTTACCACACTTCAGTTCCCAAATTAAATACCTCGTATACGACTTACGCAATACTACAAACCTTATTCATAAAATTTGTCACTACTTTTCTTGTTGTGTGTATGTGTGTTTTTTTCTTTTCCATATTAATGATACTCATTGATTTTTAGATTATGATAAATAATTTGTTTGTGCGTCCATCATTTTAAATGCAATCACCAAAATCAAAGCGTGACTGACATGTGGCTGAGGCATTATTTTTTTTGTGCGTCACTCTCATTGTTGTATAATAACCATGCCAACTGTACGCAAAGTGGCCGCAATTTGACGGGACTGTGTATGATGATGAATTAATTGATGATGGTTCCAACAAGGTACCCGACAACGTATGCTCGGCGTGTGACGCAGAATGCCTCCATCATTGAGGCGCGATTGCCACTGTTGATTCCATACCTTCAGGCGGTATTCGCATATTCCCATTCGTGATATACCCATTGGTGTCAACTGGTACACCACCAGGATGATTTGTATAACTGATGGGGTTACGCATAGCTAATCCAGCGTTGTCTGTTAATAAATGATGATCACCAAATTCAGCGCATCCATCAATCGTTTGATAGCCCCGCTCACTCATATCATTTATATGATTGGTATTTGAATAATCTGTTGCATATTCTACCGGTATTTGAACACCAGAATATTCGTGAACACCTCCAACGGTTTTAATGGGAAAATTCACTGGAATGTGTTGTGTTGATGGAATAGTTGTGATATTGCTGGAATCATTGTTACAATTTATGTGACCATTTGCCATTATATATAGATCGGGTTCAACACGCGTTTTTGACGTCAGAACTGATTCTAAACACTGATATACTAAAACGTAATCGTCCTGTATGCAGAAAAAATGGAATAATAAGAATTAATAATTGGTTATTTTTATTGTTCACAATAATTATCTGGATGTTTAATAATTGAATTATTTACTTTTGAGCGAAATATTCCCGGCCTCTTCATGTATAATAATTTTGAAAACATGTAGATGTCAGCGCTCTTCTCGAACTCAATTTGCTTCATTAATGTTGTGAGTAAAATGAATAATGCTGCCTCAATACCTCCATACCTGCAATGAAATATATAATCATTGTAAGATTTTGTTTAATAAATCAATTGTTGCATTAATGAATAACATTCATAGGGTTTGCTATTTTTTTTCTTGATATCTCATAAACAATAACACCAGGCAATTCGACCAAATTTCCAGGAAAGAGATTCATTGTTAATGAAGTGTCTTATTGAATAATGAATTTGAGTGACACATAGTATGATATTGTTTGTGGATTATAAAACGGATACATCCAATTAGCATTAGCCATTGGTAATTCAAACATATATGCCCTGTTGCCACGAAGCTTCCTGTCTTTATTTCCGTTCATTTATAGGAAAAAAAATAATAATAAAAAAATGGGATGTTATTCTTCCAGTGATATTTTGGCCAAGTACTATTTTTCCTACATTTGTGAGATGATGTCTCATACCACACTCTGTATAAATTGTGGATAAATAAGTTCAATAAGCTATGTTTTTATTTAATTATGGAAGAAGTGACTACCACTTTATAAAATATTGAACAAGGTCACGTGTTTGAAATACGTAATTTCAAATCACTCAAGTAATATATTCGCCAAATGTTTTGAGAATGTCTGTCACATACCTGTCCATAACAACAATCGGGCCGTTTTGATACTCTTTATGAAAATCTTGAATAATGCTGACGAATGTTTTCGGATTGTCATTATGTGGCCAAAGACCATTTTGATTTATTGGTCCTTGAACAATACGTGCGCTCAATTCATAATCATCTTGTAGTGAACGTACAACAACCTCTCTTATTACAACACCACTTGTTGTTCTCTTGATTGCGCATAAATGTACACGAAAATTATCCGTTTGCAATTCTTCACCTTCACTGGGCCAAAATTCTGGATACTCCATTTCATCACACTGCGTCAACATAACAATTGTTTTGGCATTGTGATCCCAGAGCATTTGCCAAAATTCTTTTATTGTTGTTTTTAATGGATGTTGTGTCAATATAAATTCGCGATTACGTTGAAAACCAGCGAACCATGTTGCATTGATATAATCACTCCCGTCGATTCCAGCTTTTGGCGTCAGATGCACCCGTGCATTTTCAATTGGTACAATATCGGTAATACGATTTTTGTGTACATTACATGACTTTGTTGCTGACACAAGATTAAATTCTTTCGGTTTCCATGATGTCACAAGACTATATTGAGCTTCAATACTATTCCACGGATCAGTTTTGGTATTTGTTGGCGCTAACATACTTTGAACATGCTCCAATAAATTATCAATCGGTATATTCGTTTCACCACTTTCAATTGCCTCTTGCAATGCATCATGAATAAATATATACTGCTCCTCGGTTTGCACTAATGAATATCGTTGTGTACGTATATGTTTCAAGAATCCAAAAACATTTATTTCACCTTTGCTTTTAGCTTGTTTTAACATTGCATCAATTACAATGTAAGCACCAGTGCGACCAACGCCTGCGCTACAATGAACAATGATAGGTCCCGCATTTTGTGGATTAGCACTGGATGATTTACGAATGAAACTCAATACTGGTAATGGATGATCGGGCACACCATGATCAGGCCATCCGGTATAATGATATTGATATACCGTACGTTCTCCAACATTAGTACCATTTTTCTTTTTCTTTATTTTCAAATGACGGATATGTAATGTACGGATTGTATACGTCGCCATAACATCTTCTTTAACTAAAGTCACTTGGACATGGCCATAAGTTTCAGGACCCTCTTTTGGCCAATACATATCGCACTTTGGACGTCCGCGTTCAACAAGATTAGTAATCATCACAATTATTGAAACACGTTGTTCCCAAACCATACGCCAAAAACTATCGATCGTTGATGGCAATGGTCCTTGTGTGCCAATATATGCTCGTGATCGTTGCCATCCGTCAATATAATTGGCATTTATATAATCTTGGCCTTTATTCGGTGGAGTGCCGCTGCATGGCAACAATCGTACCCGTGAATGATCGTCTGTAAATTTTGAATGAGACGGAAACAAAAGTAAATTTAAATACAGATATACAAAAATTAAGTTTGCTTTCTCATTATTAATTCAAATTCCTACATGCAATAATATTCCCATAACGATTCTTCGATTGATTTTCAGCTGACTTTGAATTATCGGCGATATATAATTCAGTTTCTTTTGGGAATAATTCAAACTCTTTGCTGAAACCAATATCACCATCAGCGTGAAGTGCTGCTACATGTTGTACATATTGTGACACCACAACAGCTGTTCTTTCACCATCTTGTTTACTATTTTCCCATTCCTGATGGGTTGGTACATTCCTTGGTGGATAATCCAAAAAGCAATATGTCGTTTGAAAGCATTTTCTGAAAATACGCCTGGTAAGGCGGCTTGATTAGTATGGGAATTCACAAATAGCACATGCCATATAAAGAAACTTAATATTCCTTGTTCATTATCTTATCTTTACGCACGTGTGAGTCATTTATAGGATTGAATGAGAAAAAAAATTTATATATATTGTATTGGTTTTTTCCAAACGCATATTGTGGATAGATTCTTACGGTATGCCCTTAGTTATATTGTCCATGTTCGATTGCTTATCAAAACAATTGTATTCACTATTATTTTATTCTCAATGTTGTAAATTGAAGTAAACTTGTGAGTGAATTGCGTTGAAATTGAAAACAGTACATAACAGTGTACTCGGAAGTAGACACACGACTGAGAAGTTCTAAACAGTAACTGCATGATTACTCACACTCGCACCGTTATTATCTTCTGTTATCTTATGTGAATACTGATAAGAAAAAAATAAGGGGAAGATGTCGCTTTGTATTTTGAATACATTCACATTTCATTCTATATTATCTCTTTTTTTTTTCTTCTCTTTCAATTTTACTACAACGATTGCGATCAAGAGTTCTCCGATGAGCAAAGAAATAGAATCATGATAGCAATAAAAAAAAAACATATGTATATTTAAATGTAATTCGAAACAATAAATTCTCACCTCCACAATACCAATGCTGTTATAGCGAGCATCACAGCGAAGCATGCGCAAATCATTCCTGCTATAACACCAGCACTTAATTCGTTAGTACTACGACGCATTAATGGTGGAGTTTTGTCGCAGTTGCGAGCAACCAATTGTGTTTTTGGCGGTGAACACTTTCCCCGTATTACGTGATGTGGATTAATTGTACTGTTTGTGCCTGCGCATACCATCACTTCATACATAGTATTCATCGTGAGATTTGGTATTGTAATCTGGCGAATTAATTAAAAAAAATATACATTTGTCGGAGTATAAAAAATCTAATATTATCGTAATGAATATAGGAATTTAACATGCAGCTTGTAGGGTCTGTGTTTATTTCGAGGACACTTCAACAGCCCTCATTGAAATTATTGCTCAACGATTAGAGAAATTACAATTTGTATGAGTTGAAAAATCATTATTGTTGGTAAATATTGTTTTCCCTAATTTTTCAACCAGATCACCAACACATTTAAATTCAAAAAATTTAAATACACAAAATTATCAAGGATATTTAAAGACCTTGAACTGAACACATGTTTTGTGGGTGGTGTGACACAAAAAATTATTTCAATATTTCATAATCAATTTACCCCGCTGTTCAAGTGTTCCTTTGATGTAGGTATTTCAATCTCTTCATATCCATTGAGAATATCATTCCGATATTTAATATAATAATAATCAATTGAATTCCAAAATGTTCCAGGTCGCGCCCAATATATATAAATTGCATCGTGCGCTTGACATGTGAGATTTAATATTTCAGGTGGAGTTGGACCAGCGACATCAGTCTTTTGTATAATGTGCACCGATGGTTCGCCCTCATTTTTCCATGTAAATGCCTTCACCCATATTTTGTATTCAGTCATTGGTTCTGTAAATGAAATGCAACAATTTATTGCTATTATAGATGTACATATATATTTTGTAGTATATGTGATGTCACTGAAAGTAAAAATAAAATTAAAAATCGTCATGGTATATAATTGTGCATTAGCAGTATCCTAATACAACCAATGACGCATAATGCGAATGCTATCACGCATTGGTAATGATATTTAATGATTATGTAGCTTCTGCTTGATGAATTCTAAAATATACATCGTATATACCTGACGAGACATGAAAAAGTCATCAGGATTTCTTTTTCGTATTTTTTTTCTTTATTTCGAATGCCAAATTGAAAATAAATTATACTCACTCAATTCATTGAGGACAAATTCAATTGTTGCATTATTCTCTTTCAATGTTTTAACTTCAGTGAAATTCGAGTGCATGTAAAATACACGATAACCCAATATAACTCCATTTTTATTCTGTGGTTCTGACCATGATAATTCAATTGATGATGAATTAATGCTGGATGCAGTGAGTCTTAACGGTGTACTTGGTACTGTAAATAACAGAAAACATTAAGATATTATTCAATATCATTCAACACATTTTGTTTTATGTCTCATCATACTTAGATTTAAATATATCGATTCAGGAATATTTTTCAGGGTTTTTTTTCCTCTCATATCATTTTTTTTTTGCCTTTCCCCAGGGTCTTATTTCAACTCGCGACATTTCTTTTTCCTCATTCTTTTTTTTTCCCCATGACGACTAAGTAAACCCTCAAGGGTCGACGACGAGTCAAAGGTTGAATAAACATTGCCTTTTATTCTACACAACGCTTTTGTGGCTGTGCACTGTTGAAAACCAACTGAACAAAAATTATTAATAGCTTTTCTGAAGGAAATCTCCCTAGGCTTTATCTCCATTGTCGGCATTACTATTTTCCAAATTAATTACTACATGCAGAAACACATATTCACATATGTATTTATTCATATATAAGTTGAGGTAAATTGATTAGATAGTCATGAGATTCCATTTAATCCATTATCGTCAGTCTTGGTCAAGATTAATAATACGAATCGTTGATAATCCTCCCCTCACCCACACAATGTCGTTGATTGAACGCAACGATCTCGTCAATCCTAATTAAGTGCAACCGACAATTAGTCAACGCATTCTATATGACTTGTCAATATTAAGCAGCTATTTATACCATATAAATAATCTTTAAGATAAATCTATAATTAAATTCAGGAAGTAGTTGGCCCTGAACCAGTATTGTAATTTATTACGAATTATATTGAACATTAAAAGAAAATAAACATATGTACCGTGTTTTATGATATTCTTAGTTTTGTGTGTGTAAGGTAAATAGTTTTTTTTCTTTTTTCCATTAACATTCTTTTATTTGTATTCAACATGTTCGGATTAGTGTCATCGCGCAATACGATGTGAGGATTTTGTATAAGTGTTTGCTCGTGTTTTATCGTATAAACAATCATTGGGTTATGGCCGATAATATCAATGATTGGAGATATTTGTTGTCACGATATTATCACCAGATAATAATGAATATACAATAGTGAATGTTGTGCTCAAACATCAGGTGATTCAAATTGTGAGGGAAAAAAATTTATTATCTATGGTATTACTATATGGAGAATTAAATTGATCATCATTATTTCTTCATCTATCTTTAAGTAAATGTTGAGGATAATCAGTTATCACAAAGCTGTAGAATTTCTGTTTGGATGTTTAATATAGAAATAAAAAATTATATTTGGATAACATTTAGCAACTGTATGAATAGTTTGACTTGTTTTCTTTTAATTCTTCATACAATCCTACATCCTCGCGGATATATTTCAAGGAGCACATACTGTGATAATATGGCGAAAAAAAAATATTTCTATATGATTAAAAAAATTAATTCTCATCGAATTTTTGTCTAGGGGAATTTTTTTTTATTCATTTTCTCATACCTAATCATTTTGAAATATATAAAAGGAAAATAGCAGACATGTTCGGGTCAACACCCTGACAGTCTCCCCTAAACGTAATGTCCAGTAATTCCAGTGCACCTTGTATAAATACACTAAATAAAAAAAAAAACGTCACAATAATACTATTTACCTTTTCCAGTATCATTATTGTTGTTGTCAAAATAAGGAATAGTAGTCGTAATCTCAGCATTATTTTCGTTGTTTTCACCATAAACATCAGAAATAATTGGCAATAATATAAAAAGTATCAAATTCATAATGGATACTAGTTGAGAACCTCGGATAATCGTTCGCACCGACATTTTTGTGTCCTCCCTTCTTTTCACGACCAAAATTGTTGGCGTTTTACTGTTTAAAAATACTTCACAATATTCTTTCTACTCCAAATTATTTCTTCTTCTCCTTCCTTTATTCATTCAACATCATGTTTATCTCAATATCATTCATATTATTATATAAATTTACGTGATTTCAAAATTTCCCCCGAGAATAAAAATGACGACGACAAACTATGTCGAAAAATTCTGATATTTCTACATAATGAATCACAATTATACAGTATATATATTTTTTTTTATTCTCTAATAATATACGAGAATTTTTTTCTCTCACGAGAATTTTCACTTGAACGTTCGCTCTCTCCTTTCTTTTCCTTTTCCCTTTTTTTTTTCTTTCACCTTTCTTTACGGCACTTTATACAGTATAATGTCTCAATACAATCGGTGACAATAGTTCTTCCAATCAACTACTGTATAAAATACAATGAAAATTGTTTAAATATTACAAATGTAAAATGAACGTTACGATATTCACTAAACAGTGGACAACTTTGATTCAGAGGGATTGCGCCAGTGCAAGTACCCTCGGTCGCTTCCTGCTCTCATTAAATCCAACTACTAGCTGTACTAGATTTCATCACTCTCTTTCTCTCTTTCTCTTACTCTCGTTATCACTCTTTCTCTCTCTTTCACGTTATTCAAGAATTGAATGCCCCTCCTCAGTATCTTTCTCCTCTATCTCTTTCTCCATGCGCGTTCCAGTCTCTCTCCACTGCAACGCCCAACAATTTTTCCAGCTTCACTTGAAAGTGTTAATAAAAATTGAAGCTATGCATTCCCACGGCGCACTCATCTACCAACTATTTGGGCATATACTATTGTACATGTGTTTTTGAAATTTTACTCCAATCTTCCTTGATCCTATTTATTACTGATTAATTACTTTCACATTTTTTTTATCTTACTCAAATAATTGTTTGATATATTTTTTTCATGTAATTTCCATAAAAATATTCGTGATACAAAATGATTTTATCGACACAGTGATTTTATATTGGCTGTGTTAATTAAATATTATTAATCATCAATGATGATATTGATATTTAATATTGTATATTTTTAAATATTGATAGTTGTTAAATAATATCTGTACACGTGAAAATGTTATTGCGCGCGCGCATTTACACTTGATATTTCATCGACCGATAATGACAGAATAAATGACAACTGGAAGCGCGTCTCACTTGCGCACACAGCCATAGAAATACGCGAATACACATATACACGTGCGCAGTGCTGTATCACTTCAGTGTTCCCTACCACAATGTATTATTTTTTTATTCTCTTATTTAAAATTTTCCTTATTTCAGCGTCAATTGGAATCACAAATTTGCGTAACGCAATGCGTATAGTAAATGCACACAGATGTATATATTGACAGACAAAAACAGCGGCGAATAAAATAGACATGAGATGACTTTTCAGTTATGATTATTGTGATGATGAGTCATGAATACACACAATGTGAATTATATGCATGTGTTGAATGTGTCAGTAGCCCGGATGTGTTTTTACACACATATACATCCGCACGACTCAATTAAGATGAGAAATTTTGCGCTCGGTTACGCGTCAATTCAATAAAAACATCTTCTCACACATGAATTTGTAGGCGAAAAAAAAAAGGGTAAAAATTTAACATTATCATCAACATATTTTTTGCATGTGTTTAATAGAAGAAAAATTTTCATTGAAAATTTTTGTCTTTTTTTCCCGGGTATTTATTTTTCAGTTCATCAAACAAGACTTCTTCTTATTCGTTTATTTTTTTATTTATACGTCGTATTATTATATATTTTATTTTTTCAGTAATTTTTCTTTTTGGAGCTGACAACAATGCGCGAACGCGCTCCGGCTGTGCAAATCGACCGGTGCAAAACCCAGACACAAAGCATGGACATGTAAATTTGTATGTGTATTAACGAACACTGACACAGTATATGTATATGTATACGAGCATGGTGAATATGTATATATAAATATACGCACACACACGTACAATTGCACGTGCGCGCGGGCGCACACCAACGAGGTACCCGGTGTGCCAGAGAAACGAGAATTGGTACAAACACACGCGCCCACTCCGAACTGTCAAGCTGAACTGGTGGGTGCTGCCTGCTGCTGTACTGTGGCTTGGTCGACGGTTGCTCTGGTGGAAACACGTTCGATCGCATACACTCCGGAAAAGATTCCAGGGCAAGAGGGGGGCATACACCACTACACCGTTTGTGGCAATGTCTATTTCATATAATACCTATACAGGCTGGAGTAGAGGCGAAAGTTCACGTTGTATGGTGAATCAGCCCTGGCAAAAACTACATTGAACTGATAATTTAGTAATCGTCGAATAATTCGGCGTGAAATAATTGGTGTCATTAGAAAGAAGATTGAGAATTTTGTTTTGATTTTTCATCACAACGTATTAGATTATATTTTTTTTAAAGTTTTATGATGATGGGCAATATTAAAATGTTTTGAAATTAGGGAAGATAGATGCTGTAATATTCGGAAAATGAACTTTATGTTTATAGTCAATAATTGTTGTTGAGAAGAAAATTACGAATTCTTCATTAGCTGTATAAAATCATAAACGATGTCTTCAATGAATTTCAATAGATCATTATCCATAATTTTTAATATAGACATTTTCCTACGGATTTCATTAACATCAAATATATTTTCTTTATGTAAAAAAATGCAGTGAATCTAAAAACTGCAATTGTATATTGCGAATAGCTGAATTTCAATACATTACTGATTAAATGGGGGTAGCTCTATCATATGCAGCTAATTTCTATCTCAGTTCCACACCTATAGATAATTATTTTACAGTTTCGCATAGCGTTACAATATTTGTTTGTTTTCATATTCTTGCAATAATTGAAAAGCCGTCCAATGACCTGGCAAGTGTTAATTGTTGAGAGAGTACACGAATTTATTTCGTCATTAGATAGAAGATTGGAAATCCGTTAAATATTTTACGGATTAATGTCATACAATTTTAGTCTCATCTGTACGAATATTTAGTGTTCTATTATTGCCTTTGGCTATCGAACCCGAATAAATAAATACATTAGACATTTGAAAACGGAGTAGTTCATATTGTGGAAGCTGATGTTTGCTGGATGAAAAAAGGATGAGATGCATTAAAAAAATGTCCCCAATCTGCCAGTCATTGGAATATTGTCAGACATTCAACAGTATTCTGAGTCATAAAATAAAGTGTTGTCTTGGAACAATAAATAAATAAATGAGACTTGGACAATAATTGTGAGATGGATCTTTGGGAAGTCCAATAACGGCCTTTTTTTTTTTCATAAACAGCTGCATAGACATTTTAGAATGACCGCTGTCGAACGGGGCAAATCCATAGAATATGGACAAATATTCTCAGGAGCGTAGTAATTTTATCAAGAACCATGTGATGTTGCTTATGGCTTGTGTATATGTATTGTTTCTGTGTATAAGGACAGAGGATCACAGCCACTATGCTATAAAGCCTCAGCCTGTATATTTCTCATTGCACCTGCTATATACGTTGAATCTGTGCATCTCTCGAGGTCGTCAACTTTTCTAACGTTCGCTTACAGCTGTTCGATACAACATTATATACTTTTTCTCATAGAGCAGATGTGCAATGTGCGGTCAAAATGATAAAAATAGTTTCTATCTATATTCTTCCATAAAAATATATTCAATGATTTGTTCTTCTCTTTTATGTTTCTCACAATTTTGTGCAAGAACAGTATAATTAGAGTACGGATAATTATATTGAATTGCTACCGGTTTTCATGAAGCATAAATGTCGAATTAATTTTACCCAATTGAATATTCTTGCCGACCGAGTCAAAATCGCCTACTTAATCGACAACTGGTATGAGAAGTTAAACTATGCACAAGTAATATTCTTTGCCGGCTGGCAGTGAATTTTTTCTTTATCGACAGATAGTTGCAACGATAGTCAGTCACGTTTTCATCGTCGACGGAATTCTGCTTTATCGACTAAAATATGTATATATTAGTAGTCATATATATTTTTGCTCGGTGACCTCTGTTTCACCTAGGTCACTACCGCAGTATTGATGCGCCTTGCGTTGAGGGATATTCACCCTCCCAACCCAAGACTCGCGGTGGCAGATAATCAGAAAAAATGATAGAACAAAAAAAACTCTATTTATTCATAAACTATATGGGAGAAAATGATTGCATTTTATATTGCATATTACCATTCTCTCGTGAGCGAAATAGAAAAAATCGTATTAAATCCGTTTGACGACAAATTAATTTAGTTTAACTCTGACAAATTGAAAATTCAATTCATTGAATATAATATAGGATAATCTCTTACTTCCTTCGTCAGTCATCACAAGGACTGATGCATTTGGTCCAGTACCCTCGGGATTAAAAACTTGTAGCCAAACTGTATATTGAGTATATGTCTCCAAATTTTGAATGGTGTGTCTCTAAAATAATGAAATTGAATTAATCAGTTATGAATTCATAGTCATGTACATTTATCTTTGTTTTATTTCATGCAATAATAAATAATGATAAATATAAAGTGATTCAATTGAAAATAAAATTTGTAATCGCTACAAATATCTCAAGTTTACCTCCATTTTCCGATTGCGTAAGTATATCTCTTTGATGGTACTTCCTAGGCGCCGTGGGCGATAAGAAATTCGATATCCGAGAAATTCGCCATTTAATGTTTCAGGATTGGGTGGTTTCCATGTGATATAAATTGCTGTTGCTGATATATTTTGTGCACTCACTATTGTTGGTGCTCCCACTGGAACTGTTTTCACATTCAAATTGAAAATTAATAAATTAATTAATTGAAATTAATAATAAATTAATTGAATAAATCGGATAGTTAATAAATGAATTGATAGATGATAAGTTGAATTGGGGAATAATAATATACATACGATTATAGGTGTACGGTAAATCTAATCACGGACATCAATTGGGCTCTGTACAGTTCGAACTGTTTCCTATTATCTATATCCTGTAGTGTCAAGAATGGGAATGTGAATTTTGACCGAAATTACTGACGCTATCCGCGGCGTATGAATGAACTACCTGTCAATATTGACGATGGGGAAATGGGGTTTTGTTACCGCTCGGTCAGTGCTATTATACTTCACTTTCTACATGAGGTGTACACTCGTGAAACACACCATTGTTCCACCAGAGTCTAATTCCCGTGGAAGCATACATATATATTTTATTGACGTTAAATTTCGTTTTGCAACAATGATATACTATATTATTATACAATAATAGAATGGTGAAAATAAATGGGAATTTTTGATAGGGGAATATAGAGAATTTGAATGGAAAATAAGTCAAAAGATATCAATATGAGAATATAGAATTATTTAGAAAAATATTATCAATGGTGGAAATATTAAATATTTTATGGTGTCAGAATATTAAATAGTTTTAGTTCAAATATATTTTGGAATTGAATAGTAATGCAAAGAAGTTCTGAGAGAAGAAATAATTACGAGATTTGAATTTAAAGTGAACAAAAATATTCATGTTATGGGAGGAATGTAAGAGGTCTATATATATGTTGCGTGATTAAAACTGGGCGGGCATATCTACATACTTTCGTATGCACAAGAAAATAAAGCTTCATGGAACTAAAAGGACATATATGTTGTATAATTACATTCATGAAAGCGTATGGCATCATACGTCTTTTTGGTTGCGTTAAGTTCTGCAGTATTCATAAAGATAATAATTAAGAAGATGTGAAAAACATCATGAAGTATTTAGTGTGGTATAAGCTTCTTTGACACGTTAATTCAGATAAAAAACATTTACATCCATGTGTCTCTACGTAATGAAAAATTTTATATCATTTTTAAACTGGGGACAATTTTTTTCCGTACGTTTATTTATTTTTACATTTATGAAGATATATTTTTTTTTGTACTCTATTTACTTTAAAATTATTTTCCCAGGCGATATTTTATGCAATTATAATTTTTTTTCGAATATGATACATCGACTGAAAATAAACCAATTTACTGATGCAAAAAAAAAAAAAAAACCTGTATACGTTTTCCCATACGCCATTTTGGCTTCAAGACAATTTTTGGGGCAAAAGTATATAAGTCTTTCATGCCAAAATTGTCAACTTTTTTGGCACATACGTCCTTTTGATTTTAGTAATACAATGTATATAATAAATATACATAAATATAAATAATTGAATAAATGAATATAATTGTATTTGATGCGTTTTGTAACTTTCATATAGTATTCAAACTGAAGGCTTCTAAAACATAATTATAATATTACAGTCGCTATATATTCGTACTGCAAGTAATAATTTATATATTTTTCATTGTTCAAAGATTCAAAACATGAATTGAATAGTAACTGAATATGTATATCATTGCAAATGATATCCTTTGTCATAGCATAACATAGATAAAATGGGAATAATTTCAATTCAACATGATTTTGAAACTGGTTTTTCATTCGTGATGAATATTAAATCAATACATTTTCAATACATATTGATTACAATTCTGATATACTGAATCGTGAATGTGTCATGCAATGATATGTATTCGTTAGGTATGATTGAATTTGTTCAGTAAAAAAAACTACTTTCGCAATTTGTAGCTATTCAATATTGATACACAGCTACAATATTATATTTTTATTTGCGCAAATAAATTCGACAGACATATATATTATTTTTTACAATAAATTTGTCATTCAATTCGAAGGAATATAAAGATTGAGAAATTTCACAGAGGTAGGAAAAAAAAAAAAAAAAAGATTTGATATTGGAAAATAGAAAAGATATCTGTGAAATGTAACATATTGAATTTTTTCCGTATTTTATTCAATTGATTTATGCGCATAATGGAATGACGTCGACTAAAGTTCATCACTCGATGCAGGAGAAGAATATCGGGAGGAATTGAAATTAGAGTATATGTAACGTATTTACATAACGCTAGTGAATATATTATGTACAAAATTATTTATTTATTTAATATTTATATACCTTCTCGTAGAGTTGTAATATAGTGAGATGGTACGCTTGGTGCACTACGTCCTCGTGCATTAACTGCTGTCACCCGAAAGCTGTATGATGTAAAGGGAAGTAAGTGTTCCATGTAGTACTTAGTGTCATTATTGGAAGTTTCTATTTCCTGATTTGCATCCCACGGACCATCTTCACCAACTCTGAAACATTTAAATTGTGTTTAATTAAATATTGATATTTTCCATGCCATATCCACTTCGTTATTGTCATATATACTCCATTAAATTATATATATATATATCAAAAACTTTGTAACAATGGTTATTAAATGTATTGCATATTTTATAACTTTGATAAACCCTTCCATATATAGAGGGATATTATCAATTCTGGTGTTGTCATTTGTAGACAATTTTAATTTGCTGGCGGTGGAATGAATGAACTTAATTCGTCGAGAATAATTGAATGTGGCATACAAATTGAATTATATGTTTACACAACTAATCTTTTACTTCGTTGTGATTGTCTGTGTTCATGTCCTTCAACAACTTTTAGCAGCTTCAAACAAATTAATTCGGAATAATTTTGTGATTTTCTGTGACACATAAAGAGAAGTCTCCGTAAATATCCAATTATTTAAATAACGATACAAAGATCTGAATATAAAAAAATTAAAAAGTCGATATCACATTGATATTGAATGAAAATTCAATGGATAAATAATATCCCCAGTATAACAGCTTTCATTATGTAAAATTATAGTTCATTAACACCATGGGATTCAATGACTGCAATATTAGAATTAGAACAAAAAAATTAATTTAAATATTCTAAAAGTTATTCAACAATATTCCCGAACTGATTGCATGCAGTAATTTCTTGCATGTGAGTTGCAGCACACCAATCTCTGTAGTTCATATCAAAAGAAACACAACCAAATGTTTTATATGCATATAGATTAATTTCAAAGTTGGCATATATATCTTCACATCTATAACGTCTTATGATTACTTATACAGCCACAAGCCAACCCATTACTAATTAATAAAGTGAATTGATTGTCGACGATTTGTTGGATAAAGTTTTAACCGCGCAATTGTTTGTCACCCTTACTCGAAATTCTCTCTTAAACTAACCAAGTTGATAGCTGTGGTTGGAAATTTCCCTAACCAACTTTTGTCTCACATTACACCATGAAAATTTATACCACTAAATATGGACAAACAAAAATATATATCATCTTTCATATATTCAAATAGATAGTTATATTCTAGTATACAACTCTTTTATATGATATAAATAACAATTGCCAAAGGGGGTGCAAAATGTAAAAATATATCGCGCCTTGAATTGGCGAATGTCGCGGGGCTTATCGGTAGTGGCATGTACGATATAAATAATGGAAGGCACGTTTACATCGTATTCTTCCCTCTACACAAGAATGTATATATACTTGAACACGTATACAGTGTCGCGATAAAGCGACCCACGACTGTGGTAAATGTGACTTCCATTCTGTGTTTGTTATATATGTTATATGGATATGGTGGCAAAGTTCAATTGCCATTGTATTTTTTATTATAATTTCAATTATCATTTATGAATGCTAAAAGTTCTTCATTTCTTCCAGTGTCATATTAATATTCGACAATACAATATTCATTTAATTTATACTAACACTTTGTAATATTACGAATAATCTTTATCAAAAGTCATATGTAATTCTGTGGGTCACGTAAATTTATCTCCATTCCACTACAAAGATGTCACAGAGATGGAATTGTCATATTCTGGATTTAACAGATGTCAAATAATTTCAATAATCGAACGAAAACCGACAGAAAATAGAAATATACATATTGATGTGACTGTATCCTTGTATAACATTTCTTGAAATTAATCCCAATGTGGTTTGTGCAGAATCAGTTTCATCAATTTGAAATGTTCACTGATGGGACATAGATAGGATATTAAAAGCAGCTTTTACATTCTCCATATGTCTATCCAGAAATATGAAAATAGATGATAATACATATATGTTTATGACGTGGATAAAGTCAAGTGATCAATACACTGAAAGTTTGATTATTATAACAGAGAAAAGATTGTTATTATATACGTTGAAATTCATAAAAATGTGATCAGTTATCAATAATAAAATATGTCATGTTGCTGACTCCGATCAGATTCTTTCAAAGAGCACAATGAACAGAGGAATAATGCGAAAAAAATGTTTCTTCCACATCCCTCCTAACTATAAGTGTGAATATTCTTCTCCCCCCCTCTGTAATGAATAAATATTGAGAGTAAAAAATGAGGAAAAAGTAGGCAATTCTACAATTCCAATTGTGTCGCGATATAATGCGCATTCTTCATTCACTTGGTGAAGTAATATGGTAAAATTTGCCGACTTATGCTCATTTCTCAACCCTCCCGAGATATTCGCTTTACCTCTGGGAGACAATTACGCGCGAACTTCACAGTCAGCTTGTTCGAAAATTTATATGCCTTTGCGCCTTTGCACGTTTATAACATTATACCCGTAGGCGATTCTCGTTTTGCGTACACCCTATAACACACAAATACACACTCGAACATATGCACATACACAATAGCATTTGTATCATATATATATACGAGTGTGTTTATCTAGATATTGACAATGGTTCGCAATGTATTGTACGCTATCAATGACATCTATGTTTTTATATATATCGTTGTTCTGTTGTTATTTTTTATTTCATTTTTATTTTTTTATTAATCGTTTTGGTATCGGAAGAATAGAGTCAGTGGTGCTGACGTAACAATATTAATTTCATTGTGTATAGAAAGAAAAAAAAAAATTGACAAAATTGTGACAATTCATTTTTGCATGAAATCCTTTTCAGAAAATCAAAGTCATTCAAATAATTAACGAAATTATTATTTATTTATTTTTTTTTTTCAATTATAATTGATAAAAATCTCATGTAAATTTTTTCATCTGTAAGTCGATCGACTTTGCAAATATAATACAGTACATTTGGTCATTGGAATTCATTGTGAAGAAAAGTGACAATTTAGAGAAAATGTGTGAAAAAATCTATGTAAAATATCTGAGTCACATTTTTTATACTGTAACGTAAGTAAAAACGTAATTCAATATGTGAATACAGTAATTTTGGATTATGAATATGAATCCCATATATTTTATGCGGTAGAAATTAATTGAAGAAAACAAAACATAAAATGTGACATAGTTTATTGCATTAATTATATAGCCTCTAATTGTGTCGTTATTTTGAACAATAGCAAGCACAAAATCTATATATCATCGAATATGTAGACGTTAACATGGCAAAATAACAGGGCATCGAGAATCGGGCGAATGGTCAGTATTGCGGCTAATTTGGAGCGATGATGGTGTGCCCTTTGGCAATATAGGTCGTTTTCGTTGACCACATTGCGCGCATCTGAACCACAATTGCACTCACTGTCTATATATATTGTATGTAGATGGATTTGGGATTTCAAAACGTGATACGATATATATATATAAACAATAATTAAAATATAAGTGAACATTGTTTTTACATTGAATAATGGAGATGAGATATTAATTGAAAAATAGTTTCTACATAGTACCCAAAGTGACATTTAATCGTATCAACATAATGGACGACTTTATCTGTTGCAAATAAACTCGTTACTAACTTGATCGTCGCTGTCTTTTGTTGATATATTGGAGCTATTAGATTACTTCATTGTTCTGTAACTCTTCAATTGGACACATCTCTGGCGTATTTTAAAGTCAATACCACTGTGAAATCTTGAATGAACTGAATTTTGTTTTTGTCCTTTTATTCAAATGACTTTCATGGCCGAAAAATTATTATAAAAAATTACGTGAAATTATTCAACATTAAAAACATAAAACAAGTGAAAAGTTATGTATGAAGCAGTGTTGAAATTATTTTAAATATATTTTTATTGGAAATTACTCGGGATTATTGTTATACGAGAATAGTTTGTGTAAAGTGTTTAATATTTTATTATCAGTTTTACAAACAGGGCCAGAGATCTGTATTAAATTAGCTATTCATGTTCAAGTACATCCTTTTATTTATCTTTGCAAATGTAACATCAACTATTTGTGAAGTTATTATTGTATGAACAAATTCCATATGTTAAAATTCTCATATAAATTATTATTAGAACTTCAAACGAATACTTTCAACTATGTAGTAACTTCAAATGTTGGTATGTCTTCATACACATGATATATTCATCTCTCACATTTATTTAATACGTCATTGAATATTGTATGACACATGAAATGACGTATAAATGAAATATATCATTGCACTCAATTTATATACATCAAATATTCAAACGGTAGTAAAAGAAAAAACAAATATTCCATTAACTATTCTTCCACTCTGCTTTTATATCATCATTGATATGCATAAACGTATATGAAGCACGTAAAATTTATTCAATGTTTTCATATAATACATGCAAGCTCATGTTTATATACTTGTTACCATTACGTTGCTTGTTTTTTGTTATTCTTTTTTTTTTTTTGCAACGTCACACACTTATGAATGACTAATTCTCCACGTTACTTTGCTGGGTCATTTAGAAATGTGGGAAGAAGAGGCAAAAAAAATCAGACTTGGTATATACGTGAGACAGGTTAGTAGATGGCATAACGTCAAGAAATTTTCCAACTTGCGGAAAAAGTTGTAATAACAATGAGTGACGATGATTCTTGGCAGAGGTACTTTGGCCGCTAATGAAGGTGGTCCTTGATTAATGTGACGATTCTTTCCGTCAGCGTTTGAACGAAGCATTATCCCTGTGTGACGACGAGCACATGCCGGGGGCCATCTGTCAGTTGCCCTGTCGCATTAAACTGAGTCCACCAGCGCACACATAGTTCAAGCATGGTAGTTAGCATGACTACGATTACTTTGACGTTGATGTATCGTCGTTTACCTGTCGGATCAAGTGTTTCCCCACTCTGTTTTACACCTCCAAACATACACATATACATGTTATATACATAATAATTAACGTTACTTTTAGTATAGTTGATATCATATTTAAATATACTTTTGTTTACTTGTCAAGGAGAAAACACCACGATAAAATTTCAAACAAATCATTTATTTTCTTTGGATACTTTTTATAAAAGATATTGTTAAGAATATAAAACTGGAATAATCTATATGATAACTTTTGGTATTTGTAAAGATATATCATTTATCATATTTGTGTTGAATTCTTATACGATAATTTTTGTAAACATTTCCACAAAAATATTGCGTTGATACTATCCACATTAAAACGTTTGTGCAATAATTACTGAGAAGAAGAAAAAGAACAGCCAACTACCTCTTATATAGAGGATAAAAAAGACTGTCGCATTGTACTCCAAGTTTAGAGTATCTATTCTACTATTTTTATTTATTTATTCATTTATCTTTACTCTTTGCTATCTATTTGTTTTCTTCAATTTTTGTTTTTTTTTTTGTCTTATTCTCCGGTATTTTTTCATTTCGATGTTCAATTAGAAAGCGTATGCGTCTGGTGGAAAACTTGTTGGATACGTACAACTAATTACAAAATCTGTTCGTGCTGACTGAAAGTACTCTGGCACTTTTCCGCTAAAACATTGTAAGGGAACTCACAATTGGTTTCCGGCGACCGTGACTATCGAGTTTCAATTCATTGTACGCCATTCTCACTCTACTCATTTCGCGTTTTCCTCACCGCTTCACCCTTTATTCTCACAGTTTCTGTTCTGCGCTTTCATCGTTACAGCTGTTCTCTTTCGCACTCATTTCATCGTATCCCCTAAAACACTCACTTCTTTACGCGTGCTCTATCTCTTTTATATACAATATCACGTGTGCACTCTCTCACACTCTTCATACTCATCGTCACTACTCTTTTCTCTGTCATTTACTATTTCCTTGAAATTCTCACTCGCTTTATACCGTGGTTCAATTAACTAATAGTCATCTCAGCTTCCATCTGAGATTGGATGGAAATTGTCATTGGAGATGTGGAATCTTACGTTTATCTTTATATTATAATGGAAGATAGAAACTAGAGGCGGGGTGCCATTGTGGTATTCTATAGAATTCATTTATTATTAAATAATTCGAGTTCTTTTGGTTCTCTTTTTTTTTTTTTCTATCATTTCCCAGTGATAATAATAGTTATTGCAAAAATCAAATGAATATTTAACTGCATAATTGAAAATTGCTGTAGAACTAGGAATTAAATCCACCTCATGTCACACAAATTAAATATACAAATATTCGAGATAATTTTCGTACATTCACTGGATATTTAAAATCGCATTTTCCTGATAGCGAGAGGTTAGTTATAAATTATTCTGACCTTTTTTTCTTAATATCGGATTTCAGCCATCACACTAATTCTCATTATTTTTTCATTAATTCAAGATAATAAAAAATTTAAAGACGATCCGTTGTCATTTATGCTCAAATATTTCTGCTGCTTCCAATATCTTGCTTTATCACCACATACGATGAAGAAGTAATTGTCATCCATTAAATTTTTAATCCATGACATACATTTCATTTGTATTTATGGTGAAAAATAAAGTTGGATATATTTTTAAATTAGAAAAATAAGCATAACCATTATACGAAAACATAAAAACATAATTCATTGAAATAATGGACTCTGTTATAAGCGTTGATCTCCATTGTGAGATAATCTGGTTTTTCAGTAATTAATAGAAATGCTCGTAGAGCTACGAATTAAGCTAGAAACGAGAAAATTTTTGTACGCGTCGCGCAAACTGTCATTTATGGTAGGCTATTAAAAATTATCGCCTTCTGATAACGGCATTCTTGTATTATGTGCAATGCTTTTTATATGTATGAATATAGTATACTGATCGCTTAATGAAATTTAAAGATTAATCTCTATACAGTAGTATCGTACCATCACTGTAATTTTCATTGCCGTATATATTTTTTATTATCTTGATGCAGATGTATATGGGCAATTAATGAATAAAACGATGTGGGGGAAAAAAAAATATATATATATATTTTTTTAGTACAAGTGTGATGTGTATGTCGAAATAGCTTTATATTATACAATACCCATAAAGTGTGTAATACTGGCAGAATAAAGGGAAAAAAATTGGTATGAGAGGGAGGAAAGAGATAGTACAGCTTCTATACCCTTTTGCTTCACAACCAACGACTAATCTTGGTGAATTTATGGAGCTGCCCGATAACATCCTCTGGGTTAACCCTTTTCCGCTTACCTTAAGTCCTGCACCGACCCCTCACATTGCAGCGCATGTTAAATTTTACATTTTCCTACCGCTTTAATCGTTGACCGAAAGTCTCCCTTTTTTTTTTTCCATTTTTTCCTGTTTTATATTTAGATTAATCGCAAAGTTGAAGGAGAAAAAACTTTATAATGAAATTGGGAAATCAATGATAAAACGTGAATAGATTCTTATATCATGGTGGAGATATATCACAGATTATTTTAATTATTTAAAAAATACTGTATAACAGTTGTGTTATATTTATCTTTCGAAATCAAATTACTGCTCATGTTGCATGTCACATTATTCTATTCCTTTCGCTGTTGAAAAGGAAGTGTCTGTCTCTGCTCCTTTCGTTATTTTATATTTAGAAAAAGTGCAAATATTTTTCATTGAGAAAGGAAGAATATACATTATTTAATTCATTTCATTGATCAGGTGAAATATGTATGAATTTATAATTATAAAATTTCACATTTCTCTCCTTTTCGATTGTCAACTCAAATTTTTTTTTAGCTATCGCTTTTTTCTCACAATGTTCGTATCAATGACAGAATGTCAGAGACATAATTTATATTCAATAGAATTTATTTATGCATTACGATATGTGGTTAACTTCTGGTATCACTGTTAAGATATATAAAAAATTAATTGAGTGACAGGGAATGTCTTTCTTTCTGTTTTCAAAAGTACGAAAATAAATTATGACATTAGAATCAATATCAATGAAAAATTATTCAAATGACAAGAAATGTAGTAACAATTGTGCTAAATTTATCTACATAAAATATACTGAATATTTCAACAATTTGAAATGCACACAAATGCATACTTTGAAGGCATATATATATTCGAACATATATTCATATGTTCATTGAAATTGACTACTATATGAAAATATTTCTCTGTATTCCTATCTATATATATATATATATGAATATATTTCACATTGGAGATTTGCTATGAAATATGAATATTGTTTCCGTACGACAATTCACAGAGGCGAATGCAGAAGATGGACAACATGGGTCGTTAAAAATTGAATCGATTTACGCATCCGTGCATCAAATTCAGATGAAATGAGAAATATGCAACGGTGAATGCCCATTTGACCAGCAATAATCAATATTCTCTGGTGCAATGAAAAACCAATAACCACTGTTTCATGAAAATTTTGGAATTAAACATATGGCATGAATTGTATTTATTTATATATATATATACATAGGGGATTTATAAAATGGAATCGCAGGAACAGTTATTCATTCATAATAGTACTCTATATATAAATTTTTATGCTTAGAGATTAACAGAAAGAGAAAAAAATCGCAAAACTCCCAGATGAATGATTTTTTTTTTCTCTTTTCTTTTCTATTTCAACAATTTTCATGTCAGAGTAAAATATTGATGCAAGGAAGTCGTTTATTATTAAGTGTGCATATTTTCAATTTGACGATCTCGCGATTTTGATTTTTTTCTTTAAATTATTGAGAGATCACAGCGGGAGATGTTTTTTTTCCTCTCATCCTCTCCCAGATGATTGAATAATTTACAGTTACTGCAGATTGTTGTCGATTTGTATGAAAGTCGGGTAAATCTGTATTTATAGCAAAAAAGGGCCGCGAGGAATTATTCAAGTGAACGTATATATATTCTATAAAAATCGTGAATCAAAATTGAGAATATCTCATTTAAAAAAATTCAAAACACAATTTATAAATCTACAATTTATGCCATTATCATGTGCATGCATTTTCTTCTCTATTAGTGATCAAGCCATGAGAAAATAATATAAACACAACTACCTATGTTTATTTATCATATTGTATACTGTTTCTCCAGTGCATACTATTCACGTCAGAGAAAATATTTTTTCTCAAATAAAAATAAGCTAGTGCGCTCGACATAACTTCCGGCGTATTTGTACCAGTCATAATTGTGTTACGTACATGCATAATATATATTATAATGTATCTATGTATATATTCATGCTGTATATTTGTTTTGCAATATTCCAGTGAATAATAGCGTCCGAGAATAATTATACAGACAAAAATAAAGTGCATCTAATAAATAAAAATATGAGAATTAATTTTCCTATATATTCACAGTTAACATTTCTATGAATTTTTTTTTCAACAAAATTTGTGTGAATATTTTCAGTGTTAAAAGTTGACACAAATGTAATGTGGATTGAATATATAGTGGTGAAACGCCATATTAAATTGTCACATATTTTTATCATTGAAAAAAATACTGTGCTAAATTTAAAGTAGAAAATATAATTGTAAAGCTATATGTCAAACTATATTATGTAATAAGTACAAGCTCGACAATTATCCAAATATTTTATGATATCAATGTTTACTGATGAATTTCTACAACTTTTGTTATTATTATGAAGAAAATAATCTATTGATTGTGGTGTAAATAGAAAAATAAACTTTTTTATTTTGTGTTCAGCCCTCTTTCATTAATTTTAGAGTATGAAATTGATTCTTCATATGTCAGATAGATAACAAATCTACTCAATATTCCGGAGATCCTATTAGAACCTCCGGGAGTTAGTTCGCTCTACTCTCCACTACATAACCTCATCTTATATAATATTAAAACTGCAAGTACCATTTGAATATTTAATTTAGACTGAATTTTAGGACTCGAAACAATTCGATTGATCGTTAGATTCTATTAACCAGGTCAAATCTTTCATGGTGGTGATTCTTTGATAATTCACCTAATGTACTGTAGATATCTTCAAGGAGGATAGAATGCTCGCAGGGATTGGGACCGATTGGAATAGCTATCCCGGAGGAGTAGATAAGGCCGTTGAAATATCGACAGGAGCCCAAGGGTGTATATATAGTATAGGGCAAGACACAGAGATAATCCCCTAGAGAGAACACCCCATCCTATACTGGAGCTCAACCAGTCGGGGATAATCACCGTGAAGCTCCATGGTACCGATGCTACACGTAAGACGATATCGACATTGGTGACATCGAGTGAAATGCCGTACACTAAGTCACATTCACCTTCAACTTTATTTCAAGACAGACTGCTGCGAAATTATTTATTATTGCCATGCATGCAGAAAAAGGTTTTATATTTTTCATTCACTTTGTCACTTCGTTGCTTTCACTGTATATCACTGACACATATATCACGTTGCTACAAAATTATTTTGTTTCGCTCGTTGTATTCAAAAAGGATTATCAAATGTTATTATATTTTGTTGAAATTCATGGTTGAATTAAATGTACATTTTAATATAAAAGACAGGTTTATGAAAATAGATATATTGCGGTGATTAATGGATGAAAACTATTGGTCGATTGGAGAAAAAATCGATTGAATTAATATTCTTGTATTTAAAACAAAAATTAAATGTATCGATAATTTTACTGCTTAAGTAATATCTTGCTGGTTGAATTTGCAACTACTGAATGTTATTCTCGAGATGAAAATTGCGTAAATGGTTATCGAGATGCAGTGGTCGACTATCTGGAGAGGTAAATATAATGAAATATATTGGAAGTACACTCATGTCAAAGTACTTTGAGACAGTTCTGTTATGATTCACTCTGTTCGAATGTTTGCATTTAATGTAATTATTTTCATATATACATCCACGCTCTCATACTCAAATACTGTTCAGTTTTATTCGTGACCCATCGTTGGTATTGACTGTTGAGTTGTGAAAATAAATGTGAATAAATAAATAAATGATATAATAATTACCCTGAGTTTGACAATTATTTTTGTTTTTTCACCCACTGATACTTCAATTAACGGTTATCATTACGCTAACAAAACTCTGAGTGCTATTGATAGAATTGTCCAAATAAATGTTATTGATTTGTTTGAATGGAGACTTTAAACTAATTCACTAGTAATTTCAAACAGCTCAAATCAACCTTCCAAATGAGATTTTCATGTTCATTGAATTTTCAACTGCATATACATATAATACATAATACAGAATAGCAGAATACATTGTCCTAATTGTTCATAATCGGAATAACATCCATAACTGAATTAATGCAATTCATTATGCTAAATTAAAAGCAATAATAAATAGAAAATTGGTATATATTCAATTTATGAGATATTGTTTAATAGCTCCTCATTATCAGAAAATAATTCCTTCTAAATAAATGATCTTGTCCTTTCTCACATACCTGAGAAATGACTACTCCATATTTAATTCACAATAATATTCTTGAATCATCGTAAAATATTTCAACCTCGATAAAAACCAATTATATCTTCACAAACCTCATCAAATACACTCATTTCATCCATAATTATATTGTTATTTCAGTGTTAATAAAAGCTCAATGGAAATGCAGCTGGAATTGAAAAAAATATAATGATAAAAATAATAAAAATAATAATAATGATAATAAAAATGAACATGAAAAAGAAGATGCGTATGCGGTTCGTTGAACTACATTAGCTCGGCTTGGGCACGAGTACACGGTGGTTAAACAAATGTCTTTTTCACTTCCGCTTCATGTCGCCGAGCGTATAATTCGATTCAGTTGTCGGTTTGGCCACGTATTCTCTGGCATTTTGCCATATAATTCCAACAAGTATATATATATATATATACATATAGATGAATATATTAGATAAAATATATACGTCTACATATAGGTGAATAAGGCCCCTTCTGCAATTCCTTTATTGATGCTGAGCTTCGAGATATTGCGGTTTCGTGATAGCACGAGCGTGCCCTATCTGTACTATACCAATACAAATATATGGTTATATTCATAATCGTGAATTGATTATGTTACTTTTTACTGTGTGGCAATTGACAATTTTCTTTATTATTGGCTCTTGTAGAATAGTGCTGGTTTCAGTGCTGAAAATAATTTTATATGTTGGTATTTGAAAGTTTCTGGGGAAAAAAATATGTAATAAAAAATATTAATTATATTTTCGGTGTTTTTTTCTTTTTTTTTATTTTTTTTCGACAGGAATACGAAGGAAAATTCAGAGACGTAAGTTGCATACTATCTGTTCTCTCAACTGTATATATTCACAGAAGTGAAATAGTTTTACATTTAAGCTACGCCTTGAACGTAATATATATTAGTATATAGTACTTGAGTTTCTCTTGGTTGTTTAGAAAGAAAAAGAATAAATAAAATAAAGTGGAGGAGAAAATAAATATAAATAGAAAAATAAAATAGAAACTAAAACAAAAATTTTTGCAACACCAACAAACAAGAAATGGAGTGCCAGCCACGGTAGATGAATCCCCTGTGGATTTCCTATCTCTATCATCGCTCCCCTTTGCAAAAGTCTGAGGTTAATCCTGGCAATAGTGCTATTGCTTTGTTTATGGGAATACTGTGGTAGCGTGAAATTCACTGGATTGGCTAATCGGCTATTGTTAAGATTAGACAGGAAAAGTTAATTATGAAGATTGTGATTGGCCATGGGCCCCAGTGGGTCTTTTCTACAATCTACTACGGTTAAATTGTTCAAACAAATGTGAAGGGTACTTAAATATAGGAAAAAAAAAAAAAAAAAACTCGTACTTGAAACAAAGTTGTATAATTTTAAATCAATATTGGAAAAAAAAATTTTACAGATTATGATTTGCAATAATTAATTAATGTATTTGACATTTTGATAGCATATAAATGTTCCCATGGAGAATTTTTATCCGGAATATTAATGTAGGACTTTATTTATTTCCTTTCAAATCCATAAAATCAATAAAACTGATAACGCATTAATTAGAATTCATAACTATTCTTTATTTATATCAAATTATATTACCTGAATTTTTATAATGAGAATTATAGTACTGAAAAGAATCCGAAACTTGTCATTCGATTAAAAATAATTTTCCATTTCATTTCAAGTGCTACAATTATCTTATTATAAATTTATAGCATTTGATTCAGATCACTTTTTCTATTAGATATATATGTATATGAAATTAGAATACTTGATGCAAATAAATTGAAACTATACATAGGAATAATCATGTAATTTTTAGTAGTACTTTTGTTCAAGGAAAGTGCAAACGCTGCAGAAACTTATTCAGAAGAGAGTATTATCCCTCCATATTCTATTGTAATTCCAAGGGTTGATTCAATATGGATGAACGTGCGCGACGATTAATAGCTTAAAGTACGCTGAATATTTTTCTCGCGAGCGACGTGGTTGGAGAGTTGAATACTACTTCATGAACTTTATATGGGTTGAACATTTTTTCCTTCATTTTTATTGTAATTCTTTTTTCCCTTTTTTTTTCATCCGTTTTGTTGTGTTGGGATATTTGGCTTGGCGAAAAAGGCGAAAATTTCAATTGAAAATATTATATTTTATTGTGAGCATATTAATATATCGATTGTGGATATAATGTCATCCTGAATATCTTATTGAATATATATCAGAGAGTGAAAAATAAAACGTCGTATGCTTCACTTTAAATCTTTATGACTTTACAGACGAATAGGAATATTATTTTTCGCAGAGATTTGTAAAAGTATGAATATTCGATGTAATTTCTTCACGAACCTCATTTCATTTTTAATATCGGAGAGTAATGAAGATTTCATAACATGTAATTGATATTTTGTGTCTGTCTGCACTTGGTATGATTAAATGTGAGTTAAATTCGGCCACAATAATAATTAGATTGACGTATGTAGATTTGATTATTTTTAGTGCTAAATTAAATCATATCTATTTATACCCAAAGTATATATCCAATAATCACGAAAAGTGTTGACTATAATAGCATTACTATTTCAAATTGAAATGAAAGTGTTATTATAACGTGATGAAAAAAAAAAATAAAGTAAATAAACGAGTGAATGAAAATTAAATGTAATTGTGTTTTCATTACGCTTCACGCATTGAAACGTTCACGTATCAATTTTTTACATATATATTCAGATATGTTTGTGATACAAACACAAAAAAGGATGAATAGTATGATGGAGAATAAATATTTTATTTACAATGTTTGGAAATTCATATTAGTCTGAAACAATCGGAAACCGATTGAAGAATTCAATAAATTATATATGATTTCAGTGTTAAAATCAGTGAGTTTATTCGTAATATTATTCCACATTGCCAAATTCAATATATAAAAGCCGTTATTTTTGCATTACGCATATTTCATTGATATATATATATATATATGAAAAGAATAGAAATAAATGAAGTGCGTAGAATGTTTATTTTCCAATTACGATTTTTCACGAATATTTTACTTATAATATTTTTCTGTTAAATTCTTCAATTTTCTATTTACGAGAAGCATGAGTGAATGTGTATTATCAATTAATTATTTTCTCTCGTGCATAAAATAAAAAAGGAAACTAAATGCAATATAATAATTTGCTTTTATAATTAAATTTCATCATCCATCACGATAATTTTTCCCATCAATTTTTGTTGTGTACTTATTATGAGCAAATGCCTGGTCGCGATGAGTTTAAAAATGATGAGAAAAAAATGTAAGCTCGGGCCTATGTCCACAGTGCTCTGAGCGTAGCCCATCCAAGTGGTCAATTTATTCAAGGATAAAAGAATATCTTTTGTGAGAAGTAATTTTCTCTCTCTGTCTCTCTCTCTCTCCCTCATTTTATACCTAAAGCCGTCTGTCGGTTCAGTGCTGTGCTCATAGTTAATCAAGTATTAAAATATGCATTTTGTGCTCGTGGAACTGCAGAGTGATAGACCAAGTTTCTTTCTTTATCACTATACATTCTATACCATTATTTCATTTTATTATTTATTTCACTTTTATTACTTTTTTTCTTCTGTACTTCAATTCAACGCTTTTAAAATTCATGAATAGAGCACGTCGACATATACCTAATCACGTTATTCACATGACAATCCTATTAACTGCAATCTCCTCTGTTATATTAAGGGGATACACACCCTGTTGTCTCGCGTTGAAAACATACCAGCTTTATTCTTAAATGAATTTTCTTGAATAAATACGTGAAATGATTTTTGAAAATGCAAAGACAAGTTTGACAAAAGTTATAATCACGTATTTCTAAAAGTTAAATATTTATTTAGTGATTCAAGATTATTATTCAACTTGGATGAAATAAAAAATCATAGTCACAAATAAAATTTATTTTTCATCGAACTTCAAGTACTAAAGTCTGTAAAAGATCTACTAAATGAAATGAAAAAAAAAAAAAAAAAAAAAAAAAAATCGTATAATATTTATTTTCTTATTTCGATTGCAATATTTTTCTATATAAAACTCCATATACATATATTCGCTTACGTGGTTGTTTGAAGTATCGATAACGAATTTCTCGTTTGTAGTGAAAAAGGGAAAGAACGAAACCAAAAAATAAAGAACAAGAATAAAAAATAAAATAAAATAAAAATAAGAAAGAAAAAGTAAGTAGTTTTGGTAGAGGTTATAAGGCAGAGATAGAGAGTGGGACGAGTTGAGTATAAGATAACGGGCGTGTGAGGGTTGGCGAGCGAAGGACGGTTAGTAGTTTGTGAGTGTGAGCAAAGACGAAGTGAAGAGAGAAGAACAAAGGGTGCTTATCAAGACTGCAGTTCTTAGCCTTCTATTTCTCTCTATCTTCGTGCGCTACTTTTCCCATACCCACTCATCCACCCACATATTCTCATCCTTTTCATATATATATATATATATATATATATTTCTTCTCTCGCGGTCATTTCTTTCATTTCATCCGATTCCTTTTTCTTATTGCTACAGCTTGACTGGACGGTTGCAAAGCGCACCAAGGTTTTCCCACTCGTCGTCGCAATTTTAGCATCATGCCCTTTTATACGACTATCACTATGAGCACCATTCATGACGAAATGGTATTTTTCGCGAGAACGAATATACTTTTGGGTCTAGATATTGGCCTTTCTTGGCTTTTATTTCATTTCGCAACTTCTTTTTCACTTGACTCACACTTTCATCTTTGTATTTTTTAACTCACTCTATCACTATCATTCTTCTTCTATTTTTTTTTCTTTCACCTTCCTCATCCTTGCTTTTCTCTTACCATTCCTTTCACTCTGTCTATTCCACTCGTTCTTGTTCACTTATTCCATTTTCATCCCTCTCATTCGTTTGCACTTGTCGACAATTGAGTTCCCTTTTAGATTCTACGGATTCTGCCATGGGCTATGTACTTATCCGTATACTCGAGGAAAGGAAGGCGGAGCACAGTTCGTCCAACTCATTTGAAGTTTCGTGTGTTAGAAACAAGTGAACGTTGTGAAATGAAGGTATGCTATACCGGTATTGGTATGTATATATATATATATATGTGTGAAATGTAGGTGTGTGTGTGTTTTTGTCTGCGTGAATAAAGATATAGATATTTGGAGTACGCTCTGTTGAGATAATCGAACGTCACTTTCTGCACTGGATAAGCTTCGTTGGGTTTTCATTTCACGAAATATCTTCTCTGCTATATTATATCACGTTTCCTGTCAGCTCTAGACACATCTTCATGTACACATCTGTGTACATATAAATGTTTAATATAACTTCCATTTCATCGTATATATATATATATATACTTATACATGTTAACAATTAAATGGATTCATATATAATATTAATTTACTGATATGGATAGGTTGTAAATAAAATGCTGAGTGAAAGCAGAGAGGTTTCGTTCGCTCAAAGTTGAAAATTTTGTGTAAGGATTCATTCAATGTTCGTTGCAAATATAGTACAAATGATTTATAAACAAAAGTTTCAACAGATGAATTTGTAGTTGAGTTTATGAATCTGTTCATGTTGAGTTGGATGTATTATATTTTATATTATGATAAATTTATTTTATTCCAAGAAACCTTATATTGCATGGGTAAAAATAAAAGTTCGGAATACTTGATAACGTGCTTTTCTTTGTTAATAGAAATAACAAGCGGGTGTTTAAACCTTTCTTTCTTTGATACTATATGTGAAATTGTATGAAGACAATCTGGAATGAAAGATGATAATAATAGCACGAGAAAAATAATGCCAAGTGGGTGCATATTTTATACAATAAGTATATCGCTATAATAACATTGATAAAATAGTTGAATATATACAGTGAGAATTAGTCTTGAATTGAATGTCATCAATTGACAGGATGGGCTAGTTCTCAAGCCCTATTATTTTTATATTTATTTATCTGCAAAACAAAAACCTTTTTTTTAATTGAAAATGCTATCAGTGTGACCCTGTTGCTTATCGAGAAGTTAATACCCATTAGTGTATAAATCCATTATATTCGCTCATCATATTCGAACCCATCGAGTGTATAGCTTCCTGCGAAACTTTATCGTACATATAGGTCTGAACCTATTAGATTAATTCCACTTTCAAATCAGTTTATCATGAAAACATTTTTTAGAACTAATCAAACGAACTTCAATGCTGAAGTAATAAGATTGGATGAAATAATTAATCATTGATATAAATGTAATTACACGAAAAATTGTAACAAGAATGAACATTAATGAAAATTATCTATTTTTAAAAGCTTTGAATAAAAATATATTTTTAATGTCACAAAAACTAGATGTCTCATTGTGAAGTTAATAAACATTTGAATTTGTATATTCATATAACGTCAGACAATATTTTCATTTTGTTTGCATATATAAATACACATATATATATATATATATATATATATATAACTTATATAATATACATGACTCACCTGACATTGATTATGTAGTGTGAAATTGGATTGTTGTGGGAGTTCTCGCTTGGCGCCCATGAGATTGTTACGGAGCGTGATGTGAAGTTGGTGGCGATGGGACGTCCCGGTGGGTCTGGCACGTCTGCAAAAACAAACATTTAATCGCATTATAATGATTCAACTTTCATCAACATGTACGTATTATACATTATATAAAATTCATGGCATGGGAATGGATACGATTCAACAATTATATTCTATATAAAGGAAGATCACTTCTATCAATGTGTAATATCTGAATAGAGGATTATTGTGGGAATGAATGAAATAAAATGTTGAATATTTTTTCAATTGTCATATTTATTTGGGAGAAGAGAAAAGAAAAAAAAAAAAAATATAGGCAAACGATATAAAAGTAAAAAAATTTTACGTCCACATGATCCAGTAACATTTTGAGCTTTGCGCGTGCAACTGAATAAAAGTTCCCACGGCCCTGTGACTATTTCCACTGTGAAAATCCCGGATTATATTTAACAGTGGACACAAACGCCAGTCGCTATTCATGAGAATTTCATTGGACAAAAGTAAATGAATAGCATAGCGAATGAGAAATAAGTTAATGTTTGAAGAATTATATAAATTTTGTTACAATATGAGGTGAAATTCGTGATACGCTTATATAGCTAGTTAGTTAATTGACGATAACCGTTGGGGTTCATGTTTTGGCTCTTAATCTTGGAATAAAGAGTTTGAATGTTTAACATTCGCGGCATACTCGAGTACGAGTGATATAATATAATGTGCGCGCTGCATATAAGATCGTAAATGAGAGCAGGGACTGAACTTGGTCTCTGAGGGGACTGAGTGCCATCATCCTTTTCTGACCCGTGTCTCATGGTCTCTCTATACTCGTAGCACTATACTCAGTGACCGTTTCTCGTGTGTCACCAATGCTTATGTCGCCCCAGTGACATTTACCCTCGGGAGTAGTCCTCTAACATAACTGTCATAATTTATTATTCCTCGTGTTTTTTCTGTAATATTCCCGTGGTATTATAATTTTTAATTTATCCTCTAGTGATTAATTCCTTTTTTTATTTTTTCATTCCAACAGTTAATATTGCCGTGAATATAGCGAATTTAATTTAACTCGGAATTTCAATCGGAATATTTACTTTGATGAATGAATATCACGAAAATTTCAATGTTTATCAAAAATATGTTGGCTTTTGATGTGACTGCAAAATATACTAATTCAATTTTATGAAGTACTGCTCCATCATCACGTTAATATTTATAAAATATTTAATGAAAATTTACATTCAGCTATGGTTGAGCTGATTGATCTTTTTTATCAGTTCATTTTTGTTGGCGATGGTATAAAATGACGCAGTGATAATAATAATTGTAATGAGTGAGTCTATCTCATTTCCATTCCTTTGTTTTATGGGGCGAGAGACGGGAGGTCGGGTGCGATAGTTTATTTATTATTTTATAATCCGAAAGGGAGCAGTCAACCAACAAATGCGAATATTATTTTATATGCAATGGAATAAAAAAATAAATTCAATTAAATAATGCGATCTTTTGTAGAACTATATTATTGTGCACAGCCAGCAGTTGACACTTACTTATGACATTGTAGTCAATTTTATTATTTAAAAATTGCACAATATGTCCCATTGAGATTCTGAGAGTCTAGTTGACAAACAGCTCGAGTGTCCACAAATGAATATAATTTTTTGTTCTCCTCAATAGATAAAAAAAAAAAAATTGTTTAATACAAAGTTAGTCAACTGACACTAGTCTCTTTTACGTATATTTTCACTCGCTCTTCTCAATCTCAATTTATTTCACGCAATTTATCACGAAGTAAACAATGATTTATAGACTTGGATACGTGTAATGAAAAAGTATTTGAACGAAGAATGATGAAAATGGATTGTGTTATTAAACAATCATGTTTCTCTATACATTGTAATCATATTTAATTATCTGTAAAATATTTTCCACTACTTCAATATATATTAAATAATGTTTTTATCTTTTCTTAATATTCAAAGTTTGTTCATTTATATTCATTTTGTTTTCCTTAGATAAATGGTGATGAGCTTGTGGACTGAGTGTGAAATGGTGGCGCAGTTTAACGCAGAAAAAAATGCTGTGACGTTGAGCTACGGCGATGCGTTTCTCTTTACTTCGTCGCCTTCAGGATGAATATATATTCATGCCCGCACGTATTCCAACACGATTTATGAGTCTCACTTAAAGAAGAGCCTTTATACCTATCTGTCGTCTTGTGACCTGTGCATTTTCATTTTAACGTGTGATTTAATGTTTTTTACAATACACTGGTCTTTTATTTTTCCCTCGGCATTTTTAATTTCATATTTCACACGTTCACTTTTGATTCTATCGCTCATTATATTTTATCGGTTTTTCATATATGATGTAGCAGAAAATATAAGATCTAAGATTTTTTTCTCTGTCATTCAATCCACCATTTCGTTTAACTGGAGTTAAAAATTTCTTTTCAGTTAATATTTAATTGATCTCAACCCAAATGTCTACGTCTCATCTTTTATTCTCTACTGCAAAAAACACAGATTTTCACTTGGTAACATCATTTATCCTACCCATAAATATTCAATCAAATGAAAATGCACAACTCCAGGTGAAAGGGAAATTGGTTGTCGATATTGGCAGCTAATTAGAGTTTTGGACAGATGACACCGTTTGAAAAGTAACCGATTAAATTAGACAAGAATAAAATTAGATTTTTGGTAATCAAAGATAAAATTAATTTTCCGATATTCCATTTTTGTGGCATTTCCAAAATGTAATATAGTTGATAAACAGATGGCTACAAATTGATTAGATTTGCACCACTATTCTTCCGATGATTAAATAATAATATACTTCATACTATACTATAGTTTGCTAATATACACATTTTCATCCCCATTGCGTTGATGTACAAAAAAAAAAAGAATCTTTAATTTAATATTTCACCCGAAAAACGTCATTACTCTGCCCTGAGATTTTTACTTCAATAAATATTACTTTTAGATGTATGATATTGGAAAAAAAAATTTTCCTTCTGATCCACATGAAGTGGTGGAACTGCCTCAAACCATTTCAACAGTATATTAGACGGATTGTATCATAAATCTGTAAAACACATAACTCACAAAAATATTAAGATTAATACTGGAAAGACCCTTTCTCCCCTATGTGTAAGTGATTGAGAGCACATTTTTAATTCAATTGTTTCCCAATCTCTCGGTTGATAATCGAACTGTCCACACACACACACACACACCAACATAAATCTCAAACAAATGAAATAATGGGGATAGAAAAATAAATAAATATACATACAGGGTAAAAATACTGGAGTAAAAATAAAAATTTATCATGCGCCGAAAATTTGAATTGCACCTTTGCGATACATAAAAAAAATATTCAATCTGACATTGTGACCTTTTTTAGTATAAGAACCGAATAAAAATGTTGAACATTGATGTCTCGAAAACACGATCGAATTCCTCTTGCGGGAGATGTACCTATCCGACAACATAAATAAAGACAGTAACGTTGGAAACGATTGGTCGAGTAACATCACCGAGGCCTGGGCGAATAATCCCCATAGGATTGTGTCTCTATTTATATACATACATACCATTTATCGTATAGATACACACATACACCTATGTATATTGCAACTACAAATCGCAAGACTCATGTCACGCCAACTAGATCTAGAGCACTCACAGAGTGGGAGTTTGTGTGGGACACAGGTGTCCCTGGGCCAAAATGGTAATACGAATCTAACGATCGACATACACGTCGTACACTCGGCACGTCTGCATCTACTTTTCCATTTACTCCTTTACATTTGAAATGTTTTTTTTTCCTTTTCATCGCTTTCACCGTATCTCACTACTCTTTATGGACATTTGGAATGAAATGGCACCGCCCATTCACGAAAATTTTGTTATTTTATTTATTTTTTTCCTCCAATTTTCGTACTGTGAAGAGGAAATTCACTTCGATATACGCGACGTTAGTATACACACTATTTTGTCGTCGAATGTTATTCAATATCAAATCCCATGTGGCAAACCTCACGACTGATTGAGATTGATAATGTTTCCTTTTTACCCCGGTGCTTTATATCAATGTTTATTTATCTCTGTAGATATTTCAATCAGAACTTTTTTTTTTTTTTTTTTTCACTCTAGTGGTGTATTATTTTTATTGGAACGGAATATACTGTGACGCGTTATTGTTCGTCGTATATTACATTTTATCGATTGGAATTTAATGATGTGAAGATGGAATGCGATGCGAAATATGTGTGTCGCAATATTAAATTGATGAAATTTATTTTCACAAAATGACAATGGAATTCGCGTAATTATTAACGTGAAAAATCATATAATGAAAGAATGTGTATCAGTGCATTAATCAAAGTATTTTCATGTATTAATCATGTTTCAAATTAATTCAACTTAATTATAATGCATAATATACATAAATCAGATTTGATATATTGGATTTGAAGTCAAATTAATTCGCAAATTAAATTCATACAATTTTCATTCACTTTGAATATATAAAGGTCCGAAATATGACGTAGAAATTCATAACAATTTCAATTCATTAAACAGATATTTCATTATGGAATATAGAACAAAAGATAATCAGTTGAAAAAATTCGATTCCGACATATTTCGAAGTTATTTATTGCAACCATACCGAGGGGGATATTACTCTTCATGTAAAATAAAATATTTTACAAGCTTTGTGCATATGTACTGAACAAAAAAAAAGATAGTAAAAAAAATATAATAAATAAAAGAAAAATAAAAAAAAAAAATAGTGTTTGCTTTAATACTAGAGCAGAGCGATTGTATAGCTTAACCGCAACAGTGGTTATACGACAACGAATCCTCGCACCGACTCTTTCATTTGGCCATAACTTTCTGTTCGTGTTGCCCAAATGGCAATTGCCAGTGTTACGATCCACAAAATATCGATTTTGTCACGCGTGACTGCAATCTCTACAATAGAACTAAATGTTCAGTTATATTTTTATATAAATGTATAACATTGTCATCAATGTCATCGAGACTATGCTCAATAGATCAAATATCAATTATTATTTTTGCATGGAAAAACAAAACAAACACAGACAATTAAACACAATAAAATAAATGCTAACATGTCTTGTTATAAAAGTTAATAATTGTAGAGATGTTTTTAATAAATAAAATGATTAAGTATAATTGAGAATATTTATTTCACTGCTGTGAAAAATGAAATGCACAAAGAAATATTGTTATTTAATTCGATAATGTCATAGAAAATAAAAATTATAAACTTGTGTGATTATTCGATTACAATGCGACATGTATTAGATGAAGTGTCGTTGTGCGTACTAAACAGTTGTACCGGGTATTCGTATATATAGCGCTAGGAAACTCGTAGGAAGCAATTATTCTGAAACAAAAGATGACCCCGCATACTCTCGTGGATATTTGCCAAGAGCTTTGGTTGAGAGAGAATGAGGTAGATGAAGTGAGGGTGAGTGTGCGAGGGAGCGTGTTGTATATGCATGTAGGAAGCTACATTTGCGTCGAGACACGGATAAAGCTCTCTATTCCGATGTAGAGTGACTATCGTGCGCATTGCATGTACACGAGTTGATTGAAACTGTAGGTACTGCTTGTCAAATAAACTCTCCAAGTTTTGCTGAATATAATACGTATATATATATATATATATATTTAATACATCATTCTATTTTGGTTGAATAGTACAGGCGTTTTTTAATTTTCGAATTCAATTATATTCTCATCAATTTTATTTATTGAAATAGAAAAGTTAGCGTAGAGATGAACATTTTTTGTTCCACCTACATAAAATTTGTGCAATAATAATTGTGCAGAAAATTATTACGAATAATATGATAAATTCCGGTGGATGAATAAAAAAAAAAGAAAAAAAAAAAGATGGTTGAGATATTACATTGGATTAATAGTAGCAATTGAATTTTAAATTGAATTTGAGGTATATGTTGAATCGATATTATTGGTTTTTATTCAAAGAATTTTTGGTTTTAATTTTTTACAGAAGGATACGTTACATTATTATTCTATTGACAGAATTCTTTTTTTTTTTTTTTCTTTTTTATTCTTATATATATTTTTTTTTGCTGGCCATTACTTATGTTATACACAACGTATAAAAATATCTGATGCTGGTATGCATCTATCTATGTACACTGTGGAAAGCTCGTATCTCTGTAGCTGAGTATATTTGTTCATCATTTCACTTGTAGACATACTAAAATTAATGAGAAGCATTGCATGAGAAAATTGCAATGCTTTCTTTAACTTGCGCTCAACGTTATATTTTTATGTTGAACTTTACCTTGTGTATAAATTCTGAAATATTAGTGCTATTCTAATGATGTTCCTAACTCAAAATATACCTGTCACTGATTACTTATGAAAATTTTCAATTTTTTACTACTAATTGATGCTTACACAAAATAATTTCACAAAAATTGTTGTCTCATTAGCCAAAGGGGATAATCGACTTGAATGTTAGGTTGTTATACATTGTCGCTTGTAGCGAGTGAATATTTATCGTAGATAAAAATAACAAATTGTTTAATTATCCATAGTGCAATATGCATAAACATACACCCACAGACTAAATTAATTCAACAAACACATGGGAAATATTTTTACTTCTATTGGGAAGAAAGATAATATAAAATTCATTTCACTGCATTTTTTTCACTCCAGTTTTTTTTTTTTCTCTCAATAACAAATACGGTGGAGGCATTGTTATAGATTGGATTATTGCATATTGTATGATAAACTGAATAGAGAGAATAAGGCGAAATTCAATAAGTGATTAAAATAATCTAGGTGTGTATGCAGTTCATATGTATTAATTGAATTTATGTGCAAATTGGGGAAAATCCATCACTTTGAAATCCATAGTTGGTAATTATGAAGTTCATGTACCGTAATAATTTCCAATACACAGATAATTTACAATACCATTAAATTAATTTATTAATTATCACTGATATATAATAAAAAGTTTACCGAAAAATAACATTACATAATACGCGATAAATTAAACTTTACTGATGATTATAAAGAGTAAAATGAAATTAAATGTTTTGCTAAGAACAGAGAAGCGAATTTATTTCAAGTTTTACGTTGGAATGCAATGATAATGGTACGTATACGAGAGTGAGATAGGAAGAAAAGAGTGAAATGAAGGAATACAGAACGCGCGCGTGTTGTTTAATTGCAATGCAATTGGTGTTAATAATTACTTTGGCGCGAACCGTGTTCAGCCATGTGTATCGAGTCATCAAATTGGATCGTGCATTACCTCATTTGCTGCTTCCATTCACGTTTTCCGAATGTTCGGGAAAATGGCCACGCCATTTCCGAAATTCGTTTTCGATTCACGCATGTATGTAATAATATATGTATATATATATATATATATATATATATATATATATAGAGTGCGAAACAATGCATATACACGATGAAAGCGAAGGGCACCGAGGCAATAAATATTAACCAAATTTCTGAATTAATAATATTAAAAATTCCTAATAAAGTGAATCTAGATGGTAGAGTGATCGAATATGAAAAATGATATTTTATAATCACTATTAGGATTGTTTTTTGAATCAATAGTATCCTTTCAGAATCAATGTCATTATTTATGACATGAATTAAAAAATAAAAAATACCCAAAGTTTATTGTGTTATTTGTTTTTTATTTATATATTTTGTATTTTCAACTCTGACATGGAAACATCATTGCCGTGTATACAGATATGTAAAATTCACTATCTTTTATGCATGAAACATTTTGAAAATAAAATAAAATTCATGAAACATTTGATTTTATTTTTCATGCATCAATTTTTTTATATTTCGCATAATGTAATTGATTAGCAATCCTCTCAGCTCTTCAATATATAGTTAATAACATATATATGCACTTGCATTTTGTAACATCAAAGCTAAAATATATATATAACGTAAATATAGGTATAACAAGTGTGTGGCACAAAGTGAGTATGGTCAGTTCACTCGTAACCACTCGTGGTGTGGCTTTAATACATGGCGTACATTGGTAAGTACACTGTTCATCGTTGGATCGATGAGGCCAAAAGGTTCGAAACGATAACAAGAGTGCGAGCATTGGCGGGGCCACAAGCGCGCGCTGTTCATGCCGATCCAAGCTGTGACCCAGCCATAAATTTCATCGGATGCCAAACGAAAAATTCCTCAACGATCATCCAGAAAGATCCTGGGACGCGCCAATATAGCTTTGCTTCTATACTTATACTCATTGTGCGGGAGCAATTCCCAGTTCTCGACGATTATCGATTCGGCACCGAAGCACTTTTCGTTATGTACCATAGAATGTCCGGGTTAGCCGAGCGACTTTCTTCTTTCACAGCCACAAGAGAGAAGAAGTTTCTGCCACTCGCCATTAGAACATTCACTTCTTCTCTATATCATGTATATAAATACTCTTTTTTTTTTTCTCATTCGTTCATAATTTTTT
This sequence comes from Zele albiditarsus, assembly GCA_958496275.1. Classification (NCBI taxonomy): domain Eukaryota; kingdom Metazoa; phylum Arthropoda; class Insecta; order Hymenoptera; family Braconidae; genus Zele; species Zele albiditarsus. Next base: position 13,788,424 of record OY292411.1, on the reverse strand, counting down.
CAGTATTTTTATCCTCGGTATCTGTGACCTGAGAATAAATTATCGATGACTTGTTCAACGGTGTTACATTGATAAATTTAAATCCTTCCATTACAATCAGTGTTTGTCAATTTAACATGTCACTTGCTGACATGAACTATGTTTATATCAGATTGCGTTTGTAGATTTTCTTGTATGGCACTTTGAGATCTATATTTGAGTGTTCAACACTTGTCAAATTGAATATTTATTCCTCATTACGTTAATTCAACACATTGTTCGACAGAATGTAGAAAAGGGAATACGGATTCATGTGATTTGTCGTATGAATGAGTGATCGATATTAAGAATGTAGGACCATTTATTCATTGATTTGTGATTCGATAAATTTAATTTGTTTTCATTATTATAAATAAAATAAGATTATAATAATATATTGAATGATGTAATAGAATGTATGTATATTGATATCTATGATACATTGTGAAATAATAAACCCAATTGACTGTTTCATTTTCGTGGAAAATATTTATGTATTCAATTTTGGAAGCAATATCGCAATATGTATATTCATGTGTTCGATTTGAATTTCATATGCATCATTTATATATACAAACTGAGCTTGTTGAAAGTTGTGGTTTTGTGCCCGACCTAATATTATTAATCAATAACCTTTTTGTATGCTTTTCCAATTATTTTCTCTTGATATTTATTTTCCTGTGAATTGTTTATTCAATTAATGTCCATTTCAATTAATAAATTGTGTATAAAAAGTTGTGATAATGGATTAAAATTGAATCGCAAACATTGGTGTTAATGGGGTTGAATGGATGCTATTAAATATGTGATTTGTCATTTGAAGGATTAGGTAAGAACATACCCCATGGGAAACATATCAGGAAATTCGTTTGGTACGGTTCAAGGACGTTTGTCCTGAACGGAACACACACACACACATACACACACACCATCACACATATGTATACTGCTGTCTTAACTTAGATCTCATCCTTCTTCTCTAAACCACTGGTCTCCCGGGATGCTTACTTACCCAGTTAGCATCTCCAACACCTTCCAAACCACTTTAATGTCACGATAATGGACGACTCACATGTTTATATTTCACTTATCCAATGGCATGTATATTTATTATTTATTTTTTTTTCCTCTTTTTAATGGTTTATTTTCACGTACAAGTTTGGTGCTAAATTGTATGTCTAATATTAATGGAGTATATGTGCCAAGTAGTTTACTGTTTTGGCAAAAGATGTGTGCATAATATTTTCTTTTTTCCAAATGATTTATCATTGTTAAAATTATAAGTGTAATAATAATATTCAAATAACTGTGTGTATATTGTAACATTATTCATATTATTTGATTCTAAAGTGCAGTACAAAGTGTTTCGATACATTCGACATTTTTCGTTGAATAAAATCAGGAAAGGAGAAAGGATAAATCGTTGTTATTCAATTTTCAGTAATTATAATCTACTGAGTATTCAAACCAGTTGTAAGTCTTCTTTGCTATAAACTCTATTAGCGTGACGATGTAAATATTTGCTAAATGGTTCCCATTCGTCAAAGAAATGTATGCTTCGTTGAAATTTTTTCTTTTAATGATTCAATTAATCTTATAAATATTGAAGTTGGTGCGATAAAAGAGTGTATATAGAATGCTTTCATGATTTCAATCACACAAATACGACCTTTTAGCTTTATGAAATTTTATTCTTTTATACAAAGAAGAATATATAAATACACGCTTTTGGCAGTAGAAAATTTGAAAAAAAAAAGCATCAAATGGTTTATTCACACGATATTTATGGACATTAAAAAAATAAAGCTGTATGGAAGAGAAAAAAAAATTTCTTTCAATTTAAATAATATTTCGCGTCGATTTTATTACTTTCACTAAAAACAATGTAAATATTGATGTAGTGATAAATGAATAAAATAATTTCTCCCTCACGTTATTTCAATGTGAGTAGAATATATTAAAGTGACGTTCTTTATTTTTTCTCCATTTTGTTCTGTACATATATGTATATATACAGACATATATATATATTGGTCGATCCAGCCACGACTTGATTGATGCGTTTCTGGCCAACCCAACTCGGGGGCTCTCGCTAAAGTGTTTTCGAGCTCTTGGCTACTGCACCAATGTACCCACTGTATATCTTCTCACCCGCCTCGATCCACCAATGTCGCACTCTATTTCACTTTCCACTGATGCAAATAAAAATTCTTTACAAAAGTTCAATTACGTTGTTATCTCGGTTTCCAGATGAGAAGAATGAGAAAAAAGAGAAATAAAGGAATGCCAAAAATTCAATAAAGAGTTTCAGAGCAACGTAATAATGCCACTGTGACAATGTTGCTTTGTATTTTATTGTAAAATTTGTAAAATTCTCTTACTAACAATGTTTCACTGGATGAAAAAATAAAAAATAAAAAATGACAATATAAAATAAAATCGAAATATTTTAAAATGAATTTATTTGTATTGGTTGGATGTAAGAAAAAAAAAATACAATAGAAAGAAATGTATAAATATATCTATGTATACTTCACAAGAGGAGAAAAACGAAACTGTGAAAGTGCCGTCGAGACTACGAATGTCGAGGATAAAGGAGGAGAGTCAGAAACGCCCAGAAGTGGCCCTGGTGATAAAACGCTAAAAGCATTCTCATAGATCGTGAATACAGATGGTTGCGTTTGGTCAGCTCAACGTCTATATATTAGAACAAGAAAAAAAAAAAAAAAACACGAATGATAAAGAGAAAAAGCCATAAATAACAACGCAAAAATTTAAACTAAATGATAACGGAAAGAACAATAATTATCCATTGACTCTATCGCTATGTCAACATTTTACCTTCCAAATGTAGAAGAAAAATTTGTGGTGTATGAAATAGTTGATTGAGGAGTTCTTTGATATCATGTGATGGTAAAAATTTTGCTTTTAAAATCAAAAAGGAGATGTGATGTTTTATTTTTCTGAATTATTTTTCAAAATCTGTTTAAATACTGATAAACTATTATTTTATCTACTTCTATTCTACTCTCTACTGCTACACCCACATAATACACTTCGTGCGTGATACAACTACCTCAAAATACTTCCAGTATAATATTTCTGCTTACTTGTTATCAAAAATATTTCCACACGTGATACATAACTTTTTCGTCCTCACTCATAAACCCACTCCATACATATATTCATAAATTATTTTATGTACGATCAAACATATCGGTATTTGTACTATTTTATCTTTATTCACACATCCATTTCCATGATGAATATCTTCAATCTTTCATAAACAAACATGATAGCAATTACATTTCAAATATAATTTCTTGTATGGAATGGAAAGAGCCAAAGAGCGAGTCGCACAGTGAGGGAGGTTCTTGTGACATGACATATTGCCACAGGGTTATTCAAGTATTTAGATTTGGATTGATATGGTTCAGTAAATTCTATATAAATTGGGTATATTCAACTCTAGCTGTTTGAAGGACTCTAAAAGGACTGTGTAATCATCTATGTTCATCAAAGCGATAAGCATAAAGAGATCTAACAGTTCATCATGCACACATTTCCATATTTATATATTCCCAATTGTATAAATAATCATTCAAACATATATATGAAATGGAAATGTGTATGAATTATTGTACTATAGCTCAAGTGAGAGATGAAAGGAAGTTCGATGAATACTGAATTCATATACTATTGATGTTTGAAAACGTGATGAGTTTTTGATGATTATCAACGTTGTTTCATGTTATAGAAACATGTTCGTGTTATGACCATTACAGAATATATATTTTTCATTCATGCAATATATTCATTAGCAATGCACAGTAGTATAACAAAAGCTAATGAATTCTCATATACATTATATAATTTTGAGATAAAGTAAAAAATCACGAGACTTATCGTTAGTCGAACAAAAGATTTTTGGATTGTTGCCGAATAATTTTTCTGTTGGGTTGCCAAAAATAGTAAATTGATAAAAGTGATTAAAATTATTGGATTCTCCTAGTTGTTTAGTGCAATGTGCTGGTAGAGCACTCTCGTCCTTCCATATCTTTCGTTCACGATCGATATATGAGACAGGTGGTATATGTAGTTTTGAAGTTAAGTTTCGTCGCTGGAATTTAATCAATACGGTGTTCCATTTATTGAATTAATCAATGTAAAAATACGTATTGTTTATTATCAATTGATGAGAGAATTGTTTTCAATTCATCTTCGTTGATAGAAATGGTTGATTTCATTATCATATATTGAAAGTTAGTTATTCTTTTTATATACTATTATCATTTTCCTCATTTATCAATTTTTCCAATGAGCTCATTCTACCCTTTCACAAAAACTTAACGACTGATTAATAATACGTCAAAGTGGTACCCAAAGGATTAATCCTACTATTTGTTGAATAACTTTCATAGTTGTCCCATTATGAAGTTGAATTAACTGTTAATTATTCAACAGTGGACATCGACTCTATTATAATCCTGGAAAAACTAGGTCATGACAGTATATACGGTAAAATCTCATTGATGCCCAACTGAAGTAAATTAGTAATTGGCCATCACTAGCTGAACGTATCCCATGCAGTAAATGGAAACGTTAAGTATACGTCTTGTGTGTATTCGTTTCATATGATTAACAATTAATCGTACATTTACCATTCTCTATTCGACATTATGGTGATAGAAGTTACATAATAAAAACATTAAATATTATACAAGTGAGTTACAAATCAATTAAAATAAATCTGGAAATAAATATAATGAGAAAGTCATCCAGAGTAATAATAATTAATGGATGTGTGTCGAAATGAGTGAGGGGAGTACGAAAGTAATTGAGGAAAAACAATAAAATATATATTTTCATTACTCACTACATAGTTTTCTCTATATGGTGGATTAATTCAACAATTTTACTTCCCCTAACTCTTTTGATTTGTTTAATTGAGTAATATAAAAACAAACAGATATATACAAGTGGCAATTCACATTACTTTGGAGATCGCAATCATGATGACGATATTATTAGATCGTCATATATTTTCTCTACCCTAACAAATATATATAAAGGCAAAAGTTGTTGATGAAAGTTTCCCGCAATTTCATCTGGTACGCTCGGTGACACTATATTGCAATGGAAATGAAAAGCCAAACTCGTTAGTAGTGAAATGGAGTTGTCTTGTTGCAAAATGAACTCACTGTATATACGTTGGACGTGAAACGATGCATTTGAAATTTTGACCATTGCACTGGGTTAATGCGCACATTGTTACGAATGCTTACACCAGCATTGTTTCCCACGAGTTCACAGTTGCGAGCTCATTGTAAATATACTACAGGAATAAAAAAAAAAAACTAAAAAAATAATATAGCATGAATGTTAATTAATGATTGTGTGTATTTTGTCGAATAACTCGAAATAATTTCATATAAATTTTGTAATTAAAATATAACATCTATATTATTTTGGTAATTTAATTATTGTATCCGTACAGACAATATGGCTCACGATTTTTATTGCAAATTCATTGAATTTACACAAAGAGATGAAATATATTATTTTATTTCATCCAAATTGTATATTCGCAATGCAATTTTTCCAATGTCATGAAAACTTCATTACTCACTGGTGATACGATAGATAATACGGTTTACAATTATTGTTGCGAGGTTATTGTTGATATCCTGTAGTAAAACAATGAAAGGGATTGTTAAATTCATTTTAATTGATGATTTAACAAAATTAAACAAAATAATAATAAAATCTGAAATTAAATATACACAAAATTGAACACAATTTTAATTATATTTTTTTTATCTCATCAGGTAATAAAAAAAATTGAATAAATAATCGATGTATATATATATATATATATTTATATTGTGCATTAGGTTGTGGAGTTAACAGTTGTCGGTTGGTTGCTTTGTAGCAGTTGAAAATGAAATGGCGTTAAAATAAAGCGAGCGAAAGCGAGAGACAGAGAGAAGTAGTGAATGCGCGCGCGTTTAAACGACTGCCCTTGCAGCCGTTGAACCTAACTCGTTCGTATACGTACGTATACGTTTCGTCCTACAAGCTGCAGGATTGTTTCCCAGGGTGTAACGATCCTCGGGGAGTAATTGCGGAGTCGTTTTAGTTGAGTCAGCGCGAGGGAATGGGGCGAAAAAAAAAAACAGAAAAGAAGAAAAAGAAAAGCAAAGAAGGGTGGCGGCAGTGAGGGGGCGATCTAGTGCGCCGCGGGTCGCGCAAAAAGAACAAAAAAAAAACGAGAACGACAACAAGAATAGTTATAGATATGTGTACGAGAGAGAAAATGGGTGAAAGCAAGCGAGTGCGTGATAGAGGAAGAGATAGAAAGAGGAACAAAAAAAAAAAAAATGAAGCATCATGGTCATGGTATACACACGTAGAGAACTTGGTAGTGGCCACCAGCGCGCCACCGCGAGGGGCAATCTGTATTCCACCTACCCCGTAAATTTTCGAATATTTTCCGCCCCAGAGTAAATCAAGGACCACGCCCGGGTGTGCGCCGTATGCAGAAAACCCGCGGAGCTTCCGCAAACTCTTTCCTGATCTCTCTTTCTCCATCACCCTTTGCTTCTCCTCGCGTGCACTTTCTCTCTTTTCTTCATAGTGTAGCTCTAACGTTACTTTTATCACGATAAAGTATATAGAAATAGAAAAACGAGGACGGGCGCATCATGGGAAAACTAGTTTCAGGGAAGTTCAACTTCGTGATTTGATTTCAAAAGCTATATTAGACTTTATATGTATCCATTGACGTCACACTGTTTCACTTGTCATAAGTACATTAGATTGTTTCATAAAATTTATTCATTCAGTATATTGAGGTTATATTCTATTGCGTAGACAGAAAATTGAAGTTTTTATTATTTTTCATAAACAATGTTTCGTGTAATAGAATTAATTTTGAATAACAGAACAAGTGTCCGATATATTTACGGGATAGATTTGAAAATTTGGGTATGCAAAAATGAAAGAGTGTTATTGACTAAATAAGTTGAAAGACTTTGTAGGAGATTTGTGTACGTGGATTTTGAAAGATTGCAGATAATAAAAATGGAGTAATTAGTTAAAAAAATGATATTGAATAGTTTGACTCGTGTTGTGGTCACGGCAACTCTGACGATTGAATTTTATCTCTGGGTATAGATATACGCAGCAAAAATACATGTGGTACAATTTAATTTCGTTTCATTTAGTTTTTTTTTTTCATTGGTTTGTGATATATAGTTGGTTGTTGAAGAGAATTGGTTGGAATAACGGCGGTTAAAGTATAGAAGAATAATCGATAAAATGTCAATGGCTCACATCAACAAATTACGGTCAATGAAACTTTGCCCTCATGTGCAACTTTGACCCTTTACGTGTGACACACACTTAATCTGGATTTAACTTGCTGCTTCATCAATGAAAATCCAATCCTTGATCTTGACATATAGCTTTGGATATGTATATGTGGACAAGTTGAATGTAAAGTCATTATTCCTATTTTTTATTTCATTTTTATCTATCGGCTTAGTACTTGTCATCAATAGTGACGATTTGGAAAATTTGATTTCTTCACATAATTACTATGTTTGCTTTGGTTGAAAATGGATAGTAAATGCGGAATCAAAATTTTCCCATAATTTTTTTAACAGTATATTTTGATGACAATAAAATTCTGGAAGTTATGAAATTCGGAAAAAAAAAAAAAAGCTGTCATATATTGCAGTTGGACTATTCATTATTTGGCTGAGATCCACATGGTCTGGAGCGGAAGTGTTTTTGTGACAAATAAAATTAGAACATGTAACTATTTTTCAAATGATACAATCTCTACTGCACAATAAAGTGACTATATCTTTATTAAATTTAGAAATTCTGATGTTATATTGTTGTAACAGAGGGAGGATCATCAATCAACTCAAAATATTATCCTGGAATTTCTATCAGAGAAATTTGTGTCAAATAAGAAAATAATTCAGTTCCGTCTCATCAAATTAGTTCTCTAAATTCAAATATCAATCTCTAATTACTGTAGAATATGTTAATAATTAATGAAAATTTCCACCAAAATGACGAATATTCTCTACCTAAAATTGAATTACCTTTTCATTATAATCATATTTATTTTTATAGCTGTCAATTTTCATATTCAAATGAAATTTATTCAAGTATCAGTCACTTGGCAAACATTCACTCATATTATTTGTTCCATTGAATTCTTGGCAATTCTACATTTCATCTCATCCACTATAGTTGTATCCAGTTTTGTCAACCGGAGAATGAATTGCAAATTTATGTTGTCGAGATTCACCTGGATTTCATCCAACAGGACAAATCTACCACATTTCCGTTTGGAAATTGTCCTTTCGAATCACAGCTATACATTGAACTAGCCCCTTGTCAAAGACGAATGTTGAAATTAAACGACTCGATCCTTTGTGACGACACAAGAGATAGTTTCTTGTCAGAAAAACAATGAGAAAAAACAAAAAACAAATAAAAAACGATTATAGACGAGACAAAGAGAACATCGGGTACGAATGGAAGGTTTGAAAAATACTTTCCAAAGGTTCCAACCTAATTCAATGATTTTCTGCAGTGCGGTCTTTCACGGTTAAAACATTGCCTATACCAACAAATATATATATATGCAGCAGACCAGAATAAAAAAATATATATATATACACAGCAGACCAGGATGTACATTGGGAGTGTCCAATCGGATTGGTCGTTGAAAAATGCAATTCATTGTCGTTGAATTGGCCAGTCGTGCAAATTAGTTTTCCATGTGTTACGCACGCGCCTCGCGTTTGACCATTTCTATCGATAACTACTCGATTTGTTGCGCCAGTGCTACAGCTTCAATTTCGTCTAGACTCATTTGAATTATTTCGACAGTACAATTTTCGTTTTGTTTTTTTTTATTCCGCCTTTGCATTCGCTTTTTATACCATGAATTCCACCCACTCTTCATAATGATTTATTTCTTATTCCATCTCCAATTAATTTTATTGCATTGTCCAATATTCAATTGTACATGTGGATGTGTATGGATGTGTCTCTCAACGAATATATTTATATGTATAAATATATGTTCATGTGGTGTAGCATAACAATGCTTTCAACGCAGCTATCATGCAATCTATTGTTGAATGGAATAAATTCATGGTTTCGGAATTCAAAATGCTATACATTTTGAAATATCTAGGGATTTTCTTGTGCTACTGTTATGTTTTTCCTTGGAAATATGTTTTATTTATACGTAAGCTTCGTATGCGAATAATGCATTTTGATGCGACGCCTGGGTTTCGTATCTGATTTCGGGCGTATATAAATATATATAAAGACAATGGCTGGCATGTGGCCATCGAACTTATAACTATAATTATTTACATGTCATAACTGTGAACGTATATATTTCTTGTCACCGATACTGCTTTTCAAAATTTAAATAAATAATAATTTAAAATAAGATTTGTTGCAATTGCTATTTCAGTTTCGTTATGAAGGAATATTTTCATTTTATAATAGAAAGAAAAATATTGTCGTACTGATTCTATCCATCAACACATAATTATTATTCACATGATGTAATACGCTTCGTTTTGATTATTGTACTAAGAAATGAGGAATTAATTTTTTATCTTCATAAAGTATCACATAATGGATCAAATAATTAAAGCACAATTAATGTCTGTTGAATATTCACATTCAGCGCAGAAAAAACGTCGATAAGTTCATACCACATAAATTTTAAATGGCTACATCATTGTCAATGTGAATTACGAGAATTTATCCTCTCTTATATTTGAATATTTGAATAAAACAGATAATTAATAATATTAATTATTTTTTCATCACTTCACAGTGTATCCGAGAAGACTTCCGTGAAAATAGAAACAAGAATAGAATAATGTCACTGCAGAATTTATCTACTTAAAATTCGGTGACGCAACTGTACTTGCAACGACAATGTATGTCGAACAATTTATCGAAGAAATTATTGGAATTTATAATTGAATTATAACTGTACAATTTAGGTTGAAAAATTATAGATGTTTTATAATTATTCTAAATATGCAGTGCAAGTATTTCCATAGAATTTATAATTTCGTATTTCTCTCGGAATATTGTGGATGATTATTCGAATTTTGACATAAAAACTATTGCATAATGTCTTTTGCAAATTCATGTTGATAAATAATTATAATATTATATCATGTCAGGTCCAAAATTCATCGAACCCAAGATATTTTTATTTTCTCTGTTCTCTTATTTTGTTTCTTCACTATGCAAATAAAAATTACTCTCTCACATTCATTGATTTTCCTCTTTGTAATTTTGTTTTGAACAAGTAAACTAGCAGTAATCCACAGTGGGCAATGTGCTTCGGTGGATTTATTGTGCACAAGAGTATTTACTCTTGGATTCGTTTCATTGTTAGACAATAGATAGACGAATAGTGGTTCACCGCCTACCACTTTGAGTTAGGAGTATTAGATGCATTCGACTATATACTCCATCCACCGGGGAATTTCTGGTTTGACACAAGAGTTGATGGTATGCTACATTTAATTGCCATTTACCCCAATTCATCGTATAGTTGATGTACAAATTTGACATTAACATATAAATATATACGACTATAGTGAAATAATAAAATTGAAAATAAAAGGAAAATAATCGTAAAATATTCTGTAGAAAAGTAGTCCAAACTTCCCATTTATACCATCATATCCCTGATTCTTCCATCATGCTTCCCCATATGATGAAAAATTATTGAAACACTTTCATGTGTACATGTCCATGAGAAATTATTATAGCTTTGTGAAGCGATAAATATTTTTTTTCACGCCCCGATATCTTTCAATGAAGAATGAAAAATAAAAATAACACGAAAAACTAAACCGCTTTCATGGTTTTTCTTTGCGTGTACAATATTGAACATATATGTTAACTCTCATGCAATGCAACAATAATCGTAACTATCCTTCCGGAACAGACAAGACAAAAAAGAAAAGGTGTATAACGTAAGATGTAAGGGTACGCATGCGCACAATAAAAGCACCGCTTTTATGTACCTCTATACCAATGGACGAAAATTTTTCTTACGTATCTTACAACTACCACGTGCGCATTGAGCATTCGAGCATTTTGTAGCTGGGTTCAATAGTTATATTGCGCAAGGGCAAAGGAAATTGTAGCTACGGTAGTTTCATACGACGAGTTACTGTCTTTAGCTAAACGCTTCGTTGAACTCAACGCCTATATGTGTGTATGAGAATAAACTTGGTGCAAGCGCTCTTTTCGCGCGTAAACTTTTGTTTCACTAACAGCACGATTTTCTTTGTAATACTCACTGCACACGCCCTTTATCAGACGATACCAGTTTTATGTTCACGCGCATCATTATAACACCATACTTCTTTATTTTTTCTTGCATCGGTAGACATTTTCAACTGTTTTATCATCGAAAATTTATTAGTTGGCTGGAATTATTTCATACAATTTTTCTTCCAATTACAAGATGTCATGTAGGTTTATTCGTTCATTAATCCACTGGAAGCAATAAAAATCTTGCAGAAATAAATGTTTTTATGGCTCTTGCGTATTCGTATATTGCCATTTATAATTGTACATCCAGATATTTCATTGATGGAATCTATATTAATTTTACAATATGAAAATTGTCGAGTGTAGGCAACACAACGGAGCGAAAAAACAATCCGTGACTTTTATGAGTTTTTTGTGAAATGAAAAAGTAATAAAATAATTCGCTCCCTTTGAATATATATATTTCTATTAGTTTTTCAATATACCATGTATAAAATTTTTTTTTTCACAACGGTATTGCAGTTTTGACCGAGTGAAATATTTCAGGCGTAATGGCGGACATGTTTCCATTCTCTGTGTTGATTTGGAATGAAATATATATAGATAAATTTTTATAACCAGAAAAATTGACCCGATATCCCGTATCAAAAGTATTTGTTCACGATGATTCAAAAGGGAAAAAGAAATATTTTACATTCTACTGTCCATTTTGAATTTCAATTAAATTGAAAAAATAATATTGCTGTAGTCCAACTTTTGAAAAAAAGCCCAAAGGTTTGACGATAGTTATTCAAATACAATTTTGAATGGAATTCATTTGAACAAAAACAATTCATCATGAGTAATATATCATTTCGATCAGTACATAAAGCTTTTCTATAAATGCAAATATATGTATGTATATCTTCTCGATAATTAAACTCGACATTAATTCAAATGTTCCCTATCAATTGATTCAAATTGACTAATTTATTGACATAAAGTGAATGCATATGCGCATCAACTCTCACTTATCTCGAGTGTTTGAATGCTGATGTTACACGTGCATATAAAGTATTCCAACACAGTTGTCGGAAACAGCACTGCTGCCAATTTGGTATGCGTGTGGTAACCCATTGTCTAGATAGAGGTGTAAAATAGAGCGGCGGAGGTTAAAGTATATATACGGGTTACGATAGCGCGGCCAGATAAGCAGGTCGCTCTCCTTGCGCGCCTCGAGGATTTGACGCGTTTCTGGGTGGCCGAGGTATGTTTCTACTGCACTTATATATGCATTTGTATATATACATATCTATATGTGTGAATATGTGTGAGTGGTGCACGAACAGTCTAAATGCGGGCGAATGGGCTACGATCGATGTGGCTGATAGCATTGATCGTCTCGCCATTCTTCCTTCGACGTTTGGCCTCTACTATACTCTCACCGATTCCCCTCTCACTGCCACATTCGATAGTCGAAAGAATGAAAAAGATTGGACTAAAACCTCGTCCCTACCATTTTCCCTCTCATCCATGTGTATATATATATAGTTGGTTTTATCATGGACCTTGTGTGAGAGAATTTCGGTTATCGTACTCGAGATGCAAAAATTGCTTCACAGTCAAGTCACGTATTGGCGCCAAGTCGCGAGACCAATATTCGCTTCTCTCGAATTTTCATTGTATGAACATGTCTTTTACTTCTATACTTAATCTATATATTTATATGTATGTATGTATATATGTATATAGAATTGTATATGGTCACTGGTTATAATGTGAGCTCATAGAAAAGTGTTGCTGCTTCGATGAAAAGGATAAATTTCAATGTAGAAATTATTTTTTGTAATACTTTCAAATATGCTTATTGTTCATGAGATTATAAATGTTTGATTGTATGAGAAGAAGGTGAGGTTTTATCGTTGATTATTCGTCCAGAATCGTGGAAATTATTGGAATAATTTAAAGTTTTGTGAAAGAAAACAAGATGTTGATGTTAGAAATAGTTCAAGTGTACATGATCAATTAACTTTTTCAAATATATCATCTTTAGGCAATATAACCGTTTTCAATTCCGGTTCCCATTTTCTTCTACTTTGTATTTTGAATTCGGTAAATGGAAAATAATATTACCTTAATTTTTGTAAACTTCACACCTATGAAATATATACATAGAAATATTAATTTTTGATGGTAAATAAATATTCATTTCAAAATCTTATAGAAAATACGACAAATTTATTTCGAAATAAATATATCGTCATTTCAATTTTTTTTTTGTTCAACTCTTCTATTCACGAATGAGTAGAAGCATGAATATTACCGACTGAGCGGTAGAACTCGACGCTCCCCTGTGTATTAAATATATTGACCGAGTACATTGCGAATTTTACTCGCAATATATATTGCTAGAATTGCATTCATAAATTTTTCATCTGTTGCCAGTTGAAACTCGGCTTCATTTATATGAAGAGAGGAGAAAAGAAGATTAAAAAAACAACAAAAATTATTTCGGGTTGGTTGGTTGGCGAATCTACAGAGTATAATACCGGCTCTCTATTGTCTCGCAGCTTAGCAAATATTCCATTGCAATTTTATATAAATATATATATATATATATATATATATATATGTGTGTGTATTCATTGCTGTGTAATTCTGTGATCATTTTCACAGTGGCTGAGAGAGTATCACGATCATGCGTGCATTACACGCGCGCCTGGTTTTATATATATATTCATACATGGATATATATGATGGCAAGTAAAGACCATGAATCTTCGGTGTAGAGCTTGTCCAACGGGAAGTATTCATTGCGGTCATTGTCTTTTTTTTTTTCTTTTTTTTTTTCACTCTTTCCTATTTTAGCACGATAGCTTCCAACAAAGCCACTTGGTGATGAGGTTTTTTTTTTTTTTTCATTTTCTTTACTGGGCAATCTTCGTGTGAATAGCCTACAGCAGAAAAAAAAAATTTATTCATATAATGGGAATGTTGATTTCGCATTTAGATATAAATAAATTTTTTATTGCAGACAATTCTGATTAAGTTGTGAAGTAAAGTTTGGATATCATGTGTGGACTAATATGTAATAAATAAATACGATACTGCTGGCAGACAAAGAGAAATGAATTTCCTCCAATGCATAATTCACAGTAAGTTTTTTTTTTTTTTTTTTTTTTTTTTCGTTCTCTCATTCTTTTGCCAATTTTTTTTCTTTTTTCTACGTTTCCTATTTCCTGCTTTACTTCTCGAGTATAACAATTGAACACAGTCAATTGAACGTAGATTCAGGCGAACGCAACACGATCTTCCTCGTTCATGATTCAACAACGATCCAATCAACCCACTTGTTACGGCTGTTACAAATAAATTTTTCTATCCTATTTTTCCGATCGTATACACGAAGTCCCACGGGAAATATAGGTTGATATGGCTGCTGCTAGTTTTAGTTACAACATTGTTGTATATAACCACTTATAAAATTAACAAAACATGTTTGCAATCAAATGCAGTTGCATTCATGTGGATACGACAATTATCAGCGTGAATGATTGATTTATGGAGTGACAGTGTAAATATGAATGATATACATGAAATAAATTGAAAAACATTTTACTTTTCCGGATTGAAAAAAAAAAAAAAAATAATAAAGAACAAAATTGGTTGTTTATTTTTTTTTTTTTTCTACAAACGATGAACGATTCAGTTGATACACAAATAATATTTTTCATTCGAAAATATATATAGTGTAAATAAATATACTTTTAAATAAATTAATGATGATATATTAAAAAGTAATAAAATTAATTGGATTTTTTAATTGTGTAAAGTAA
Organism: Zele albiditarsus; assembly: GCA_958496275.1. Taxonomy (NCBI): domain Eukaryota; kingdom Metazoa; phylum Arthropoda; class Insecta; order Hymenoptera; family Braconidae; genus Zele; species Zele albiditarsus. The sequence continues at coordinate 13,773,242 of OY292411.1, read as the reverse complement.
TAACAGGATTCCACAGTCGCAATAATATAAAAGTAAGATGACATTTTTTTTTTTTAATTTATAACGCACGTAGTGACTAACTAGCGCGAGTAGCTCAGTGACATGAGAGCCAACGTGCTCACTAAAAGTAAGCGTGTGCACGGAACGTGTTTGCCCGCAAGGGGGCGCGCGCAGCGCAGTCTGACCGTTCAATTGTATATGTGGGTGCACGTGACTAACACACTGATCATGTATTTTGTCTTAATTATAAGGACGTTACCCGATCCCCGTAACTCCCAAGTAATTTGCCAGCAAAATCGTAGAATTCTCCAAGCTATAATGATACACACTCATGTAAATCGTTCACATATATATATATATTTATTTAATTAAGCTTATAATTTACGTGTAAATTTTCTTCATTTATTTTTTCTATTTCATTCCAAGTTTTAATATTTATTCTATTATTATATGGAAATTGTTGGCTGTACCGTTTATGAAATTTTTTCCATTATCCATATACGGGGGAAAAAAAAAACAAAAATTATTGTTTTTACCCTTTTCTTTTTTTTTTTTTTGTAAAAACAAAATTTTTGTGTTTGAAAATATTCAATTCTCATGGAGATTTTTTTTCACGACAGAACGTGGTGGACTACTTTGCAACCGCAAACTTACCCGATTACTTTGCCTTAATGTTTCTTAACTTTTCGCCAAGGGACCTACGAGAAATGTAAATATAGTTAAGACGTTGCGCTGTGCATACCCAAAAATAAGTTTATCCTTACGTCAAATGTTAATTCCTTTTATTAGCATATATAATGTATATCAAGGATGAATTTTCACAATTATGGACTAATTCATTTGCTTATAATCTATTTGAAACATAAGTCCCTTTGCTTAAAAGATAACTGAAAAAATAATTTTTCTGAGAAATATAATTGCAGAAATTTGGAAAGGTCGATGTTTTTCGGGATATTTTTTATGATGTATACCTTGATGAATATATGTGCGAATTATCATCTAACATGAAAATTAATGTGATAATAAACTGAATAAAAAAGCATGACCTGAAAACACCATCGATATATGTTGATTTGATAATGCTGCCTTTTTCGAGAGATATATACCTATTAAAAGCCGATTCTTTCTCAGTACGATGAACGAAAAGCACCCACATATATATATATATATATATATATAGATGACTTTTCAATAGCGCATTCATTTATTTCCCCAGGCACACGGTATTTCTGTCGAGAGATTTCACTGTGCAAAAGAAAATCGAATTCATAGGCGTGACCTTTTTTCTCCTCTGCAACTGTCGAACACTGGTATTATTATTCTGAAAAAAAAGATGGTATGAAAGAGAAAAAAATCTATTCATCATTTTGAATTAATAAAAATGACTGAGTGAAATAGAAATTGAATTAAATGTTATTGGAATATTCATGTTGTTAAAAGGAAATAATATGCAAAAGGAATAAAATATTTTTCTTTAAATTCCAAATTATTATAAAATCACTTTTATTTAGATGACATTGAATAAAGACTTTGTCCAAGTTACACATCGCACCATTGATTCACTCCCATAATGATATTTACACTCGGCTAAAAGGAGGGGAAAAAAAAAACCCACCATAGTTCTAATTGGAAATCTACCAGAATGCGTTTAGTTGAGCTTTGGTAGGGCAATTTATAATTAAACTAGTTGCCCTAATCATCGTCCGGTTCCAATTTCCGCTGGGGGAATAATGAGTATTTATTAATAAGATTTGCAAAAATTAAATGAAACAGAATTAATTTTTTTTTTTTATTGTTACAGCTTCTTTCCGCGATTCTAATTTTCATCGGTTGTCAATATCGTTAACCAGGTTCAATTCGATTTAAATTTCTTCGGTATTCATTTGTCCTCAAGTTATTTTACGGTTAGTAAATTATTGTTTGTGTAGTGTGTACATTTGTAATATTTTTATTCACAAATGAGTTATTTATGAGTAAATTATTGCCCGACCATTAATTGCAACAAGATTCTTAATCAAAAATTCATTCATCATTGAAATCTAGACGAGGATACGACTAAATTTAGTTGACTTACTCTTGAGAGAGAATTATTAGTACGGAAATAATATGTTATGCAAGAGATGAATTTACAAGATTTTCAGAATCGATTACCTGCTACACTTTGCATTATCTTCACTGTACACCAAGCTACTCTGGTGCGCAATACATATTCCCGTATTTCCTTGCAAATCTACCAACTATACATTGCATAAATTCACACACTAACGGAACATATTCCACCGCGCAATATACATAAATATATATATACGTTTGAGATCCAACTATGAACTATACGTCCCTAATTCCGATGACGTATGTATGCTTGCTTAACCTAGTTTTGTGTTTACCAGCGTACGGTAACGAGCTGTGTCTACTACACACTTCCGCTTATTTCGCATTTGCGTGTTCGGGAAATTTTCACCAAAATACTTTTCAAAAATTCAATTTTAATGGAACAAAATACTTATAATGACAATAAAAAAACTATAAATAATTTGTAAAAGAATATAAAAAAACATATTCATAAATTAATAATAAATATATGGCGGAGCAATTTATAAAAAGAAACAGAGAAATAAACCATTTTCATAATGTAAAAACAAAGAGTTCTTGAAAGTTTTATGACATTCTCGCGCATCACAATTAAAATCAGGACAAAACTTTTCTGTATTATTTATACCACACCATTATTAAACTCACTTTGTTTTATCACCGTACAGATGGTATTGTTTTTGAATTAACAACTTTATTTTTCTGAGGTTGCAATGCATGAAAAGCAAATGTGTAATAAAGTTAATTTGTTGCAACTATCTACTCGGATTTGTGTGCACCCATACCGTCCATACTACTATCAACTTTGCATCTTCAACTGCACACAATTAGTCAGACACAAATATCAAATTTAACCGTTTCCAAACTTTCCGTAAAGGTAAACTAAAAATTGAGTGTTTTACAAACACATTCCATGTCTATCACATTATTATTATGATCTATTGTGTAAAAAAAAAAAAACAAAACCATATAAACAGTAAAAATATTTTCATCAACGTACCCAGATGTTAACAAAAAATTTAAGAGACGAGTGCACATATCCGTGCTGCGTATCCAGAGGTGTACAATAAAAAATCCTATTCATGCTATTTGACTCTGTACTACGTTAAATTGGCCAGAGTAATTTATACGTTCACTTGCAAACAAAAAACTCCCGTTTTAGATAGCATTATGAATATACATAGAGGTATACATGTTTGTGCTAGTGCACTATAAGCTTGTAGGTGTTTTGGTAGAAATGTATCATCCCAAAGAGAGTTGGGTATGGGGCATCGTAAGAGAGTACAGAGTGGTAGAGAAGAGAAAAGCTATTTCTACCATATATATACCAACTCAACCCACCCACTAAGCCTCCTTGCTACCATCTATTCGCCTAGTTTCCTCAACCAGTTGGCTGGCCGGTTTTAACCCAAACAACGGACGGAAAGGAGGATAGGTGGTGAGTGTAGAGCGAATGCTGGAACGATGTGGGGTTACCCGGGCTCACTCACTTCCACTCTCCTGTTTCGCCCAACACTCCTTTCACCGCCATTTTCTCTCCACTCCCTTTCCCACTGTTCTAACTTCCATCACACTGTGAAACGGCGGCACCAAGGGTATACGACGGCACCAAGACAACGAGCTCAACTTTACCGCTGACACGTCAAGTGTTCAAATAAATAATGCGCCTTATTTGTTATATCGCGTGCAACGCGTAGCTGTGTAAAACGACCTGGTCTGTGTGATATTACATATATATTTTGTATGTAATATATGTGTGCTATTCGCGGCATCACGCAGAAAGGCGATTTGGCGAAGGAGTCGTACACTTGTAAGAAATGGATATAAAGAAGGTCACGATTCAGTACTTGATGCAGTCTACCTGTATATACAAATGTGGGAAAACAAAATAATAGTTAGACGTTATTTATTGTTTTTGGTTGCTGGCATGATATAACAAATATTCATTTATGCATTGCAATAGTTTTTTATATTTAGAAAAAAATGATAATGAAACTGTTTTTCAGGAAAATGAATAACTCTTCAGGGGGAATATTCTTATTAATTGTGATCGGTTAAGTGTCATTCAATTCTAATGGAAATAAATTTAGCACATGTTCTTTTTACTCGACACTAATAAACTCGTAATTCCTTTGATAACTGAAGTATTGAATATCAACTTAATTGTATACAATACTGTTAATTTTTTTTACGATTCTCAACAATGTCAAAGAATTTTTGTAGCATTCGTTGTAACGTGTGAATCTGTTGACAATCCACATATATTCATCGTTGCATTTAACATTGTGCCCTTGAGCTATTACTACTTCAATGTAAATTAAAAACGAAAAATTTTGTAACAAAAGAAAAACAGATAAATATATAAAAGAGACTGGTGCCGGCAGCCACTGGAGCTAGTTGCATCTAACTGGTATAGTGATGTTTGTCCCAGTTGTTCCTCCGTTTCACACACTGTTCCGACACATATATACATGTATATGTACATATATATATTAATATTTATTTTATATACTTTTTCTTACACACACTTTACGCATACACGAACCCATTCACTTTGTGTGTGAGGTTCCTTTGTATAATTTATTTTAATTGCCTTCGAGGCCCGGAGTTTTAAAGTTCTGAAAAGTCTTTCCATTGGCGTTCTTTGTTGAAACTTATTCGCTCGGTACTCTGTATACAATAAAGCTTCATTTTTTCTCCTCTGTGTATGCTTGTTTGTTATGTAGTGATGAAGTTTTTTGATATAAAAGTAAAAGTAAAAAATATACTGGCAGTATTTATTATACGAGAATGAAAAGCATGACAAAAATATATTTAAAAACACTTTTTAATTACAACTTTTGTAGTTCCATTGACAACAACAAAAATAATGATAATGAATGGATGATAAATGAAAGAATGAATGAGTAATTGAATGCCATATTGTGTCAAAGGATTTATCTCGGATTTTTGTATGAATGTATGTAACTTGTATTTCATTCTAGAAGAAGATATATGAGCGGTTGGCACAGTTTGTGGTGTAGTACCTTACTATGGGTGAACCTCATGTAAACTTTTACCGTATTGACACACATAACATTACTATGTACATATATAAGCATCAAATTCACGGATAATTACACGAAACTGGTATAACTTTTGTCCAAATAAAGTACCATTTCTGTAGACTACAAAGATATAGAAGAAGAAGATATGAATAAAATTTCATTGAATTGAATTGGAGGTGATTTTCGTACGTGGAGTAAAATAGATAAATAATTATTTCGACGATTCGAGATTTGGGTGGAGCTAATGTGAGACCCAGCCACAGTTTCGATATTCTCTCGATTTATTTCCACTTTATATAACCTCATGCAAAAACTATACACACAATTTTTTTTCCCACACATATTTATATGAAAGCGATAAGGAAAAAAAAAGGGTCAAGATGTCTACATGTGCATGACTTACACTTCAATGATTATTCATGAGTTTTTGCGTGTGTTTTAGGAAAAGTGAAGAGTATAACGGGGGGCTCTCAGTTGTTCGATAGCGTGAGATAATATCAGCAAAGCTCAAGAAAGATTTACCAAAAGAAATATCTATATACATTTATATACCCGAGCTTTTTATATACTTTTTTATCATACCACCAACATCAAAATATATACAAACAGTTTCTTTTTTTCTTTCCACTTGATGGAACAAAAAACAAATAAATAAATGGAAATAAAGTTGATGATAAAAAATTGTTCTATACGTTGGAAAGTTTATCAAGTGAGAAAAAAAATTGAAAAGATTGTATGTTCGGTCAATGTTATCGACGTCATGAAAGTTTTGGACACATGAAGTCAATGGAGGTTCAAGCACCCAGCAGTGGCTCCATTGTCTTTTCTATATCCTCACTATATGATGTGTCAATACAATATATAGCTGATACGTCTTTGTGTCTGAAACATTGTGAAACCCTTTTCGCAAAGCGGCCATGACATTAAATCATCTTTTCCACTACGCGTCACTAACAGCTGGGGAAACGACGATCCCTTTTTCAACTCTCCTTATTCCATGTAGTTGGGTCACTATCTCCGGCCGAGGAGTCTCTTGGCTATACTACTTGGATGCTGAGTTTTCTTTTGGCCATTACCCCGCGCACATCATCATGGCCACCAGCCTTTTCTCTCGTTTGTTACTTTCTCTTTGCTCTATCATTCTACAATTTTTCTTCTCTCGTACAAATTTCTTCGCAATTTCCTCATCTTTGAAATAACCAACAAATCATATTTTCTCTCATACAACACTTTTCTTTTTTTTCCTCTTTTCGTTCACCACAATATATTTATGTTATCTTTGTGAAAAATATGTTTGGATGTTCTTCTATGTTGTAAAGTAATTCTTTTCCATGTAGTGCATACGATGTTCTTGTCACAAATCGTAGTAGTCCATTGAATTGAAAAATTATTTTTCCTCTTTAAAAAGTGTCAATACAGGGCGTAGCTTATATAAATAAAATTCTCGTTGAGAAATGGGATTTATTATTTGTCTTTATACTATAGGTTTATTGCAGATTGGTCTGCTACTACTGTATAATTGTTTCGATAGCAAACAAATTTCAACAAACACGAAAAGGTTTGAATTTTTTGAATGTGCACTTAAAAACAAAACTGCACAGTTAAAAATGTATAATATATATATACATAACGCATATTATAATATTTATAACATCATGTATCAACTAAATAGTTGAAATGTCAACAGAGGTTATTTTAAATCTTTCGAATATAGCCGGACGTGAATAGAGAGTTGCACGAGAGACATGAAGAAAATAGTAGAAGATGAAAAGGTAGAAATTCTGTCTGTAAAACCCGCGTCTGAGAACTAGGTTAGAAAGCTCCAGAGAGTTTCAACATAGAGCAAGTCAAACAAATAAATGTTTTGATGGGTGAACATAAAACTGGTAATATGTTGGACGATACAAATACGTGCGATCTCTCATCTAAATCCTCACGTAGCAACTCGATGTATTACCACCATCCACACGACTCGACACCTTTCCAACTCGATTCACATTTACATATAAAATATATATGTATATTTTGCATCAATATATGTATTCATACATAATGCGTATATATAGTGACGTAGTATAAACATGCATTATACATGCGTTCTTTGAAATATTCGTCGCAATTCTCAATGCTGTCAATCGAAAAAAAAAATATATTCAGACGTCTATACTCACATTCATACATTTATGTGTCGCCTCGATGTGGAATTGAAAACAAAGAGAATATAGTCCTCATAGCGGTTATAATAGCATTGGATATTTCGTCTAGACAAATATTTGTGAATTATATACTCTGCGTGTCGCTGAGGATAATTCATGTGAATATGTGAAGATGATGCTAAATTTTGAATCCTACTATTTTTGAAAGTTGTTCTCAATATGTCAGACTGCGAGTTTCTTTATTAATGTCTTGATATGATCACTACACGTTTACGTCTGTAGAATGAATGAATTTGAAATCGTAAAGCAAACATCAGTTGTTATATCGCTGATGATTTGATTGTTTTAAATAGAGTAGTTTTAAGTGGAGATATTGGTGAAAATGGAAGCACACGCGTGTGCGCACACCGGAAGGAGAAAAAGGTTAAATGTTATGGGCTGTATATCCGTACGTAGGTTTTGCCCTCTCACTTCCCATAAATCCGCGCACATACATACACACACCCTACTCTCATACTGCACGCCCTATGGTTCGAAAGAAACTTTACGAAAGTGAACTCGGCGAGACTTTCCCATTCTACTTTCCGGCGGTTTAGTGTCGGGGACGTTAAGGAGAAGGAAGAAAATACCGGAAGAGACAGAGAAGAAAATAGAGCAAGAACTTTTAGTCATCAAAAAAACTTATGTGATTTTCGCGCTGTTTCTTCAGAATTTTTGCCATCTCAGTATATGTATTCATATACTTGCAGTATGTTATCGTGATTTTCTCATCGGTTATGATATATACATCATCATTTTGTATATAAATTATGGGTGTGTATGTAAACAAAAATTGGTTGTTCAAGATAGGAATGCGCGCACTTTGCTATAGTTGGATTTTCAAACTAAGTTTAGTTTTTCTATATATTTGTATGAACACGTCACACGCTATCTAATGCTTGTCATATATGATAAGAGTGAATGATTTTCTTTCTCACAATTTCACTTGGAATACTTTTGATTAAAATATTTTTGTATTTTATTATTTGTCTGTGCCGAATTGAATGTCACGATATTGCATTGTGCTGAAGATATATTTATATTTAAATATGAATTTTTTGCTACAACACAATTACCATTCTCTCTATTTAATCAATATAAACACTTTTAAGAATATAAAACGTTTCAAGGTTTAATGTTAGTATTCCAAGATCAATATTATTTATGGAAATTTTTTTCAAACAGAATATTGACACTATGTACAGATATTTCATAAAAATCCATGAAGAATGATGAAAAATAAAATAGATATCGAGCATGGGAGAGACGGTGAATGATTGACAGATATATTTGGTTGATGTTTTATTAATTTCGGAATTTTTAATCGCACTAAAATTGTAAAACCATTATCCAAGTATAAACTATTCATATGTTATAAATAAAAATGGATTCAATATTGAATGTAGGTATTTATTGAAAAAAAATGGAAACAAATCCGCTTTCTCCTTCATATTAAAGTGACTCGTTCGTGCGGTTTACAAAGGTTACCATTGTAGAATATAAAAGTGCTGCAAATGCGATTTTCACTGAGCATATACCACTTTGAAACTCGTACCATCGACTCATCGTGAGATCTCAGTTCAACCGTTTTTCCAGTAATGGCTCTTTAAAATCACTTCTTCTAATTTTCTCCACCCACATCACATGTCTACTCTAATATTATAAAATTAATTTCTAAATAAAGAAAATCTTCCATCAAAAAAATTTAGTTCTATTTTCATTTTCCTATTTATATTTATTTTTGTTATATATGAGAATGGAAAAGTGGGAGAAAAAACAAACACGACAAAATTCCTTTCAGCTTTAATCCATTATTACTGTGCACTAAAACTATGCATACGCTTGGATATTGTTGTTTGTTCAGTGTTTTCCCCATAAAGTTCACATGTCGCAGAGAGCGGTAGAAAATACACACACACACACACATATTTATAAAAGTATATAATGGAAACGTATTTTTTTGCTTGGCAATCAGTTGGAAAAATGCAAAAAAAAAAAAATTACTCTGTTCAGTATATAGATATATCGTGCGTACGAATATTCATATTTACAATCTAACGTAGAGTACGATAATTGCCTAAAGGATTAATGTTACATGGAACTACAACACTTTAACCTCCAACTCGTAGCCAAGCTCGGATCGATTTTCATGGGTATCCAATCAGACCTCCGGGCATGCGTTTTGAGTACATTGTCGTTTTATGATATGCTTCATAAAATTGTCTGACATTTTTCATTTATTACAATGACACAAATGTCAGTGAGCTGTAAGGTAGAAAATTTTTGCCATGTTGCATTCCTTTTCAATCTTGAAGTTATGCAATATCTTGTTATACTTTGATATACAGACTGAAGAAACAATTTTGTCGTATTTAATAAGGATTATCAGACTATGAATTGTAAAATTCATTCATGTTTGATGTGAAATTAAATTTCATAAATGTACTAGAATATTATGATATCTTTTATAATTCATTTGAAATTGAGTAACCAATAATCGATAACACTACATTATTAATATATCACTGTGGAGAATGCAAATGTTAATGATAATTAAAATGATTTAACAATATGAAAATTGATTAAAGTTGTTGAGTGAGTCGTACTGAATTATTTAAGCATTTATATTATTCATTAGTTATATTGATATTGTAATATCGAATTTCAATCTAAAAAATGATAAAAGGTTCAAATATTTTGCCAACAAAGTTTTTGAGAATATAGTTCTGCATAATATTTGCCAAGAGTATGTGTAGATATTTTATATTTTCATTACTTTTTGAATCTACCATTTCTCCTCTTTGCCTTCGAGTTCACTTCTAACTCTAGTATGTATCAGCATAATGTTTCTTTATGTACGTACTATATACTGTATGACTAAAACTAAAAGGTCGTATGCACCAAAAATTCCGCAATTGAAATCAAGAAGGTTTATAATATATTTTTTTTAAATTTCACTTGTGCCAAACTCGTCGGACAACAAATTAATGAATTGAAAATAATTCACACGAAATCACAAAACATCCAATCTCGTGTTTCCTTGAAATCATTCTCATATTTCACATTGAAACAATTGATTTTTTTTTCCATGTATTATTCATCCTTAATACTAAAACAATAGGTACGTGGAACGGTTGTCGTGGAATATTATAGAACCCGATATCTAGTTGGATTAAATTGAAATGAGAGCGTGCAAAGAATAATATAACATGAGATCACCAATGTTTAAATGAATAATTTTTATTTTCGATAGGATGCAGCTCAATTTTTTTGGAAATGTTATTATTGAAATAAAAGAATCATGATTGAACACAAATGAATAGATGAATTGTATATGTTTAAACATTGTCTTCATTTCAGAAAGTTATTTAGTCGAGTGGTATATTTAATTTTTACGAAAAATTGGTCGATCATACTACATCATCCATAAAATTTAATTGTTATCCGAATTTTGTAATTAATATATATTGAGAAATACTTCAATTATTTACGTTGAAATGTTATACTTTGATACGTAGTAATATTGATGGCGCAGTGAAATATTGAGAGAATATTATTCGTCAAGTATTTTTTTTTTTATCCACAACGTTCATCCAATTTATTCTGCTCGTTTAATTCCGAAAATATCAAATTCCATTTTCCATTATATTATTTTTAGTCTAGATGAGATGTTTTTTATAATTCCAAAATAATTCCTCTCTTGAAATATGATAATAATTAAACGTGTAAAAATAATGAACAAAAATATCTTGGTTCATCAATGTATTGATCAATTGTTTGAAATAAATGTATTTTTTCATGAAAATATAAATGCATTCTCCAGTGAACATTTTTGAACTTTACCTTTCGTTTTTATATAAAAAAAAATGAGATGAAATCCAAATATATATGTATTCTTTAAACATTCATTTCAATTTGAATATCAGCTTTTTTATAGTAATTTTTTAATAAAAATACATTTATTTGACGTTTGAAAATAGCGTACTTTTGCGATTGTATATTAGAAGACTTTGCCACAACTACTGTTATAATAGCCGATTATAAAAAAAAATAATAATGGGAATGATGCCATTAGAAATGGAGTGGGTAATATGGGCGTAGGGAAAAGTGAGGTCGAAGCCACGATGGCCATTGTGTATACTGTGAATTGCATGCGTTAATGGGCATTCGGCTAATGCTGAAATTGTCACGATCGGCAATCGCATCTGAATGGAACATGTAGTGTAATATGGAATGTATGATTAGAAGAGGAAAGGAGTTACTGACAATGACACACTCGCATTTTAATTATGTCAACAGTAATGAAAAAAAAAAAAAAAAAAGAAGGAAGAATTTTTTAATTCGAATAAAAAATTGTCAATAGAAAATAAAATCGGACGAATGTATAAATGCTTTCCCAGAACTATTGTTCTTCTTTCTTGTTCAGATAATTGGACATTATGATCAAAATCAACCCGCAAATCGTTAAAGTGTTTTCCGCAATTGAGTTTTATATAATAAATTCAATAATGTAAATGATTAAAATGTTGAATGAAACTGACAAGCACAATTTTTTTTTTTTCCCCTACACAATTGTCTCTCTTTGATTGTCAAAACACAATTCACTGTTATTCTTTTACCCTCTCAATTAAATTAGTTCTTCACTTTAGAGTCAATGATGAAATGGGAGTAACTTTTGTGTGAGTATACTTTGCCTCAAGGCAATATTCCGCACACTATTGCGCCACCATCCATTTCTTATCTACTCATCGTTCACTCATCTCTTCGCTATTATTATACACTTTCTTTGTGTTCTCATTCCGTTATCACAAAATGACTTTCACTTTGTCTAATTATTTTTTGAACTTTTTCACATAACCATATTTTCAAGATGATTTGGCATAATTTCCTTCATCGTATTCTTTATATTATTGTAACATTACTACTTTTCGATTGAACAAAAATATAAATAAAATTCAATTACATTTCAGATAATTACAAGCGATAGAAATATAGAGATGTGTGAGTTAAAATCGATAATTGACATTCGCATTCGTTATCATTAATTATCGACTTTTTCAACTCACGATATTAATTCTGTATTGCCTCCAGCATTATTGGTATAATAAAAAAGTAATTTATTATATCATTGTTCATTTGCCGACAGTGTACCAGATCGTCAAAATTCTTTTGCAATTTTAATTACAAAACAAATAAATTTCTCAATTTAATATTTAAATTGTCATTTTCTTTGTGCTGAAAAGATATTGTTGTCCTGCTCTTCACTAATTCTTCAATTACACGCATAATAATATTCTATATGTGAAGATATATATTTATAGATGAGTTGAAAATACTTTTGTAATTATACATAGATTACTGATAGGTATGCAACTCACGTTTAAACGTAATCCAATCGAGTCTGACGTGTAAGTTGCCAATGGGAATAATTGTCCAAGCGTTTCAGTCCAATTATTGGACTTCTTGGGTGACATGCAATCTCGCGTGGTGCACCACTGCGGAGATATTTTATACTTCGTGTACGTGACAAAATCATTCGAGTATACCGCCATTGAAAATTGTCCAAATAAAATGGGAATGTTATTCACAATAATTGAAATATATGAATAGAATTTATTAAAATTAAAAATGATAATTAATTGATTACTTAGTAGTGCATTTACTGAATTCACATTCAACCAACATGAATACGTATATAATGGAGAATATAGAATTAATATAATGATAAGAGAGTAATCTATGCATCATTATGGAACAAAAGAGTCAATTAATCATTAGCACTTTCGTTAGTGCAATTGCAGAGTTGGGACGAGCAACTGCTCCCATTAATTCTATATATCCATGAGCTTTGGTAAGTCTGTTAATTCTAACGGTCCTACTGGCTTTGGTAGAGAACGTTTATGGCAATGACCCTGCTTTTCATTTCGACCCAACATCACAGAGTCTTGTGGCAGAGGATTACTCGCAAATTACCTCAGGTCCAGCATTATAACTCATGGAATTGTAAGATACAATTTGCTACAGTTTACAAAATTGTTCATTCGTGAGAGATAAGTAATCATTTTGTGATATATTTTATGGATGTATCGTTTGATGTTCAGAATATGCTACAATAATACAGGTGAATATAAAAAAGTAAATTTATGGAGCATTTGCGAAAAATAGATAAACAACGCAATGTGCAAAAATGGGAAAACTTATAAATGACAAAGCAAATATTTCGATATGGAAATGTTGCAATCCCCAACAGCACAATAGAGTTTTCAAGACTCCAAATATGAAATATATGATTACAATATAGAAAGGTTGAAGGTTGCGTCTCAGAATAAATGAAAAAACTAGAGTAAAAGGAATGGAATAAGAAGAAAATATGAATTAAATAAAATAGGAATGGTATCAATAATTAATAATTAATTGCATTACTTCAATATATTATACTTCGTTCAGTGATTCCACTCATGGCTGCACTTATATAATAGAACGATTTTTCAAGGTGTAAGGTTAAAGCAAGAGGTTGTTATTCAACCGCTTTTTCTTTACTCCTTTACATCGTTCATTGTATTGCGATTAACGACCGATTCACGTCAAGTTCCACTTTTACTGAAAGCACTTGGTCAAAAAGCAGGCTTTTATCTGTAAAAGCTTCAATTCGTTCAAACTGTACTCTTACATTTTATTTCAATTCAAAGTTCGTTTTTTTTTTCATCTTCCTCTCAACATTTGTGCGTTGTTCTCACGATGTTCATGAATTAATATTTTCCAGATTGCATCGACATTTATATCTCACTCTACAGTTTACAAACATTTGTGTAATTTATTTGTCTATAAACTTTCAAGATTATTAATATAATTGATGAGAGAGGAAATTTCTACAAAAATTTTTCTTCAATTGTTCCGAGTAAAGAAATATAAATTATAAAATGAAATCCTTAAAAATTTATAATGCCAGGCACTACCGTAAGTTACTGCAAGTATAATAATATTATAAGAGCAAAAAAAAAAGTGTATATATATATATATAGATTATAATGCATACATCTACGAAGAAAAGCGACGGAATTAATTCCTCGCGAGCTTTTCTGCAATGTCTTGCTCATCCTCTTTATACCACTGCACAGAAAAGAGAACAAAAAAGAAAAACTTGATTATATATTCTTTTATTATAGTAATTCAGAGATCTAATTATTGTATGGAAATTTACTTTTTTTTTTTTTTTTCTCCCTCCTTCGATGGAATATGAGGTCTTTTTACAACTTTTCAAACTATCATGAGAAAGACTCAGTTGGCTGGAGGTCGCGTAACACCGTTGCGGTCATCTCACTCACATCAAATGCTTTAAAAGTTCACTGGTACTTAAGCTTTTGTCTATTACGTTGTACACTTTAACTATGCTCTCGGTCGTATTATATTTCATTCGTAATATTGCATCACCATAGCCAGACACTATGAAAATTATGATGATAATCTGAGAATATAATTGAAGAAATAGCAAATAATTTAATTCAATTAATTATACATATGAAAATGTTTATTTCAATATATTCCCATCGAACTCACATCGTACATGGGACACTGATGCAGTTTGAATAATTGATGTCATGTTAATACTTGATACGAAGTTAGAAAACAATTGGGTTTTAACTCCTATTCGCAAACAAATGTGTTTGATGATTGGAACACAGGCTGAGTATATTTATATATATTGATTCGATTTAGTAGTTATACGAAAATATCTATCGAAAACATTATGAAAAAATCTTTTATCATGGGATATAATAGTTGATTGATATAAATACCGGTGTTACTTGCATATACGTCGTCTTTCAAATTCAATTTGTGTCATATATTTATGGGAGCGTCATTGGCAAGCTTTCATCACCGATTTTGTGTTCATTTTTAAAATATACCTCTAAAAATATAAGAATTCTCTAGAAATGAAGTGATATTTCATCATTATGATGTGATAGAAAATCAGACTACTGCTAATTCCGTATTTAATCTGAATTTATAACCATGTGCGATGTGACAAGGAGATCATATCAATACTGATTATTCATGTGGTTTCCTATTTCTGGAATAGTATAAGTCCGTAGAAAAATACACTTCGTCTGTAGCCTTCTCGTCCTTTTGAAACAAGAATAAATTATTTCACATTGATGTGCAAATTGACACTTTGTTCCAAACCGAAATATCCTCGATCCAAGAGTCATTTCGAAATACTTACGAATTAAAGAGTATAACATAGAACTTTACATCTTTTATGATTTTGTTCCTGGATCAGTAAAAGCTTTTTCACTATAAAATGGCATTGTATAAATAGCATCCTTGATTTATTATTTATTAACAACTAAATTTATATTTTCAATTCGTATCTGTTAAATGTATATTATTTTAGAATCAAAACTAGAATGTTACTATTCCAATTTCACATCAAACTTATTCCTGAATACATTCGATAATAATCGCAATATTGTGGTATTATTTCAGTGGTGGATATTTAATATTTCAAATAGCTGCTATATTCATTCAGTATAATAAATTTACAACTACATCTTCGAGTATAATTTAAACATTTCCAAATTCGTCAGTGATACTCGTCAATTAATGAGGAATTATACATGATAGTTTATAACAATACATTGCCGATACTGTATCGAACTTCACATTAAATATTACAATGAATGCTGACAGTAAACGAGCCGTGCGGTTATTTGGGATGTTGACTGAATCTATTATAGATAATCGTTGGAATATATGTTTAAATAAGTTAATTTCCGAACCAATCGTGACATTGCGACTTCCTCGACCACTATATATGGGGGACCACCAACTGTATCGTCCAGAGGATGAGATTTGCAGTGTGCGCAGCGGTTCGGTTGACATGATGCGTTGCATTATTCATCTGTTACCATGTACTGTAACGCGAACCATTTCTGACTCGCCCGAGGCACCAGAGGGATTCTGACGCCACCAACACATATAGTTGGCACCAATGTCACTATACAGTACTGGTTCCTTCATGACGATCAGATAATCCGGACGCGCTGGTCAGTCACTAGTTCTAATTAATTTGTGAGTATGTTGTCGGCATCGATGTGGTCATGTCAATCTCTCGATATATATGTTTTGTATTCAGACACTCAATCAATATTCGTCAATATATTATAATTATACATTGAATATAGGAACTACTGTTAATTAGAAAAGAATATGATTAGTTGTGGGAGACACAGGTGTGAGGACCATTACGCTAAGGTGTTTTTAATCATTGTACGCTTCACTCCATGTGGCGTGCTATTCAACCATTATGTAAAGCCTTAATACAAACTAATCGTTATTCAGTGGCAAGTGAGTATTATAATTACAAAAGTGTTAAAGGAAGCTTTTCATCATTTACTGGGAATAATATTTTTCTATGAGTTAACACACGTTTATGAGTGATGCAA
Organism: Zele albiditarsus; assembly: GCA_958496275.1. Lineage (NCBI taxonomy): Eukaryota > Metazoa > Arthropoda > Insecta > Hymenoptera > Braconidae > Zele > Zele albiditarsus. Next base: position 13,756,463 of record OY292411.1, on the reverse strand, counting down.
GAATTAAATTTTTATATTAATTCACGAACACCTGAAAAATATCTGTCAAGGGAATTTCAATAGTCGTTATGGTATCAAGGGGTTTTAGATTCACTGATTATGAATTCAAAATTGGACTTTAAATATTCTAAATTACGGACTCATGATGGCGGATGTTGATTACGAATGGTGATTGTGAATATGCATTCAGATTTTTTATTTTCAATAAATTTGCATGCAAAATGGGCAAACAATGCGGAAAGATTATGTGTATGTATATATGTGGAATCGATATATATTGAGATCAATTTTTATGGCACATGCACATTATGCTGGGACGTGATGTCGTTGCATATATCGCTGAATTTTATTGACCGATTTCAATCGTTAAGTAGTGAATTTTGACAGTGAAAGGGTGAGTGAACGAATTCTGTGAATGGAATTTCTTAATTTTCATCAATTTTCGAGATATCTAGAAAAATTCAAGGTTTTCATGCTAATAGATTAGCAGTGAACAATATTCATAAGCTCGAGTGGTTTATCTTCAATAAATTGCACTCTTGAATTTAAATTGTACTCTAAGAGTGATTTGATTGAATGCAAGGTAGAATGGAGTTTTAAATGATAGGTAACTTTTAAATGTTTACCTAAAAAACTCGTGCGTACACTACTGAATATATTTTAATATATTCACTTTTAAATAAGCCAGCTTGATACCACAAATTCTTCCAAGATGGCAGCTACAAAAGTTATTCAAACTTAGCCATAAGTTTCCTCTGATAGGAATCATTAATAAGTAGAATTATTAAATGGGTGAGAATTAACGTCGGGAAGTTTAATTTATTTGGTAGTGAAAAAATGTTGGGAAATGCTAAACTATATTTCCATTATTAAATTATTATATTAATCATAGTCAATCATTTTTCATAAAATAAATTTTGTACCATTATTGTTTGAGAGCTTAATAATTGCAATAAATCACAATGGCTCTATGGTATATAACTATATACCAATTATGAAAAATAAAATTTGTTCTGGCACCACTTTAATTTTCATTGTGCTAACTTATTCCACGTTCAAAGTCGATGCAGCCCCCAAGAGCAAAATTCGAAATTTTTCCGTTCATTTTTACAGTCAGTAAGAAAAATTGCGCGACACTTTTTGATTTGTCCGGGGATTTAGAGTTGGAAAAGTTCGAATCCGTTCTTTACCCCTGGGAGTATCTTGTCATTAAAAAGTTTGTCACTCTGACCAATGGAAGATAAGGGACATATGGAAGATCAGTTACTTTTGCACATTCTCTATTCTTCTTACGTTTTGATATTTCGTTTTTTTTTTTATTTTTCTCATTTTCTATTAAATGATTGAGTGCGAAACATGTATGGGGCAATATTCCCTGAATGACATCGTGACGAAAAATGTTCTTTCCACTCTATTTTTATTATGTACGTTCAATACTCCAATAATCTGTTTTTTTTTTTTTTTTCTCTTCTGCTACATTCTTTGTTTCTATATCCGTAGGCTATTGTTCGTTTCCATAGAGAACATCCACTTCGTGTGTGTATTGATCGAGCGGCAATTTTTTTAGTCATCACCCGAATATATTTTTTATTCATGTTTTACACGAGCATAAACCTGGTTATTCAAGAATTTGTCTTCTTTTTCTAAATTTCTTTCATTTTGTTGCTTTTATTGATCAACTATATAAAACGACATCATCAACATTATGATGGACATACTCATAAAAAATTGTACGTCTATGTTCCTTTGTTTTCCAAGAATTGGACAGTTAATTGCTGATCGATTGGAATGAATTGGCGTTCGCTCGTTAATGCCAGTATAATAAAAAAAAAAAAAAATATTACAACAGTCGAGAGTTCGCAGTCACTTGTATTGCTCCTGTATCTTTTATTTCCCTCCATTCCACTTCACTCATTGTTCTTATTTCCATTCTTATTTCTGAATGCATGTGCTCCACAAATTTTCTTCAACTTTTTTCGATATTTCAATTTAATGCATTTATTCATCTTTCACAAATTGTAGTACAAATGTGAGCAATGATCGATATGAAAAAAGAAATTACTATAATTGGGATAATATTCAAACTATATTTAATAATATTAAATGAATGAAAATTATTTTATCCAACGTTTATATTTGTGCATTGAACAATGGGCCAAATGAAAGAATTTCTATAGTCATTTGATATCACTTCCAAAGAGGAATATCTTCAACAAAAGTATAAAAATGTATTCCAATCGAAGATGAATAACTCTTCACGAGTTTGATGATAACCAAACTGCTACAAAGAAAAAAAAAATATATATATATATATAAAGATATGTGCAAGGAAATTCCATATGTAGTGTTTATTTCCAACCCCCAATATGGAAAGAGGAGTTTCATGTGTTCAACATGTACGTTCATATGTCTATTTGTGGCTTCACATCTCCTCAATGGATAGTCGGATTTCCACATTTTCTTTTTTTTAATGAAAGGGTATTTTATCAAGAAAGTTCGACGCAGTGTTGTATTACTTCAGCACTTCAGAGGGCCGAACGATCAGACAGTTAATCTCCGGCATTTTCAGAATTTTCAATTTGTTAGTATCAATGCTCAAATTATGATGATTGAGAAAAAGAAATAAATTCATGTTTCTTCACTGTGATAAATGACAAATTTTTATCGAGTTTCTTCAAGACTTTTAATATTAATTATAATTGTAATATAAAATCAAATTCTGATAACAATAAAAATAATGACAGTTAATATTTAATTATATTCTACATTAATACAGTAGGAATACACGTGATTTTCTTAATTTAAATAATCAAACATGAATATATTATTCATTTAAAATTATTCGTGGTTCATTTATTGCCGGAATATACAGAACATTCATCAAGTCAACGGATGTCACACTCTCCATCTTTCTCGCCATCCTCTAGAGAGGTCGTTCTTCGGGAATGCTGTGTATTGGGCTCTCGAGTGTCCCTTGCACTCACGACAAGCGCACGACAGTATATATGTAGAGATGTATAGTTGTGTTATAGCACACACTAGAGAGAGTTCAATGTAGAACTAGAAGAGTGAGGAGGAAGGGTGAATGAGAGTGGGAATGAGGGAGAGAGACTATGAGAGGTGAGTCGACAACGGGCGTGAGTGGATGTGCGAATGCGAGAATGTGGAGACGCGTCGAGCAATTGAATTCATCGCCATTTCCACAGAAGTGGAACGGCTGCCGACACGATTCCAGGTGGCACAGTTTGGCTCTTCTACACTCGTGGATTTGCCATGAAGCTCAGGAGATAGCATCTAGAAAATGTCCTCAACCTATATACTCGTGGCTTTTCATTGGAATGTTTCCGTAAAAATTTGGAAAGTGCTCTTATGTATTTCACATCCTTTGACAGAATAACAAACTAAAAAATTAATAGGGAAAATAATTTTAGTTTCTTTTTTCTCTACATCCACTTTGAGATGTAATAAATGTAGTTCAGCTCAATAAAATTGAAAATTGAGAAATGAATCTATCACGAATACAATTAAGTATGGGCATTTTATCAAAATTATTCTGGTAGATTCTGAAAATACTACGTCTCTAGGGTTATCGACGTATTAATGTGAAAATAGATAACTCCATGAATATCTCAATTCTTTGCTATTATAAATATGTCAGCATTTAAGATTCATTCTGTTAATTAATGAAATTGTCGTGAGTTCTATTTTCAATCAAAAATCAACGTGGGAATTACGATTGCAATTTAAGATTTTGCGTTAATCTTGTCTATCGTGATTAATATTAAATGAGCCTATTTCATGTATTCTAATAATGAGAATTTCACAATTTGAGTGATGAGGAATGAATAAGTTATTCGTTCGAGGATCTTGTGGTCTGACAATCTTGAGAAGCGAAGACAATTGACGGTATCGAAGATAGAAGTGTATAATGCAAAATGGAATGGATCGAATATTTAAATAATGTGATAAAATTTCTCCTCAGAATCACTGACGTGCACTCTATTGCTTGCGATTTTTAATTCTCAGTTATATTTGGAAGTTAATATTAATAATTCAAAATAATTTTTTCTGCTGAATCTTTTCAAAAAATAGTACTTCAATTTCAATCACTAAATAAAAATATATTATGTGTTTGGAAATATTTTCGTCCTATCCATCGAATATATATTTATAATTTTATATCAATTTTATGTATTTTGTGGATTTATTCCTTGTAAAATATAATATCACTCAAATTAGTGTACATTTTCCCAAAAATTTCCATTGTACACTACTATTTTTTCCTTCGTATATTCATTCCCATCACAATGTCATTTTGATTCGTTATCGGTGCATGAATATAAAAATCCAACTCTGAGTAATAATCAAACATGTGAAATAACAAAAATATGAAAGAATGTGGATGTCAACAATGGTATAAAATGAAAAAAATAAATGAATGAATAAAGTCTTTGACGGGTTATGCGCGTGACACTCACTGATGCGTGAAAAAAAGCTTCACTTTATATTTTCATGTTTTACTTGGTTAGTGTCGTTGCCGTTGACACTCATTCAACTGGAGTTGTAGGCACTTGAGTCACTTTGCCTAGATGGATATACATAAATATATGTATATCTCCACTGAAATATACAACTATATTGCAACCACCACTTTCAGTTTATGGATGGTTCTGTGAACTTTTTTTTCTTTTCTTTTTTTTTCTTTCGTTATTTTATATTCTCAGCTTTTCTTTCTCTTCTTTCTCTATCGTCGTCGTTTGCATCATCATCATCCTCTTCTACTACTGGTACTGCTACCACTATACTTCTTCTTCTTCGTTTTGAAATATCGTAATATCCGATAGTTGAAGTCTCTGTGAACGAAGAAATTTCCAGCGAAGAAATTTTATTTGCACCGAGTGAAAGGTATCCCTTTTCTAGCTTTTATCCATTCTGGGTTGGCAGCCATCCTGACCTCGTCGCCCCAGTTACGCTTCACCGCCATTTCCCAACATGCGAAATTGTTTCGCCAGACTTTCCGCAGAATATACTGAGCTCCGTATATACTATACTATTTCCACTCATTTCTTTTTTCTTTTATTATCATCAACGTTTCAGCATTTCCTCGTTATTATAATTTAATTTTTTTTTTTTTCTCAACGTTATTTAATAATTAACTACAATTGAAAATTATTAAGGGCTTCATGTTTGAATTATTGCATCCTATCATTCTGAAATGTTTCAAAGAGAATGTGTATATAGAAGAGCGAAAGCAAAATGTATGTAATAATGTTAGTATTCAGTCTCAGAATTTCTGTCTGTTTGAATTCACACGAAACAACTAAAGTTTATGGTACAGATACAAACTAACAGATGTGATGTTCCTTAACAGGGGGTAATTGTACATGTCAATATAAAGGCAAAGCGTCGATAGGGTTTCTGTGGTGTATGTGAAAACCGAATTACAGTTAGAATGGGCGAAATATTGAAAATCACTTCATCATTTGTACAGTGATATTCAAGAATATATATATATATATAAATTCAATAATTTAAATTGTAGATTTATTTTCAAATCTGTAACAATATTTTTATTTGTTCAATTCATATGTCTATATATATTCTTTATTCTCACCTACCGCAGACAGAAAAAAAATATTAACACAAAAAAGGAAAAAGATTTGAAATTTCGATATCGTTAATAGGATTTTTTCAGTATTGAATTCACGTAATAGCCGATTGATTTTGAATTATATCCTTGCCAGCCATAGATCTCCCGTCGTTCCGAGGGGATATACTAGAGCTTGCGATGGAAGATATATATATCTAGCTGAAACGAAAGTGGGTGGACAGATTAGACCGGCCTCGGTCTAATGAAATTGACTGCTTGATAACGAGATGGTACTTGTTCATTTAAACAAAAATTTACGATCGTGTATTCTGTATTCTCTTATAAATTAAGTATGTCTACAATATTGTAATAAATTGTAATAAAATTCCACTCCATATACAAACAATATAAAATATTAAACCATTACTTTATCAGGGAAATTAAATTTTTGTTTATTTTCATTCATTATTTATTAATTCTCCCGAATAACATTGTGTCCAAATTCTATCCAGGAAATAATGAAATTTGCAATTCTTCATTTTTCATATTCCTAACTATTTGAAAGATGAAAATTGTTGGTGTAAAAAGTGAAACTTTTTTGCTTATTACCCTGATGTTCATCCTGAAGACGTTCACAACCTTTTAACAGCGTGAAACAAAGTTTTAAACATAAGAAACCCTGAACAACACTGAGTAGTTAAAGCTGGTAATAATATAATATAATATGCATATTTTATTTCTTCCCTAATTTCCATAATGTTTCAAAATTGTTGATTGGCTGAAACAAAACAAACGAGCATAAACGATAAAAATCGTATGATATAGGCGTCGCCTTTGCGTGACGTGAAGTAACAATTTTTCAACGATCCGATTACCATCAAAAGCCAACTTCCGTGTTCGTAATCCAGGGTTATAAGGGATATACTTATTCCTTTGGTTCTATATGTGGTAAAGTCTAGGTATTAGTGAATATATGTGTTTGTGTGCGCGTGTATATTTATTCTCATGTGTGAGTTTATGTACAAGGCTGCTAGAGATAGTGTAGCGTTAGACCATCCACCCGGGTGCTTTCGTGTGCTGGCGCATTTAGGGGAGATCGATGACACGTCGCTCAGGCCATCCTGATGATAATCCTACTGCACTAGGTGCTGATGGTAAACGTGGCCAATCATTAGCAGACATATGACGTCGCAGTAATCCATTGATGCGGGGTAAGAAGATTTTGTAGCCAAAGCTAATTACCAAATTACTCGTTATCCATTTTGCTTTGGTGTCCATCAGATATTGATAAGCTTCAAAATTATTATATCATCTTTGAAATAACATTCCAAATATTCAAATAGTGTTTCGTGAATACAATATCCAGTTGGAATTCCAATTGATATTGTGAGAGACATTGAATTTATTGGATCTTATTTTGAAGTGAATATTTTTGATATTCAATAGAAATTATGTGATACGGAGGAATTAATACAAAATGTATCTCGGGGAGAGACGCCTGACGATGATTGGACCCGAACTTAGGACCTGGAAACGATGACACTCCGACGCAGCTGACTGTGGCACTAACCATTTTTATCATCCCAATTTTCATATCGTCTACATATATTACATTTCAGAATATTCAATCTTGAACAAGTCAGTTTATCTTCGTCCTTTCTCTAAATTTTTATATAATATTTTCATTATTTATCTTTAGACGTTTATGCCTTGAGAATGTGTCGATTATTTTGGTGACTGCAAAGACACAATGAAATTTTATACCAAAACCGAATCTGTTCATTGAAAATTGATAGAAAATTATTGGTATACCAAATATTATCATTCTCAAAACTTTGACCCATATATTTTGTACTTCTTCATAATATTTGAATTAAAGAAGAAGGGTGTGAATGAGATGGATAGATAGATAGAGAGAATTCATGATGATGCCAAGGTTTTCATGAATAATTGCAGAGGTGGTTGGACCAATGAGATTCAACCAAGTTATTCGTACATCTCTTGCATTACTCCGTCATGCATATGAATAGATTTGACTTTACGATGAAAGAAAACATTTCGAATCACACGCGCGTTTATTCATAGATCTTCAATCAAGTTCTCGTTAGTGAAGTATTTTCAATTCAAATGCATCATCAGAGATATGTATGTTCGTCTGATTTTCATTTACATTGCTATAGACCAAACAATTTCAATTCGCAAGTGTAAATCCCCACAATGAATCACCCTGAATAAAGTCGTTGAAGAAAAATTCGTAAGAAAGAAAGAAAGGAAGACAACGGAAAAAAAAAAAAAACAAACAAACCACGACGAGAAACAGATAGAATGGATAACAGTTGGGGGATATATGTGGGTGATTTGGTGAAATCATTTGTCGCCAAGCGCCGAGTAAGTTACTCACTCTCGAGCTCAATACTAGGCCTCTTTTCTTTATTCTTTTTATTTTCTCTTTTTTTTTTCTTAGCTTTTTTTTTTGTTTTTTTATTTCTCGACGACTATTCTGAAGATCCGGCCAGGGCATTATAGCAAAGTACCCTCTAGATTGGGAAGGCTCTTTCCGGTTGAGCTTCATGGGCAATGGGTGCCCATAATCATCAGGACCATTTCATTGTGTATATAGAACAGAAGAATATAAGAGGGTAGCCACCCTGTCGTTCTCCATTTGCCCAATTTGATTGCACATATTCACAGCAATAATTCACAGCAAATGATTATGTCAATTTTCAAATAGCTGCGCTGTTGTATATGTACTTATACACATCATAATTAATTTAAATATACTATCTTACAAATAATTATGACACTAACATCATCAGTGTTGTGTGGTAATATATTCGGTTCACACTTGAGAAAATTTCAATGAAGAAACAAGTACTTCAAGTATGTACTTTTAATTTCTGCTCAGTATATCAATTTTACAAATTGATAAATTTAAAAACTGTAAATCCTGTATTTATGGAACTAAATAGATATTGTCTATATAACACCTTATCTATGTCCTGCTATCCACATCAATATTCTATTTGCAAATATAAGCTTCGTATACGATGTCGAATGCATTGAAGTGTTTGCGATATGTAGGCGGAATCGACATATCAATCTCACTAATCTCTGCCCCTTTAGTGTCGTGGCAGATTGAACTAAACCTATAGCGTCATCATATTGATAGGTTGCGTATACAATGGGCGTCGATATAATATCATTTACATCTCATATCAAATGCTATTTATATATTTTGTTGGTCATTACATTACGAACCATTAATATAACGAACCATATCAATGATTAGTCAATGTATTACTGCGAGAGTACATACATGCTGCATCGTTTTATACGCCACGTGAAAATGTTTGGGGAATAAATTTTTCTATATTAATTATAGAATTTTTAACGAAAAATCTAAAAAGAAATAAGCCATGAAAGAAATAAATATATTAATTTATTAATCGATGTAATATATGAAAATTAAATGGAATATAACTGAAATACTAAATTCCTATGTGTCCTTTAATTAAATATATACGGTTAGAGAATATTCAACCGCAATTAACAAAGATGAAATAAATTTGAATATGAATTTCTATTTGAAACGGTTATTTTGTTCTTTGAAAAAAAAAAAAAAATTACTTATAGAGAGATTGCTCATGCTGAAATTCAACTACAATTCCAAATGACAGAGAAAGCTTTGAGCTAACAGTCAAATTATTTTAAGAGAATGTACACGGTCCGTATGAAGCCAAAACAACTATAGAAATATATAACTAGATTCTCGTGAATGATATAACCAATTTGTGTAACATGAATAATCATGTTCTCTCTTTGACCAAATATATACAAAAGTTTTGCGAAAATTAATTTAGCCCCATTGAAATATTTGCTGATTCCTTTGACATATTGTGCATTTAATATGAATATGAATAACCATCACCGTATATTTGTATACAGTCAATTATTATTAACTCTCTTTATCTAACAAATTCAAAATTGAAATACCGCTCTAAAAGTTCGTTAATTAGAGCTTTTGTTGCATCGATATAACCCTCGAAATTATATACTTTGGTTGAAGTAGCTGGACTCCCGAGAAAATATTGATGAAAAAAAAAATTTTCAGAGAAGTGTATCGATGATTCTTGGGAGAAAGATTGAATTACAAATGTGCTCTGAAATATTGGTACATGAGAAAGGCAAAAATTGCCATCCCTCAATCTTTATATCTCTATGTTATCTACTGGAGATTTATAATGAACATTGGCCTAATATGTTTTCGGAATGATTTATAAATTGAATATTGAGAAATAAAAAAGGCACATGAGTGGAAGAATGTGATTGAAATTGTTGGATTGTAAAAATATCACTAAAAATTATGGCTCTCATTTGTGACATTCGAACTCTCATTATTATTAAATCAAGAGCAAAATAATTGTAGAAACATGTATTGTTAGATTCAGCAATATATTTCTAACTATGTATGATAAAATAATTTCGCGATGGTTGTATTACTTTTATAATAATCAAAATGGAATTTCTGTGATATCAGCATGAAACTTATACTTCTTTCGTCTAGGAAATATTTATATATTGAAAATTCAGCATTTTTCCACAAAGGTGCATCACCTTTGGAAATGCGTGCACAGAACTTAATAATCTTTTTTTCCCTTCCATTTTTTTTTTTCTCGATCAACTCTTTTCATGACATTACAATAGGTAGATTTTTCCTTTTTAATTCACATACAATGCACAAAAGCCTCGATATTTGCATCATCCCATTCATCCACCGTGTATTATTGTCAATTCAATATTACACCAAAGCACAGCTTATGATGTTTATAACTGAATACAACGATTATATCAGTGAGGTGTTTTTACAATTTTTAATGGAATGAATGTTTCATATGGTGATAATTAAAATAATCATGGTTTAATTGCATTCAACAGTGATACTGTAATTAAATAGTGGAAATCAATATCGTTACCGTATCGCACATGAAGTCGACCTTTTTTATATTAATTTCTGCTATGTTCTTCATTGAAAATTAAAAATAACATGATGTTTTTACTCGATTGGATACAGTGGCGTTAATTATTCATTACAGCCATTACTAAAATCAATTTCTCGAGTTATACGATACACTTTTCACTTTTTAAAAATGATGAAAAGTAACAATTGTTTTGTATATACATAAATTTTTTTTCACCCTATAATAATGTTATATTTCCCATGCACGTATCCCATTATCTGACTTTCCACAACAATTTGTCGAGATGAATTGTAACCTGTTTCCACGGCGATGCGAAAGAAATAAGAAAAATGTCGGGTGACCTTAATCCAATGCCTGAAACGTGTCAGCAAAGGAATAGTACCTGTCTTGGAAGAATAAGATTAGAGAGAGGGTGTGTGAAGTATGAGTGTGCCTATGGACAAAAAGCGAAAGCAAATATATCGTCAGTAAGGATTTGAAGAAATATTCATTTTAATGGTTGATATAACGGGTAGTCGGTATTGGTTACCACTGGGTTCATACGTGATGAGAATCAGTGAATTTTCACATATAGCTTCAGCCATACAACATGGCATATAGACGCAATCCTGTGAATTTTGTACGGTACTCCCCCTCAACCAGATGGATGTAACCGACAAAATTCAATTTCCTTCGACAGATCGTTGTGGGATTCAATTTTTTTTTCTTTCAAATTTATGAAATACAGTATGGATTACTTGTCCAGTTTTCGACATCCATGAAAAATACGATTTGAAGATTCATTGGGTAATTTTTTTATTATTCAATATTTAATGTCTCAGTGAAGTATCATGCTCTATTTTATTCAATGAATAAAGCAGACGTATTTTTTATATACATATTTAATGTGACAATGAGCACAGATATTTTTTAATATATAGGTGAATGGAAGATCGTTGAAATTATTGATCATATAAGATGGTTACTGTGACATATATGTCTTGAAAGATATAATATAAATGTGAAATTCAATAGTTTGAACAGAATTGAAAAATCAGTGTCGGTCGCACTATAATATTCGTGATTCGTTCCAAGACGCCTGGGTCGAATCGGAATGAAGTACAAATACTTTAAGCAAACATTGAAGAGGGGTGTAACTCGATTTTAAAATAAAAGATTAGGACTTCGACAAGAGTGGGTACGATCGAGTGGAGATGGGAACTCACCCTTTTTCCACCACCCACTTTTCGGTCGTCTTCTCATCTCGATGTTCGTCGAGTAACGCTGAGCTTAAGTAAACTTCGAAACTTTTGCAGTAAACTAGTTTCCTGAACACAAATTACAACCACGACGAATGAATGAAAAATGTGACCGCCAACTAATGTTGGAAAAAAAAAAGAAATCACTTTTTTACTTGCATGGAAAATTTTAATCACCGCTGTATAGTTATGCTGTAGATGAATTCATTTGTCCGACGCGTTACGCTGAAGTTATCTAATCTTTACTCCATTTTCGTGAATTGGTGGAAAATCGATATAAAATATAACTGCAAATTTTTATAGCTCCCAATATTTTTGGATGATTTGTTAAGGAATAATTAATTTGCACAATGCAAACGATACTGATTTTGAATTATAAACCCAATCGATGAATATTGTAGTGAATGAAAAGTGTTAATTCCAACCATTTGTTGAAATGCGAATTTATCGGATGAATTAGCAGTGATGTCAATTTTCAGTTGGGATTTGATACTGAACGGATAACACAATAGCTTTCAATCATTACAGATGCACCAATAATAAATGGAGGAAGAAATAGAATATACTCCATACGACAGCGGATTTCGAAAGTTTTATCATTTTATTTATTCATTTTGCATAATAATTTCCGCTCAATCGATAAATATATAAACTTCTAATTGCTTCTTCTTTATTCGATTTCATATATATAGAATGTCTGCATGACTATTTTATAATTGCCATAGTTAGGACTTACAAATATATAAACCGTTATGTACAGGAATAACACTATAAGTCGACTTGGGCTACTTTTGTTCATTTGAATATTTCAATCTCGTTTGAACTCTCATCAGTACGGTCGTAAATGTTTCAGTCCATTCACGAATGCGCAGGAAATTAATTCAGCACTACAAACATGAAAACTATCGACTCTACTGTTTCATATAGAATGTTTGTTGGATCATTTATTACTCTCCAGCATACATATAAAAACTTTGACAGTGAGAGATAAGTTGAAGAAGAGACGCGTCTGAATAAACCTTGCTGAAACATAGCTAAATTGAAATAAAAAACTAAATATAATTTTTTGTTCATTTTCTCATTACATGTACTAAACTCCTGTGACCTATTGCACAAATACTTTTTTTTTATCAATTCCTGAAAGAATGTTTCTTCATTCGTCTGAATTTCCAAGAGACTAAATCATTCACCAATATATTATTCGTGCACCACTTGAGATGTTTGTATATTTCCTTAAATTATTTAACATCTCGATATCAATTTATTATGAATTCTGTTGTATTATTTAAGACGGTATTTTATTCTGCTTGCCACTCGGTAATGGTTTCGGTAAAAAAAATTCATAGTTCTTCATCCATTTATTGAAACAATTGTGATAAAATTATTAAAAATGCATGTGTAATTTTTTTTCTTACCTTGAACAGTAAGATTGACTATGACTTCGGGAATATTTCGGCTGTTGACGATGCACTGATATTCTCCACTGTCGTCTGATGTTACTGGACGAAAAAAGAGAGTGAAATTTCTCTCCGACAATATAATACGATTGTGATGAACAAAGTATGTAGTGCTTTGACTTCCATATTCAACTATTCTGTTGTCACCAGCACGCCATACAAGTCGTGATATTACTGAACGCTCTGATACACCTGGACACTCCAATGTCACATTTTGACCAGCGTCAGCGAGAACATGAGTGATCTCAGGATTTTGTACATCTGTAACAAAAAAAAGAAACGCATTTAGTTACCAAATGCTAATCCAATAACTCTTCGTGACGATTCACATTCGCGAGAACTCTTTGTGACAGCGTTGTCTGATTAATTATAAGAATCCGATTTGATGCAATTCGGCGCACGAAATTATAACTCGTCATTGATTTTTATCAGTGAGAAACCTATTTTTAATATTCATTGTCTAGACAGTCGGTACGAGAATTTTATAAAGTTATTGAATAAAAATACCATTCAGGTCAAGTAATGCATTAAATATTCATAATTGGATTATTAAGTCGAATAAAATATATGCGATGTTGATTATGAAATGACCTCAGGGGTATGACCTGGAAAGGACATTGTTATAAATTTATTTATTCCTAAAATAGTTGACTTATTCCGTAGCAATTGGTCCATTCATAATTAAATGTACCTCAATACATAAACATGATCTTTGCTCTAGTATTGATTTTTTTACGAGGCATATAAAGGCAATCAATGACGATGAGAAATGTAATACTCCTCTGCGTATTCGCTTTATCCATTTCCGTGTCATTGACCACCCCTTGGCATTACTGAGAGTCATTGAATCTGGAAAAATAGTATTTCTCTACTACTCAACCCCAATTTTATATATCACGTTACACACTTTCAGTGTCTATTTTACTTGTGTTTGTGACATACACATAATGTTATCGAGCAAATTTTGCTAACGGTGGCAGAAGAACACACAAAAGCATTCAATAGTATAAGGGTAGGTACTGTATGGTAAGTTTTACGTTAAGAGCGTGACATCATGTGTACTACTGTATACAGTTTGATACGATAAGTATTTATGTATACATTTGGATATGCGCAACATTAGACTCTTATAATATTAATTCTTCTTCATTGATGAGGAAAAATTTTTTTTCCAACGTCCAAGGGAAATACACACAAAACTACCGCTAGAACAAATATACGTTGAATATAATTTAACAATGGACATTCTATACCCCAAATGTCACTATAGAATATAAAAAATATACAGCTTCCACTGATACGCCCTTTTGGCTTTGTGTCTTAGGGTGAAAAAAAAAAATTAATATCACGAGTGCGTATGGTATGTTTGTCTATACAGGGTGTCTGTTTTATCCTCTTCCATTTTTTTTCCTCTACGGTTATATATTTATATATTACTGTGAGTTTATTCCAATTAATTTCCTGATCGGAATAGAGAACATTCTCATTAGTTCTCTTTTTAATTCCAATATTGATAGGGCTCATAACCGACATCTATGCGTTTTTGCTTTTAGGTCTGCCATATTTTTAATTTTCTATTCATCAGAATAAACGAAAAAAATAAAAAAAAGTCCAACGTTCTTTTGACGATTTTACACTGAGATATTCTGACACAAACGACCTTTCAATTCTCGTTACACGATATAAAAAAAAAATATCCCCATCTCACGAGTATAGAGATGACATCATTGATACTATCGTATAAAAAATGAGATTTCAATCCCTATTTTTTTTTTTCTGCTTTCATTCATCTGTTGTTTTTGTTATTCGATGCATCACTGTGTCAGCAAAGGCACACAGCACTATTGAACTTGGTGGTAGATGAGATATTGCTGTTATGATTGGTCGTTCCGTCGCGATTTCGCGGTGATTCCGAATCCAATGGCTTTGGCATTCCGATCACGCGCTTGGTATTCATACGTGCATAAAGTGCACGCCCAGCAACTGGACATTTCTCCACTTCCATATATACTCTGTTCACCCTTCTCTCTCTTGTTCATGCACCAACCCAATATATATTTGGCATGCATAGCACATCATATTCCACACTCCATTCACCTCGTCACAAAATAAATATGCTTGTCCATAAAGGCTGTTTAGTAACCTGTATAATGGATAAAATAATTGTCGGTACTTGACCTCAATGTGGTTGGTAGAAATATGTGTACATACAGCTGACAATTTGTTTTTCTATTCTTTATTTCTCTTTATTTTACTCTCATTCTTCATATTTTCTTTCTTTTTCTTTTTATTTCCATTCTCCTATATCAACATGTATACATATTGCGTATACATAAGCCGTGAGAAATGCAAGTTCAAGTAAAATATATATGTATGGATGAAAAAAAAAAATTCTGTTTCACCATAATCTTGGCGCAAAGTTTTAACTGCATACACACATATAATGTGGTCGCGAGAACGTTGTTAGTTTAAATCTCCTACTGCTGTTTAATGTTTCGAATAATGAATTTAAAAAGAAAATAAATATTATATTAATATTAATTCTCTAATATAATTAATTGATATCAAGTGCGTGAAAGTTTGTGTATTATTGTATTTTTTCATGGATTAATTATAAAAACAAATCAATTTGATAATATTCAATTAAATATTATGAAATTTAATTTTTATTTTTAGAATATGGGGGCGTACGTTGTAAATTAATTTACGCAAATCTTCTGTGGGTAGAGTATGAATTTTTCTCACCAGTTATTTTCATAGAATTCACGTTGTTAAAACGCAGTACGCTTGTGCACGCGCGGTACCAAGCCGGTTGCCACGGTAATTACCTTACTACTCTTCATCCCCGAGCACCACCTCATCCCCATTCTCACACTTTGCCCGCTCCTTTTTTCTCATAACCAAGTCACTATCTTAATTGCCTATGCTCGTAGCATTCGCCAATCCCAACTGCTGTATGTGTCGTGCATCCAAGTTGATTTTCCAACATTATGCCACTTTATCAATTAACTTCTCTCATATTTGACGATATATTTATTATATATTATATTTTCATTTCCTAGTTTAATTGTATAGTTTGAATTAATTCATGTAATATATCGCGTGACTGGAATTAAAAGGTTCTATTTGCCCGAAAAATTCTTTCTGCGGTCGAAAGCACATGATTTATTTTTTATTCTTTACTTCACCTATTTAAATTCATGTAACTATAAACAAAGTCTATGAATAAAATTCTGTTTCAGTGGTGTTTACTGCAAATTTTTAAATGTATTAAATTTTACTAAGTTCTAGGAAATATATTTGAGATATATAAATGTAAAATTTATTATCTGAAATAATGACATCACGAACTTTATTGGAATAAATAAAACGATAAATTGTATGTATTTCAATATCTACCATTGTAACAGAACAATGAATACTATTATTTATTAATTGAGTGGAAAACTGTCAGTAATTGCCAATTTGAAAATCAGATCTGTATCGATATAATGATGACCAAGCACTGTAGTGAAGAGCTAAAGTTTTCTCAACGATATTGAGTTCAACTCGAATACTCATACATTTTGACAATGTACCCTCACATTATCGTTTTCATGAAATACAATTCTGCGATAATTTTCTAACTGGCTCACTTGTTCGTAACGAATCATTTATATCACTTCCACAAAACCCTTGAACTGTTTCAAACAAATCAATTCCATAATGCAGAAATAAAGACCCACAATCGCTACATTAATTAATTGCCGTGAATTGTCAGTTATATTTTAATTGAATTTAGTTCTGCCATAAAATTTATTACACTATTTTTTATGAAACTAAATGGTGCATCAGGGGGGAATTAAAATTTATTTTCTGGAACACATAAAACGTTAAAAAAAATAAAAATAACATAAACACATATACAGTCAACGAATCTTAAATGAAATTATAAAAGTTTTTCATTGGATTTAACCCAACGTATTTTTTTTTTCCTCCCTTTTTTTTTTTCATAACTCTCGGCAGTGTCACTGTATGTAATAAATTTTTTTATCTACCGAGTGATAACATTTGCTGATATTCCAGGATATATCATTAAAGTTATTACTGAGATGTACCACACGTTATATCTCATATACATTGCGCTGACGTGTGCAATCAACGACAGGAGTATAAATATATTCTACATCAACACAAAGATCTGCGACATTGGGTGGTAATGCAGGCATAGCAAGTAGGTCACTATAGGTGACGCCGTGCATATATACAAAACTATATTCCACTAATATATAAATACACTTATGGCGTGCATGCCACCATTTCTGTGAAGCGGATGGTATCCTGCAGATAAAGCATCGTCGATCATAAAGATTGCCATCATACTAGCGATGCAATTAATCCCTTTCCATGTCGCACATTCGTTTAGAAGTTATTCAATGCAGGTCGCTAATATCTCGCAATGAATATATGTGCAATAATTTATTTTTTCATCTCACCGTTGAGTGTTTAAAAATTGTCTCCATGAAGGAGAATAACGTTTATTCATAATTCAAGTACCAATTCTGTGATTTTATTTGAAATTAAATATTCTAACTGGTATATTAATTTATTGTATGAAGAGAATAGTATTCTAAGCCAGTGTATACAATATTCCATTCACAACTCTAATTGGTATACTTAACGAGACTGAACAAATGCGTGCAGTTGAATAAATTCCGTTCACTAAATATCAATTTTTTTTCAACGATTACATCAGCTAAATATAGTTCCAGCCATAATAAATGTGGGATTTCCACTTGGTATTTCTTATCAATGGTGCACTTCCCCAAATCGTATATTCTCAATCACCTGTTCGATGAAAGAAGTTGTGGGGGGAAAAAAAAAAAAAGAAAAATGTAAAAGAGAAAAAAATAAAATAAATAAAATGGAAATAAAAAACAATTTCTGGATCTGAAAGCCGGGTTTCCGTCGAATTTTCAACGAATGGTTGCCACGCTCATTTGCCGTGCCCACTCCAAGCCACCGGAAGTTAGCTATATCGTCCAATTCCGCCCTTCGGGGAATCGTCATCCGGTAGTAAGTACTTTCCAATGAATCACAATTGTACATTACTTTCAAATCATTAATTACGTCAAATTTTTATTCTTTTCCAACATCGTGATGTGGGTATTCTTTTTTTTTTTTTTTTATCTCATTGTGTGTTTATTTTCTGTTAACATATCATACAACTGTTATCGTGCAAATATGCGCAGTTTACTCATGGTTAAATGTATGTATATTTAGTGTGGACGGTGGGGTTGGATACAGACGAAGGGAAGAAGTAAAAATCCACAACAATTACTGTTGCGTGCTGACAACGTTGTCAGATACTGCATTATCCTACTGCCACAATCATTTCCATTCTACATTTACTTATACAAACATACAGCAGCGAACGATTAGGTGTGTCAGCATTGGCTGTATAAAAAATTATGAATATTTTATTTCAAATATAATTTTGTGTCATGACTTTCGTAATTGTCATTGTATAAATTAAAAGAAGACAATTTCAAGTTCACTATATTCATTTCATTATCATACAATGTCTCACTGTATAATATAGAAGACAATAAAATTGATAATTCTATAACTGAAACGAAACAATATTGAAATCAAACAGAGTAATAATATCCTCCTTTGGTCTATCATTATTGGAAATCATTAAGGACAATAAATATATCAACAAATGCGACGAATATTTCATTGATTTGAAATAATTATGACACTACACTCACTCTCCCTCTGTTCAATTTTACAGGATTGAATTTATCACTGTTATTTTCTATAATCATATTTATTATATCAAGACAAATAATCAAAATACAATAAGCAAAATTATTATTTTCCACATAATAAGAATCAATTAATAAATGAAAAACTGAAGCATTTTCATGTTATTTCCATCAACGAATGAAACTTCACGGTAGTACACATACACACACACACACATATTATATATATATATATATATATATATATATATATATATATAATATGTGTTTTGGTCTTTACAACTATCTGAAGCTTGATCGATCGGAAGAGCCAGGCGTCGCAGACCGCATGTAGAGTGACGCGCATCTTTGTATACAGTTGAACAATATATATGTCTTAGAACAACTCTTGGTATTGGCGATGAATAGATGCAAAGGGAGAGAGTAAGGGAGAGAGAAAGAGCGGTTAAGCCAGTCAAGGTAGTATTCTGGAGAGTAAACCGTATAATTGAATTTACAACGGCGAATAGTGTGAGGCGCATAAATTCAATTACGCATGTGCACACGCTCCTATAGATGTGAATACACACGCGTGTTGCAATAGCAATGCAAGTGTTAACAATCGAAGTTTACTATATTACTCACGACCAATGAGTAAACCGAATGAAATTTGTGTGGTCTCTAGCGCATCCATTTGTACATATACTTGGAGAATTTAGAAGCTTGGAAACTTCGAGAGCATGCATTGCTTGCTAAATTGTTGTGCAATGTGTTGCCTGAAAGGCTACTAAAATAGAACGAATATATATATATATATATATATATATATACATCTGAGATATATATTGCGATTGACTGTCGATAAATATCGAGTGTTTGAGATGTGACATCTATAAAATAATCAAATAGTTTTAATTCCTGATGAACTTTCATATTTAATTGGAAATTTTTGTTTGATGTGAAATTAATCAATGACTATTAAACTATATCATCATTGAGCAAAACAATAGACTCAACAGAAACATTTTCATTTAAAATATATCCATGTTAACCATTATTTATTTCATTTGATGAAATTTAAATGAATGAAATGAAAAACGAATCGATGAAACATCAACAGCAGGTTTCATTACCCCGGCTACATCATGAGTATTCGTATGTTTTTTCCATTTTTTTTTTTTTTCTCTCTCGACCAATGTACTAAACGTAATTAATCCGTCATCGGTTCGCAATAAAGGAACGCGGTTTGTGTTTTTTTTTTCTATTTATATCAATTAATACTAATTATAATCCTCATACACGAATTGTCGATATTTAATTGGGACGCTTTAGATTGGAAATGTTTTGTATTCCATTACAAATTGAAAATAAAATTATATTGATTGAGTGTAACCGTACTTCAAAGGTTTGTGATTCATAATCTGTCTGTAATCAGCAAATACGTTTATTTAGTAGAATGTTTTATTCCATCCCAATACGTAAACTCAAAACTAAATATACATTTGTTTAGAATGGTATATAAAATATAATCACACGCTTTATATTGAGCATTGAAGCAGATTAGTTATGCTAAGTTTACCAATGAATTCCAATAAGTCTGTCAGCTGCTAAAGCTCACTTGTAACACGCATATCGCTTTTAAATCCGTTAATGCTTTGGTCTGCTCTATACCCATCGCTTGCAACAATTTGCATAGATTCTAGCGGTTAAGCGAGCCAACACCTAAATACCCTGTCATTCGTGCAGTCCGCTTCGTATCACGTTAA
The DNA here is from genome assembly GCA_958496275.1 of Zele albiditarsus. Lineage (NCBI taxonomy): Eukaryota > Metazoa > Arthropoda > Insecta > Hymenoptera > Braconidae > Zele > Zele albiditarsus. The sequence continues at coordinate 13,735,704 of OY292411.1, read as the reverse complement.
TCGGCCCCGGGGACTTTGTCTGCTCTTGAAGCCCTCACACACTCTCTTTTACTGCACCAACTTTAGCTGTATATGCTGAAGCGAGGGACGATAGCCCAATCGACGTCCGAGATTTTAAATCTCTCGGGAGACGTGTGCCGCTCGTAGTCCAGAGAAAGAATGGTCATATATAGAATAGGGGTGAACGAAAAGAACAAAAAAAAAAAAAAAAAGCCAGAAAGAAAAGGATGGAAAAAAGGGAAACAAAAAAAGTTGGCGATAGTGGAACCAAGAGAAGAAACTGTCGCGGGAACGCGTTCGCGTGCGATTCACCTAAATCACTGCGACCACTGTGTGGCATTCACCTCTCTCAGTTTTTCTTTCTAAACTGTTATCTCGAGCTTCTATACCGTGCGCTTGGTCGAGTACCATTCCGGAAAAGTTGCTGGAAAGAATACGCTACAGTAGTTGTTATCCAACACTATAGAATGATCACTGATGGTATATAGGAGAGGAGTGGCGTGTGTAATACGATGCTCAAAGAGACCTGGGTATATATACTCGTCTCTGATATATTTTCGAACTTTTGTAAAATTCCAATGGTTGTGTACTGGGAAATCTTATGGAAGATGGAGACACACTCCGTGATGGATTTTATGAAAAATAAACTTTATAATTTAAGTATGATAGTTGAATTATTATAGAACTTGATGTGTTGTAGTTTTTCGATTTTTCTTTATTATTGCACACTCTTGAAAGATAGAAGTGTGGGTAATTTTTTTTTTTTTTTTTTTTCCAAAGTCGGACAAGCTTAATTGGAAATAACCGTGAGGTAGCTTAATCACACAAAATTTTTGTTAGAGTAGAGAGGTAATTGAACGAACTGAAAATTAAATTTCATTCTGAATAATTGATAAAACAATTTAATTTAAAGGTGACGAAATTGGTGCAATTATATCGCCGATAATTTAATAGTGAGACGAGTTTGTATAGAGTGAGATTGATGAAAACCTTGTATCTCTATGGATAATAATAATCTAGACCGTTTTAGAGATATATGTGGTGCTTTCAACTGTAAATCTTTAATATGTGTGACATGGAAATATCGAACTTTTTAATTATTCTTCAGATAACTGTTATACTAAGACCATTATAATGAGAATCAAGTGACATTTCTACCTTTAAGCCTTCGAGTGCATACATCTCTTCTTCGATAGTTCTTCTCCGGCGAGCTATAGAATATTGTGAAGAGAAAGAAAAATAAACGACGGTATTGAGAAGAATGAAGAAAAGTAGAAGAGTTTGGGTCAGTTTTTCGATTTCAAGATGTATTTGTTTTTTTTTTTTCTTTATAATCCGCTCGCCTCTATATAAATATGTATATTAAATCCTCCCATCTTTAAACACATAACTCGTAGGAGGATTCCTACGTAAAAAGTAATTTATCCCACGCCCACTTGACGATTCACCGAATCTTCGGTCATTTATTTACATATATTTGATATCACGTGTTACGTATACTGACATCTTTCGTAATTTGTTGTGAGCTGTCAACCGTTGACATTGAATCTAGATGAAACCAAAGAAAAGAGAAGTGAAACCAGAGAAGAAGGAAAAAAAAAGGAAAAACTAAAATATAAATCATGGGACTTTATGCCGCTAGGACAATTCGTCATTGTGTATACGAATTCCCAATCACAGTATGTCACGAACATGTGAGAGAACGTTCGTCTGTGACAAAACATATATACATATAAAAAAAAAAAGTATTGCCTGGAGGATGTATAGCATTCCAAAAGCCGTGCCATGAATATAATCTGAAGCGCCGCGAGAAGATATCTGATTCGTCGTGATGCGCCGCCGGCTATTCATTTCCCATTGTCACTTGGCTATTTTAAAATTCCCAAACGGAAAATTGCATTTCATATGACTTTCAGGACATTGTGTGACATTGTTTTATATTTTATTCTAAATAATAATTGACTCTAAATTTCGTTGATAAAGACAGCATAATCGAAATAGTGAATTTAAAGTGAATATCTGAGTGAACTCTTAGGAAATCAATATAAGAAAAGGAACATGCCCCGCAAATATTTTCCTATCGAATAACTATTCATAAGTGTGTTAAAATAACACACAGAGATATACACACGTGAACTTGCATTGCCCGCAGAAAAAGTTTGCTTATCGCATCAAAATAAAAGCTTTCAGAGACATAAAAATGATTGACAACTTTAGAATGGAATAATGCTGTAGTATCTATCAACTAGATTGAACTGCTTCATCATTCACCCGAGGCAATTGTTATGAATCACAAACAATTAATAATAAACTTATTATTCCCATGAGTAAAATCACGGTGAACCGCAGAAGTCCATTTAAAATAATGTGTTAAAAAATGTGACTCAAGAGTTAGCGTATCTAAGAGTAGGTCTCGTGCACTGCTGGCGTGCATGGAATATTTTAACAAGGATGGGTTAAAGATACGAGCGACGACGGGAGACGAGAGCTGCCGCGCGCCTGGTTAAACTGGAATACCATGATCGGAGTTGGTATGTTGGAGCCAAAGGTGGTTACAGAGTAACCAAGCGCAGGGCCAGCAAGTGGAAGAGACGTTGCGCGTAAAAGGTATATGCAAAGTTTGGAACTTAATTCATTTCTGAGGTGCCTCACGCGATACTATAGAACGTGCCGGATCAATCAACCAACTCCCTATAAGGCTTTTGCTCTATCATCTAATGCTACCTCAAGTCGGTATATACATCCAAACTATTAACTATCTTCCTGAGCTAAAAGCACACCGAACAACTTCATCAACAACTGCGACCCCCAAACTTAAATTATTTAACGAACTATAATGGTATGTGCTCCTGGAAAACAGTCGCATAGTTTATACCTCGTTATATCGTATTACATGTACAAGGGTGAATTAATGGATTGCTTCAATGTAATATTGATACTGAAATAGGAATTTCATGAAATGATCATGAACAAACATATATTTTATGGAAACCATTCTTTATATACTGCGAAGTATACAGTGAGGTGATTTCTCTTCGTTTTATCTTTCACGTGAAAGTTCTTGATGATAACTGACATAATTGGAAGAATGAGTGGAGGAAGAATATATAATATATGGAATTGTTTATGCATAATGTATAGACTTTATGTTCGTTGAACTTAATTAGAGAGTCTGGGGAAAGATCGAAGTTCAATTTCCTAAACATCATTAATCCAGTGATTCAAAAATACAATTACACTAAGTATGAATCTTTGATCAATAAGATTCCTAAACGGAAATTGTTGTCACAACAATTTCTACTTAACTACTTGAAATGAGCATGCTTACCTCATTTGAATATTACAAATGTGCTCGCCCCTCCGGCTTTGCACGCGTTGGTGTTGAGTTGGAGAAACATTCTGTTGAAATTAAGTGTATTCTACATCAGAGAATTCTCTCACTCAAAAGTTTGTGCTACCATATATTGTTGTTGGTTTTCAACGATTCTAAACTGCTGGATAAGTTCTCTGTGATGTGGAAATGATCAATGATTTTGATTTTGAAAATTATTCATCAGTATTAAGTAAATTTGTTTCATCGTATTTTTCAAAATTCCAGTTTGCCACTTCTCAATATATTGTTTTTTTAATTTTTTTTAACGATTCATTCCACTCGACTAGACGAAATGTCATTCAGTTCTCAGTGCACAATGCGACACTGCTGGTATCATGAACAATAGGACGCTCGCAGTAAGTTAAGACAAATGACATTATTCTATCCTTTAAAAGCAACATTTCGTGTATTTCCAAGTTAATTAAATTCCGACTGTATCAATAATGAGAAGTATTTTCTGAGCCTGATATTGTAAATGAATATAAATAACTGATTCCATCACTGTGCCAATTTCAATTGTATAATATCTGGTGTTAGAGTATGGTATCCACAGTAATTCACGGAAGAACTAATTCAATGTCAATACAATAAAATATTCCGAAGAAAAAAAAAAATAATCGTATTATAAATATCCATTTTCTTAGCGAATTGTCGAAAATGCGAATTAGGTCAACTGGAAGTTCGAAATCGGATACGTTGCTTTGTATGCATTGTATAATATACATGGAATACGCGCTAGGCAGCTTAACCAAGTTTAATCTCAACACACAACGATAGTGATCTAGTTTGCATTTTGTATATATGTAGACGCAACAGAGATTAAAGTTTTCTATAAATAATAAATAAAATAAAGATTGGCACTTGATAATATGAAGAAATAATCTTTGATTAACTCATACGAATGATTTTTTAAACACTGAATAGGCAGTAAGCTATTCATATTTCGCAGAGCCATCAGCCTTCTACAAAAAATTGTCTTAATTATTTTTATTATTTACAAAAAATTGTTTTATTATTTTTATAGTTTTCATATATTTAATTATTGTAGTGAGTCTATGTCGATAAGACCATAATACAGTGTAGAGTTTTGTCTGGTGAGTCTACATAGTCTGTGATTATTTTTCTATTATAAATCAATATTATCGGTAATTATGATCAATTATCCGATTAAATATTTTCGTTTTTTTTTTTAACCACACTGCCTGACACTGAAAATAAGTGTTGAAGAATGTCACGGAAATTCTGAAGAAAGGCTTTACTTGTACTCTAGTCTGAGAGTCTAGAGGTGAAGATCGCATGAAGGGACTCGAGAGCTATTTGCTTGAAAGGGGTTTCCGTTGCTGAGAGGGGAAGTTTCCCCTTGGCGTAGCCAACACATCAATCAATATATTCGTCTGGAGCACTCATGGTCCTATACTTCGCACACTCTTCACTCTCTGTTCACTCTCAAGAAATAACATTTTTATTTCTTTCATTATTATTTTTGGCTTTCAAATACCTTGGTGAGGATGTGCTTTTGTGAAATTAATTTTCATCAAATTTTGGCATGTTGCTAATTGAAATTGAATTGTCACATGAAAATATATAACTATGAAATATTTTTATATATGCAAAAAATAAAGTTTGGAGAGCAGTATAAACAAATGTTGCACTCAAATTATTTTGGTAATCGTTTGACAAATATTTCAAATGTGGTTGATGATTATTTATCAATTTTTCATGGTAGTTCCACTTTGTCATCGGTATAGGCATATTCAATTCACATATTTGAGAGTATATTCACTAAATTGAAGCACTAGATTTTTTTCTGTGATAGCTCAATTGACGGAGCACTCGAACATCAGTAATTGAGAGGTTGTGAAATCGTGTCCAGTGGTGCGTGGTCTATTCAATTTTTCGATCCATTTTTATTTACATATTCATTCGAATTGATTAATTATCAAGTTTATATTCAATACGTTTAAACACATATTCATGTACTAAACTATTTCACTGGTAAACTCGCTTGTGGAAATGTGCTTTGAAAAGTTGTAAGTTCTATACAACAACAAGTACTACTATACTAGCTCTACTATACCATTGAGTAACATATGGAACTCTAGTTGTTCGTCCAGGCGAGAAATAGTGTACAGTTTAGCACGAATTTCTGGCCGATTATTCCACGTATACGCGCAAACTTACCAAAACAGTGACTTTTGTTGAACAAACATCAAGTTACTTTCACACTATATTTTCCTATTTTTTTTTCATTCATTCTATCTTCTTCTTTATTATTTACTTTTCATTCATATTGCAGATTTTTAATTGCACAGAATGACAGTGGGACTTTAAATATTTTTGATATACAATATCTCATTTCATTCATTATTGTATATTTCTGGATGAAAAATGTTACTGTGAGAAAAATAAAAAGGCAAAATTTTCATTATAGTTCTACGTGTGAATGTGCACATTTTAACACGTAAAAAAAATAACATACCTCGAGAGAGATCTACTCAGCAAGTCAAGGACTTTTCAGACAATGGCAGAATGGGTTGGAAGGGGCCGAGGTACGTTAGTAATGAGATCCTTTTTTTTTTTTTTTTTTTCCAGCAGCTACAGCTTCGTCAGCGAACAATTTATTTATTTTTTTTTTTTCATCTTTTTACTTTATTTCAAAAATTATTTATTTAATTTATTTTTCAAATTTTTTCAGTACAATTCACTTTCATCACAGAGGTATACACACACGCATATGTGTTCTCAATTCACATGATACTCTTCTTTTTTAAGCTGAAGTAAAAACGAACGACCGAAACTAATAGTATATAGCGTGTGTAATATTACATATATGTATGAACTTTTTATCTATAACAAAAACCAGATGAATTACGACGCAGTCGCAACGAAGTTACGTTTGATCATTTTTAATTATATATGCACATGAACGAAAAAAAAAAAAAAAATATATTATTATATAACTTCCTTGAAAAAACTGTAATATTAACGAAAGAATTTTTTTTCATATTTATACTTTTTGAGGTATTTATATATTCAATAATTATATATAATAATATTATATGATTTTTTCTATCAACTTCAACTTCAATTAATATGCGTCAAGAAGTATATCGTGGTTGCTGTAATTGCTGTTAAAAATTGACTATAAATATTCTACTAACTGTAACTTGACATTGAAATATATACAGACTTGTATAAAGAGTTGACACGACTGTGTTTTACGAGTATTTTCAATCAGCGAATAGCTGGACGATAAAAGTCCCCCGATCTTTCTCAGTCCGCGAGAGTGGGTCGGTCCTCGCATTTCAACACATCCAGTCACTAAGCCACTTTATATATCCCTTGATATACATCATATGCTTATACATTTCACCATGAAAAAGATGTATATAAAAGAGCATGAATGATAATAAAATAAAATAAAAATTTCCATCCATGTCATTAAAATGGATTTATTTTTTTCTCTTCCATTAGCATAACCAAAAATATTATTTATACAATTCTACAAAAAAGAAACAAAAAAGTTTATCCATCCCCTTTACTTTCCATTTGCCCTTTTTTTTTTCACCTAAAAAAATGGCATATTACCAATTCTATTGCTCGCGTTTCTTCAATATTCTAAATGTTTGATGGTAGTACAAATAAAATAAATTTACAATAAACAATGGAAGACAATATTTGCATCTGAATTTAGTTACATTACGGATTTCACAATTTGTTGTTATTGTAGTCTCTGATTTGAATGCCATAAATATTCGTAAAGTGATTTGATAATTGTTTGCAAATATAATTATAAACCTGCAGCGTTAAAATACTACTCTTGAAAAAATAAATATATATATATATATTCGAGTAAATAAATGGTTATAAAGAATATCGAATGACAATTCGAGACACTGTTATATTTTACATTTGAATAAATAGCCAATTTCAAAAACAAACATTAGAAATTAAAAAATCTAATTGTATAATAATGTCTGAATAAAAATATAAATATTAAATAATGACTCTAGTACCAAATCTTTCTGTTCATACAGTAATGATTCAAACCAGTAAATTCAACCCCTCCAAAATAAATAGACAGAAAAAAAAAACAACAACAACAACAACTCATACATTGTATAATTATCTGACAATATTTCAAGATTGATTGTGTTTAATATTCCTTAACACGCGAGACGCGCATCAAACACACTTGTTATATGAATAAAATTGAATAAACATATTTATATGAAATTATAAAGTGTGTATATGACGATGAGTTGGGCTTGGCAAAAGCAGGCAACAGTGAGGAACGTTCTGAAAATTAATCTTCATGACAATGAAGCATATGCAAAGATACGGTGGTACTTAAAGGCGTTGGTACGTATATACAGCGCGAGGGGGGTAAGGCAGGCACCAAGCATTATTCACGACAGTGCCTTCACCATGACCGAGGACGCCAGACTCCCATACCCGCCCATCTCACGCCTTCACTATACCGTCTATACATATATATATATATACACATAAAACCCCTCTCACTTCACCCTCAACACTTGGACACAAACGACGACCCAGCTGTGTATATACCCGTATATACATGCCTGTGTTTGCACCACATTTGTGAATGGATTAGTGTTAGAATGTCTCAACAGAACACCAAGGGCCAACATATACACAACTACCCACACACTCGCCACCGTGCAAAGAGTCGAGATGCAAATGGCACTAGGGTATATACATTGAGCGTTGACTTGGCATTTTGTACGCGAATATTCCAACACACCTTGGGTCGTATTCACCAGTGATTATTAAAATATGAGCAGAGTATAAAATGAGTGCGAATAGAATAGGTGGTGATTTAAATGCTAGATGTTTATTGACATGGTATATAACATGAATGAATAAAAATTCTAATATAATAAGTATTTCATCAATTTTAGGCATAAATCTCATTCAATCATAAGTAATCATTTTTGTTTTTTTTTTTCTTGTAACATAGAAAACAAAAATGATAAGAAATGAAACAAAACATGAAACGTAAGGGGGAAAAAAAAAAAAAACGGGAAATCTATTATCCTATGTGTATCACACACACACTTTTATTTCGAAAATGGTGAAAAAGTACGTGGATATATACACGTTTGAGCATGCTTGAAATACGAATGCATTGCTATACGATGTTTGTCAGAACTCCAAAAGTAGTAACATAAATATTGTGCACTGTATGGTCTCGCTCGCTCTCATGAACAAACTCAGTCTGCACAGTACGATGCTTAAGTTATATATTTCAAGAATGCCAATTCACCTATTGCCATATATATATATATATTTGCGTCTCTTCAACTCGTCAAGGAGCTATATACCCTGCATGTCTAACAATATAACGCTGGGTAATATGAAAGAAGAGGGGAAAAAGAAAAAAAACAAAAAAAAAAGTTTCATGAGGGTAAAATCTGCTCTAGTATCCGCGCGACTCTACGACCCGGATTTCTCGTATATACGTACATGGAAACGAGCAGGTCTCTCTTCAGGTGCAACCCATCTCGTCCAAGCAAGCAGATTTTGTTTTTTTCTTTATTATTTTTGTCTCACCATTTATTTTACTGTTGACACTTTTTTATATATAAGGATGTTGAAAAACAGAAAAATATTCAGAATGAAAATATATTTTCATATATATAAAATGATATTTTATGGATAAAGAATAAAGAACAAAGTATTATTTCATCGTATGGGACATATACATCGAAAATTCATTTTGTAATTGAGCCGCATCGTAAAATTATTCCCAACCTCCCACGAGTAAAATGACTCATTAAAAGGACACATGCACTCTGTATATACACGTGTCCCAATGGATTATATTGAATATATTTATTGCTATATACATATTAATTTCGATAATATAATTTAAGTATATTAAAAAACATAAAGAATATTATTATTGCATTTTGAATAATTATTTTCTAATTTTATCGCAAATATGAAATCATTATTATCATTTTTGTATTATTATATTATAGATTTATGATTTGATTAAACAATTTTAGCACTTCACTGAAAATTGTTAGTACGTGCCAAGTAAAACTATATACATTTAAGATTAGGTTGCATAATGTTTGATTAGGTATATGAAAGCACTAATGGCATTGAAGTCCTACCATTCCAAGAATATACCCCTGAGGGCACCACTAAACTGGTTCCATTAAATTGCTCGACAAGATAGTGCAGATGATAGTGCGGTTTCGAGAATAATGCTGTCATGCACTTCGAGAGTAAGGTGAAGAAAGAGAGGTGGCGAGAATGAGTGAGAGAGAAATGTGAAACGTGACCTTGATAACAATAATATTACTTCAGTGTAAATTCTGTTTGTTCAATAACAAAATCATCATGAACCATCATTACAGTGAACAATAATTGACAGTTAACAATTTATTGGCACGTATTATCAAAAGGTTTTTCAATGTGTGTAGGAGATTTTGGAGTGCGTTATAATATGGTATAATCACTCAATCAATTTTCTAACCATACATTTACGATCATTAAAAAATTTCGACAAATTCAACCATATCACAATTTAATGTGTGTCATTATCGAAAATTGATGTGGAGGGCAAATGGATATCAACATGCAATGACATCTTGATTATTTGTCAACAAAGATTAATAACCCTCAAAAGCAATTTCATAAATTTCGTAATAATTGAAATAATTATATAGGTGTCAAATTTTCACGTCATACGATACATTGTTATGAAATATTATTTTATTCAACGTGAATGCAAGGTGTACAATAATTAAGATAATTTTCGTGGATATGAAAAACGATTGGTTTTCTATATATATATATATATAGTTCTAACATAAAACCATAAATAATGGGGTAAGGTTGCGGAGAAAATTGGATGAGGCGAATGGTGGAATAGGAAAAATGAAGAAAATATAAAAGGAGCTCTGTGTCCCTCAGGCCCAACGTACCAGCCGCCCGACACTCAATTTATTCGATATTCCCATTCCCGGAGTCCCAGTCTCATATCGAACCAGTCGAGCCTTCGGGAAATTTCACGCTTTGAGTACATTCAATTGTGCGACTTTCACCGAGTTCATTTTCTTGGTAAAAGATTCATGGTATTCACACTTATATTTGATAAGTGTGCGGGGAAACTCGTCAAAAATTTAATAACCATGCACAATTCGATTATCGGCATTTCAATTGTTCGTGATCAAACAATTGCCAGTCAATATTAAAAATAAAGAAGTGAGGGATAATATAAAATAATGAAAAATAAATTAATCATTTTTAAATTTATTAATGGACATTGTCAATTATATAATGATGGGACACAGTATTTATCTCTGCTGAAATTAATTTTCCCCAATTATTCGAATTCGACAAATGAACGAATCCATTCACGTTGATATGATTGATAAAATTTTGATTAATATTAAACTATGGGTTTGTTCGTTTGTCAAATGAATTTCTATCGTAGTCACAGATATTAATTAATTTGAAGTTAATTGTACTCTTCAGAGAATTTCAAAATCATTGATGATAGAAAGCTTTTTGAGTGAAACAGAGTATCAATTAATGTTATTCAGAATTGTTTGAGAGCTCACGGATAATGACAATGGATATATTTTCAAACGACATATATATTTTTGTTCCTTTCAATTGGAAGAAAGACGTTGCCATGCAAATGTATACTTTCTATCGGAATAATCACTCTTTGAAATAATGATCAATGAAATGAATAAAATGTCAAATTGAGTTATTAATCTTGTATGATAGAAGCAGATGAACCCAAGAATATTAACAGAATAAAGAACTGATAGTTAAACATTGGAAATAAACGTTACAGTAATTTATCCATATGTTGAGGAAGTTGAGTTTGTTAATAGTGATACTCAGCATTTGTTTCAGTATCAATTTTTATTATGTGCTTTTAAATAGATAGAAGTATCATCATACTATACGGAAGTATATAATAACCAAATTCATAAATGGTGGCTGAACCTTTTTTTTTTATGTTTGTATATGACTGTTCATCAAATTTTTCACATACACCATTCACCTCAAATAACGGATTGTCAGTTGCGTGATTTCATTTTTAATGGAAAATATCCATCAAGTCATGTTATGCACTGGGAAAATAAATTTAGTTGTGTAATTTTTATGCGTTTGTTTATAGCAGTTGATAGAGTATCCAATACTGTATCAAAATAGTGTATAAAACTTCAATACTGTAATGAACTATTATTTTAAATCAACGTCAGTTACACAGTTGGGGCTTTTGAAAATGACACACACAATTCTTGTTTAAAATTGCAGCTCAATGAGAATCACAATCCTCAAGTTTGAGAAAGTATCCAATTTTTTTTCTTCAATCAGCCACACTATTATTATGATTCACATCACAACTCCAAGTATTTTTCAATTTAAATTCTGTATAAATTGTCTTTCAGGCACACGACATAACTTTTCCAGTTCTCAATCGATATTCTACTCCTAAAATATTGCAGAGATGAAAATGAAAAGAAAAATTCAAATCCCCAGACCATCACCTCGTGATATTTCCACTCGATTCATATTTGTTATATCCACACATTATTTGTATGAAAATAAAACAGCAGGAGTATTATATTAATGTGGCATAACTGTTGTGAAAATTTTTTTTATCTATTTATAAATTCATAAAAATATGTTCTCCATTGTATGAAATTAAATTCATATAAAGTGTAAAATAACACATCTACATGTAGCAATATCAAAAATATAAATTTAAAATATTTGTATACACAATTTTTTTTTGATGTAAATGGTAAAGTCATGATATTATTCGAGTTATTTCCAAACCCATCTCTTTATTTAGTGATGTGGTAAAAGCGAATCGACAGATGAAATGCGTATTTTGCAACAGCCATCAAGTTTGTACAGTCATTGGACGGTGAATGAAAAATGTATACATACATAGTATATAGTTGAGAAAGTCGAGATTGTGATCACATTGGGCAGCTCACGAGTGAGGGGAGTTAGACGCGATTTTCCTGCGTGCTGAGCGAGCTTGATATTCAAATGAAATACTTTTAAAGCTATGGCTTCGAATCCCGTCGGGCGCTATTTCAGCCGCAATCGCCTTCCGGAAGTTGATTCGCGCTGGAATAGTTTGAAATCCTTGAGCTTAATAACTTTTCTCTGCGTTTCTGTGCGACAGCCCGTCTTGAAACGTTGCGCTCATCTGGGTGGAATAGATGGAGGAGGATGCAAGAGAGACTCTCGTCTTTTTCACCGTTCGCTTTCACCATCTTCCGTTTTGTTTCTATTTATTTTTATACATTATTATTTTTATTCTTTTTATCTTCCGTTCATCCAGCCATGGTTACAAAAGTATGAATATCAGTATAGAAAGTTTAAATTGATTTTATTGATGCAAAATATTCGTTTATGTTGATCGATATTACGATTTCCTCAAAAAAAAAAAATAGAGCATTCGTTAAAGTACAATCGTTAGTTAAAATGATCATTAACAATAAATGATTATTGATATTATATTATAAATTATGTGAAGAATTAAAAATTGAAGATGGTAGATATATTTGTAATTGGTTATGGATGGACGTTTTCTTCGAATCAATTCATCGTTGCATTATCTTATATAAAAAATTATATAAAGCCTGTGTGAAATCAATAATGGCATCATCACCTTTGAAGACTTGCCGACACTTTAGTGAATCGTCCGTGTGGAAACTCTTTTAGAATAAACTATCGACGAATAGATTGGAAGAAGGATAAGTGAATTGTTGAAAATTTCTCAAGTCCAATAACCCTGCCTCAATTTCGTACTCAACAAAACTAAACCCATTTTCGCTATTGTCAATAAATTGACACTTCTTAGAAAATCATTTCATTCATCTCATTCATAATTTCTTTGTCTACTCTCATATATTTTTTATATACATCGATTAGTCATAATTAACCACCTACAAGTATTAAATATGAAATTTCACAACAAGAACAAAGCTAAACTTATGAATCGTGATTGAATTTTATATTTTTTTCTTCATGTGAAAATAGAGAAAAAACGAAAAAGAAAAAAAAAATTTGGGCACTTCATCATAACTAAAACAGAAAGAAAACTCGTTTAGCGTTATTATTATACGAATATTTCGAACACATATACAGTGATACGTTCGCCATATAGACCGTTCGAATATTAATTGTGGAAAAAAAAAAAGGATCAAAAAAAAAAATTTATACTAGTGATGAAAATATTAATAAATTGTATATACACGTATACGAATCTATTCAAACAACGATTTTCACCTCAATTAATTGGAGAATTTTTTGCTCTTCCTGTACGAGTAATTCATTCCATGCTAAATCAATTAACAATTTAGTTCATTGTTAATATTTACTTTTATTTTCCTTTTTTTCCGTTATTCAGAAAAAAAATTCGATATTCACTATTCAGGATTTTTAATGAATATCAATTGTGGACAGACTATATACACGGAACACGATTTTACAATCTGTTAATTGCCATTCGCGTTTCCTGTCAATAGTTCCATTATTTTTTGTGATGAACATATAACAATGTGTAAGAATCGATCAATGTATATGTAGTCTATTATTTCAAGCAGTGTATTGGTACAAAGTTCAACCGTGTTCTTTCATGCAATTTAAAAAATTTTATTATATAATAAAACTGCTATTGTTCGGAATTTTAGTTTCATTATATTTGTATAAAAAAAAAAAAAAACCACCAAGTGCCCTTTTCATCCCAACAAACAATGAATACAACATTGAAAATTTGCCGTTCGTTGATTATATTAAAGTAAATAAATATAAAATTATTCAGCAAAGAAAAAGATAGAAAAATGAACTCTGTCATTGATATAAAGTAAAAAGCAACTACCCAGTATATACGGATGACGTATAAATTATCATGAAAATCCATGATAGAATGAAATGGAAAAAGGATATAGAATACTATATACTTGTACGAAGAGTCTTTTCTTTTCTTTTTCCTTTAACAGCCGTCATGGAGTTGGTTTGAATCGATTTAATAAGAAAAATGTTAAGAGGGCGCGTCGGTTCTGCAGTTGAAATTGAGTCCCCCCCTTCTTAGAAACCTTACCACCATTTTCAACCGAAGATCCCCTTTAACTTCCCCCCCACACATTGCTCCCGCGTATCACTTTATGTCTATATATGCTTACATATACATACATATATAAGTGAAGGAGGGAGGCTCGCGTGTGTTGCCATCCACCTCTACTACGTCGCAATCCATTAAACCTTTCGAGATAAACGATTGAGCGCGGGGAGATTGTCCCGTAAATGCTCGTTGTAGGGTCAACCCCCAAAGAATTTCAGATAAAACTGGTGTATATATACCTATACACCAGTTTTAAATCACTCATGACCTAATCATTACTGTCAACATGCGAAATATATGTAAACACCTAATTTATATTATTTGATTTAACCCTTCGAGTACACATCACTCTGCACCCTAAATCTTATTGTGCACATGGGATCATATTGACCCCAAGGAATTTTCAAATCAATATATCATGGGGACTACACATTTTTTTGCACGAGGGAAGTGTAGAGACATTTTGTGAAGTTGATGAATGTCATTTTTCAGGATATAATAATTACATCAAGCTCCCCTATGAATATAAAGTAACGTTAATACAACTAAAAGCATTGAGAGTGTATATAACCATGAATGAAAAATTGGTCGAAGAGACGAGATTTTTTCAAAAAATCACCTGTGCATTCATGTCACATGTTGAAATGTTAGAGTAAAGATACCAGGCTACTTTTGACGAAGATGAACAAGAAGAATCCATTTGCCCAATAGTCTGGTGAATCACCTCTTTATATATTTATATATAGCATCCTTTATATGTATATGCACAATACGTATGGAGAAATACAGCGCAGAAAAAGTCTCTTTAACATTTAACCCACGCCTTTTGCATCTCAACTATTAACAGACGCTTGGTAAATGCACTGGCTTTGTATTTTTTTCATTTCTACGTTGTAGATATGCAATGTTTTTTTTTGTTTTTTTGCATAAAAAGTAAAAAGGAAAGAAAAAACAACCAGTCATTCTTTTTGTCTCCATCAAGTTCTTTCTACATTACAGTATATACTACAATATAAAAGAAAGTGCAGTAATATTTGTTTGTTTTTCATGTTTACAATATGTATAAAAGTGAAGAGAAAAGTCCGTCTAGTCTTAAGTCTAGCGAAATAAAATTTAATAATTTGGCAGGAGAAAAAAAATTAACTATGCTTTATTCCAAATTTATAATGATGAACTAAATAAGAATTATTAAACTGTATGAAACAATTAGCGCATGACAAGATGTGGAAGTAGTCTTGACAAGTTTGAGAGTGCGAGTAATATAGAATGAGTTGAGGCATGTTTAAAAGTATAGTATATAACGATGCAAATGTATGAGAGAACTTGCGAAAGGGACGAAATATAAAGAGAGACAACAACGATATATAGTTGAGCGTGGGCACAAGTTTGGTAACATCTTTCCTCAAATTCGTTATCGATTGCCAGATGTTTGACACTTTGTTAATTACCCGTTGACTGGAAATCCCAATGGGGAATAAAGCGCGTTGCCAAAATGGCCGCACACAAATCTTCTACTACTATATCTCTAAAGTTTACCAACGGAAGGATGATTCAATTGATTGCTATTCCAAGAAGACAGCACGAACGTGACGCATGTCGTCAAGTTTTAGAGTACAAAGTTTTGGTTTACAACATTCAATCTCAATATTAGAGATGACGATGAAGGAAAAGCCCAGAAGTACATTGGTATATATACGTATATATACTCAAACTCCTGAGGTAGTTTTATTGGTCTTTGTAGTAAATGAGGATAAAAATGAATGTTTCAAGTTTGGTAGAGGAAAATAATGAACGGCATGAAATTTATTGTGAAGCATATTCCAATTTGGCGAGAATAAATGTAGAAAAAGTGTACGGGAAAAAAAAAAAACATCCACCCACACAAACTACGTGACTTTAACAATGCTCTATATAGAAACCATTCCATAAACACTCGATATTATTATTATTATCATCATTATTATTTTTTTACAATGTGTAATACTCACTAACAAGCCATTTTTTATCAAAACATTTTCCAGTTCTAAATTACTTTTTTTTTTCCAGGACAATATACAAAGAGAAAACAGATCCAACAATGATAATTGGAAATGACCAATCAACGAAGGATAAATTTAGACTAGGATCAATTTTATCGAAGTTAATTGCCTGAAAACACTTGTGGAGAATCAATTGATCGAGCATCAAATAGCACGATACCAATTTAACAAATACTTTTCATTTATTGCGAATGGCATAAAATAATTCAGAATAAAATAATTGGCGATTGGCTTCAATCACTGGTACACTTAACGATATGATGTCTGAGTGCCAGACCTCATCCTCACTAACTACGGTCATGATTATATACTCTATATATATATATATATATTCATCTACCCATCCGTCGACTCTACACAATTATACGGAAGTACGCACGGACCATCATTGAGCAGCCAACTGAGAATGGGATGAAGTAAGTTCAAGCACAGTCCCTATTCTATATCTCAATTTACCATAGATATACATAGAGAACTATGAATGAGTTGAAATGAGATGGAGATATCGAATGAGAGAGCAACTGGGTCCTCTATGCAGGGAGCAATGGTCGTGTGTAGTTGGGTTTTGGGTGTGCATACGCCGTACTTAATTCAGCCGCGAAACTCAACGTTGTTAACTCAAATTGATGAGACCTGCCGTGTAGAAGCTACGCCGTGCCGCTCATTCCGTTCGTATCTAGACTACGTCCTGGCTTGTTCCGCATGGTGTACACTCGACAGGAGCCTCGACCACTTCCATTTATTTCTCAGCGGCATTATTGCATTGCCGAAAATACCATGACTACGAGATACATCCCTTGGATATTTGAGGTTGGATAGATAAACCCAATGCACGTTATCAAATGTCCTAAATTTTGTCACCATGTGTGTACATTTGTGTGCTAACATTCGAATTCAAAAGTGAATATGTCTAGACATTTGGTGATATACTAATGGATATATTTGTCTGGTAGTTAGATATAAATTTTCCGAGGTTTATCATGCAAATATGCGGATATATGCAGATGGTTTTGGATGAAAGCTCTATGTACTTGTGACACACTTGGCTATGAATACAAATACAGGTTTAAAGATATTTATACCTACTAGGTGAATGGAGAATGTTGAAACTTTTGGTTTTGCTTATATAAATATTAGTCAATGGTTGTTATTTTTGAAGTACGCTTCTCTTTCACTGCTTTCTATTAACTAATAAAGTGAATGCTCATCATCATTGGATTAATGGAATGATAATTGTTGACTTTAATGACAGATTACCCTCTGAATAACAGCGATTGTCGAAGACCTTTGACGCACGTACATTATCATGAACATACGAAAATTCCACGTGCTCGGAAAATTATTCATGCTATGTACAAAGGCAATACATAAAGACAACCAACTCAAGCACTCAACATCATTCCAGCAGTGGAAAATAAATGAGTTTCGTATGGTAAATAGTAATCAAAACACTGCGTCAGTCTTTGAGTTATTGCAATGAAATTACAATGAGTAAACCACTTGAGTTTTTAACTCTGTGGTGAATTCTAATGAATGTTTACTCGGATAATATTCCATAAAAAATATTACACCGATAAATGATTTTTATCCGGTCAGTTTCAACCAAACGTTTTATTTCATCATCTTCTTTTTCATTAATCCAGCAAACTTCAGTAAAATATAAATGAGAAACTACTCAGGTAACATTGCCAGTGGAGTACTGCAATTTGTCGATCACGTGCAAGTAAAGGTGGGTGGTTCAAGTGTCTGCGCGTTTGTCCTATATATATATATTTGTCTCGATTAAACTAAAAAAACGACGGCATCGGCTATCAGTTTATCTCACTTCAACTTCACTATTTCTTAATAGTAGCATTCATAGCCGCTCTCTCTCACTCTCTCTCTCTCTTTCCCACTTCCCTTTTCATCCGCATTCAACGCTGGACTCTGTCTCCCTGATCATATTAGGCGTTCCCTTAGGGGCGCCAAGAGAGACGAGAGAAATGTTGGGGAGTATTTTTTGGCTGGCCATCCAAGAGAGTGAACGTGCCAACGACTGGGAGTTGTTTTATACTTCCCCATTTTCCCCTATTTATTTGTCGACATCACTCGTCCTCTTCAAGTATGACGTTATGTATGTATATGTGTATCTATATGTACATATATATATAGACACAAATATATTCACAAGTGCTTTGGCAAATAAGAAGCATTCATATTGTTGGAAACATTGATTTTTTTTTTTTTTCTCTATGGATAAATATTATAAGAAAAATTAATCTAAATTTATTCGCTATGAAGATGCCACGAGGGAGAAGAAAATAGTCCGTTAGGAAATACAGAGAATATTAATAAAGTCTGCATAGTATTGATTTGATTAAAATGAAGTGTCTCCATCACGTTCGACATTATTCAATTATTTATTTTTAATTCTGTGATGCCAAGTCAAATATGAAGTTCATTAAAATTTTAGTTATTATATATAATCTCTTATTCGTATAAGCAATCGTTTATTATATTTATTATTCACATACACTGTCGTACATCTTCTGGTTTAATTAAGATGGTCATCTTATAATTTATAAAAGAAAAAAATAATTCATTAGCAAAATATACTTAGAAAAAAATTCTGAATGATACAAACTAGTGATTGAGAAGTGAGGAAATAAAAAATAAGAATATATATACATGTTTCCATAACTTGAGTCCGGTGTTCTCGTTTAATTAGCCTCATCCAATTCAACGCTCATCACTTGTTCAGTTTATCAACTTATAAACAAGGTCAAAGAGTTATTTCAAGATTTCCAAGTGGAACTTTCATATTATTGAATTGAATGACGTTGGATGAATATCATGTGGGTCCTCAACTGCACAAGAATGCTTTCTATGACATCCGATTAAACTTCCACGTAACGCGGGTTCACAATATATATATAGATAGATAGATATATGCACATTGATCATGTGGAAGACTGGTGCCATGAAATAGGGTAATTGATTGTCTCATGATAACGTTAGATATAGATGTGAGTTTGTTGTGGCCAAGAGATCTGTCCTCGTGTCTCACTAATAGTTAGACATTTACTGATTACATCAGATGAATATTCGCATTTTAGTCCAAAGTAATTATTACTCGGAAATCACATAATTATTATCGAAACATTTTGCAAGCCGTGCAGGCGACAGGAGAGTGACAAATTGTGTCAGCACCACAATATTATTTCATGTAGCTATTTGTAATTAACTGATACATTCACGTGGACTAATGATTGTCGATAATGATATTGACATAAGGAAACATGAAAATGGTTTTGGATGAATTTATTTATAATGCCGTAGATCCAATTTAATTTACTGTGTAAAGTTGGAAATAGAATGACAATATATATATATTTGTGTGCGTATGTGTGTGTGTGTGTTTATTCCACAGTAACACAATGAATTTTTGGTGTGTGTTGGTCAAGGATAAATATATAACGAGATGCAGCTGGTGCAAGAATTATTTTGTCATTTGGCAAGTAATTTTACAGGAAAAATATATAGTGTCTCATAAATTATCAACACACGGTGCGTGACGGTAAATGCAGTGTGTATAAGAGAAAAGCCCTGAAGAGATTTTAGAAACAATGTTTATGTCGTGTAGTAATTTGTGATTTTAAACGCGGAGAAAACAGTGGTCTTGAATGTACTACTGAGACTTGTAATCATTTAGAAAATAATTCAAACAGTTGAGTTAAAAATACGATACATTTTTCTCACAATAGTAGTGTAGAATATAAGTGGAGAATGTAATTTTTATGCTATCAATATTTGTAGAATTATTGAAGCATAAAAAATAATACTACGATCATTTTATTTTTTTATTCTCCACTTAAACAATCAAAGTGTTCGCTCTTTATTGGTTTCCTCACAATTCACAATTACATAAACTATAAACTCGTTTCGTTCTTCAATTAAATTTCAGCTAATTGCGAAAATCATTAAACTCCTATTTACACAAAATTAAACAATCTGAAAGTGCACAAAATATCCATTTTTTTTTTTTCGCCAATTAGAATAAAAAATTAATAAATATAAAAAAATGATTGACGAGAATAAAATGAAAGTACAATAACTCACTTGAAAATACCATCAACGTTATATATAATATTGCTATACAAGCGTGTTGAAACCGCAAAATTTTAAGTGAAATCCAAGTGGCTATATGTGAAAATTAAAGTTTGGAACTTAATAGCGGGCAAAGCCACCAGGCAATCGACAGCGGATAATAATAAATAGAGTTCGGGAACAATAGGTGGTCGCGAATAATTTCTAAACTCTTCGGTTGAAGAGCTTTAGTAAATGCGGGGGTTGAGTGAAAGAGTGGGAGATGGTGAGAGCAGGAGAGAGAGAGAGAGAGAGAGAGTGAGAACGGGACCGATGGTGAAAGAGAAAAAGAGAGGAGTGTATGAGCGGCTAAGTTTTGGTGAAGGGGGAATAGAACATAAATTCAACCATTTTTCGTGAAGTTTTGGCCCCCGGGACACAGTAATGGCGTGCAGCGAGCCGAGCATAGCCGTTTATACAGGAATATGAGGGAGGGATATGGAACAAACCATTCAACCTAGCCCACACCACGTCCGCGTACGTATTACATAAATTCCTCGCGGCAGTGAAATCCAGGCGTCCTTTCTCTCTCACTCACTCACTCACTCTCTCGCGCTCTCACTTTAAGCCGGAGGCAGTCAACATCAGCCATCTCTCGCGCAGTGTAATCTCCATCGTAAAAAAAAAAGGGGGGAAAGAAAAAAACATTGACAGTCAAAGCATAAATTTAAAAAGCAAACGAAAGGCCGTATTTGTGACTGAGCACAAGCGCACACGAATAATGACATATCCATCAGCTGCGCACAAGCAATCGTTATATTTTTCCTGTTTTATTTCCTTGTTTCAATATATCCACTGTCGGAGTATTTGTATGTATGAGGTCAGGGCCTGAATTGTGTCGATGACCTACCCGATAGTATGATCATAGCGCGACAATAAACCCGCTGATGTGGCATTTGCATTTCCGCAATTGGACTAATTAAGTGGAATGATGATGATGATGTATCCTTATTGTGTATAATACTATACAATTCATCATTCTTAAGCGGTTCTCATCGCAACTCTATTATTATACACGCACTATATCAACAACAATAATTTCCAGTCGATTGACTGTTCCCGTGTTGCATTTATTACACGCAAACAATTTTTTGGAGCAAAATTCAAATATAAATTTTTTATTGATTGCAACAATTTTTCAAATATGAAAATCAGAAGAGAAGGGTGATGCTGAATTTAAGTAGATAATGTCTGAATAATTGTGATTGTGTTGATAATACTGAATGAATAGTAGAACACAAGAACGTGTTCCCTTTTCTTTTTCTTTTTTTTTCAATAGAATAAGAAGAATTGAAACACGCACGAGTTGAATTGACATCGTGAGCATTCTTGTCGTCAGTTTATATGTCTACACATCTATATGTGGCTCGTAGGATTTGGATGGACAAAGCAGATACACTTCTTTTCTTATTCCTTTCTCGTCTCACTTGGTTTTGCTACCCCCTTACGTCGCTTCACCGTTCAACAGCATTCATGAAACCACTCGGATTAGATACTCGTGTCGTGCACACGTCCCCTAATCCAAATCGTTCTTGAAGAGTTGGGTCTGCACACCAGAGACTTTTTCAGTATATCCACTGGACACTCGAGGATGTGCGCGGCAACTTGTGCGTTTACCTCTAGATTGCCGGACATGATATCCACACGAATAGCAATTTTACGGGATTACATTTTTCCACTCCATATCGTAAATTTTATTTGTTCTATTTTTCGTACACATGTTGCACACGTTATTTTATCAAAATCACTGTAATCTACTGTATATACATTTCAAATTTAATATAATAGTGTATGCAGTTTAGAAACGAGAATCAAAATTGTGGATAAATACTAATAATATATTTTCGATTTGACCAATTTAGTGAACATGTGTCTAAAAATTTCTTTGAACTTTTATCTGAGTATTTGTTAGTTGTCTGTATCTTCGTATCTATTGGTCATTGAATGTTGTTTGAACGTTCAATTTTTCCCTCTACTTATTTATTTAATATTATTTTATATGAATTTTTATTGATTGACTCGTTGGAATTGAGTTACAAACAAAAATCCACAATAAAATGATTTTTTTGTGAAATGTTGAATTTTGTGATTGAACTTTGAAGCTGCATATTTCCAATTCTATGCTTCGTGGAGACATCAATGAAAAAACATTTTGTGCAGAATTTTATACTGGATGGAAAAGGTCATTATGACTTTTACGTAAATCTCATTGTTATCGAGCTATGTTAAAAATTAAACCCTCGAAAGATCCTTCACAATGTCTTGAAAACGTACTATTGAATGATGTTGACTTTCCACCCTTTTTTATATTCATTTTTCATCGAAAATCTATCGATTGTAAAATGCAGCGATTTTATATACAGTTGTACTGCCGAAAAACTGGCATACATAAATAATCTGCAGATAATTCGATACACCAATTATTATTGATATTCAAATGTCGAGAATTTTGTTCAATATTTGCATACAAATATTTGTTAACTTGGACACGTGCAAAAGAACACACACACTAAATTTGAAAACGCCGCGTGACTGGAGTGTCATCAATGCAGGTATATCTCTATGGGTTGATTGTTGTGACGTGTACCTGAAAAATCATATCAATTTTAGAAGTGAATTCACGTATGTCGTATCGATGACAAACATACAACGCAACAAAAATAAATAGACCCACAGTGCTATCCATCCGTTAACACTGTCATATTATAACGAATTCATCGTACGATATTTCCATTTGATATTGCAGAAGTTTATAAATTAATTAATTTAAAAAAAAAAAAAAAGATATCACTGATTCAATTATTATTCAAGTGGTCACTAGACATTTCGAATTGGTGAAACGGATGGAAAATAACGATTTAATTATAGAACCCATTAGGTTTAACATCAATAAAATCGAATATTAGTATTCTTAAATATATGTTTCACACTAATATATATTTTTACACTAAAATAAATTATGCATAGGATCAGGTTCTCTCTTATCATTCCAAATTCATTTCCCTTTAAACACATTTGTGCTCCAATTAGATATTCTGGGTACAATGATAATTTCTAAGAAAAGACTTGACTCCAGAGAGATCTAATCGTAAGTGGCGTTTTAATTGAAAATTAATCGTTCCCCATTTGAGGTGCTCTGAATAATTGAGGCAAAATTCGTATTGAGTGAGGATAAAATTGTCTAATAAAACGTTTCATGTATCAGATAGAAATATAACATGATTCCGTATGATTTGACATATATTAATTCTGCAGAGTCATAATTTGATCAAATATATCCAGAGGGAATATGAATTTTAAACTAAAATAACAATGGATTAATTGTCAGTTGAGAAGTCTATAAATAATCAAGGGTAAATATGCGGGAGCTGCTGATTTAGGTTAGAAAACTCTATCAATATATTGCAATATTGTTGCGTCAAGGGAATGTTGTTTTCATTCCGTTCTCTCCAAACTCGAATGTTTGCTCTGTTACCCAAGCATATACTATCTCTCATATATGTGGATTTTGTCTCCTCTTATATTATATTATGCCCCCAAGAGTCCACGACTCTATATATTTATGTTAGAATGTATATATATATATATATACTAAAGAGTGGTTTGGAGAAATGTGTATGGCAACGAGCACAACGTGACTGGTTGTATTTCCTACTGGTAACGTGATTGTTACCTTCCGTTGGATCTCTCGATACAACTCGCCCGTTGTGCTGCCTCCAGAGACTTGGTTGTACACTCGTCCCTTTCAGAACAAAACATCCGGTTTTATTTCATGCACATTTGTGCTATTCATTCTTTTGTACTCTACTCCATATTTACTGTCACATACAAATATACTATCGCACTTGTTCATCAAAATACTTTTATTATTTTTTATCATCCATTTCATAATCATTTTATTGTATGAAAAATATTTAGTATATGATATGTATGATATTTGCATGAAAATAATTTCACTGATAAACTTTATGATTACTGCATCTAAAATGTTCTCATCAGTTGAGCAACACCATCACTACTGCGTTATGCATGACGCGAAAACGAAATAAAAGTCGTTATATTTCGACGCGCTATCTCGTAAACGGATTTTACAACCCCATGGCTCGTTTCACTCGTGTACCGAATAACCGCTTCGTCGATTATCTATCTCTCGTTCACTCGACGATTTATATTCCACTTCATATTTTTCAGTACCACTTCGATGAAAAATACATGAAGATATATATGTGTATCTCTGTTTGCATGTAAAATATATGAACAACAGTGCGCATGAAATTGAGAGTGTTGTGATGGAAATTTTTAGAAATGATGAATATGAATGCTCAAGATATATATTGCATGGTAGAAAATTAAACAGTGGAGGGGCAAAAAAATTCGGTATTTATTAGTAAAGTGTTTTATGATTTGTGAAAAATTGGACAAAAAATATTCTAGGACTTGAAGAAGATATGATAAGAAATGTGCAAATCCTTTATGAACTAGTGAATAGTTTTTTTTTTTCTCGTCCAATGTCAATTACAACATTATGAATATGACAACAGCTATCTCATTCATTTTTCAATTTAACTGGGATGAAGTTTATCAAGAATTATTAATGAAAGAGAGAAAATGGCAGTGTTGTCGAAGAGCTGAAATAATTTATTTCTATTTAACTTTCATTTTTAATGTGCCACTGGGTGGAAATGTCGATGATGCTTTGCCACGACATATTCGCTTTTTTATAATTAAGACATAACGATTTCCTCAGCGATTTCACCTGCCAAAGAAGCGTTCATCGTTAAATCCTCTGTTCCGGATAATATATTGAATATTATATGCTCTCTTTTATTTAATCATACAACAAGTTGTCGCGGCTTCATGGGACTTTATTCTCCCGTACATAAAAAAGTATACGGATGAGGCCACTCAATAATTTTCATAACAGATCTTTTTTTTTTTTCTATATATATATATATTTAATCCAATTAATGGATGAATTGATCTATTTTTGCTAAATTTTTTCATTATAAATAGTTTTTAAAAATAAATTTTTTCAAACACTGTAGGTTCGAAGTTTAATAGCCTGATATTTGCCGGGTAGACCACAAAGATTCAACGTTCATTCATAAAAAACCTCAAGCAAAACCGCAAAGTTCTGTTATCTTGTTTTGGAAGGAGTTTTGGATTTAACTTTTCTCGTTGCTGGTAACTTCTGAAGCATCAGCGTCCACAAAGAAAAGTAGCAGTCAAAAGGATCGCGGAAGAATGATGAGATTATTGAGTAAATTTACAACAATGTACTTAGTTTTCAACAAGTGAATGGTTATATTGAATGTGAAAAATAATGAAAAATGAAAACAAAATAGAACTATATTTATGAAGAGAAAAATAAATGGGAAAGTAAAAAATTCATTATCAGGAGTTGGTGCGAATATTCATAAAATAACTTTCATCAGCATCGGCGAATCCCTCGGATTCCATTTTAACAGAATAAAAATGTCATTATAATAAATTTAAATAAAAGTATGAACATTTTTGATGAGGAATTAAGTAGCATTAGGATTATATTCAGAGTATTTAAATATTGCAATTGTCAAGAGAGAAGAGCAAGAATTGGATTCATAAAATAACACATAAACATTACTCTTCCATTTCAACAGTAATAAAAAATCATTTTAGGAGCAATTACAAATTGTTTTAGATTATTAACTACACATTTTATATATATATATATAGTTTCCATATGGTGAGTGTCTGCGACTCTTACTGTGTAGTTGCATTACAAGAATATACCATGGTGGTGTTGGTTGAAAATGAATGTTGTATTTTTTTTTTTTTTCTCAACAATGATATAGAGCTAAATGTTACGCTGTAAACGAGACTTTGGAAGACATTACAGACATACACCAGAGAGACAGATGAAGTAATGTTCTCACGTGTATCTCCCCATATTGTATGTCATGATGAAAAAAATATTTCATATTTCATGGGAATGCCACCGAATTTTATACGTGTACATTTTTTTTTTTTCCGAAAGAAGAAAAATGATAGAAATAAATTGAAAATTGACATGACATTCTAAAATAAAAATGATAATGCTGAAGTGGATAAGATTAATAATAATACTATTCATTTTGACATACAAAAATACTTGATAAGGAAGTCATGTCGATTTTGTGACATAAAACAAAATGTATTTCTTTCATCGATCAATCTAATAGTTATAAAAATAACTTTTCTTATCACTTGAATATGAAGGAAAAAATGTTTAGCATGAAATATCGATGAAAAGTCACTTGTCTTAAATTTCAAAGCATTTTTTGGTTATCATCATTTTGAATAGAATCACGTACAACGCCTGAGGCTGATGAGAATGTCTTTTCAATCGATTTTTCGCTATGATAACGTGCATCATCTCCATTTGATATTTTATTTGATGTAAAACACTGACTTTTATCACAAATGATGTATCCAGAAATTTATCAGTACACCGAGATTTTTATATCCAATATTTTTTACAAAAAAACCATAAAATTAAAGCTGTAATATTGAAGTTGCGATTAATTTTAAATAAAAGATGGAATGATTACTACGTAATTATTAAATTTGTATTTGTCCAAAATCTTATATAATTCTAGTGCATTATATAAACAAAAGTAGTAGATAAAAAAATTAGGAGCGAACACTTTGATTTATAGAACAGCATAGAAAAAAATTATAACGTTCATATAGAAATACATTTTTGACAACAGTAATAATTCATAAATGATTTACAATGGAGATATTAAATAAAACATGAAGCTGCGGAAAATTTTTATCACATTTACTGTCGACTGTAAATGCGGAAAAAATAATTATCAAACGGATAAAAATACGTCCCATATATGCACACGAATAATAGTGGTATAAGTATCAACCGTGTATAGTTGGTTAGGGGGGACGGCGCGTGCTGCCGTGTGCGCTTGCACAAATGCAATTTAAATTAGACAGACCTTCTCTGGTTTCTGCCTGCTGGACCGTAAGTCTTGCCGGCATGTCACAGACAGACACCCTGGTGCTTCTTTGCCAAGCGCACGTTCACCCTTACTCGATTCAGCGTAAGTATGGTTAAAGCCTTTTTAAATCCCCGAGGCCAACGACGCGCAATACCGCAGGCTTCTTCTGTTTCTCTGTGCGCGGAAAATTAGCGCAAAACGTTTCGTGGTCGCTTTCGACATCCGCTTTGTGTACTCTAGTGGAATATCATTATGGTTATATAGAACTACGGCATACCCTTTCATGGAGACAACGAAGTGCATGTACATATATATATATAAACACACACACACACACCAATTTGTCGCCTTCTCAACATCGAGGTGACGAATATTTTTGTTGCACAACGTTACTTCACGTTTTTGTCGAGTTAGTAGAAAAATATTGTGTTGAAAAAGTTATGTAAAGAAAACATAGCGAGAGAGAGATTGTAACCATTGTTTTTTCTTTTCCCCTTTAACATCTACAAGGCAAAATATGGACGCGTGAACTCGTCAGTTTATATATCTCGCGTCGAGTCTTTGCAGTTTATATTTAACAAATAAT
Source organism: Zele albiditarsus (assembly GCA_958496275.1). Taxonomy (NCBI): domain Eukaryota; kingdom Metazoa; phylum Arthropoda; class Insecta; order Hymenoptera; family Braconidae; genus Zele; species Zele albiditarsus. The sequence continues at coordinate 13,707,467 of OY292411.1, read as the reverse complement.
TTAGTTACGTTTATTACTCATTCGTTAAAATTGGATACGTGTAATTATTGAATTATTGGACATGAATTAATATGGAAATATAATGTTGAAAAAAATTCAGTGAAAAATATATTTCCAACGAAGCTATTTGCATTTTTTCATTTATTTTTACCAATGTAATTGTAATAATGGTGATATAATTGAAATTTTTTATTCAAGAAATACCTTCACACTGTACAGTTAATTTAAATAGCACTTTCATATTCATATTTGTGTTTGTGAATTACTTTTAGAAAATTTTGAAAGGAATTTAATTTCCGGAATTTTCGCATTGCCTTTAATAATGAGACAGGCAGCAGTATATAAAAGGAGAGAATAACTTGGAGCGTCTTTCAGATATTGAATTTCTGACGTCCCATCAACTTGTCCAAGACGCACTTCTACTACGCGCTTGCATTGAATTGAATTGTCGTGTTTGCTGTCGTCTGGGAAATCTTATTCTTTGAATTTATATGCCTACATTGAATTGAGTACAATTCTTTACGATATATAAAACTACTATGTATTTTACCATTTTTTTTTTTTGTCTTTTTCACCATCTTTCATTTTCATTTTACAAATAGTTTTAACACACATTGAACACAGCACAACGCAAAAGTGATCCACATGAGTGTATATACTTGATGTCACCGCAGTGTGACTACTTTCCAGCAGGAGTAATGCAACTTTTTCAATGTAACCGTGGGATGCTAGAGAGTAAAAGTGTATATATGCGTTGTAGTGGTATCGGTACATATATCTCTTTGAAGCCAACGACGAGCGTTTCTATTCCTTTACGATTCAACTACTCCATACCAGAGACATCTTTTACCCAAAGAAAATCTACCATCTTTCAGATATATGTCAATTTTCAATCCACTCATTTTTATTTCCTTCATTTTTCGTCTCTAAAAAGAAATATATATATATATATATATATATAAAATAATTCAGTAATTTGATATTCATTTACTTGATGTTTTTAAATCTTAAAAACAGAAATAGAAAATGAAGAAAATTAATATTTATGTAACGAATGAGTGAATGTAGAATAAAAATGATAATCCATTAATTTTAATATAGAAACATTAGAATTCGGAGATTATAACTGTTAATTAAATTCATCATAATATAAATTTTTATTCTGGTATTTTCTTTGTTCACAATAATTTCGTAGAACTCTTTTCTGCTGATAATGGTCAATGTTCTAGTGTATTATATTATGCATGATAAATGGAAATCATTTTACTACCGACAAATTGTCGACTATATTATAAAGGAGAACAATGCATGAAATATTACTGTTCAGAATGATTTGTCGATGAGAAATTTGTTGATGCACTAAAGTCTGCGGTGATTTAAACAAGTAACGTAGCGCAACAGAAACAAAATCTTCTTGTTCCACGCAGTTAACCAACTGTTGTGCATCGATGCTTACAACGATACTCGTGCATTATTCACACAGCATCATCACATTTGTGTTATGGATGAGTGTGCATGAATTCAAGTCACGCATTTCATTTTGAAAAACGTGAGTAAGACACCTCACATTGTAGATTGGATTTGAAAAGAACTGTGTTACTATAACCTAAATATAATATTGACTATCTTTGTTTACGCTTGAAAATGAGAGAATAACGTTGTCAAATTACAATATAAACTTGATATGAATGAAATTTTTCATTCTGCCAGTATAAGAGATGCATAATTTTATTTAATCTTGTTTTTCAGTAGTATAATACCATAATTTTCATTTGTTGACATAACTATTAGATTCATCATCGCTTTTCCGTCAGAATTCACTGGTTCTCGATCGAAATTGATCAATGTGTTCCGGCAATATACGCAATGAAAGCTACGGAAATTAATTTGAATACCGAATTACTTTTCAAGGATATCAAGTGACGGATGACCTTTAAAGGTTAACCATGTCGTCCGAATGGAATCAATTGTCTTGTGAATATAAATATTCTAGTGTTGGAGCAGAGAGTTAGTCTGCATTTGAATAATTACACTTTTCCAAATATTTTTCACTTTGAAATTAAATTTATATCAGATATCATTGATTGTATATTAATCAGCTGTTATTACGATACGTATTGCCAGATATTTTTTTTATTTTCCAACCATCAGAGAATATTCCATTGAAAATAGCAATCATATAAATTTATCTGATATAGATACGTCTCCTTCAGTGTATAGTATAATTAAATAGTAAAATATCACATGCATGATTGAACAACAATTGAATTTTGTAGTCTCACAGTATATTATTCATTAAATGTCTTTGAAATATCAATTTAGCACAATCACTCGCTCATACAAATTTCAAATTCAAAGTCTACTTGAATAGAAATTTATTCGGCACGGTTGCTTCATATAATGAATGACTTTATCTCAAAATTTGTGACCGGATAATATGGCTGTATTTGTGGAATTCACTTGGCCAACCTGATGAGAGTTCGTGCAGAATAAAGGGAGATAAATATGTCCAAGTGTCGTCAACGCTTGGAATTCACCGCTTCGAATTCAAATGTGGTTTTGCCCATGGTTGAATGGACTCCATTGCTGTATTCTAGGCAAAAGGGTCACGGTTCTTCGTTTAGTAAAGTGCTTGCAAGTGTGAAATTCACTCGAATTATCCATCAATGATGTGTATTCACTACATTCATGATAAATTTTTGACCTGATTCATCTTATAGATAAATTATACATCATAATGACTATTTGTGAAAATTCAATGAGTATTTTATTTTTTAAATAAAGAATAATAATAGTAATAACGAATTTATTTGAAAATAATTCTGATAAGTGAATAAAAAATGAATTTATTTATGCAAAAGTGTTGCAATGCATAATTGAAATTTAATCCAATACATATTTATAGATAAATATCCATAATGAAATTAAATTTAGATCCATTATTTAATCATTTCATGCAGAAATTTTCATCAAAATCATATAATAATATAAATTCAAGAATAAACCGTGGTGTGTCGGTCGGGCATATTTTACTTTTTCATCATCAATAAATTTACAATCCATGATTGTCAAGTGATTTTACGAAAAATAGTTTATTGTATTTCGCGTGGAATTATCGACACAAACTCATATATCTTGTGGACATATCGGCTCGGTGGTGAATTTCATATGAGGGTTTAAAACGAATATTTCAGTATACAACCCACCCACATATACATTGCAATATTCCACATTTTCCTCTGGCTCTTTCTCTCCACTCTCTCTGCTCTCTGCTCTCTCTCTCTCACTCTACACCTCTCATATTCCCCTTTACCTCTCTGCATACACAAAAAGATTGATGTTTCTACACGCTCAGAACGACACGATCGGAAAACGATATCTCTTATAAATATATTACGGATGGTACATAAAAGCCTACGTCGTATAACTATCATAGAGTAATGGCATAAAGAATATCTACTGATATACAAAAGGGTTTTGTATCTGTACGTATATATACGATGCAACACACCGCACACTCAAGTCGCGTCATGTACGGCTTTATGCTTTTAGATATGATACACATATATACGTATATAATAGAGGTATCAAGGGAATGTCGAGTATAAAAATTGAAGAGGGTATATCGTTGATGTAAGAAATCGCTCGTCAACTCATATTTCTTCTTATTTTTATTCTTCATTTTACTTTTACTTTAAGTTTATATTCATCTTTAACGTTATGCAATCTTCATATAAATTTTAAGTGACATAAATATTTATGCTTTTCGTTGAATGAACCTTTATTAATAATCGACAATTAATCATTCAATAAATTATTAATTGTCGTACAAACTCAACTCAATAGAGAGAAAGAAACTTTTTATGGTAACTCGTAAATGTGGAAGTTTTTAAATTCTGAAAAATCTAAATGTTGAGTAAAAAAATTAATTTTGAAACACATTTGCACGACAAGACGATTTTTTTTTTTTTCAAGACAATCATTTTTTTTTAGTATTGTTATATTTAAAATTATCATTATTCATTTTTTTTCCGTCATTCGTTCGCCATTAATATTACGTCTCATCTGTAATTGGAACATTCCCGCATTGATTTCATATACACATATATATATATATATATAGAGAACCGATGCAATACAGAACCTCGTGAATACACTTTGGAATATTAATAGAGTGAAGTGAGCGAAATTCGAGCAGTTCTGCAGGAGTTTCCATGAACAGTTGCACCAAATGATTTCATTGAAAATTCAAATAGCACAGTTGCATGTAGATGTCTATATCTATAAATGCAACACCTCTTCTGCGCGGACGATGGATAATCGAGGCAACCGCAGTCGGTTGAAATTATGTGGTGTTTTGGAATACAGATAAATACCATTGCATCTGTGTATTGCTCATCAACCTCGCTAAATATTTTAGAGATAGTGTGCAAGAGAGTGCGCACGCGCCGTAACATTGAATAAACGAAATATATACATATATATATATATATATTGTTGAATATCACCGTGTTGTAATTTTGTTTATTCTATTTTAATGAATTTTTAATAGAAAATTCAATTGATTTCCGTTTCAATTGCAAAAACATTATTTACATCAAGCATAATTTGTTTATTTAATAATATACTTCACAGTAACGCTTATCTAATTTAAAATAATAATTCCAATACCAATTTGAAAAATATTACAAACTAATTTGATTGTTTTCTCCAACTTTTATTTGTTTCAATTACTTGGACCATCGGGTTTACGTAATACTTAAAATATTTCATCCTCAGTTATAAGTATGCATATACAGTCGTATATAAATTCACACATATAACAGAAGAATGAGATTTATGCGATAAAGCAATGGGCGAACGAGGCGTGAGAGACGTCGGGTGAAATACACATAGGGCGAAACTAGCCAAACTTAAGTCCAAGGTAGTGTGCACTTGCGCGGACGTCATCCAGCTGCAACGGCAGTAGTCTAACCTGTTACGCGCCACACAGCCACCAAAGTTAATCGTCTAACTCGATTTGTCTAATTCGACTAGTGCCTAACTGCTTTCCCCCCGTGGCGTTGAGAACGTGCATTCGATTTTCAACCTAAGTACCATCCAATTTACGTCGATTACAGCAATATAACCTTCGGGCTTGCCGCAATGCATATATACAATCTTTCTACGAACAGTTCGAGTTTGTTTATAACTTATGTCCAGCCAATCAGAATATATTAAACATAATTTTGAAACATATGAGGGGTAATTAATATACAAATATTGTTGGATTAAACTTCTCGAAATGTTAAAGTCAATTACAATAGTATTTTCAATTTATATCTTTGGACATTTTTTTATATTATTTGAATATGTTTAAGTGAAATTGAATATGTGTTGGCGTTTTATAATTTGGAAAATGTGTACTCAGAATTTTATCAATAAAGAATTATTGTAACAATTATTTATTATGTACATATACAAGGGTAAAAGAATGTAAAATATTCGATAGCTTCCGATCAAGTTTGGAATTTATAATGTAAATAAGTATCTTTAAAATTTTTATTGATCCATTCCATGGAGAGAAAAAAATAAAATTATAAAATAATGGTGAGTAAAGTTGAGCCCGAGTTTGTCGTAACTATTTTTCCATTTATTTTATACATTCTGGAATCGTTTTATATTTTAGTGTTGCGACTTCTAATTTATTTCTTGCTACGTAAAATTTATCATTAGCAGAATGTTGAAAAACTCATGGCAAAACATTCAGATATTTCTCTCGTAACTTTGAGATGTGAAAAAAATTAAAAATGACAAAAAAATAACACGTGAAAAAAATTTTGCTTGCACGTACTCGTTGATTAATGCACCACAAATGTCAATTGGCGTATATTAAAAACCAAGTTTTTTCCTCGAATAAAAATGCGATAATATTAAAGCTAGAGATTACGCGAAAAAAAAAAAAAAAATACCTCGTTTGGAGTATAATCAATTCTCGATTTTTCCCATCGTTATCACACGACAACATCCATTAATCAAACCCCATAATACATCTTCACAGTTGGGAAAACTGACTGATTGACATTCAATCATTATTACGAGATAACATAGCATCAATCAATATTCATATAGGTAATAAGATACACAAAACATAGGGATATTCATTACAATTGCTATTAATTTAGGATCAATGCATCTATTCTCAAATTTCAATGATAATTAAAATAATAATTATTTAATCCAACTATACTACATCTCCCGAATCATATCCTTGTAATTATTCTAAATGTTACTATCGCAACTGCACAATTAAACTTTGGTAACTTGGCCATTGATAAACGGTTTTCATTCCCAACGGTAATAGTATACACGCAAACCGGACCTAGTTCAGTGCAATTTTGCCATTTATACCAAACTTGCAATACACCAAACACAAACACTTTTACCAACGTGATGTCTATTATTCACCAAACTATTCTCATTAATTTCAGTAAACATATACATATTTTTTTTTTACAGTATCAAAACTCAATTGTAATATGATAATAAAGATGAAACGTAAAAATATTTCATTAAATAGATTAATTGAAAGATAACTATATTACTGATAAAATTTGTATTATAATATGAATTTATCTGCGACTATAGTTGAAATTCTTAGTGGTTCTTCTCACGTATTCCCCATCGAATCATTAACGAACAATTTAATTTCATTATTGCTCGTGGTCGTGAGTTGCATAGGTAAGATGATAGCAGCATTAATAATAACGTTACATGAGCCAAATGGATATATAAATACGTGGCTTTACGATGGCAGCTTGAGAGAGGGTGAACAGCCCCTCTATACAATGTCAAGTCTCTTGGCATGATACCTATACTCATTTTCATACATGCATGTACACGTATACCATGTCATGTATGTATAATATATGCATATATACATGAGTATATGTGTATTATATATTCCACGAGAATGTAAGTTATGATGTTGCCAACGCCCTCCATCTCGTGCATTCTAGTCAACTGTTACGCGATTATAAACAATAACTGAATGCAAATTAGACAATTTATCGGCGACGTATATACACCTGGGTGACATACAACAGGTAATATACAACAATGTTTTTGTTTAAGCTAAGCATTTATAAGCTAAGTGAAAATTTTTCATATTCTTTTTTCTTTTCTTTTTTTTTTTTTTCCAGTTTTATATTATCACGATGAACTCTATCGATTCAATGCAGAAATGGCTCACGAGTTTGTTATAATTACCTCGCACAATAACGATCCAATTATTTCACTCTAATTATAATTTTTCATTAATAAAAGATAGAAAACAAAATAAAAATTCATATTTTAATTCAATATACGGAATGCTTGCATGAAAAAATATATATATATCAGCGCATTGTGTATTCATTTTACAAAACTATTGATTTCGTTTCCATTTTGTTTCCAGTTATCTATATGTATAATAGTTCAATTGATAATAACAAATATTAATGTCTTATTAGGAATCAATGTTAATCATATCATTCAATACTTGGATATATATTTCAATTAATAGTATATTAATTACACAGTATAATTGAAAGATTCGGTAATTTCGTGGAGAAGGAAAACGACGACCACACAACTATAGAATTAGTATGCCGCATATAGTGATTACATGAAGCGTGGGAAAAAAATAGTTTTTACCCGGGATAAATCATTGCACCAGGGACTTAATTAATCTGTAATTAATTTAAATCTAGTTTAACCACCATAGAAGCTACGTAGAACGTAATTACTCAGTATATTTAATTTAACAAGAAAGGAAGAAAAAAAAAAGGAATTATCGTAGATTGAGTTAGTGTTGCAAACGGTCATTCATTCAACTACTGACCGCACTCAATGCAACTCATCTATGATAATCACTTTTGGCTTTTTCCCCTTTCGAAAAAAATTTATTTATCTTTAAATCAATATTGTCTTGTGATGAATTTTTTTTTTATCAAATAAACGATAAATTACCAATTGAAAAGACTTTACTAAACATAAACGAATAATATTGCATTAATTATCCGGACAATTTATATAAACTAAATAAAAATTACAGAATTCGTGAGAGTGGTGGACAAAATAATTTTAAAAAATATTTAGAAATACATTGTGGTTTTCGTGGAGAAAATGCGGTGAACAAACTTACATTGGTTGCAGTTTAGCATACCATCTATTGAACTATTCTGTATAGAGATTCAATACAGTATAACTCCTATTAGTGGTGAACGATTAATCCATGCGAAAGTTTGTTCAAGTTGAAATTCACGAATAAATATCTATATAGATGATTATAAATAATAATCATAAATATCTTATATATAATTTACCAGTTGTTAAATACCGTGAACAATTAACCCAACAGAAAATTTTCGCACGGCTATTCTTCAATCATAGATAATTTGTTTCACTTATATGTTCACTCATTCGGAAAAAAACAGAGTTTAAACAAAAGATATATTTCACAAATTGCGCCAGAAATAATATAATCATATTCAGATTGAATTGTATTTGAATTGTGTCACAAGTCTGTTCCTCTCCTTTTATTTTCTCCCTTTTATCCACAGTATATATACATGTATATATAAACTGTCAAAAGGCATGATACAGTACTGGTAAGCTGAAGAAATAAAGAAAAATAAAAGAATATAAATATATATATACACCGTATAAGACAAAGGAAGAGAAATAAAAGACGTTGAAGTAGAAAGAAAACGAAAAGGCGCCAGAGTAGTGCGTGCGGCGCGAAACCATTATATTCCACCAATTCTTCACCGTTCCACATAATTCTTTCTCTTCCCACTCATTCTCCCTATGTGTCTCTGTATTCCTTCATGGCGCACGTTCAGTCGCAATATATCATATAAGGTTGACTTTCTCATAGAAAAAAAACAAAAAAAAAAGTGAAAAAAAAATATAAAAAAGAAATAGAAAGAAAAAATAAGACAAAAAAAAAAGTGTGAGGGACAAAAAACGCTGAGCGCAAGTGAGAGCCTTGCAGTAAAGTATCCACATGGAAAGCCAGGAAGCCCGTATACATACAAATATATAGCATATATATATACACACACACACACACATATATATATATCTTGCATCGTTACTGAAAAGTCATAAAGCTTCCTCGTGGGACGCGTGGTGTTAAAGTTTCCATCGATACCACACATCTCGCGTTGCTTGCATCCACTCTATCGCGCGTTGCTTCTATTATATATCTATATACACATATATTTGTGCAGTCGGATAAAAACACGCACACATATATATATATATATATATGTATGGATACAGTTAGATGCAATCGCATCGTCCGACTTGTGGTAGTTTAAAGTGGAAATGCGAAAGAGTGATCTAGGCATCCCCTATATTCGCGTACACGTATCAATGTACATGTGTGAGTCGGTGCCACCGTCACAGATTTATAGAAAAAGCTCTGGCCGTGACAAATCGTCCAAACGATTTCGAGTCTCGCGTCGTGGTCACGGCGTTGACGTCGACGCGAATCGATATATTGTAAGAGGATGGAGATAGTGTGGATGAGAATAAGTGTGAGGGAGATACAGGATGAGATGGATAGGTAGATAGATAGATATTTATGTCCTGGAGAAAATCTCGTTCAGGACACAATCAAGAGTAGATACAATAATGAGTGGAATACTGCTGTATTTGTGTAGAGAAAGAAACAACGATGAGATCAATGATTATTTCAATTGTATTATTCGTTCAATCTCTTTAAGACGAGTGAGAAACAATGAAGATGCTCGATGAGAAATGAGAAAAAGAGAATGATTGAAAAGCAGCAGAGTATATACACATCAGAGTATTGATCTATAACGTATGCTCCTTCAGTTTTGTGAACTCTTGAAAATTTAAAGAGATTGGGTAATGTAAAATAGATAAAGCTCGCGTGCAAAAAAAAAACTACAAAAATATCTCATGATATTTTCGAAATTGTTTTAATGTAAGACAATATATATATATTCTTATTCATAATTAATATGTGATTGAAGAGAACAGGAAAATAATCATTATCTATTCATAGCCATGAGGACAAAGGAAAATGAAGTTTACAAAAGCCATTGAATCTATATAAGACAAAAATCACAGAAGAAACCAAAATAAAAAACTGCCAACATTTGATATTCTTCATGTGACAAGCAATATAACATGTAAGCATTATACAAAAGCGAGATAGATACCAATTCCCCTTTGCTACATCATCATATTGAATTATAGTATACAATATATATATATAGGGATATAACAGTGAGGGAGCAATGTCACACCACAAAATCAACCCTCGGATATTGCTGTCTTGTTCTCTGTAGGCTCGTACCATATACATGAGATACTAGTACGCGTTGTCACTTGTCGTTATAGCATTTTAGTAGAGGGCGAGATAGATGGTGTAGAAGGGATGTAGGTGAGGGGTTTGATGTGAAAGGATGACAGTGGACATCGTTTGTGTGTGTATACGTGTGTACAGAGAACTGGTAATCTCACGCGTTGAATCATGGCACAAACAAATCCATCAGTCTGATAGTGATACGTTTCTCTATTTGGCTAAAAGCCAACGAGGTTATTATTTCCGACAGATCGAAATATCACTGGTGAACGTACGTATATGTTTTATCAGTTTGAATATATGCAATGAAAATATTTATATTTATGTGTAAATATATGTGATTAATATATATATATATATATGTATACGATGTGAATATAAATGTTTGTATGCTCTATATAAATTGTGTGAGTTAAGTTGTCGGCGGCCACGTTCCGCGCGTTGACAGCCTGGCGCACACAAATACATATGTATTGTATACGAGGGCGGTATAAATGGGTGGAGGGGAGTGGGTTAGTAAATAAAGCACACATTCGGGGGTAGGAGGGAGACATCCTGCCATGCCGATGTGCACGAAGGACTTTTTCAATTTATTTTTATTCAACGTCAAGTCTTGCTCACCCGCGAAAACGAATCTCTGTGTAATTTATTTAACACTATTGACAGAATATACAGTTCATCGAGTATTTATTTTATGTTGCATTTTTCTTTTTCGTCCATTTTTTATTCTGTGATATTGTCGAGAGAATAAATATGATAAAATGGGATGGAGAATGGAGTAAGGGAGGAGTGGAAATAAATGAATCAGTAGAATAAAGTTGAAATTTAAGGCAAAATCGAATAATTTCTCATGACCTAAAAAAAATTGTAATAGGAATAAGGAATTATTGACCATGTATATTGTTGTAATATAATATTGTGTGTTATCACTATCATTCAATGCTACTGATGAATTACAATGAATTGTATAGTAAATTAAAAAATCACTTCACAGAGCAATGAATTTATTTGCTTCATGGAAAATTAAACCTCTGCATAAATTGTCAAAGTAATGAAGAGTTCTGATTCCTAGATAAACATCAGAATTGTACTATTCACATAAAATTCACTAATTCTTGTATGAATCCTTCACATATACGTAACATTCAATGCAACATTATGGTATATACAGTACATTGAGACAATGCCTGCACTCACAATTGTGTCAAGAATTTTCGTAGTACATTGAACAAAGTTGTTTGTACAATTTTGTATGCATGGCGCTATATGCCGGTGAGGATTTGAGTTCACAGTGTGGATCATTGAAGCGTTATATAACACAGTATGGACGATAGAAGCGCATTGCGCACCCGACGAATGGGAATAGTAGGAGCGAGTGAGATACTAGGGAAATCAAGAGGGTGAGATGCGGTCCATTGTCAGCATGGATGTCAGGAACATCCATGATTTCCCTTTGCTATCGACACGTGCCCATTGAGTCAATCCATTGTTCCATAAAGTGGAGACTCTGTGATATAGTCATAAAAAAAAAAAAATAAAAGAATGATGAAGGAGAGAGGGAGGGAGAAGTCGATTTACAACGCAACATTGCGGAACGGTTTTCTCCAATATATATAGTGGCCCACTCGAATCATTCGTTCCGCATCAACGAATGTCCGGTTTTCGTTGGCTGAACTAGTTGCAGACCAAGCCGATTGTCTACGTGTATATACATATGTGTATGTATAGATACATCATGCAACTGAATATTGGACGTACCAACCAATCGTTTCCACTCTTCGCACATTTTATTCCTTCCTTATATTCTCTTTTACAATTCCGCCCTTTTCGTATGTGTGTTCACTTTGAAAGCTTTGTTGTCGTATATGAAAAAGAGAATAGACACAAGTAATATTAAACAAAAGAGATCAGTATGATTTAAAATGGCTCACAAATGTTCTGATATTCTATGCATGATGAGATTCAAAAGCTCTCTCATTGTATATGCATTTATTTTCAACAATACTCCTCTATTGTACAAAATATATTTACAATTATGATTCATTTCTGGTCTTTTTTTTTTACAATCATACACTTATTAAATATAAAATGATTATCTTTTGTTTTTTTTTTTTAGCAATTCTCTTGTTATCAATGTGAAGTCGAATAATGTTTGCAGACATCTCTTTGTTTATTGAAGAAAATGGTAGGGGAAAAAGCCGAGAGAAAATGGATTTAGTATGGAATGAAGAAGAAGTAATAATAACTATTGGAATATAAATGTATCCCTTAACAAACAATAAGACAATTCTTATATATTTTTGAGAGGAAATGATGTTGATTTTGTTTGGAAAACAAAGAGTAAACGATGAAGCACGTAGTGATGCTGCGGGTATTCATATCTATAATATATATATATATTATACGATGAAAAGTAGAAAGAATAAGAGTGAAGGAAATGGAATGAGAGTCAACGTTTCGAATACTATATAAGAAAGTTGGTGATGAAGTAGACGCATGGGACATGGAATACGTAAAAGCTTGCATACACATGTGCATATATATCAACACATACACGATGAATCATAAAATATTGGAGCAAATAGTAATAACAGATCAATGTTTTTCTTGATAGAGTGGTTTGTATTTCCGACGTAATAACAATACGCCAATAAGTTTGTTCATAAATATGAATAATGAATTGATGCACCAGTGTATTTTTCAAAATAAAATCCTTGGAACGAGAAATAATACTATTTAAATACAACAATAGTTTTCATTTTATAATTTATCAAATGATATACTGTTATTTGAATGAAAAATTGAATAAATTTAAATACATATATATATATATTATTTTTGAATCAAATATGAATTTTACAATGAATAAAAAATAATTGTCGTCATTGAAATATTTTTTACTCCAGTAATTTATTCTCAACATAATTATTTAAAATCAAATAGAAATGACGTTCGGTATTATAGTCATCACATATTTTTACAAATGTCACAATGTAAAATAAATCTACGTATATAGAGAAAATAAATGGAGTATAAAATATTCAAGGGATGTTAGTGGATAGCGATACGGTTGGAGAAATAAAGAATCCAAATGTGAGAAACGTATCAGTGCTGTTATATACAATGTTTGGTTGAAAAGTGATAATTGAATACAGGACCCCCCGCATTTGTAAATGTATTTCACGCTATATATTTTCGTATACGTCGAGGTACAAGCGTGGTGTAGCAAACGACGTCCATGAAGAATGACGACGGACAAATAAAACAACACACCACGTGATGCTTTTATTTTATATATACGAAGTTGTCTGTTATACGCACGCAGAATGGAGGACCAAAGACTTGGAGTTGTTAATGTATCATCTATAAAACCATGTCGTGTATGTATGCATGTATGTGGTAGACATATACACTTATATAAGAATATATATATATATATATATGTATATAATGGAAACACTGGTGGTGGTGTTGCCGCTGCTCTTTCTAAATTGAGCTCGCGAGACAGCGTTAATGCTCGTTTCATTGTGGCGTCAACGCTTTAGCACACGCGATCCAAGTTTCTCTTGTCCGCTCGCAGGAGACGCCAAAATGAAAGCATGAAGTGGAGGATTGGGCATCACAGGACGAGAAAATATGGGAGAAAGGATACGTATATAGTGTATATACATTTGCCACGTATATATATTTATATCGTTTTACTCCTGCGATGTTGGATTATCTAACGTGAGAACAGCCACCGTAAATCATGCTCGATATGTATAGCTCTAGGCGTTATTGTAGAGAAGCTTAGATGCATACAGGTATATAGGTAGATGTATATAAATTATGTCTATATAATATGTATACATGCATTTATGTATGCGTTGATATATATTTTATTTTATTTTTTTTATCTAACAAAGTGATATGAACCAACTTCCCTCTTTGTTTTTGTCACAACGTCATGTTATATATATATATATATATATATTCTTTGATGTTTTATTTTTCTACTCAACTTCATTCTTCCCTGTCACATTCTATCACGGGCACAGTTGGGAGAACAAAACTTTTATCCTTTTTTTATTTTTAATAATCGTGCACTTGACAACTTGGGTTCATCACAGATGAGAATGGAGATGATATCAATTTAAAATTGAAATTTCCAGTCGTTATATTTTATATATAGAGGTGTATGTATCACAGAGACAATGTTTCTGACAGACGTTAGTATTTTTGGATATATAAGTATAATACGTGAATTCTTGAGTTCTTCTTTTATTCATCAGCAAGTGTTGTGCAAGTTTGACTATAATCAGTCAGTGTTGAAAGATAGTTTGAGAGCTGTACAATTAATTAAATTTACAGCAGAACGCTATTTCCATTACGTTGTCCATTTCACATGTGTATATCTTTATACGATATTTATAATACAATGTAAAATTTATCTTCAACTGTGAAAACGTGTTGGCATTAACTTCGATTGATATTTGAGATATGAAATATGAAAGAAGCTGTCTGTGCCATACAGCCATGTAGCGCCATTTTTAGCATCAACGAAGATATTTGTCTTCTGATAAAATTCAGAATTAACTGTCACATCAATGTATTCACCAAGAACAATTTTCATCTCACGATTCTAATTCAATAAAATTCCATTAAGAATAAAAACCACTCTGTTTCATCGAATAAGAACTGTGGCCTTTCAAATATCACGACAGACTAATTTCCACTCACATCATTTTTGCTTCTGAAATACATGTACTTTACCACGAAACTCAATCATGATTACACGTATAAATAAAGCTAATAAAAAATGACATCGACCCAGGTCGATAAAAAAAAAACATTTTAATTACATTTTGGTATTCACTTTTTTTCCTTTCATTCAAAACATTAATTAACGGCTAACAAATACAACTACAAATGTTCCATGTTTGTGAGCATATATACCGTTGTGATGATATTTGCCCTGTAAATAAACTTATGTAATTGCCTCGGAGTGAAACATTGAGCATCAGTATTATATGAAAAAAATAAATGAAAAAAAAATTGTAGTTTGATAGCTGCGAGCATATTAAATCAATATTATCTATATATATATATTTGTACACATATGAATATTCACATATTATAGTAAATAAATATGCAGACAGTTTAATCACACGTCGAATGCATATGAAAAAAGAAGAAATGCTCTCAGAAAAAATCGAACATACTATATTTGTATATAATATTTATGTTTATGCTATAACGTATATGTATTGAACGTTTTGATTATGGCGCTTGGCACGCGCGACATTGCTTGCATGGTTCTTGCAAGCTCTTTCGTGTGAAAAGTGAGTTAGGAGCCGAAACACTGGTTGTTTATATATATATATATATATTTACTGTATGTACACGCGAGTTCGCGCCGCGAAGACTGGTTGTTTCCTGTATACTCTTGTTATACACATAGCAGTCACTTTTCGTTGTACAAAGCATTTTGTTCATCGTCTACATATATATTCTGATAAAATTCGTATACTTGTGGTAAACAAATAATTGTTTGTACGAGTTTTGACTTGATACTGTCACATAGTTAGAACTTGAAATTTTCATTATAATTCATCATTGCGTTTAGAATATTTGTGAGATATCTAATTGTCATTCGTTAAATGCTAATTTTTTATTGGACCCCATGTTATCGATGCATGAATTATGAGTACTGCCAAATTTTCTATCATTTGCACAATTCAAAAGAAGAAAAAGATCAGATTAGTAGTTTAAATACCGTTGACTATGCAGAATTTAATTAAATTGTGTAGACATATTTGATATTAAATGACAATTTTTATATTCCATGAAATCAGGTTTTTAGTCTGCAGTTAATTTTTTGACGGAAAGTAAAATACATTTGAGGTTGATAATAATGAAATTGGAAAATTCCGGATTGTCTATTTGTATCCAATTCATGTCCTACTTCTGCATAATAATTCAAATATATTTGTACGTATCAAAGAGCCCGCTCGCTTGGTGAATTTAATTGCGAACTAACTTCTCACACATCAAGCAAGTTCAAGTTAGATCCGCACGAAACTAAACTCTCGTATCTATTTCAATCATCAACATTTATCGCTATTGCAATTAGTAAACATGGAAACATTGAATTAATTTAATAATAAATATATTATTTCTTTTTCATAACGATTTAATCATGAAATAATTGATATCAATGACATAAAAGAATTACTATTAAACAATATTTGTCATGTTCACATGTCATTATATAAAAGGATAGATAGATTGTCAGAATGTTGATAGATTATGAGTGTGGATGAAATTTATATTGGCAAAGCATCACTATTCACCGTAATTAAAGATAAAAAATAATAAAAAAATTTTTTTTTCTAATAAAATATGCAAAATGGTTGAAATGCCGAGGGCTATGAGAAAGTCACAAGGGAACATTGTATGTTCAAGTGTGTGTATGTGTGTGTGTGCATTGCATGAACGTGTGGCAGCTCAAAGGGCGAGGGATGAGAGTGAATAAAGTGAGGATGAATTTAAAGAGAAACGGTAGATGAAGGAGGAAGGTAAAGTCTCGTCCCGGCGAGTTTTGAAATTACAGAGAGTGATCCTTCGGTAATAGACTCTCTCTCGGCGAGACTTATAGGATTTTACAAAAGTGGAGGTAAAAGGAGTATTAGAGGAACTGAAAGATGGAGGGAATAAAGCGAGCGCGAGTGCAAGAGAGTGGAAAGGGTTGAGTGGATGAAGAGGGTGGGAGAAAAGAAAAAAAAGAAAAGAAAACAAAAAGAAACAAGAAAAGAAGCCTGTGCTGCATGGGTCGTGTGCTATATATGTTTACGATAGACAATTACTTTTATTTTCTTGGCACACAAGCCTCTTGGGCAATCAGATTATACAACACTGGTCTACCAATCTAAGGTTTCCAAAATGCTATACATAAGAATAAACGATAAAGCAACATTAAATGCTTATGATTATCTGACCTGATTTCAATTAAATTCATTTCTCAACGTCTAAATATAACTGTTAAAAATTTCGAATGCTTTGAGTATAATGGTAACACATCTGTAATAATTCAATTTGGTTTTGAGATCGCTTCTGTTTTCAGTCGACCAATATATCATCAAATTTTTTTTGGATATGAAGTATATATTCACAGCGTAACAGTGCAGTATGCATTTTTCATGAAAGATAATTTGGGACTTTTATTGCTGGACGCGAAGTGCTTTTCCATTAGATTATCTATGATATCCAATTTGAATGATCAATAAATTATTGTTAAAAATCTTTTTTCGGTTTGGCATATGGAAAATTCTATTATATTGATAGTTTAAAATACTGCACTGATGAAACACTGGATATCGGTTGAGGTTGATGAACTGATGCCAGTGCACCGAATATCGAAAACAAAAATGGAAAATTCTAAATGTATAATTTGAGAGTGATTTACATCCAGTGAATATATAGAAATAAACGACGGAACAATTGAATCAATCTAATTTATATATCAAACTAAGATTTCACATTCAACTTTCAGATAGATTCACATCCGGCCTGAAAAATTAATCGTATAGCACAACCTCAGCATGTATAAATACCTCAGAATATTCAATTGCAAAATCATTCATCTTCACTAACTATCTACCTTATGAATAAAATCATGGTGCGAGCATTCAAATTAATTCCAAAAACTGAAACTGTTTGGGCCAGATCCAAAACAAGAATAATAAATTAACGATCTCAACTCTTCATTCATTTGACTCTTTATCTCAAGCTCACGTATTACCTACATGATTCATAATAAATGGCGTGAACCAAATGTTAAGATTAATTATTATTACTAACGTCATCATCAGTATTCTTTTAATGGTGGTATTTATGTGACAACTGACTAATAATATATATGAAATGAACAAAAGGAGAGCGTCGTAAAATCACATAACTAGGAGAGTGGATTTCTCATAAACCACAGAGATAATTTCGACCGTTTGTGACCCACCCTTAGAATATTCGAATAGAGGCACTATAGAATAGAAGACATCGGTGTGGCGGAATATCGAGCGAAGGGAGAGCAAGTGAGACAGGGAAAGTGAGAGGGTAAGTCAATTTTGCACCACGTCTTTCCACCTAATCCCGTTTCCCGCTCTGTTTCCTAAGAGAGTAGCTCGTTTCACGGTCGCACGATCATGTTATCGTAGAAGGAGTTTGGTCCGCCATAGTGCCGACCAAAGAGACCATATACGAAGCTCTAGATTTTGTTGGATTAGGCCCTATCATTCGTTGACAATATATATGTTGTGCGATTGTGATTTTTTTTCTTTATTCTTATTTCCTCTAGTTTTTTTTTTTTCTTTTTCTATTCGCATCCAACACCGAGTGAAGTACCTTGTCTGTTGGTTGGTGATGTGCTTGTGCTGTTGGTAAAGAAATGGTAAATCGCAGTCGGTCGATTACGGGTAGAGTGCCGGGGGAAAAAAATGAAAAAGAAGGAAATAGAAAAAAAGAGTGGGAATAAAGAAGGACATATTGGAAAATTTCATATGACCATGTGAAATCTAGTATTCGGGGGCGAAAATGCACAGGATGTCCACTACTTACGTAAAAGCGTTGGCTTACGTGAATTCCATTTATTCAAAATAAAACTTTCACATCAGGATACAGAAATAATTCATCGCCCCGAGAATTTTGTAGTCGTTTCTCTCATAGTTTATGCATTCTTTCACGATAATCTGTCATTCCGAATGCTTGCAGAGGCGATTTCCAATATGAATATGCGCATGAAAAAAGCCAGTGTGTAATTATTTAATGCTCTCTCATCGCAGACTGTGTACACAAATATTTATTATAACTGTACCTAATGGATTCAAATCTTTTATGTCCGAGTTGAGGTAAAATATATAACAAAAGTTGTTTATAAATGAAAAAAGGATTTTTTTCTAATCAATTAATAATATAAATAATTGCATATATTTAACTATAACAATGGATATTGTCCGATTTCTTGATAAATTTATTTTTCACCAACTTATACTCCATCTCATCGTTTCTGCTATTCTATTTGAGTGAGTGGTAATAGCACAATACAATTCATTCACCAATTCCACATTATCATCCATTATATTGACAATAAGTATTTTCCAATAAGTGAATTGCCAATAGACTTGGAATATTATTTGAATTTAAAAAATATATTTATTCTTTTCTGAAAATTATACTTATATCAACCTTCGGTATTTCAACATTTATATAATCACTGACATATTGTCAATGCACTTTCTCTTTGATATATTGATTGCTGTATATATGGTATATCTACAACGGAATGGAAGATAGGTCATACATATATACACATAGAGAAATATATTTCCGCGCGTCTTTGCATCGAAATCGATTGACAGCCACCTGCACAATCTCTCATGCAATATGTCTATACACAACATCACTCGTCAGAGTTGTGGTAGACGTGTGTGTATGCACATATATTCATATATATATATATATATTGATATTGGTATATAAACTCATGTTAGTTAATGTCCATATACATAATATATTATTATCGTCATTACACATTTGATGATAGTACTGACTGTATGTATTTATGTGCATATGGACGACGACCAACCAATCAATTCGTACAAACATGTCGCGTGACTAGAATTCGAAAGATACTATGCAAAATATTAACTTGTCAATAATCAAACAAATTCATAGTTAAGAAAAAAAAATAATAAAAAATAGACGACGATTGAATTTAAATTAATTTTTATTAAAAAATTATTGTGACAATGAACTACGTAGATAAAAAAGAAATTGTTTATTTCCACAAATAGAGTTTAACAATAAATAGAGCTTATTAAATGTCAACATATATAAAATATATTGAAATACATATGAAAATAAATGAATTGATGTCTTTTCTTTCCAACCATTGTCCCTGTTTTTTTTTTTTTGGCTCTGAATTTTTATTTATTTCTTTTTTTTTCTCTATCTTTCAACTAATTGCTAATATTTCAACGTATCCGAAAGAAGAGTAAAGTATAACATTCATGAGCTATTTCACCATAAACATTTCTGAAAAAACCATAAAATATCCGCACATATATACAGTTGAAAAAAAAAAAAAAATGAATTTCTTATACGAAACTAAATAACACAAACATTAAAAAGTTTTTAGCATAGAAAAAAAAAAATCCTTCACTCACTCCATTATATACTGCAGACATACACACAGACATCTAACGCAAACACCTATACATCAACACAAACTAACATGTAAACAGTAAGAATATATCCAGGATATATGTCTGTCGTGACCGGTAAAGTGCAAGCACACACGAGTGCCATCTACTTTATCCATATAATACATACATGTACATATGCGTGAGAAAACGGTCGGCAGAGTTGAAATGACGACGAACAAGATGGAGAGGGTGAATGGGTACGTGACGACGCTGGTCGTCGGTGGAGCGTCGCAAAGTTGCAGGTGTCACGTGATTTATCGAAGCGACAGCTTCTACCGACGACCAGCATCCGGGAGTATGTATATATAACAGTAGGAAATACGCCGTGGTCCTTCCACCACTTTTCCGACTTGACGCTAACACATATATATATATATTTAAAAGAAAAAGAATATATATACGGGTGTAGGGACAAACGGCAATTCGTTGGCAACGGGTCATTGGCCGGTAGGTCGATGGATGCACGACAAACTGAGGGTCGACAAAAAAACTAACTAAAAAATCAACAAATATATATATGGGTAAATGAATAGAAAATAAAAGTAAAAAAATCGTGAATGGAATGGAGCACGGGGAAAAAAAAATAACGATGTAAAGGGAAAGGCGATCGGTCAACCGCCAAGTGGGTGCGGTTCATTGGTTAGGTACCCCGGGAACAAATCCTCTCTGTACAGCTCAATTTTGTATCCATCGCGGACCAACCTCGACACAACAAATCGCAGCTTCAACTATGTGTAGACGGTATGGCTATTTCGGAAATGCCGAGGAATTTTGTCGAAAAGGTTATATGCATGTGTATGTATATATATATATTGGATGTATATGTGTATGTGGATGGGATATGGTACGGAAAATCAATTGGCAACTTCCATATCCCAGTCCTCTATCTCGACTCAGTTTCTCCCGTTCGCCCCACTCGTTCCCTATATCCACACGTGTATGTAAACTATATATGTATATGTCGGTTGTATAGTATAGCTCTAGTGAATAAATATACCATCCGCTCTCGAAAAATGCGTGGTGTGCGGGGGTGTGTTTGTGTGTGGGTGGGTCCATGTATATATGTTGAAACGATGAATAAACGAAATAAATTATGCACCCTGACAAGTTCGCGCATCGCTGCTCGCGTTGCACACGCTCGTTTACGCATTCGTACAAAGACGCGTAAAATATATATTTATTTATATGTGTATGTATGTATGTATGTATATATATATGTATGTGGGAACGTTGCGCTTTGCGAAAATTGAATCGATTTCGCGAATTATTGGAGCACAGCCGTTTGACAGTTTGCTCCATTTTTATACAGTCACTATTATGGATTTTATCTTCTTTGTCATTTAAAAAATATAGATGGGGATTTTTTTAATTTTTTTATTTTTCGTACTTGGGAAAAACGCAAAGCACAAAGTATTGCAGATGGTTTAATTTTTTTTTTCATTAATTATCGGATGGGTGTATTGATTTGATTGATTATTTATAGAGAATAATTTTGGAATGTGTGAGTGAAAAATGCGACTTTCAATAGTAAGTCATATTCAAGATATGTTTATTTAGCAATATTTACTGAATAGTAAGACAGAAATATTACCAAGTGTATAGTAAATTTTTATCGCTTCTGATTTTTTGATAATCTGCAGAATTACTCCACTGGATAGTATTATTTATTGAATTTATATTACAGTTGGAAAAATATTCTGTATTTTTATTGTTGAAAATTATATTTAGATCTGAATTAAATGATTATAATTGTTATCATACTGTGGCTGAGAATTCTTTTCGTGTATTAGAATGAAGCAATAAAATGAAGTACACTAGAATTGATTCATTTGAAAATTAAATATAACGTGACGAAAAATGTTGTACTGTGTTTTGTTCCATTTTATTTTTAATTTTTTTATTCCATTTTTTTATTCTGTGAGAATAATTTAATGCGTGTCAGTATGTATATGCTGTAACTGAAGCACCAATTTAATTTTGGGTAAATGATTAAATACTAACGACACGCAATACTGTAATTATACGATCGTGTCTCGTGTTTTCAGTTGCCAGTTCACATTGCGCCGACAAAATCTTGTGGGCATCAGAGTTGAAATGGCCATTATCCACGCAAAGTATCATGATCATAACATGTAAAATCAAATTATTT
Source organism: Zele albiditarsus (assembly GCA_958496275.1). Taxonomy (NCBI): domain Eukaryota; kingdom Metazoa; phylum Arthropoda; class Insecta; order Hymenoptera; family Braconidae; genus Zele; species Zele albiditarsus. The sequence goes on along the minus strand of OY292411.1, from coordinate 13,684,720 downwards.
CTACTTTTATTATTTTTAATTTTCCATCTTTTTTTTTTTTCATTTCTGTATATCCTATCTTGTGATAAAAATCACCGTATTTTTGATATGTATCCTTCAATTACAAACAACATAGAAATTTCATGTCAAACATGTATATTCTATTTGTTTTATTATTATTGAAAATGACACGAACACACCAAAATTTTTGTATAATATATTAAACTCCCTCTGAGCTGCCATATAAATTTCATGCACATATGATGCATATAAATGTGTATTATATATCTTGTGCATGTCTGTAAATGTAAATTTCCATGACCCAATAAATCCACAGTATTAAAATTACGTGTGTTGCCCAAACAACTTTGTATTAAATAAATATACGAATACAAATATAGATATACAAACAGGCAACTGTTATAAATTATTAATTCATTCAATTTCCATCTATACTCTCATACTTTTTCCAAGTATACAAATACTCATTCAATAGATAATACTTTCATTCTCTTTCCATTAATTCAAACTATCTAATGTATTAAAAAATAAAGTGACAAAAATAAATTGTTCATCATAAATACTAACATAATATACAAATCTAATATTCTCTCACATAAACAAAAATATATCTTCTATTTATACATATCGCGCTTTCAAACTGTATGAATCACATGAATATATATGAATATATATATATATATATATATATATATAGTTAGGATAAACCATCCACAGACTAGATAGCTAACAGTAATTCCACACGAGAGATTCGCACGCGCACATCATACACAATTCAAGACGCCGCGAGCGTGTTTATAAACCTTACGTGAATTCTCTCAGCAAATCGTATCATCAAACTAAACACAAATGTGAGTTTGCCACTTTGATTCAGTAATCGGGGATTGATCTCGCATTATAATCCCTATCGTTGATGCCGCTTTCATCCACAATTTTCGTTCACCCTTGGGACACGTTTATATATCACATAACATTCATATGTGTAAATATATATATGTATCTATATAGATCTTTCGATGCTCACCAAACGTCTTTCGATCGTATTTAGCCGACCCTTCAGTGTCCTCTCCTTCGTTCCTCACTTGCTTGGACATATAGAACCAATTCTCATATAGCAAGCACTACTATACTATACGCAAGGGAGCACTTTCCAACTGACGTTTAAATTTATTGTTTGAAAAACGGTACGCGCGTAGATATATAGAGAACATGGTGGCTATTCACCCACTAGTTTTGGTAGAGGAAAAGGCATTGGGTATACATAGAGGGATGCTAGATGCTCGAAAGCACATCACTTCAACTTTACTCTATGCAGTGTGTGTGTGTGTGTGTGTGTGTATGCGAGTGTGCAAATATGTAGGATGTATGTTCTCTCGGTTCGGTGCTTGTTCGCGCCCACCTTCACGGTACTATAACTATGCACAACGTTGACGAGGCAAAAGCTGTTGAGCGTTGACTATCTACCGAACCATATCTCTGATCCATACTATAGAGGGAAACGCTGCATTTGCTTCTTCCAATGTGCATTCGCATAAAGCTAATGCAATTATAAAAGTCTCTATTGAACTGTACTGATATGTGCATTGTGAGGTGTATGAAAGTACTTGTGTATTTAATAGCGATGTGGTATTTACATTTGCCGCTTTTTTCATTTCCACTTATTTCATTGATTTTCTTGAGAGCACACAGCGAACTGTGAATGAGTTTCATTCTTATATTATTGAATGCACTGAACGAACTTTTGTTTATATTTTTTTTTTTTTTTTTTTTTTGGCGATTGGTCGTTGATATTTTCAGCTAAATTCACGTTTATTAATTCAATAATCAGTTGGGATTTTTTAAATGGCATAGTTAGGGACAATGCACGTTCATTGAAATATTATACTACTCATTATTCTATCTTCACAGTTGAATCTTTGTGATATACTTTGAGGAGTAAAGCAAACAGTAGTAATGGTGTCTACTTAGTCAGACGCTAGTGAATTAGTAGAGTGCAGTGATAATGAAAGTGTTTGCTCATATAGATAAAGATCTATTTGCGTGATTGAAATTGGTCGAGGGCGGGACGTGATCTCGCATGCCATACTTGATTATACGAAATTGATAAATTGAAATCATAAATCAGCAGTAGTGTACCACTGATAATATAGTGAATGGGGGTGTGCGTTCTATAATATAACAACTCAGCTCATTTGTTCATTTCACGTCTGTTTTACGAGTCTGATAAAACGAAAAACAAATAATAATTTGAATGAAATAAAAATTTATCATTGTTTTTTTTTTTTTTTTTCTTTTTCTTTCATTTGATTACAAAAAATATGCCACTAGTATTTTTATATGAATATTTTATACGCAATGGCATTAATGATTGTTGGTAAAAAAAAATTATTTGATATTTCATATAACTTGTGTACATGTAAAAGAATATTTTTTCAATCACATGTCAATCAAACTGACCATCGGGATTTCATGATAGAATAAAAAATAAAACAATTTTATCGTGAGTATGATTCAGCAGACCGGAATGCAACGTCGGCTGAAATGTATCGGTGTCTATATACGACCTGAATCGTTACAGGAATAAAAAAAAATGAGCGAACAAAAAAAAAATTGTTAAAAATCACAATTTCAACGAGCCGACTCTTTTATTCAAACTGGCAATCAATCCTAACATATTCAAATGGTAAGAATAATTTATTTTGTTTCACAGGATATTCATTTATAACAACTGCTTTCAGCCGAATGCAATCATCATACCATCATCATCATCATCAATTCGTAAGAAGTACATCGACAAAATTTTTTAGAGTACAAGATTAACATCTTGGACTGTGATTTATTTTTTGTATGAAAACATATCACGAGTAAAATTATTCTGGAATAATATCATAAGTAAAAATATCTGGAATAAAATTATCATAAGCAAATATATTACATAGAATAATATTATCAGAAAAAATATCCCATAAATTGATATTATAGGGAGAAATAATCGGTGTGCGATACCAATACGAATGCGTCACAATATGCCAATACGATAATTGAAACACTTCAGTTCAATAAATTACGGTGAATATTTGTTTAAGTATTCGCTGTGAAATATTTGCAAAAACACATAGAATGGCAACACAGTAATAACAGCTAAATATTGCAGTATTTTATCAATGGAACTCCATTCTATATTTAACCAGAAAATAAACTGTTTCAACTCCCCCAATAATTACATTATCACATTAAAAATCGCGTGCAAACAGTGAGACAAAAAAACTTGAAGCAATACTGATTACTACCTGACATATTACGAAACATATTCGTACAATATTTTTGATATCAATATAACTCCATTAGTATCTCATAATATTTTGTCATGTTATTGTGTATTATATTATTCCATGTGTAATTTTTGCATGCATTAACTCCAATTTTGTTTCGAGATATATTTGCATATATTAATATAAAAGTTGTACGGTCTGTTGTTGTGCTATAGAGGGTCAATGTTTGCTCTGGATTGGCTAAATTTGTCAAATTTTATATTTACATGAGAGAGGTGATGAACATTATGTAAAGTTTGTGATGTATACTAATAATTATTTTTGTTCTTGTATTTATAATTACTTTTCGATCAGTTTCATTGTGAATTGTTAATTAATTGTCAAGTTTCTATCAGTATTTTTGATGACTGCCATTCCATTGTGTATGCTGAAACATGATTATGTGCACGAGTATGTGAAAAATGTTGTACAAATTTCCTGACATTCAATAAAAAAAAAACTGTCAATCTTCTAAAATATTTATCAACAATTTCAATCAACTCATGTATTCACTTCACTATTCTATAGCACAACTCAGTGATTGACTGCAATGTAACTGATTGAAAACGAAAAGATTGATATAGAATTTCCTAAAAGAAATATCCTCATAAAAAATTTCACAATGCCTTCTACATTGACGTTGACAATTATCAAACAACTCCAAGTGTTTCTATTATTGGAATTATATTCACCCTGTTCACTTTTATAACACATGAACTATGCACAATTAATTCGATGGAATAAATGATATACAGGAAAATTCCATTTGTGGAAATTCAGTTCAAGAAAACTTAATGAAGCAAAAATACACCAGCCTTCAATAAATAATAAATGCATTTTTAGAAATCTATCGAATAAAAAATACCTGACTCCTTAATTTTCCTCGAAGCACCAGAATTTTAGATTACTATATTTCAACATACCACCCTTCGAATGTTTATTCAAACTAATTCTTATCCTAGAATTTTTTCTTATCGATATGTATTTACAATTACTTGACGTGTTTCTATAACATTGGCCATCAAATTCATCATGTATCACTACAATATACAATTTTGTTCCCTCCATGAACCTATACACACATAATGGGATGTGGTGATTGTATTGAAATCTTGCGGGCTAACCGCGACCATGCTCTTCCATCAATATATATATATATATATGGATATCCATGCTTAGATATTCATGTTTATTGCATGTATGTTTAGCAGGACAGATCGTATCTTCGTACACATATAGGGACTGGTGGATCAGTGAAATCCGTACACAGTCAACATCTGAGCAAATTGATGCTTTACCTCAACTGTATCTGGCACTAACTCAAGTACAGTTTACGCATTTGATCACTTCACCAGTAAATTCATCTTGCCAACATCAAGCAATTGTGATATGGGAATATATAATCATTATGAAATTCAATTTCAACATCATCCAAGACCAAAACCAAAACTTTGTTGATGTGTGCATCTGCATTATTACTCTTAGAGATATATATACATTATCTAATCCATTTATATACATGTTCTATTTCCACGCCAATGCCCATCTACCCCACCATCGTTATTCGCTAAAGGCATTAAATCTCATCTATGCTTCCTAACTGTGGCCTATCGTTTATATCAGCTGAAGTGCAGGACTTCAAGCTTCATAAAGGTGTTATTAATGCATGAAATATATAGATTATACGATTAAGTCTATTAAGTGGCATGCATCGATTTATCGATGCATGAATGATTGATTATGTAGTTTAGTATTTTAGTTTCAACATTTTAGACAGAGAACGATCATAGTCAATGAATCCCAGTAACAGAGCACAATTTTGTGCAGTTATTTCGGTACTGCATACAACCAGCATTGACGCATTCTAAAACATTCTCCGAGGTTCATGAATGATTTATTTCATACATGATTGGATGGATGGGAATTTGTCAATCGTTACGGCTAATTTATTGAGGTGAATTAATTATCATTGCTTGTCATTTAATATCTGATACTTTAATTGCTCGTGGATGATAAGCATCAAGAGTGAAAATCAAACTTCCATGAAACTCTGCTAGCGTGTCATTGTTATAACGACCCTCTTTTCATATAGTTAAATAAGGAATTGATTCTCTCGTAATAGCATGCAAAATGTTATCGCATTAAATTTAATATTCGTATTCTTATCCACAAAGAATATTCAATTGTTTCCACACAACTAAATATATATACATCTGAATACACTAATCTCAAGATTATGAGTTATGATCACAAACTTCAATACTTCAACATGAAAAAAAAAAAAAAAAATACAAAAGACGATAAAAGATCATTTTAATGGAATTCAGAAGATTACATAAAAGCATCAAAGAGTCTCTTGACCTCGGCGTTATATAATGCATATAAAATTACAACCGCAGAGTGATCAATTTCGATTTTAATATATAATACACTGTAAAAGCATATTCAGCGTTGTAAGTATATTCATTATCTCAACAAGTTTCAATATTGAATCAATTTAATTCCTTTCGAAAAATAAATAACTCGACACGACACTAGTAACGGAAAATAAAAATCCTGATGATATAACAATTAAAGTAATGATCACAGCATGTATTCTTAAATTAATAAAACTAAATTTAGCACTCTTTTAAATCATTAATTAATGAAAAACTATCGGTTATATGTAGAACAACTGATTATCCCTATGATCAATTAATTATTATAGTAATCATACGATGTGTCCTTATGATGACACTACAGTGATTTTTTTGTTTAGCTCGTGTATCCCAACAAATGTAAACTTTATATAAATAATTTCTTCATTTATCAGTTGAAAAGCACATTGCACAATAAATAAATTAAAAATGTGAATTATTCCAGTTGACTAAACTTAATTGTCGTACAACTGCTTCTAAAATGCTGGTTAATAATACGACAATTATTGCACCACACTCCAATTAGCCATATTCGTATATGCATACTCATACATATGTGTGTTTGTGTATAGCTACATTATATTCGAAATGTAAATGAAAATAAAATGTAGAATATATGGAAGTACCTAGTGGCAAATTAAATGCATATAGAACTGTAATGTAAATGCAACATCACGTATCACATAAAGAGATTCACGAGATCATTTGGTATATTAACTGTAGTAAACTATATATACTGTTGCTAATCGCACCTATGGGGTGTATAGACCGCGAGATTTATGATGAACAATACTACAAACAGTGCACGATTGCCGCTTAACTGTATATACATAGCTTATCGACGCAATGCACGCGCCATTTACTAATAATCGTTGCTTTAAAAATATACTCGTATTTCAATAAATCCCATTTATCCTACATGAGAAATTGCACCATTCTATATTTAAAACATGGATTAGATAATTGACGACTAATTGTTTCACTTATTTAGACTAAAAGTCAATGAACTATCATCAATAACTGGCAATCAATGGTACTTAAAATGTTTAATGGTGTACATTCACTTTAAATTCATGATTTCGTTATAAATAGTAATTGTGAAGAGAAACTGCAATATTATTTAAAAAGATATTGCTTATACATAGTTCTTACGTCATATATTTGATTTAAATGAAATGAAACGAGAAGAGAATGAAAAAGTTTGTAGAAAAACGTTTGAAATTTATTTTATACATCATATTTCATTTTATTTTTATTTAGGGGTTCTTGCACAGCAACGAGGCAATTAAATTTTTAATTGGCTCGAGTTCATGGTCTCCACATGTTAGTAATTAATCCAGAACTGTTTCAATGAAAACGTTGGTTTATCAACTGTGAGTAATTGGATGCAGTGTTAAAAACAGATTGGTTTACTGTGAATATTGCGAATGTCACCTCGAATTTATCCGTATATTCATTATACATATTGATTATTATGTTCACAAAATTTGTACATGAAAATATCACTTATTTATTGATATACAGAAAGTGACTGACAATTTATATTCATGTTGTTTCATTTAATTGTATTGGAATTCACATTAAATTAAATATGAATTCGCGTTTTATTTTAGAATTTAGGTAAAACGTATAATATCAAATAATTTATTATTCAGATGTGCTTTTATGATTTCCAATATAGGACTTGATTCATAAATAACAATATGAAATGATAGAAAAGATTATCACATTCGTGTCACCTCACATTCCATGTGAAGACAATTGGTGTGGGATAATTCTTTAAATATCCATTTCATCTGAGCCATGTCTCAATTATTTGATATTACATTCGAGTTATTGTTGAAATAGAAAATTTATTTAATATTGTAGAATGGAAAGCGTTATGTCCTTGTTATAAAATCAAATGTATATTAGGAATATATATTTGCTTCTCCAACAAAATGAAGAAACGTATTTGCAGAACGACAATGAAATTATTATGAAATCAAAAATTAATTATAATATTCAACAAGCTCCTAAAATATGCTTTCATCATGTATCACTATTGATTTTTAAACTTCTGATTCGCCATCACTATTTATAAAAAATTTAAACTTTCAACTAAATATTCAATATACCAATGTGCTCTAAAGAATTATTATTTCTTTTTTTTCACGTTAGTCATTTGTCAGCTGGTATATAATTGATATTTCGTGCTAATCATTCTCACAATAAACTCCAATGAACTCGAATCTCATTAATCACATATTTGAATCCAATAAATGCGTTTACAGTAATTCAAGTGAATCTGACACTAATTATATAATTAAAAATAATATAAATTGTATAGTGTCTTTAACATTGAATTTTTTCAAACTTACCAAAGACACGACCGGCACTGCCACATTGAAAGAGCAACCAAATAAGGTAAGCGTGGATAATCCAATTCTGCCGGTTCACATTCATGTTGGTAAAGTTTTACTCAAAACTTTCAGGCCACGCTCGCGATGAGGCAGGACCACAATGGCGCCCGCGTTCTAACTCAATTAGCTTTGATTTGATGAGTTATAGATATATGTACCGTCGTCGTGAGGCAATTTTCACTGGATCTGTATTTAAAGCCACGCATCACCATATCCTACCACCGAGCGTCTTCCAAACTTTCGCGAATTGAAACTTGACGTTGCCATTGTATTCACACTTCTTATCTCAATACTTTGGCCCCTCTTTTCCCCTTCTATTTCATTAAAATCATATTATATTCACTCAAATATAGATATCGTAAAATCATCCATCATCATATTATTGAATTCATTCATATTTAATAATTAGCAATTCGAAGCAAATTGATCTTACAATTGTTCAATTTCTCATTCAATAAATATTTTATCAGATTCAGAAATATTTAATCATCCATAAAGTATTCATTGTCAAATGTTCGTGTTAAATGAGATCACTTGCGCTCACTCTCACTTCGAAGATTCAATTGTTTTACTGTAATTAAAAAAATATTGAAAATAAATTGAAAGAATAAAAATATTTCGGATTAAAAATGAATTATTGACAAATAATTATCACTTGTCAAAGTGATAATATATCGACAACTAGCAACACAATTACACTGTTCACAATCATTATTTTTCTAATTGTCAATATCAATCAAGAGAGTGACAAAATAATTGATTGATTAAAAAAGTAGAGAAAAAAAATGAGTACGCAATTAAAAATGGGAGTACGAGAGTTTGTGAATTGAACCTGGAATAAGATGTTTGGGCTACGACCTTATTTAATAAAATTACACTCGGCAACCCAAAAGTTGACGTTAAAATGAGTCGTTTAAATAAGTAAACTTCCACTTTTACCATATATACAGTTATGAATTTTTTATTTTATTTATTTAATTACGAACTCCTTTGTTTTTTCAGTCGTAAAATTATCCTCAAAACTTAACACTCGATACATTGACTAATAATAAATCTTCCTATTATCATTGTTACTAAAAGTTTTTCGAGTTTCTCGCTGCACACTTTTTCTTTTCACCCCAACATTGAACATAAAATCCAATATCATCAGCACCGTCAATTACACACAATAATACAAATGTGTAACTTCAATAGTCAAAGAAATTTGCATAACATTAAAGTCAAGCACATATCAGTTCAATTGACAATACAATCACGCAATCAAAAAAATTGCTCTTGTATAAAAATGATCGTTCATTCAAAAGCAAATAAAAGTTAAAATAATCCTCATATCTTCAGCACTTATATTGAAACATAAAAGAGCTTTTCAATCAACGTCATACACTTTGTTATCCGTCCATCTTTTCCTCTTCTTCTCCTTCTATCTTTCTCCGTCTCACCAACACCCACACACGCACACACACACACACACACACACACACGCACACTCACACACTAACACACTCTGTCACCTAGTCTCCTGTTACACGCACGTGCTACTCTCAATGCGTACAGGTGTATAAAGTAAACGACACAAACAATCACCAATAATCACGCGCTCAATTCGCACAAAAATTTTTACAAATTCAATATGAACAATGCAAAAATACAGATTATAAATAAATGAGAGATGAGACAGTAATTTAGCTAGTGATGGCAAACGCACCAGCGCCAGCAATACCACCAACAGCAGCAGTAAATAGCATTAGTTACCGAACCGGTTTTAAAACCGATCGCGCAGTCCAAGAATCTCCGATGACTCTGATCAACTTCACCCGACCACGACACCATGTATATCCTCTTTATACATTTTTTATTTATTTATTATTGTTATTATTATTATACCTTATTTATTAATGCATCTAATTTTTATATTTAGTTTTCTGTGTTTTTTTATCATTAGCGATAAGACGACAAACAACTGGCATCTGTGTGTGTGTGCGCGCGTGCAGGTAAAACTTCGCGCGGCAATGCACGCGTTCACAATCGTTATTAACTAACATAGACGTCAAAGAGAAAGTTAGAGTTTAAAAAGTGTTAATATGAATATAATGAGTATTATTATTCATAAATAATTCACGCACATTTACCTTTATCGTCGCTCAACATTTATTGAACCTCTTTGATCGCGCACGTATATCATAGATATATGTATATATATATATATATATATTAAATCGCGTGTGTGTACACACATAGGTATGTTTGTAATGATGAGCGGAGGAAAAGGAGATAACGTTAAACGCCGCTGTGAGTCCCGCAGAATCACGATCCGCACTGGTACGCCATCGAGCGTTGGGAAATTTCACCAAGCCGAGCTGGGTGCTTTTTCCCTTTCTCTCATCACTCGTTCTATCTCAGTTACACTCTCTAACCCTGTTGGGTTAAAACGCGCGCGCTTCGCGCACCATCCCCCTCTACGCCCACGTCATCATCGTGCCCCTTCCCACATAGTGTATAGGGTATTGCGACCGTGAGCTATGTCCTCCCCGCCGCCGATAGACCCTGTAGAACCGCGCGGGCGCAACGCTTCTCATACTCTGTACACCCGTCATTCTACACCCCCAATCCGGTCTACTGCGCGACCACTACCCTTACTTTGGCGCACTCACGATCTCGCGCCTCTCTCCCCCCCCTCGATTATATATTTTTCCCCCCTTGCGTTGCGTTGCATCATCAAGTGAAGACAAGGATAATACGAAGGAGAAAATAAGACTAGCCAGCTCTTGCGTTTCCACGCTCCGTACGATATATATATATATATATACATACACAAATAAATATGTGTGGGTGTATTCATATAATAAATATTTCAAATAATCTCTCACATCATCTTTTTACCCAGAGTGTGAGAACGACGAATGGAGAGAAAATAAATTGATTTAATTTGATTGAAAAATTGGAGGCATTTTGAAAATGATATTATCAAAAAGTTCATTAAATTACTGTTTTTTTTGTGAATTATTAACCATAGTGAAGGTGAAATAGATAATATTGTAGATAGATAAATAATTGGAATGTGAATCGAACTGTATGGGGATGAAATTCCAGAATTAAATTTACCAGGATCAATTGTTTCAAAAAGGATTTATAGCGTTCTTCGTTCGTTCCTCATTATTCTCTCCAATACTTCATTTTTATTTTCAATTGTACTTATTACATTGCGAAAGATAGGATGAAGAATCAGATTGATTGAATGAATGATGAATATTGTCGTGTGTAAGAGAAGAAGCAAATTATTGTTATCTAAGTCGTATTTCTCGTGGATCAACAATTATTATTGAACAATAATTATGTCATCTTTTCACCCACTTCATACTCTCTGTTGCAACGCTAATTATTTTTTTATTTTCATTGTTCGATAAATGTTTGTTTTCAATTGGAATGAAATTTTACACTTAAAATTTATCATATATATTCCATTGTTATTAAAATTGTATAACGAAAGTATGTTATCATAAATTTGAAATATAACCATCAATTTATTAGTGAAATTTAAAGTAACTCAATATATTTCATGACGTACATTAATCACGTTCGTGATTTTTGAATACCATACTTTTCTGTAATTGGTAATTCAATCCGTTCATATTAATATTTGAATTCTATTTAATTACATATTGAAGAACCAATAATGAATATTTGAGAATAATAGTTTTTCAATCTAAAATAAATCGTTCTCTCGTACCCTCAATATCGCGAAATCATATTACAAATGTTCTCTAGAAATTCTTGATATAAATTTTCCATCAATAACATTATAGAGATTAAATTCTCCAAGATTCTGTTCATGCATAATCGAAACCGCCAATAACATATACATGATGATTCTATGTATTTAATTATTAAACTATATCATTTGTTAATGCTACGAGTGAATTGAACTGTGTCACAGGACGTAGCTATATAAATTTTAATGATTTATTCGGCAAAGCATAAAATCAAATATGGAACGAATTCACATACGTATAGGTGTGTATACTGCAACATATATACACTGAGACTATAGAGTAAGGTCGAGCTAGGCCACCTAATCCAATGTTTTACAGGTTTACTGATTGCGGCAGAACGTTGCCTCGGTCTGAGCCCCTCCTCTTCTCCTCTCAATACCAAGGATACTCTGTGGACCGACGTTCTATTCCCTTTGCCCTAATTCACCGGCAAATAAACGCATCATTGTCCCACCACGGATTTACCAATCGAGGTTTGCCAATTAATGTGAACAAAAAGACACAACATGTACTACATCAAAAATTGAAGGAATTTTTTTTGTCTTTTTTCCTTTTTCGAATGAAATTAATAAAACATATTTCCTCCCTTAAAAATGTATTATTTGAAAGCTGTCTTGTGGATTATTCGACTTGGATAGTGTCTAGATAAATTTTATGCAGGAAGAATTGCATGATTCACTTAAATATTCACACCGGATATTGATGTTTCTTCGTTCCATAGTAAATATAGATCAATTATTAATTTATTTCATTAATATAATTCCTGCTGCCTCCATTGTAAAATATTTTATAATTAATAACGCGAACAGGAAATATCACTATATCATAGAATATTAAAAGATGTCTCCCCTTATTATTTCATAATAAAACTATATTATCCGAATAAAATTGTGGGTTGAACTCACCTATTGATAGTAATACATTAAAATTTAGTAAATTATTAATACTAAGCATTTGTAATTGAATTTTGTTTCCTACCACGAATATATAGGTGAGTACGAATTCATGAATTTTCACGATAAATCATATTGAAGCACACAGTATGTATTCATAAATGTTACACTCTCATTTTTTCATATAGTTGGATATACCTTTAAAAATATTAGTATACTTACATTAGGCAAATGACTAGTCCTTTGGGGATTTCCTTATGCGAATAATACAACAGAAAACGCGTCCCACAACAATCTTTAGTCCCCAATGAAATTCCATCTGGTGCAGTTATATATCACTTTTATACTGTCGCCTCGTGGCGATATGTAAAAGTGGTAAAATCCCATAGCGACCATTTTACCTTGGATTCATCCAAAAGAATTGCTGGTAAGAAAATATGTAGCATAAATAAAAGATATTATTCCAGCAATCTCAAATTTTATATACATATATATAAATAAAAATATAATTTATCATTCTCACCCGGCCAGAGTAAAATATAAATAATATAATTATCAGCATAAAGAAAAAAAAACATATAAAATAAAAATATAAAGTAAATAGTTGTTTTCTTGTGATTGCATAGTGCGGTTCCGAATCTGAGAAAAACTATACGCATAAAGGACGCGCCACTGTTGTTCCAAACATAAGCCTCTGTAACGGTTTCAAACGTCGAGACGTCGCCATAATTTTTCAAGGCAACTCGAGAAATATCGCGAGCGACCTTCTCCTGTCTAAACTGTAAGCTCACGATATTTACACCGGTTTATCTTTGATTTATGCGTATTTTTTCGAGGGCCGACACCTTTGTGGAATTACACGCGCCCATCTGTCGAGGTTGGTTGAAAATGGCATAACCAAAGAGATGTGAAAGCAGAAGAGTGCGAGAAAGTGAAATACAGAGGTGAAGTGAAAGCCATATAAGCAAGAGTAAGAGGAAAAATATAACGCTTTTCCAGAAGCCCCCATACCGACATTACTTCACGGATGGTGAACATTAAATTCTCGTCCTGAATGGATCCTAGAACTTGCAAGTTGCCACGACGCGAGGCGTGGCCCTATAAGACGATTGTCTTGTATGCCCTGTGGCCGGATTCCCAATGCCTTGAATGTAAAATGAAGATAAACCCCGTGAGACTGGGGTACGTCGGTTGCCAGTTGCGCGTTATGGAGTCTGCTATATGTATATACCCTGAAGCAATAGTTTGTGTGTCAATGTCGTCATTTGCTTGCTCAAGCAGTCGTAACCCAACAATTTGGATAATAACCAATAGATTCAGATAAATATATACAAGTGTGTATAGATATTATGAGAATGATAATGTCATTGGATATACACCGAGAATACAACGAAATAATTTTCATTGAATCTCATACAATTGATTCAATTGTGATACTATGTAATGAGGGTAACAAGAAAAGTAGAGTGCAAAATAAATTATAATGTTTCATTCTCAAAACTGTTGCCATGTGGTACTTATTCAATTTTTCGAAAAGTTGATTATAAAATTTATCACAATGTTAGTGATAATGTGATAAAAGTGGAAATTATTCCCATCGTAAAATATGCAAACTATATTCATACCATTCAAAAAATGGTCCCGCTCTCATTCTTTCAATTTATTTTCTCTCATATTATTTTATCAATTTCAATGAACAGTACCAATATATTTCGTCAATAAAATATGATTGAAATAATTATAAATGTCTAGTATATACAATATGACTCGAATAAATTATCTGAACTATAATATCAACTGACAATCATCACTTTGAATAAATTCAATTTTCCTCAATGATATTCAAATATAAATATCGCTATATCTCCTTTTTGGTTTCTCATATCTATTTATATATTTATTCATTTATTTATTTATTTATTTTTTTGTTTTCGCATTCTGTAGATAAAAAAAAATATGATTGATGTTGTCGACAACTGGATATGGAATTGGTGGTTGAGATAAAATTGTTCGTCTTTTATTCGTGGCTGTGTTATTTCATTCCCTCGAGACTTACTGTAGTGCGAGATGTGCGCGTGCGAATGAAAGGAGAAAAAAAAAACAAAAATGGACGTGAGGATCGGCTCATTCGCATTCATGGTATGCCAAAAGTATCATATCTCTATATACATATAGTATAGAAGTTACAGTGAGGGGTTCGACGGAAATATATAGAGCAAGAGCTTCCTTTTCCACGGCCATTCTCAATTCAATTCATTTGCGCTGTGTATATATAAACAATGTAAACTGCGTGAATGTGCAAATAGGTTAGTGGTAACGGTGTCCATCGAACAATTTGTTTGGACTGATTGATGTTTGATTTAAACAAAAAGCCTCTACGAATATTTATTAAATACACAAAACAATACACAGTAAAGCCTTCTCAGTCTTTGTATGTTTATTTTTCTATTTTATAAAAGCGTGAGAGAGAAAGCAACATCCGCTCTCTCAAGTGTTCGTTCACTGGTGGAGAACTTGGCGAAGTGCCCCTCTACAATTTCGTTGGAACCTATAGTTAGGTAACTTAAAGAGGTTTCACTGAATATTTCACACTGGATTAATATCTACAATGTAGTTGATAAACTGTGCAAGTTTCATCAATGTTGATCCAGTAGTTTTAGAATTAAAATGAAACAAGCGGATAGGTAAAGAGTTTTTAGATTTCATTTTTCCTTCAATCCTTTGAAGCATAATATTTTTTAATTATTTTGATTTATTAACTTTTATGGTTTAACCATAATTATGTTAAACATGAGTTCAAAACTATATTCAGGACTTTGTATATTCATAGTCTCATAAGTGAACAACGACAACGCGACTCAGACATTATTAATATTTGTTAATTATATAGCAATTCAATAGAAAAATAAATAATGACTGCAAATACAAGTATTTTTGAAGCCCTCTATTTTTTTTCATGTTTTATTAAATTTGACAAAATTGACGACCGAATGAAACACTTGGATTTGGAGTATATAGGACAAAAGGCCACATGAATTTTTGAGTTGGAACAAATTCAATAATTATTGAAGAATCGACTCAACAATTGAAAATATTGAGTGAATATTTCAATTTTACAGAAATAGAAACAATTTATTTCACCTATTTTCTTGAAAATGATTGTGAACGCCATTTTGCGACATACATTTTATACATGCATCACTAATCAAATAACTGTCATGAATTCATTATCCATTTTAGATATCAATTTTCAACTCCATAACACAATTACAACATCAATGCTGAAAGAAAAGCATACATAATAGATGTCTGAAGATTATTGAGTTAACCTTTCCTTCGAAAATTATGAATGAATAATAAAATGAGAGTAATGCATTTCTATTTCAATTGATTTAAAAAATTTTTAAATTTCAAAAGATTATTTCTTACATTTATTTGTACGTGTATAAAATTATTACCTAACTCTACCAGTTTGTTATTTATGTGATTTTTAAACATTGAACTTGGTTGAGCTTCGATAAATATCGAGAGAACTATTCAATAGATTTTGTATATATAATATACATAGATGTACACGTATAAAACCGTGAAGAAAAGTGCGCCATAGAAGGAAACACGTTGCCTCTTATAAATCTCTCACTGACCGTAGCCGTACATTTCGATGCTCAGCAGCGAATTCTTTGCTTGCTAAACAAACACTCGAGTGAGTCGACGAACGCGTCGAGGGTTGAATTAAATGGAGGGAAACAGCTTTAACTCCGTGCCACCTTTCTCTTTCAAACTATCATCGATTTGTTTTTATTTTCTTTTTCTCTTTATCCTTTTTTCACCGTTCTTTTTGCCATGTTTTTTCTTTTTTTTTTTGTTTGTTTGCCAAACCGTCGAAACAGTTCATCTCAACTCAAATTGTTTACTTTTTCACGAAAACTCATATAATGACAAGTTGCTTCACGTGTGTCTACTTTGTAACTATTCTCATTTAACTCGAATTTCAAAGTACACTTCATTAAAATTTCATGAATTTTTTTCATAGATGTGGACTACACAATATTCAAATAATCGTCGATTTCGTGTAGATTGAAAACTTTTTACATATATATTTCAACTATGCATGATATGGAAATTTAATTATTTCTGTGACATATATTTCACTCGTGTAATATTCAATTTGATTCCAATGATAGGTCCTCCTGATACAACCAATTCAAGGAGATAGATCATTAAAAATATTTGTGTGACAATACCCACAAGATAAATTTTGAACGCTTTCATTGATTTTATGGAGTATTTATTTAACAACCTAACGCTTATCATGCAAAAATGGGTCCATATCTAGGAGAATTAGATGTTGTGATACATGTGAAGAATTGTTCTCGTTAATTCCTAGTGAACGAAGTGAATGATTATTCACCAATTAAAAGATTGAAGTTTAACTTCAATCTACACAACCTATCTCCAGCTACAGTGAAATATAGATTTATCACTGAAATTATTGACAATATCTAATGATGAAAAAGAGGATTTCATTTATATCAATTGAGGGAATAGATCACTACTTACCGACTGCCGATGATGCCGCTGCATTTCCTGACTGATATATGTTCACATCCCGAATCGCGGATCATATTTTGTTTCAATGGTCCAAGCGCCAAATGTTAGAATTAAATTCAATCACAAAACCCACAATATTTATTTGAAGATGTGTGGATCATTTTTTTTTTTAGATTATCACTTGATTAAATGGTTATAAATGAATAGGAATAAATAAACGTAGTTTTTAAAGTCCGTTGGAGCTTGGACTAACAATGTAAAACACTGTTCAAATGTTTTTTTTATAAAATTGTTTTGTTAATAAAGAAAAATATGAAATTCCTTTGGAATAGTTCTTTGAATTTTTTTGAATACCTAACACTTACGAGATACCTCTTCTTTTCTGCTGCCCAATTTTTTTTTTTTTCATCATCAACTCGGCGCGTTCCTTCTTTCTTTCAATTGGTTGATACTACATCCACTTTTTCAAGAGGAAAAATATTGCATAAAAACTCTTTAGTTTAAAATTTCGCGAAGACCGAATTAAAAAATAATAACACAAAGTTCTGGAGAACAAAAATTGAGTGAGGAAAAAAAAGATCGTCTGCAAGAGCGTACTGCGAATCTGTAATGGCCTCATTTGATGCGAATTTTACTTCTGATACTGCACACGGGTCGCGCTAGTATCCTGTCCAATATCTCGATATATTTCGATATGGCGAGATTTTTTTTTCCCCCGCATTTTCAAAAGCGACGACGAATCAATTGAAAACGCACCTTTACTTTGAAGTGCCGATTCGTTTATTTGTATACTTATACAATAATATAACCGTGAATTGTTATTTTATGTTTACAGTCACAAAATTCATAATTCACTATGAACTTGGAGTTGCTTGGTAAGCGATATCAATTGATTTACTCAATTTATAATATCTATATAATATATTTTTTGCATTTTTTCTGTCTAGAGTCGTTTGGGCAAAATTACCCTGAGGTGAGGTGACTATTAAGCAATCAAAACATAACCTATGTGGTTACGTTATCAAATTATATATCTTATTCATTTATTTATTTAATAATTTCGTTATTAATCACTAATATCTGTAACAGGAATTTGATGGGACATTGGACTGCATATCATTAGCTGTGACATGCACATTTAATAAAAGAGGAACATTATTGGCAGTTGGTTGTAATGATGGTAGAATTGTTGTGTGGGATTTTTTAACTCGTGGGATTGCGAAAATAATTAGTGCTCATGTACATCCAGTTTGTTCATTGAGGTAAAAATTGAGTTTTTGATAGTTAAACCCCAGCGGATTTTGTTGACTGAAGATTTATCTTGGAATGGTGCTGTTATGTGTAAAAAGCTCACACACTGATAGTTAACGTCTAATCAATCAGTCGGGAACGGGAAGACAACTGAAGGCTCAAAAGGTTTACTATTACGTGGTGAAAATGCTCTGGTTATTTCCTTTGAAATGAAATCGAATTATAGAACAGATGAAATAAATACTCTTCCTGCATTGAAACTGTGACTAATCCGCTGGGGAGTAGATGGAATTGAAATGAGTTGTTTATAACTTTATAATATATTCAAGTTAAATTGAACAGCTGGTCGAGGAATGGACACAAATTGCTCAGTGCATCGACTGACAATAATGTTTGTATATGGGATGTACTATCAGGTGAATGCGATCAAAAATACAGATTCCCATCACCAATACTAAAAGTTCAATTTCATCCAAGAAACCCGAATCGATTCTTAGTTTGTCCGATGAGACATGCGGCAGTTATGGTTAATACTGAAGGATCACACCGAGTCATACCATTGGATGAAGATGTATGTATTACAGCATTAATTTGTCAATTTCAATCAACTCATTATTTTGGCAACCTATTTTTCTTTGTGTAATGGCAGTTTAATGAAAATGGGGCAAATCTTGACTGTCATTTTATCCTCAAGTATCATACGAAATGTTTTTTTTTGGATGCTAAAGATATGCAGGAAATATATTTAAGAAAATTTACATAGTGTATTGAAATAGGTGTTCAACACCGTGTTCCGAAGATTTATTGAAAAACCCACTTTGTTTCTACACAATTTGAATATATTTGATTTGTGTTTTTTTTTCTCTGTTCATGACAGAGTGATTTGAATATTGTAGCGTCATTTGACAGACGAGGAGCGCACATTTTCACAGGAAATGCACGTGGAAGAATTCTTGTTCTCGATGCTGAGTCATTGGTAGTAAAAGCATCGTACAAAATTTCACAAGGAACGGCGAGTAATACGGCTGTGAAGAGCATTGAATTTGCTCGACGCGGTTCGTGTTTCCTCATAAATACTTCTGACAGAGTCATTCGCGTTTATGATAGTACTGAAATATTGGCTTGTGGCAAAGATGGTGAACCAGAGCCAATACAAAAATTGCAAGATTTAGTCAACAAAACAATGTGGAAGAAATGCTGTTTCTCTGGTGATGGCGAATATGTTTGTGCTGGATCAGCAAGACAGCATGCCTTATATATTTGGGAGAAAAGTATTGGAAATTTGGTGAAAATTTTGCATGGTACAAAAGGCGAACTGTTACTCGACGTAGTGGTAATAAATAAATATTATTTTTATTTCGACATATAAAAAAATAATGAAGTTAATCGGATCTTATTCACATAGAAATTCTATTTAACGCAGTATTTTATTCCGAATAAAGTGGCATCCAGTACGACCAATAATTGCTTCAATTTCATCGGGAGTTGTTTCCATTTGGGCACAGAATCAAGTGGAAAATTGGTCAGCATTTGCTCCAGATTTTAAAGAATTGGATGAAAATGTTGAATATGAAGAGAGGGAGAGTGAATTTGATCTTAGTGATGAAGATAAATCAGTGGTACAAGGTGAGGAGGCACAAGACGAAGAAATCGAGGTTGATGTTGCGGCTATTGATCGTGTTGCGGCATTCTGTAGTTCTGATGAAGAAACAGAAGATATTGGATCGCTTCAATTTTTGCCAATATCACCAGACGTTGAGGAAAGTGAAGAGAGCCAAACAGTCACATACGAACCACCAACGAAAAAACACCGATCGCATGACATACATTTACCAAATGCACCAATGGACGGTGAGAATATATCTTTCTCATTCATATTACATATATTTATGAAAAATACCCATTCATTACTAATTTTTTTCATTCATACACTCATTCCTGCTTTCTTGGTGATCAATTATAGAAGTTCATCCCTTGTTGAGCAAAGGCAAAGACAAACCTGCGGCAAAAAAAGGTCGGCCAAGATTAGACTATCGTAAAGGAAAATAATTTAATTCTGTCAAATTAAAAATAAAAATAAAGTTTAAGTCAATCGATTATCTATTAATATTTAATTATGAGCGTTCTGTGGGTTCTCTTCTCCATGTTGTCGGATCATTAATCCAAAATCCATCATATGAACTCAAGCATCAGTTTTTTTTAAGTAAAGTAATCACTGCGAACGAGAAGATGGGTATTGAAAAAATCAATTAATGATCGTAAGATAACTGAGCGAAAACACATTCCCAATCGATTATCAAATTAGGTACTACATATCTAAAGTGATAAATTGCCCACAACCATAAATTCACAGCCTAAATTTGGCAGTACAGAAAATTTCATTCCTCGTAGGAATTTTTTTCCTCTATCCATTTATTTCATCTATTACCAAACTTGAATTGAATTTCTTGTCTTTCGAATCAGAAATAATCCCCTCCCCCCTCCCTGAATGGTAATAAAATTGCATCAGGAAGTGCTGCCACCTGAGTAAGAACGATAAAAAATCGAAACTCACCAACTAGTCCGAGGTCATATCCAATTCTCCGATTACTATATTTATATGTATATGAAATGTAATCAGTAATAAAATGAACAGATTAACAGCCTCGAATGCATCTTATCAAATAAAGTCTCGTACTGGATGTTAGAATAAATAATTGCAGATTCAATTATCCGTACGAATGGTGCAAAGTTCTTTGGTTAGCTTTACTTGTGATTGTCATATAAAATGATATTTTCGAGGTTAATACGACGCGTAAGCGAGAAATGGTTTGATGTACAACAACAAACTGCGCAAGGTGTTCAACTTGTGCAAGTTGCACTTTTCACCGGTGGTGTAATATTGATAAGTTCTATTGTCATTATTTGGATATCAATATTCCTATATACAGCTTTCTACTATGCATACATGCCCAGTATGTTGCACACACGTCCAGTTCATTTCGAATTTAAGTGAGCATTAATATTATTCATTCTTTTACTTATCAAGAAAAACATATTGTTTAGCTGTAATATCAATGAGGTAGACTTGCTCTGTACTTCCCATCACGTTAGTAAATTGTAGAAATCATCCAGAAATATATATATTTATATATATGTTCCGGTATCTAAAGTTCTCTATGGTAGGTCCCATTGATCCAATATAAATAATAACATGATCTTTCTGATTCATGAATTTAAAATTGCATCAGAAATTTGGTAGGAGACAGGGAAATTCTACATGAGGAATAAGATGTTTTTATTTTAGTCGAAGCCTTGGTAGCTATTACGGGATATTAATTTTGCTACCAAATATCGTCTTTTATATTAATTGTTTATACCTACTTGTTCTTTCATTCATCGTGATGTTAATGCCATTCTCAAACCAGACCGGAAGTACTCGACAAGTAACATTTTATTTCTCGTTCGATTGGTTGTCTGCTATTGAAGCTGCCCATGAGGTTTATGTACACTCAAAATAAGATATTGTTAATAGCTTCTGTGTTCTGAGATGCAGTGCCAGATACAAAAATTTATTTTTACACTTTTGTTCCACACTGTGTTGTGGAATTGGACAGTTCTCTTTGTTATAATTCATTTCATTTTTGCACTTTTTATTATTGTAGGACAGTTAGAGATACGGGAAACATTTTGGAACGAAATAATTTAGTGGTTTTGTTGGAAGAAGTCTAGATTCGGTATTGGATAAATTGTAATTAATTTTTGAAGTACAAAGAAAAAAGGTCAACGTGTCAATTTCATAGTTTTTATAAGTCGTCTACTGTGAACTTTGAAAATTAAAGTATCCTGCAAATTTAACTGAGAGAATTATATACTCATGAAGTCAAACATTTCTCGCTCCAAACTTTTATACAATAATCAAATCACATTGCAGTTAATGTCAATATTCATTTTCACCACTTCGTTATGAATTCAAAATGTTGGGGAACTTTCATATTCATTGAGATATCAATTATATTATTATGACTACATGATGGAAAGTAAAGGAAAAAAAGTATGGAAAGTAAGAAATACGAATAGAAAAGAGGAATACAAAACATTTCGCTTTTCTTTAGATCGTGTGAGGGTGAAAAAGGCATATGCAGTTATCCACATGCGCACATACAATTGACAAAAAAACAACAACTTTTGATGATTGGTCAACCATACAAAATTAATTTATATTTAGAAATGCCCGAATCATTAGTGAATCAGGAACTTGGTAAAATTCTTTGAATATGACAACATTAAATATAATGTTTTGCAAATTATTTTAGTAATAATTTATTCACTTTCGTGCAATTTCATTTATGTGTAGGGATGTTTATGGTATGCGCGAAACTATTGAGCCAAAAGAATTTTGTCGTTGATAGCTCCTGTAGACCAACAATGTTGCACTATCGCAGCAAATTGTTGCACGTTCTTACAACATTTACATTTTCGCCTCTGTTAATATTTGGTAATCGTGAGGAAAAACAAAATTTAGCGTTAGAATTGTTCGGGAATTTCGAGGAAGATCAGGTAAATAAAAATAATCACATTTGATAATACCGAAAATATATTTCAATGATAAATAAATAATGGTGTATTTAACACTCAAATATATTATTTTCCAGGCGCATCCTGTTACATCGGTGTCGATTCAAATTAAGTCACTTCATGTTGAATTTTATTCCGCAGCAATTGGAATACATGCGCATTTATCAGGCCTACGTTATTTAATGTTTCACTGGCCCGTTCTCACTGCTGTTGTTGGCAGTTGTACCAACTTATTTTTCATAACTCTTATTTGCGTTTTATCTTATGTGCATTTTACACACGAGGATGAGTTACGAGATGAACAATTCAATTATGAAAAGGGTGTGGACGAGGAAATGACAAATAAAAGTCACACTGACTGTATGTATATAAATAAATTCAATTTATTTCAGCGTATCCATATTATCAAGTATATCATGCAATATTAACGAATGCCATTTTTTTCCTGTAATATCCATGCATTGCAGTATCTTCGGCATCTTCATCTATTGAAGACGCATCCCTACTCGACGACCTATTGAAATTCAAAGATGAACCAAGTGAATTGGAAATAAATCCAATGCACGGAGTTCGATCTCGTTTTATTCAAGAAATAGAACCGGGAAGCAGATCGTAGACTCGAGTAAAATCTACGAATTAATTAATATAATTGTGAAGCAATATTAGGGAGTACAAGTAACGAAAACTAACAAAAAAGTGTTGTCATATTTCGAAAATATATAAATGTAGTTTAATAAAATTGTCTATTTACACATCACAAATATTGAATTAATTCTACTATGTATTCCGCGAAATTCATTTAGAACATATTTCTCATTTGTCCTAATAGAAATAAACAAAACGCTACGTAATTTTTCTATTCTTTTCTTTTCCATATGCAAATACAATTTCATATTCAATTCGCTAGAGTGCACCGTGAACAGCGTAAATTCGTAAACCCCAGGGGAAAAAAATTGTTTTCCATTGTCCTGCATATACTAATTTGCAATTGGAAAAATATGAATGTCTCATGCGTGTAGCGTGCGAGCTATATGTGCCAATAATGAATGGCTTTGCTTCGAAATGTAGAATGGAAGTGATCATATTCCGGGAAAATGTACAGCTATTGTATTTTCTTCTTTCATATTTTTTAGAACAAACTCTCTGTTAAATACCCAGTTTAAATAAATACTGATATTTTTTCAAGTCGCATTTATTTTAAATGATAAAAAAACATTGCATACATACAATTTTTTTTTTTCACTCTGGCTGTCCATTTCATATTTGTATTTCGAACTGCCTGAGGGATTTGCACTCAATTATATTGCAGAATAGCGCGACAGAACATTTGATGCACGACGAGGAATTATCCATTCATTTATTTATTTGCTTTAACCCTATTGATTTTTTTTCAAATGGCCCTTCGCTCTACACCCATTTTATGCGCTGAAAGGTTATTCAAGAGCAACGCCAGCAAAGAAGCTACCTGCCGTATTTATTTCGCTACATTGGATGCAGAAAAACCGGTTCTTCAGTTACCCACCTCATTTATCGTCATCGCCGTTCAGGAAAGAGTGTAAATTCGTGGGGCTTTCTTCTCTTTTTTCATGGTCTCACATTACCCGAGATTCAGACAGGTGTTGTCCATGCTGTTGATGTACTTCAACGGGAACTCGATACTATTTGAATGTATATATATATATATGTGCGTACATGCTAGCCATATATTTCGTATTTAATATCATCATTATCGTAAATTTTATAACAACATAAAATGGTCAATTAAAAAAATCTGACCAATAATCATTGGAAATATTGTTTCGAATATTATTTTCCTTTTTTTTATCATAATTATGACAAATTTTTGTTTCCAAACATTTCAATGAACACGTATATTGTAAAATTCGTCGGTGTTTCATTTGCATGCAGGGTTTCCTACTTGATGTAACATTCTCATTTAGTTCATACGTTTGTGTATGCAGTGTGAAATTACAGAAGACCAAAGTAAAGTTTGGAAAAAAATTGTTTTCGTTTGTTTTTTCAATATTTTTTTCTTTTTTTTCGCATTTGAATATTTATAGCTGTGAATTTTTTTCTTCCAAGATCCAAGCAGCGACACTCCGGTTATACAACTTTCGAGTTGAATTTACATTTAAGTTTGGCCATTGGTGAGGTCGATGGAATTTATTTGACAAAGTTGAAATCGGAAACTCCAATTTCTCTTATTCATGAATATTAAAACAACAATTACTATATTACTTCATTACTATTGATTGCAACCAAGTGCCTTATATATATAGATCCCACTAATAATTATTCACGAACACATTGAGAGTTTCATTGAATTTTAAATTTCAATATGTAGTTTGATGCATTAATTTTCTATATGATCATTCATATATTTATGGTGTACGAAACGAATATTATTAAATGTCCCAATTCGGAAAATATTCTCAACAAAATGTTATATTCAACGCGATGAGGTTTTACAAAATTTTCAAAGGCAAAACAAGTTTGAATGCATATAATTTCACATTTACATGTATAACTACGAAGCCAAACGTTGTATATATATTCATATGACTTCCAACGTGAAACTTTGTGCCCTGCAATAAAATTTTGCCAACGGGGCCACATCAAGTTTTCATATAGAGATCTGCGCGCGCGCATTCAGTAAAGGGATTACTCGTTAACGAAGTTTCAGTAATACTGCTCCTGTATAATATAATCCTCCATCTCTTCATTTCTAGTGCATAATGCCTGAATGTTTTGGCGACATATAAAGGATCAATTCACATCAACAACATGGGCTTCACTGTTCTATATATAATAATACTGGCTTAAATCTGGCGTTGCCCGAGTTTGGTTCAATATAAATTTTCATTTTCTCGAGGGCATTTTAAATAATTCTGAATTTAAATTACACAAGCAGCCAACAACGTCCAGAAAATCAACTAGAGTACATTGGATCGTTCAACAAATTCTTTTATTATCTTCACACATATAAAATTTAAAGGAAATAAAGAACAGAATTTATATAAATGGAAAAATAAATGCTAGTGTCTGAAAAAAAGAAAAAAAAAAGAAAAAATTAGTTACTTACTATTTGTTCTCGAAGAGATGGGTTTGTAGTTAAAGTGTCTTGCTTTCCATAAATAAAAAACTGCGTTATAAGGTATCTCGTATTTCTCATAGAGTTCCAAAGAGTAATTATGCAGAATTTGGCAGAGATAGTTCAAAGGATTTGACGCTCATAAGCACAGTATATTTTTGTAACACATCAGCACAGTGGCGTTTCAGAGAAGCATCATGTGGAAACTATGTTCAGAATGAGTAATTATTATAATCAAAAGTTATAAAATATATGTTATTGTTAATTATACACATTCTTTATCAATCTTTGCATAAAAGGGTATGGAAATCCAACTTATCAATTATTAAATATGTGGCGTAATTACCACTTCGATATTCATTCTGCGAAATTTAATGTTTCATTTGGCAAAGTGACATATCAATTTATATCTTTATTCCATATTAAATTTGTTTAATATTGGAACTTCTTCAAATTCATGCTCTCACCGATGTCACATGCATTATTAATTCATGACTCTAGAAAATCCTTTGCCTCTAATTCTATCAATGTATTTATTACTCCTTCATTATAGAATATTGGAATTGAGTGGAAAAAAATTTTAATTCCATCACATTTGTCGTATGTATCATCACAAAAGTATGGATATTGATTCTTTGTATTTATTATCGTTACTTGTTTGAAATGAGGTCAAGAGAATTTTTTATGCAAATGGAAATTAAAATTACACGTAGAATATAAAGAGAGACATTCTCTCATTTCTATACATAAATATAAACGTTCCATGTGACAATTGAAGTGATTGCTTACAATTCAATGCACTAATATTATTGGTACATGGATATACATATACGTAATTGAGAAATTGGGGCAAGAGTGAAAGTGCCGATGATTACCATTTACGTATATGTATGTATATATATATGGACCACATATGCAAGATTGGAAATAATGGCATTCCGCGACTAATTGCACCCCTTGAAATTCGCCGCAGGGCTTTTATCTTCATCGCACTCCAATTATTGTCTGGCAAACTGTACAATTCATATAAAAAATAACTTAATTGAATCAGAAGAAGAATAGAAGAAATAATATCAATTGAAATTACATACTTAATACTTTTTGCGATTATTATATTTATATTGCTCCTGAATAATTATTGAGAATGATTTTTTGATATTCAGGTGAAGAAAAATAATTAGCAATATATTTTATTACCATAGCAATTCGATTGAGATTAGATATATTTGCATATCACTTCAAAACGTTTATAAACATCACACAACAGATATTTTTCTCTATTAGGAAAGAGAAATAATCTTCCTCATATTTAGTTACATTTTTATTTCACGTCTTTCTATACATTCCCAATGAAAAAACATCATATACAATGCAAAAAAAAATGGTACATTGTCATATATCGTGATAATAATTCATCAGATAAGAAATCAAATGGAAGTGCAATGATGAATGATGCATTACATTGCAATACAATTGACAATGATACACAGAAGAGGTAAAATATATTATTTTTCGCTGCAGGTTGATCGTTGAAGTGGAAATAAGCAAGTTGACAGTCACTGGTGTGTAAGCGTGGCCCCGGATTCCTGGACCGGTTAGGTAGGCAGCAGCCTCCCTCCTATGGGAGTCAAGTTTCCCCTCTACAGTTATCCCCACTATACCATTAACGTGGCAGCCAACTTGCTCAGCTCCCTCGTGGCGCATCCGTGATCTCTTCAACATCTCTGTTCTACACATTTATACACGTATAATCCTATCTCTCGTTCACTTTTGTTCTGATACTCATGCCACGGTGTGTGCCTCTCTTGAGCTTGGTCCACCTCTAGCTAATGTCATCCCACCACTGCTCAAGCTTCTATACCAACTGTATACTCCTTTACCTGTAGCCACACGACAGGTGCCAGCGGCGTACGCAGCGAAATAATGAGCCACGATATTTATAGAAGTCGGCAGCGTAACTCTTGGTAGTTGCGGGTATTGTATGTGTGTGTATGTATTTGTAGGGGAGAGTCAAGCAAAATGAGCTTCCCCGAAGGAAGTTGGACGTTCACTAATAATTTCATAAGTTTTTTTTGTTTGTTAAACAATGATGAGATGTGATCGGATGGAAATTTGAAAATGTTGAGCAAGATAAATTGATTAGGGAGGAAATGAAGAAAAATATTATTTTAAAATATCATTATAATGAATTGAAATAAAAAAATCAAGAAGAATATACATAAAAAAAATGTATCGTCTCGATTTTTAAGAGACTGGAAAAAAAAGTCGTAGAGTCCTTGGATTTTTATTTTATATTTCGCTGTAAAAAAAGAAATCTAAAATGTAAATAAAAATACAGCTGTTTTCGTATTTTACATTATTTTATTTCCGAATTAATTTGCATTCATAAATAACTGATACTTAATATTCGAAAACTCATAGCACATCATTAAATAATGATAAAAATCCAAAAATTTCTATAATTCTTTTATTCAATACTACAGAATAAAAAATTTCCACTGAAATTAAAAGAACTTGAAGTCCAAGATAAGTGTTTAACCATGGATTCCTTCCAAATATATATTAATATACATGGATTATACTATGGGGATCGCTTTCGCTTGGCAGCGCACAATGTTAGCCCGGGCATTATGAAGACCAAAGAATCGTGGCGAAAATTTAGGTGGCATCGTTGAACTGAATAATTTTTTTTTTTTTCTCTCTTATCTTTGTCATATTTTTTTTCTTTTATCTTTATACCATGGGGCTTTCTCGTTGATTCTGTGGCCGCAGGCGATTCTTGCGGTTTCCCTGCTGTTTTTGTCTACATATATATATATATTGTATTATGTACAGTGCATGATGCGAAGACTGCCGAATAGAGGTGAGTTGGTAAAGAGGGAGAAAATGTTCTCGCCCTCTTCACCTTTTATATTTCCACACGGCAGCGTCAATGTGTTATTTACTTAATAACATGATCGTCTAACCGGTCGTTGAGTGTTAGCCGCAACTCGAAACCGTGGTGATGCGTCCATCGACATCCATTTTTTTTTTTTTTTTTTTTTCAACTCAAGTCGCCACTAGTTTGTGCTGGTTCATTCTATATCACTTTATTTTATTTTTATTTATTTATTTATTTGTATACTTTATTTTTGTTTGCATTCCTTAATTAATCCTTGCGTTTTTTTTTAGTTTTCTTTTGGTATTCTAATTTTTTACGTAATTATGTATGCCGATAGGAAAGGAAAATGAGGTGGGAATTATACCAGACAATATGTATAGAAGGGAACGGTGGCTTTTAAGTGATCGATAACTGTATTCACGTTTATATTATAGGAAATTCTCTGCAGCCAAGCGAATCGTGAGCTTTTAGAAGACTTAATCGGATCTCATTATTTGAAATGCTTGAGCATGATTATGTTTAACAAATATATATATGAAAACTCGCTTTTTAAACACTTTGTGAAAACAGTTTTCATTTGTAATCAATAGGGCTTATAAATTGTTGTGAAGGAGAAAATCCGTTTGTATGAGAGAGTTATTATTTTCTGTTTAATCAGTGATTTCATGGAATTTAGAGTTTCTGATTTATAAGACGGTGATGGTTCAATTTTTAATGGTGTTTACGTTAATAAAATTTAATTACTTCTTATCATAAGTTGAAAATAATTTTACTTTGAACTAGACAAATGGAAATTAATATTTGTTGTCATAATGTTGAACTTGAGAAATATTGATTATTTGGAAAATAACAACGACTCTGATAGGAAAATGCGAATTTGTACCCTGAAGAAGGAGGAACTATCTAATACCTCTAATTATTCCTTCAAAATATATTTCAATATTTCATATTAATAAATGCATGCAGTTCATTCAATGAATGGAGTTTAAACGTGTATGCAATGAATATTCCAACGATGATTGTTCATCCTTGCAATTGGGTACATATACATAGTGGTTTGGCATTTTGATTTTTTTTTTTATAGATAAAATGCTCCAGCCCAGTCCGAACGATAGTGAACAACTCTCGGAGCGAGTGTGATGCCATCGCATATATGGGAATCCAATTTAAACAAGAATTCAATCAAACGTAAGTTATCCAACCCGCCAATCGTTGCTGACCAATCCTATATTGACTGACGCCTATACTGACCGATGAATATTACACAACATAGCCTATCTCAATTTTTATCCAACACCGACACAATGGAAAGTACAGAGAAGAATAAAAAAAAAGTTCATCAATAAAAAATTCAATTTGACTATATGGGAAAAAATCAAATGAAAAAAAAAAATTTCATATTTATTTTCTCAATCATGACTATTATTCCACAATTCCCACATGGTTCATTGCGTTTTAATGATATCAGTTTACAACTTATACGAGAGCAAATAATTATTGTGTGTACAAAATTCGTTCGGCAATTTTATGTTATTTTTATCATAAATTGGAAACTAACAAAGTACCAAATTAATTCCTACACCTAATATATAATACTTTATAAATTATTCTGAATGCATGAAAGGAAATTAAAAGAAGTGAGTTGTTTTTCAATTCCATAATATATTTTCGAAATAAAAATAGTCAGCCTGTGTCAGTGTTTCTTAAATAAAAATATACATTTGTGTATATTGAAAATAAATATACTTGCAAAACTAAAAATATTGACTGATGGATGAATAAAAACTCTTCCTTGATCGAATAAAATGCCAATATTTCACGTTCAAAACACATATAAATAAACATTTAAAATACAAATATAATTCCAACACCATAAAAATGTCAGAGATCATATTGACGAAGAATTTATGAAATACACTATCGCTGCAATGCATCATGCGATATAGTCGTCTATAGAGTGTCTAGACGATAGTGCACTCATATAAGATCACATACTCATAAAAATATACACATATATACGTGAACATATATATATATATATACATATTTTTATGTGAATACATATAGTCGATAGAGTAGAGTCACTGGTGTGACTCCTCTTTTCACGTCTCTATGCACATTTTCAAGAGATCGCCGCCTACCGATTAGATCTTATCATTGAATCGTGTTTTCGCGGACAAACACTTTGGAGGTGTAGGTGTGATGTATATATGTATATAGTCGTATCTCATCAAAGATTCAGTCTTTTCGTGAAACGGCTTGAACGTTTCACAATGACAACGACGACGAAGACGACGACGAGAAGGAGGAGCGCATGCTGATGATATCTTTTAAATAAACGTTTGCTCACTCATCTCTGATGTCAAGGTGTCATATATACCCTGTGAGGCAAGTATAATAAGAGCTGCCAAGAGGCATATGGATATATACCATCATAATTTAATCCAAAAATATTTTCTCTTATATGAATATATATTGCACATATGTTCCAGTGTATTTATGACCTGTTAATGAATTGACAAGGTGAACTAGTTGTTGGAGAACGTGACTACAATCACTATGATGGTAGGGATAAGATATACAATGTTTCGAAAACACTCGAATTCACAGTGCAGATAAATAGAATATATTTCGTGGTGAGTATATTTGAAGTTCAGAGTCCTAACGACAAATCATTCAAACGCATACACTTTATTGAGATGCAAATAATTCAACTTTCCCCCAAAATTTTCACCCAAATATTCTCCCTGAATATACTAAACTACTTCACCTGAAAATACACTCCAAACATAAACACATTAACCATAAATAAATATTTATTAACTCCCATTCAAATACGTAATTCACACCGGTGAGGAATATCTCACTAATTACAAATAAACTTCGCCTCTCACTACAAACTTAAAAATAAAAAAATTAAAAAACCCAATTCAAATTATTCAATATAAAAGATGTGGTATCCGAATCCTCCGAGGCGCGTACACATTCCCCACTTAACTCTCTACACACCGGGTGTGCTTACAGCAATTTGAATGTATCCAACACACCAATAATTCAACACCGCTCATTGACATTACAAACCGTGCACAAACTGACTTATACATATTTACACTCCCCTCAAGAGTTAATTGTAACGCCAGATTTTCTCTATCCTATATACATGTACATTTTTCATTAAAACCCTTTTTGTTTTTAAATACTTCAATTATAAAACGCTTGCTACATTCATATCCTAAAGGGCTTCACTAAAACGAGATCATAAATTTTAAGAAACGAGAACAAAGAGCATATGTAGATATTTGAATTTATGTATATATAAATATTCTGCCATCTTCTCTGCTTCACGCAAATAAATGCTCTCAAAGTTGTATATAAGCTTGCATCATATGGTCATGTCTACCTGTGCGATGCGGCATACAGTGAAAGACCACGAGACGAACCGAGACCGAATGGCCGTACCGCGGATGCTGTATATATAAAGCTACAGCAGCAACCTGCACCGCCGCGGGGCCTTGTCGTTTGCTCTCTCGCTGTCTTACTTGCGGTAGCAGAGTAGCCAAGCGAAGCTTCCCCTTCATGTTGATCCACACAGACATACAAACACACATAAATTCAATGTATATACACATATACACATATGTTTTATGCGTAGCAGACCGGTCATGTAACTCTACTGCAGCCACCCTTTCTCTCTTTCGCTCTCTCATGTGCGCTTTGACTTGGACATTAATATTCTCCTGTCTGCAAAACGCTCGGACGTTACTTAGGCGTGGCCTTCATAACTACATGCGGAAGACGCAATCTTGTGTGTGACGCCATTTATATATATATATATTTTCTATCTCTTTCGTGAATTTTCTCGACCGCACATAGGGTGCACATCCTATGGTATATATATCTTTATCCCCCATCTTGCATACATGTATCCTCTGTGTATAGTCTATATATTACTTTTGTTAACTATATAAAAGTGCCTGAAGGAAAATATATTAAATAAGATTCAGACATTGTATAGTTATAATAATGTATTGAGATTGTTTTATGAATTGAATAAGTATGGAATAAAATTGAATGTGAAATGTATTATGTGAGGAAGAAAAAAAGAATGGAAAGAAAATTTTATCGATTGTGTTGAATGAAAAAACTAAATGAGTACGTCTCGATCATGTGGTGTTGGAGAGTGGATTTTTTTTAATGAGAAAGGTTTTTTATTGAAATTATTCATGCATGATGATATTTATTTTCGTACAGTGTAAATGCAGGTGATTTATTTTATACGGTTACTTTTTAAACACGTGAAACGTTTGATGTGTAAATCACCTATAGGAGTATATTGATATTGGGAATAATGTTGATTTTTATTTCCTTATTATAATATCAGGAACTACAAGTGGTTTATAATAGAAAAATTAATGATGACTCGAATATTTATTACAATACAATACAATAAACGTTAAACTATATGAGAAACTTGCTCATTCATAATAATAATCATAGAGATAATAAAAACGTAAAATATAATTCTAAATTTATGAATTGAATCAACTAATTTAAAGTTCTATCTGGAGATTTTTTATTTACAGAAAAACACTCAGAAACAAATAAATAAAGTACCACAAGCCAATTAAATTATTACATCAAGAGTAAATATGATAAATATCATACAATTTTATTCACGACTAATGCACAATCTTCCATAAATAAAATATAAAATTCTTAAGTATAAAAAAAATTAAAAACAACAAACACATGTGGAGAAAAAAAAATATATATATTATTTTGGTTCTACACCAATGTTTAACGGCTACGACAAATAGATGAAATAAATATATCAATATTTTTCCGTATATGCATATAGATACTATATATTGTTTGCATAAGTGGATGCGTGTACTACGTGCCCGCGGAGTGGCAATGGCATTAAAATTCACGACGGGTTGTTGAACGGGTCGCTGCTTGAACTATGGGCAAGCTGTTGCAAGCCCGCTTCGCACTGCTAGTACATTGGCAAACGGAAGTACAAGTACACGTACAAACTCTATCGTCTATTTTGCCCATTCCCTCAGTCTCTCCCCCTGCTTTATATGCTTTCCTCTTTCTCTCGCATCTCTTGATACCTATTTTCCCCCCATTGTCTCTTTCCATTTCACTCTATTCCACTGCTTGCGCATTACGCGCAACCCTTTGCTCCCAGTATTCGCTTCTAAAACCATTGGCCCAACGCTTACTTCCATAACCCTCTTCTTCCCACTGCTTGACATTTAATTCCTCTCGAGTACCTTCGAAATCCATTAAAATCCCCGGGGACTAGTCTACAGATATGCTCTCACAGCAATGTTTCTCTTGCGCTATTGCTCTTTTACTCTCTCTCTCTCTCTCTCTCTTTCTCTCTTTCACTTCCACTCGCGCTTTCACTCACTTCATGTGTCATTCGAACACACGTATTGCCACGTTAGCACATGACAATGACATATGAGTCTTTCATAAGCCATGTTGCCGAAAATTGCCACCAGCAAAACGTGGAAAAAAAAAAATGATAACAATAATAATAATAATGATGATGATGATGATGATACAATAGAATTATAAAATATATAAAGTAAAATAAAATGAAAATATGACACTGGAAATGTGAAAAAGTGGAAGAAAATAAAAAAAAAAAACAAAAAATGACACACAGGAAATGTTATATTTTCGTTATTAATCCTGGGATTTATTATTTATATTTATTTATTGATAATTTTCGCAATAGCAGAGTGAAATTATTACGATACACTTGATTATTTAATTTTTATAATGGCTAATGGATTAATATCAAACATTCATTTTTATTTATCATTTGTAGCAGTATATTTTATACAATATCCGGAATGTACTCGATTACCAGTTCATTGTTTCTACAGATCATGGCTGCGAACGGTTGTTCATTTAGTTCATTTTATAATTAAATATATATATATATATATTTATTTGTGTAAACATTTTCTATTCGATAAATAAAAATTCTCACAGGACTCGTTGCGTGCACTGGTGGAAAATAAAATAAAAACGATATCAAGTTTATTACACATACACAGATACGATTTTATATATATAATGCTCGACCGGATTTTCCTAAGTAAGGAAGTGGCTTGTCGACTGCGCGAATAGCCCAGCATGCCACTGAACTGCACGCAAGAGTCGACATAAGGGGCTAGTTCATCAAGTGAACATTCCATTTCTTGTATACATGTTGACGATCAACCAAGTCGATCACATCTACCAATAAACGTACACACATACGAATATATATATATATATAAAATGAACGACAATTACCACACGGTAACGATCATCCGTATTTGTTCATTTCAATAGGGGGAAAAAATGTCGCCATTTTATCGCTACTAAATTGGATACGTGTTGTAAATATCATTTTTATTTACCACGTATATATGAATTATGAATGTAGACTTATAAGTTTTGTTTAGAGTACGATTTGCATGGAGAGATTGACAGCTTATTATAATTTTGGAAATGTGTGATAGTAATTTGTAAATTGATGTTCAAAATATTGTGGTCCATCTTCGTGTTGATTTTCCGATGGGTTTGGAATTTGATTAAAATATCTACTGCATTTTTGGTACAGTAACTCTTCCCCTCTTTTTTTTTTGCCAACGCTCAATTGAACATTGAATAATGAACGAGAATTTACTCGCATCTAAAAAAAATAAATATTAAAAAGTTACAAAACAAAACAGATAAACTCATGATATAATATCACGACTCAATTCCACGTCGACCCACTCAAATATAAACGGACAATGTTATACCTATAGGTGCAT
Source organism: Zele albiditarsus (assembly GCA_958496275.1). Classification (NCBI taxonomy): domain Eukaryota; kingdom Metazoa; phylum Arthropoda; class Insecta; order Hymenoptera; family Braconidae; genus Zele; species Zele albiditarsus. The sequence goes on along the minus strand of OY292411.1, from coordinate 13,648,772 downwards.
ACACATACAATCAAATATATATATGTGTGTGTCTGCGGATACCATCAACTCAACGCTCTAATTTTCCCAAATGACGCAACATAGTAGTACTTGTTTGTGCAGTCCCGATGAAGAGACTACTCAAGCGCGTACATTGTACATATATTCCATTTATACAAACACATACAAACGAAGAGCGCGCGGAAGAGGACTGTCGGCATCGCACAATGAACAGAGAGAGAGTCGATCTCATCGTATAGCCGACGAGCAGGTGGCTACTCACCCGAGTGAGCATATATACTCGGTTTATTTCGACGATTAGTTCTGGACCGAAAGCAGCTTGGGGCCACGACAAGAAGAGAGAACATCCAACCCACCCTATATACCCATCACTTTTCCTACACATACATAAACCGCTCTCCATGTATATCAGCCTACAGAATAAACGTGCTATTATGTAGAAAGAAAAACATGAGTGAGCGAGTAGGAAGAACGAAGAGAAAAAAATAAAATAAAAAAAAAACAAAGTAAAATAAAGAATGAGGAGAGAGGCGCACACACAAAGACGAGAAGCGACTGTGCGCCACGCGCAATCCATGCACTTGCTTCGCGTCCCCGCGAAAGGTGGACGGCCGCGACCTTGATGCGCGTGGCCCTCGCGTGCCCGAGTGCAACCGAATCACAACGGAAAGAACCGAGTGGCCAAGAGTTGAACTGAAAAAGACTGGATTCGAGCCCCGGGTGTTCTCAAGTCTCATCCAAGCCCATAATCCCTTTTGCTCCCTCATCTCTCTTTCTCTTCAATATATTACTTCGAACTCTCTTTCTCTACCCATCTCTCTCACTCTATATGTATTTTATACTTTACATATATATATATATTTATTCTCTGCAGTCGTTCGAGCACATTCGAGTTTTTACCATTACCACTCGATTCGCCACAAACTCCGCTCACGGAAGCTGTAGAAGGAACATTCGCTCGCTCGGGGAGCTAGTGCTCATGCCTGGGCACCAGACTGGACTGGACTGGTTGTATTACTAGAGTATATGTATATAGGACCGGTATTTCGATACGTTTACAAGTCGCAGCGTTCCTCAACTCGATCATAGATACGGTTGGATGAACATACGGTCGTTGATGGTTCGATCGATTCGTTCTTGGAAATATATATTTATGTTTGTGTAGTTTGTTATATTATAGCACTTGTTTCAACTATATTATTGTATTTTAACGATACAATGAATCGCGATTTCGAACTGTTATTTATATAGGATATCTGTCAGGCTGATCCAACCATCAGCAATATCGAAACAAATGTCCAGACGGGAATATTTATTGTTGATGAGATTTATGATCATTAATTTTTTATTTTTGTTCTCTTTACAAAATGTGTCAGGACGACTCTTCTATGCTGATGAGGGTTAGCGCATGAGTACCATCTGGATATTATTCATCTGTGTTTGCTTTTTATTTATTCATGTTTTTTTTTTCAGGATATTATAAGAATACTGTCTTAATTCTCAGGAAATTTACGATGTAATAAAAAAACGGCGTTATGAAACGTTGATTTTACGTGATAGACATGGATGCGACAAAAAAATTGAGACAAACCAGGGTTAGAATGCTTGTAAATAAACTCTTAATCATGCGCGCGAAAAAATTTCGTCTATAAAAATTAAAATATGTGAAATTTATTTATTTTCATATTTTTTATGTTCCCATGATTATGGATAAATGATTGAGAAGTGCTGAGTGAATAGACTAGAAACAAAAGGGCGTGTATTCTTGTGGGATACATTGATACATTTGTGATAACACAATAGTAATTAATATCCAAAGATATAATTTCATGAATAACATCTCATTTTCCAGTTTTGAAACAGTTTCGTTCTCAACACATTTATACTCATACAAATTCAATATTTTACATTCATTATCGACCGATCTTTCATAAACAATTAGTTCATAACTCTCTAACAATACAACCAGTGTATACTCTAAAAAGTTTTCATATTATGAAACAAAAGTGAACTTCCTGCTTTGATATATAATTAAAATTTCATCATTCATGACAACATGTGAGCCATCATGTACGAGAGCACCCAAAGTCGACAGGATATTTCCTATTATTCTATTATGTAGGTATTATCCGAGGTCTCATTACTTTTGTATAAAATTTACTGATGTTTCACTTTGTATATGGAAAAGTAGTTAATTAATTCATGTGTACCCAATATACTGTACTGCTGTAGCTATTCTAACATTCGAAAGCACTGCTGTCGCTTTTATCATTTAATCGAGTCGTGACATAACGTGGGAAATTTAGTGGTCTGTTTTGAGTTATTTTTCTAGCGATTACTTTGAGAAATGAATTAAATATGAAATGAAGATTACAGCGAGAGTTTTTTCACTCTGGTTTAAAAAAACTCGACTATACACTACAACTGAATGGAGTGAACAATAACAATAATATTCAATATCATCTTCTGTCTACAACAGAATCTCTTTAAATAATTTAAAATCAGTCACACTTCAAAAATAATCGGAACCATAGAAGAAAACTTTTGTTTCAGGAGTAAAATTCAATTGCTGTTGAAGCGTTCACTCGACAAATGTCAAGTAGACCACTAGAAATAATATAAAATAATGTTGCACTGAATTAAAACATTTTTTATTACTTTTTGAATATTTATTGTGATTTTTTCATATCAAAATTTTTCTTCATACATATATTGATAATTACTCACAGATATATCCTCATCGTAGTGTGTCACTCTAGTATGGTATCGCGTTGTCAGCTCATGATTGTTTACAAGACCAATGTGTGTCACATTGGTGGACATCAGGGTCAGTCATCAGGGACGAAATAGTTTGCGCGCAGTATAGGAGGGTGAAGGGATACCAAACACCCACATGAATATTCTATTTGACACGGAGTACACAAATGTACCTTGTTATGTTAAGTGGTTTGACATGTATATAACTATATATATATATATGTGTGTATATACGTACTCTTGGTTGTAGTATTATATACATGAAACAACAGAAATCATTTTTATATTGCGTTTCTGTAATTAAAAGAACAAACAACATAAATGGAATAAAATTGTATCATTACTAATGCACCAGAATTTACATTTATATTTGTGATTGTCTACAAATTAAATTTTCAAATACTCTGTTGTAAAACACATACCTTTGTTTATCTAGAAATTTTATCATTCTTTATTCAAAACTTTAATTCATTATGGCGAATAAAAGTGTTTAATATATTGATGGTGGCCTCAATTCATCAGTGATATCCTCTTGTTCTACAAATTTACATTATGGATTTTAAAAATGTTTTTTTTTTTTTCTATTAAATCATCCCCGACAATCACCAATAATCCAATGTTGAATGATTTTTTTATTTTATTCTGTATAAGTGTCAGTTCTGATAACCATATACCACAAAAATTAAAGCTGTTGGTAAAATACGTCACTAGAAATACGTCAATAATTAATTATCCTAAATTTGTACACTACATATTTCATAGCTATGAATTAAAAACAAATAACAGTTGATTTTTTTTAATCTGCTTTTTTTTTTTCAAATAAATATTTTCCACCAAATATATTTCTACGAATTCCTAATTTATAGTTGAAAAGTACCATGAGTTCCAGATTATCAGTGAAGCGATTAAATCTCGTACCTCAGCTGTATAATGAAGAGTGTATTCAATCAATTTCAAAAGAATTACAGTTAAAATAATTATAAAAGATTGTATTCTTGGAAAAAATAAAGAATTAAAGATGTTATAAAAGTTTATTTGAGACCATTAAAAGAATTGATTGGATATTCGACGTAATAATGAGGAAAATAATAGACTTTATACTTGACTCAAACAAAAGATCTATATATATACAAAGATAATAAATGTTCGTCAAGTTTTGTAGAAAACAAAAATGTCACGATGAATAAAGGTACTCGCATTTGACGGCAATTACGTCCGCCGCAGCAATGCAACGACGACAACGACAACGACAACGACGACGACGACGATGAACGACGACGATGATGGGAACGATTACGAAAGACAAGCTGACGATTGAATTGAAAAGAGCCCGCGATTTTCCACTCGTCGGCAATATAATGGGCCTATTGGGACACGGGCACGAATTGCCGTGTAACATTCACTCGTCTAACTGACAATACCGAAGAAAAATGCTGATGGAGACATTATTTTCCACGACACGGTTCGTCTAGAATTTACTCACTATTTTATTTCTCCCTTATACTATTTCTTTCTTCTCTTTCACATACATACCTATATTCAAATGCTACACTCCACATAATGCTCATACTATATGTATATACAAGCCTTTATATATGTAAAATGTGTGGCCTATGACTTGACAATGACATTCTGAATGGCTCTTTGGTCTGTGCATCCAACAACGATATGCATATATGTATACATATAAACACAGGAATGTGTTTATTGTGTACATAAGTGGTTACATACATATGTGCAAAAAGCGCAAGTATCTACATGAACATATACAAAAGAAAAAGACGATGTATATGTATTACTCAAGATGTTCACTGGGCGTAAAAGAATTTACATTTGTTGAAAGTGCTCACGGCAATTTTACGGAACGTCAAGAGTGCGCGTCCGTGTGTCCAACTCACTGTTCCGTTCCGCTTCGAATTGCATTACACGCCCGGCTCGTCTCAATATTGTAACAATACACGCGATAGTGGTGCATTTAGTACATTCATACATATATATTCTATATAATTTATTTTCCGACAATATATAATCACTCTTTGTCTTGTGGCAGACAAATCAATTGAGAATAAGCGACAGTTTCAATTAAAAATATATTTCACGTCGACTCAATGGAGATGTGATATATATTATGAATATATAAATGCTTCATTTATATAAAATTTTCGTTTTTAACGGTATTTTTTTTTTTTTTTACTTACCAACAAGTCATCCGATTTAAATTAAATCCGTCATTCATATACCTTGCCAAGTTTTTAATCAAGTGAATAAATGAATAAACAGGAACTTGACATAATTTATCTTTGTCCACTGTCGCGCTGAAAAAAAAAAAAAAAACAAACAATATAACAAAAGAATGAAAAGAGGGATGAAAGAAAAAAAACTGTAGAAAGCAAACAAAAATATTGACTATAGTAATGTCACGTAAGAGAGACGCGAATGAGATTGAAAATAAAATGAGGAATAAAAACAAAAAAGAAATGGGGGCAGAATTACAGGTTTGGTCGCGCTGCATTGAAGAATGAATGGAAAAAGTGAGCCTTGAAGGGATCTTCTTTCTTTCTTACCGTCTTTATTTCATTTTCCCTTTCTCTTTATCGCTCCCTATATCTTTAAGTTTGCGTTGATATTTAGTCGCACAGAATGGACAGAAGAGAACAACCAAGTACCTTGTATGTGCGCGCGCGCGGGGATAGTCTCTTTGAAAAAGTTTGCTGGCGGCGAGCGACAATAATTCCATAATGGAACCAAGACACGCGAGGGCGCATGCAAGTTTATACATGCAATGGTAGCTGAGAGACTACGTCAAGATAAACCTACATTATATATATATACATGTACGCCAATACACAAATATTTATTCGTGTATATAATATATACATTGGTTTGAGCAAGTACATATAGGTACATGATGTCGTAGACTCAAGTAAGCATATACATCCTCAATTGGAAGAGAAGACGAGTGAGAGTGGGAGTGGGGTAGATATAGCATAAGAGGTCCACGCCAAGTTTCCAAGAAGCACGACAACTCGGAATGCTATTGGGAGGCGAGGTATATAGACTGGTTTTCATCTTCTCTCTTTTCTGTCTTGTTTCACGTTTTATTATAGCAGCTGTCGTTCACGATTCAATGCGTCAATGTATGTATGTATGTACATATAAACTTCAATCGTCAGTCACCGAAACAGCAAGTGAAATACACTGAATATAATACAGACACATGTGTATAAGTGTGTATATATTGTGTATATGAATGCCAACAATTTTAATTATTTCCTATGCGACAAAAGCCAGCGATGATCGATTCGAGAACGTTTACAATCGAGAATTGAATTGGGATGGAGTTTTTTTGTTTTACCTCTTTTTTTTTTTTTTTGCTGGGCCAACATTGCGTCGAATCGAATACCAAGCAAAATCGCACGTACTGGTAGAGCCAATATATGGTACAATCGTTGCTGATGCGGGACTCGCGGTATTGCTGTTAATTCCATTTTGTTCAACGTAGCTCGATGCCATTCATGATTTAAAGATTTTCAATTTTTTCAATTTTTGTTTTTTTTTCGCAATCGCCCGTTTTATTTATTCAGTTCTTGATTTTTTTGTGTGTTCATTCAATGTGGGACATTCGTCAGCCAATTATTGGCATTTGATTATAATATCGTTTGGTTAATTTGCAATGTTTTTAATTACACGTAATATTGACGATTAATTTGGGATGATAGGACATTTTACATGGATATTAATTAAATATTAATTTATGTCATATAGTAGAAATTAATTGTGGAGAGGGTATCGAAAATTGAGATGGTAACTCACTTGAATGCCCGAGAAATTTATTTCTGATATGCAGTGCAATTTACAGAAAATAAAATCCTGAAGTTGTTATGTGTCTAAATAATATCTTTAGTTACCCAGAAATTAATCGCTATATTTTAAAAATCACAATGATCCAATTAGTATCATAGTCATTTTTGTGGAAATGATGGGAGATACTGAAGATTATGTTTCTCTTGTGACAATGCTTTGGAAGTTATTTGTAATAAATACACAATCGGCTTATACTTTTGTCCACTTTTATAAACATATATCTTAGTCTCGTCTACACTGTAGACTGTACAGCACAGTGATCTTTTCACTAGCATTGAATGCTTCTTCCCTTTGATGTAGTAATAAGCTCGCATTTCATACTTTTATTATCATTGAATGGAATTGATATCAGTCCCCTTCTTCACCTTTTTCATAATATTTTTTGAATATAAAATACGGTGGAATGATGATGAATTGAAATGCGTTTCAAGCTGAAGACTATTAATAAAGTCCGGGAAGAACTTAATCATTTTTAAATTGAAGATGGTTTGAGATATAAAAAAAAAAAAACGTGGTATCAGCTGCTATCAATTTTCATAAAGAATTCTTCAAAGAGAAAATGGAATATTGATATTTCTCGTGAGAAAATATTGCAGGAAATAAGAAGTGAATATAAAAAGAAAAAGTGTGAAGATGGAAAAATGCAAAGTTCAATTGTATTCACTGTCGTATATATATATATTCTCACAAGAAACTCATTTCATCGTGTCGCACTGTGCGTTTGAAAATGCAAACATTTTGGCAGACTGTACATAGACGTAAAAAGAATTTTCTTGAACAAAACTTGGACTCAAATTTCTCAAAGAAACTCTCACAATTGTTTTCTGTTGGATTATTTTCGTGGTACACTCGCGATTGACAAGCTTCCCTTTTTTTTTTATTTATATTCTTTTTTGTTTTTATATTTGTATGTGCATTTCATTCAAATATCGCGCATGTTAAACGAAGGAACAGAAAGGAAAAAAAAAACAAAAAACACACAACACAACAATAAATATTGAAATGTTCCTGTGTGTAAATATTTCTTGGATACTGTGTAACATCGTTAGCAACTGGTAAAACCATTCCGAGTGATGTTAATTGCCCGTAGTATTACAAAATTATTGATCGTACTCGATAAAATAAACGTAAAACTCATTTTTTCTGTATGTATATACAACAATGAAGCACAATTTCAAAAACCATTTACCCACGATGCGTGTGATACGATCATTATTGTGTACTTGATGGAATTTAAACGTCACAATTAAGATAATTAAAACTTTTGTCGTTATCGCAGAATGGAAGTACAATATTAACTGCGAAAATTCAATCAGTTGTGATCGTTTAATGTCTGTTTAAAATGAGATGGTTCTGTCCTCGACACTGTGATTAAAATAAAATAACAATGCAAAAAACTATTAAATACATAAAACTCTCATTAACATTTAAATGATTCGATAGTTGAAATATCAATCAACTACCTCATTTACACACATGAATACCATATTGGTAATTTCGTCCTCTCTGCATAATTTAAGAAAACCGAAGCTACAAACTAAAGAAAATTAGAGCACCGTAATTGAATCACCTCACGATAAATTATAATTAAAACCGAAGCACTTGTGTAAGACTGTTTTTATATTATTCAAAGTTCCATGAATATTATCTGGAAAATAATATATATATATATATATGTAGATAGATGATATCTTTATTCGATGCAACAAGAAAAAAAAATTTCTTCTAACCAGAACCAGTCATCCGTTCAATTATTAATCGGGTCGAATAATCGTACACTTCAATGATCTGATGTTGTCCTCGAGTTCCTTTGTTCAGGGCGTTCTATATGTTGTATTGTTATCTATTCCACATATAGTGAACAAATCGATGACTATCATATCAGTAAAATGAGAATAGTTCTATGATAAACAGATATTTTATTAACTAACTTTTGTGTCCCCAGAATAGCTGCATAAAACTTGATTTACTGTATCAAGATAACCGATATGTATCCAAAAATATTGCAACGCTATACTCTATAACGATTGTGGAATCACAATGCATAAGCGTTCGAAGCACAAATATAGTTTAGCTTTACTCTTTGGATTCAGAACAATGGGATCCCAATTCGAAGCAGCGAGGATAATACTAGCCGAAATCCCGAACAAAATTGCCAAGTCGGGATAATCCGAAACCGCGCTGGTTGGAAATCGGGCACGCCTGGTCTGGCTCTCACTACGGTATACATTGTACGTCAATCTGATTTTCCTGGTAAAAATCGGTTAGAAGACTCATAGATTCATTTTAGGTCCTGGTTATCAGCTTTGCAATAACGTAGTAGAGATGTTTGGATGGATTAAAGGAAAATTGAGAGAGGTGAATGACCCTGACCATGCATCGTAGCTATTTTAGGTTTCTCTTACGATCTCGATGTCGCATCATTTATTTTCAATTTTAACTTGAACTAAATATTGGAGCCAATGTGATATTTATGCTTGCAATCCCTGACATTATTCATCACACAACTGTCAATTCTTGGGGTATTTTATATCAGATTGTAGATACTGTTCTTAAAAATATTTTAAACCCAACTCTAATTTTTGCCACCAAGAAATTAGATTGGAATAATTCTATCACGATTGTATCAAAACTACGGTTCTATCAATCAAATGTATTCTCCATTGTACTATTCAGCGCGTGCGCACTGCTATTTAAACACAATCGATGTAAAATAGGCACACGAGGTATACACGATATATATATGGTTGATACGTAACCCCAACTTCGAGGATCAACTTCAGACTAAGGATTGGGTATAATGCATGTATATAAATACACACACACCGTTGTAGAGAAGAAATGAAGAAGTATTTTGGTGCTTGTACGAGTATATGTGAAACAAAAAATACAAGAGGAGAAAGAAAAAAATAAAAGCCCGGATGCTGGATTTTTTTTTATTCCCAACACTTTAATGACCATTCGGAAACGTCACTCTCGAGTTGATCTACTAACAACACTATATATAACAGAGCTCCTTTCACAACTCAAAGTTTCACCTCTATAATATTGCCTATACACCAATCACATGATAGATCGAACGGGCAACAACAATCTCCCCAAGAAATGACCATCGGATATAGAAACAAAAATTTCTCTCTGTTAATTTTTATCTTTTTTATCTAATATACAACACTGTCAAAGTTTTATTTCTCATATTTAAATCTTGACCCAGTCGCAAAATTTTCACTTATAGATTCGTGTCAATAATTCTTGCTTCAAATGCCAATAAAAATGAAATTGTAAAAATACATGATAGAAGAATTCGCTGGGGAGAATTGGGATTCTCCATTCATTCTTAACAATACCAAATCGTACCCTATATCCTCCCATTTTTCATCATAGCATCGCAGCTACAAATGAATCATATGCATTTCATTTGGATCTTACTAACAACAAAAATATACGATACAAGAATGATTACATCTGTTAAAACGCACTACAAATTGACCACATCTAATCCATCGAATATCAGAATCATTTTACCTTATCTCATCGCATAATTTTCGTACTACTATTATTTTTTCTCTCTTCACAATTTCATTTTTTTTTTTTTTTGTTCAGCATCTAATCATGGAGGCGCTATTAATGGCGCTGTTCACGTAATTATCTGACTCGGTAGTCTCCGTGGTGATTCGGTAATGATCGGCCACGCGAACAACACGCGATCAAGTTACCTGTTGGACCGGTTGAAGCTATTCAAGCCACGCGAGCGAACAAGAGCGAAATAGAGAGTGCGAGAACGAGTGGATAGAGATGGCAGAGAAGCGTAGCGAGTTTGTGTTGCGTAGTGTGCGCAACTGAAAGACATAACCATGGGATGGGTGAGAGAGATAGACAAGAGGGCGGTCAAGCGGCAGTGCTGGTGTAGTGTTATGTTTTTTTTTTTTTCCCTTCTTTTTTTTTATTTTCACCGACGCGGTTGCCTTGGATCCCAAGGCTCATAGTAAAGATTGGTCGAGCGTTCCATTGCCGTGGTAAAACGGTGCAATAGCCCCCAACACACCGTGAGGATATGTAGTACCTGTACCATGCCTACGTATTATATACTTTATAAGTTATAACTCTTTGAACAAGACGACATAGCAGATGAAGAAAATAAAATTGTAAAAAAAAAAAAAAAAGAAGGTAAAGCAAAAGTATGACAGAGAGCGTGAACTAAGCATCTGCTGCTCTTTTCTATACTCAACTCTCTCGCGCGTATCCTGTTCCTCGCTTTATGAAATATTTTCTAACTCCATCATCGATTAATTTTGCTGATTTCTCGCTAAGTAACGGCTCATATTCCAGTATTTTCTATTTTTTTTTTTTTTTTTTCATCTTGCATATTTGATTTGGTCTTAATCTATGGTTAGAATAAGTATGTGTGATAAGTGGGTATTAAATAAATGATTTCTCGCAAGTTGAATGAATGAATTGAATAATGGAGAGATGTATATGGAAAAAAGTTGGTGGTGAGGACAATGAAGAAAGATTCTATGAATTAGTGGACTGATATCCCCTTGTTGGAACTTTCTATTGGAAAAATAACTACTTTGATTATTGATAACAATCATAGTAGTTTCCAGAAAAGTCGTGAGAAACTGTGTGAGTATAATATTTACCTTGTGCATGATTCACAGAAGTTTTACTGTAAACTCAACGATCAATATTTAATTTAAAGCCCCAAATCATTTTCCCTATTTCACAATAAAATTTGTCATTTAACCGTAGAATATTGAATAGAGTGATTTTCAAATTGTACTAATGCATCGTCTGTCGACCCGCTATCTCCACTAACACGAATCATATATGCATGCCCTAATTAAGTGAAAGGTTCCTCACAAAATAGAATTACCTCAAATAATTGGCGATGATTGAAACCATATATATATATATATGTGTGTTCATACTACAGCTGGCTAATCAACCGTAAGTGTATCGACGCAGATTTCATCGAATTACATTTTACTGTGGAAGTTTTCCTTGGCATTTGACACGAAATTAAATCTTCATGTCAAAACTATGATTACGTTAAAGATGAAATAATAAATAGTATCCATTGTCCCGGTGAAAGTAACCCGATATTCGACATTGATTCATTGAATTAAATAGAAGATTGACACTCTTCATCTAATATTCAAAAATATAATGGTTCAATTGTAAATACCGACGTCCAGAATTATGTCCTGTTATAAAAATGTCTTACGAGGTGCTATCACGTTTAGTCATCAACAAAAATTGTAGCAATATGATTTCAAACCAACGAGCTAATCAGTTGGAATGTATAGCAAGTGAATATTATCAAACGATGAACCGAATCAATTCTTGACATTTAAAAAATGACATAATAAATTCAGTATTGATAAAATTACTATGATGACGTTGATTATATTACAGTGACACATTGTTTCTCATAATTTGAGAATAAAATAAATCAAAAAGTTGTACAGTTCGATAATTTAATCCCTGCATGAAGAATAAACCAAAAATAAATAAAACGAAAACGAGGAGAAGGGAAAAGAAGAAATCATAGAAGCTGGGAAAGCGTCAACATGTAACACCTACTTCATTTCATTTATATTGTGGGTCGGGCTCTCACGAGAACTCGTTCACAACATTTTTCTTCCTCTTTATATATAGGTATATGTACTCTGGCTTATGCAGTGGACGATTGTCTTTGAAATAGGAAGCATACGAACATATATACTATACTGCGAGAGGAAAACACGTTTCTCTACAACCAATTTTTTTTTCTTTCTATTTTTTCTTATCACTGCACACATACACTGTAGCAATATGGTCACAATTATCAGGGATCGGTTGTTTTACAATCTCGTCTTAATTGAGGTAAAGCTCATCGTATGGAGAAGAAAATACAGTATGTTTTTTTTTACCTGACTCTCAATACAACAGTAATATATTTTTTTTTTCTCTGATTCTTGTTCATTTTGTTTGTAATAATGAAGAAGAGGAGCGATGGATACAGCGGAATAATTGTGCATCGAGTGAAATAATAGAATACATTGTGAAGAATAACATATCGCTGCTCAATCAGTGAAGCGTATTTGTCAGCAGTTAATAAATACAACTGAAGAATAAATATTTTCAATTCATATTATTTCGATACAATAATAAATAAATTTTTAATTAAAAACCAATTGAAATGAAATCAATACTCGTGATACAATACACGTTTTATAATGGATCTAAATTTATTTCATTACGTGGAATGAATCAAAATTTATTTTAAATCAAGACAAATAACTTTGATCTAGAACACTTGCAAATGATATACAAAGTGATATTGATTCCGTGCAAATTGCTCGCCGTCATTGCATTTCTAACATATTTTTTCATTACTCCTTTTTTTTCTTTAATCGATACTCAATCGGATAATCAACATATTCACGTGTATAAAATTAAATTATTGTTTATAGTTTTCATGTTAGATAATTATGAATGACAGTGTTACGAACGAAAATAAAAAAGAGCCATATCATTCATACAAAGATTAACTATTACTAATAATTTCATATCAAAACCATCAACAAAATACATACATTTCATATAATTTATATTATCATCTCAGGGAATGGTAATAAGTGATAACAATTCCAATAATAATAGCACACGCGCTATTGAAAACACATAAAAATGATCAGATGATGCACTAAATAAATATAAACAACATAACATCATCGTATCGTATTATGTATTTGTCGTTAAATCAATATTGTTGTTTGTCGCTATAGGTCTTAAAAAGAAATTTATTTTCAATACTGAAAACTGGAAACTCGCACGGTGGGAAGATTCTTTCAGTTGACATATCTTTTTCTCTCATTTCCTTTTTTACTCTTTCTCCCTATACTATATTCACCAATACCATCTACAATCACCTATTCTCCATCTTCCTTTATCTTTCACTCCCATTTTCCCTTTACTTACACAAGCGCACTGCAACATATATATATATAAACATATATCTATAAATATATAGTCCATTTGCCCCTTTTCCATTCTATGTAGTCCCATCTCCTTCACCTTTATCACCTGCCGCTCATTCTTTCTCTTTCTCACTTGTCCTCTTTCTTACTCGCTCTCTCTCTCTCTCTCTTTCCCCCTCGCGAACTCCTCCTCGATATTTCTCAAGACTCGTCGAAACTTTTGATGGATCTGTTTTTATCCCCTCACTGCGTTCCCAGGCGAACGGTCCCGTGATAAATCGGTAGACTTGAAGGTTCTTCTCGCAGTTGCTTGCAGGATTGTAATCATATTCTTCTTCATCCCTATGTATGCGTGTGAGTGAATGTGTTTATATACAATGGTGAAAAGCTGTTTGCGGTGTATGTGTGGATGTAACGGAAAGGAAAAAAAAAAAAGAAGGGAAATTATCAAAACTGAAAGCAACATCTGATGGACAATTCAATTCAAATGTTTAATTGGTATTTTAATTAACGTAAATGGAAACCACAATGTTGGGAAAATTCGTTTTCATTCTCTATACATCCACGTATTAATAGAATATATATATATATATATATATATATTAACTCAATACTACTATATTGCTGTTGTCTGAATTCTGTGGGATATGTTTTGACTTTGTGGATATAACTTTGAGATGAAATAATTAATAAATAGCAGACATGGTTGGAATAATTGACTGGATTTTATTACAATTAAATTCAATTGGTGAATGGAAATATGAACGAGAGTTTAGTATTTGATACTTTAATGATCGACACGATATAACTAAATAGATATTGAAGTGGGATTTATAATCATATGAGAGGATAATATGTGACTACCAATTGATTGAAAAAAAAAAAAAATTACCAAGTACATTATGAAATTGTTCTACGTAAAAATTATATTGAAAGAATAATTCTTATATTTATTTTGATATATACTGAAACACATTTACGTTGCAGAGAACTTTCATTCTGCTCTAGTAAAAATTGTCGATCCAATCTAGGCACTGGTCATGGGTGCTGACATTTCGTTGAAACCGCGCAATCCATCATCATTTTAATTTACCTATCATCCATCCAATATTCTGACCCTTATCACTGTCACAATTGGATACACTCTTCACAGAAACTTTCAGTCACGTCTCAACAATTACCAAACATTGTAATATATAGTACTCTTTATAATTACCACATATCATTCACTTTACCTAGTAGAAAATTATCATCAGATGGCTGTGTTATACACAGTGAAATTATCGATGTAAAATATTTGGTGTAAATTATTATTTTTTCTTTTTTCACAATAAAATAATTAATATTTTAAAAATATAATTCTCACGATATCATTAATCGTAATATAACAGTAGTGTCAGATACAATACCATGAATATTATAATATTCTTAACAAACAAAAATTACAATGTCACCAATAAAAATTATCTATATACACTTTGTAAATTTAATCCTCGTACTGTCCAGTAAATATTACAATATGAGCTCATCCTGATTCTAACCTATACTATCCAAATTATCATTTTCCCCTTGGATATTAACGGTATTACATACCATAATTTGAGCACACCGTTTTCACTATGTAAAATTATAAACTATAACATGATGTATAATATAAAACATATCAAGTGTTATGAAGTTGATTATTCCTTTGAGAATTTCATCTTCTATACATATTCACGCATAGAACATACGTCTCTCTCTCTATATATATATGAATATACATATCTACACCTGAGGATATAATGTGTATAGCAAGATCACGGTGGCAATTTACATTCTTCTTTATATCCAGTTTTACGTGGCGACCGCGAACCAAGCGTAGAGTGTTGATCGCTATCAATTGCACCGACAACGCGTACGCCGGACACGCTCACGTATACATTTGGCTATATACATATACATATAAATACATTTATAATACGAATGGATGTGCATCATAGACATGCTCATCAGAGAAAAGTGTAGCGCAGCGGAAATATGTTAAAGGAGATGGGGAGAGAGAAAGAGTATAGCGCACCTGCTTGCCTCCGGGCAACGCGCTGTACATCAGCCTTCCTCTCTTTCCAATCATCCTCTTCTTCTTCTTTACTTCTACTTCTCCATCTCCCTCATTCGTCTTGTCTATCTCAGACTTGGTATATATATATATACAACTCTACACGCTTACTATATAACCAACTGTGCGAGGACGTGCTGATCTTGTTCTGAGCGATACTATATATACGTTAAGTTGCTGCATCCTGAATATATACACTCTCCGGAGAAATATTTTTCATCGTTCAATATATATATTTTATATATATTCTATATATATTTATATATGTGTAGTATGCAAATGAACAATGTAACGGTTCACGCATCTCCTTGTGATGCAATAGTATGAGGAAACAATATTGTACATGGAGAAATTTTGATGCAAAAAAGGGGGGATGCATATGTGTGTTGTATAAATAAATTTATGCAGTAGAGGATTGAAACAATTGATATTAAATATTTGTTGATTTTTCTTTATTCTATTTATTGATTGGTAATGGATAAAAACTGTTAGTATAGTTTGGAAAATAATTGATGAATGACAATTCTCATGAAATAATCTCAGTTCTTTGAGAATAGAGTTTAAGTGGAGTTGATATGTCAGTCAATGTGATGTTATGAAAGATATATAACTGTTCATAATATATTTCGAAAGTTTATATATATATATTGATGACAATGTAATATTTATCTATCATCGTTGCATTTGAGACAAATAAATAATGTATTTGGGCTATTATATTTGAACAAAGTTAATAGATGCTTGTATAATAATTCACAGTTTCGCATCAATTCTGAATATGAATTTGTCTCGAACATTCTACAATCTTCATTTCAAATATTAATGTATGAGTCATTTAGTACAAACAAATTTTATTCTAGTTATAAATATATTTTTATAACATAAAATCTTGTACCACTTTTGTTGCCTTTTTTCAGGCTTGTCCAGAATAATTTCATGGATATGATCTGAATTAACTTTAATTTTAATTAAGTATACCTTGAACTACATCATCATGATACTGAATGATATATGGCACCATGCTGTTTTCATAAACATTATCAACATGCTAATTTTATTACAACACAATTTTATAATAATGGTTTTATAAATTTTCCTTATAATTTTATAACCATCAAAAGAACGGATAATACAAGGTCGTACAAATTTCTATTCATTTTTCTATTTATATTCCTCGTCCAAAAACAAATTATACACTCAAATTATAAAAATGGGTTATTCGTTATTTATGAATAAAATCAATAATTATACATAACAATATTGAGAGTTCAATTAAATCTTCAATGTATAATAATTATATGCAAATAAAATTGATTCTGTAGTACACAAATAGTCTATGTATCAAGAATACTTTTTTTTTTTCCAATGATAAAATCATTCGACATTGTATCACCTCATTACACAAATTTTGCCATACACAAGTTCAACTGTTAAATTTATTAATCATATAGGTGAACAACTTTTTTTCATTTATTTCATTTATTTCAAGAATTTCGATAACACGAGAATTTAATCGCGCCATTTTTCAATTAAATAAAGAAAAAACAAAAGAACTTGAAATTTCCTGTGACAATGTTATGTGTACATGGATAGCCGACATGAGTTTGTCCATAATATATATGTGCATATGATACATAGATGTGATCAAAGTATTTCGTAGTCTCAACTGAACACAAATTTGTGGTACAACATTTCCTATATGTATATAATACATATTGGAAGCACAAGGATGAGTAAAGTTTTGCCAAAGTTGCAATTTTATATATAGGAGATAGGAGACGCGTTGCGCCAAGCTCTGAGCAACAGACTTTTAAAACATGTTATAAAAAGACAACTATATATTTGTATATACAGTGTATATATACATATGTATATATGAAAATGAAAATTCTCAGCGGGTTACAAAGTTTCTCATTTTTACTTGAGATTCTTTTTTTTTTTTTTTTTTTTATTGGCTCAATAAGTGAAGTTGAGAATTGGAAAACTACGTATACCTATCCTCCACTGATATAAATACTTCACTGAAAATCCAATTGGGCTTTCTTTTTTATTCATATAGCCATATGGTATTTTGTGTAAGTCCAGTTTAGGAATTCTGTTGGGGCTTCTGGTTAGCTTTATCCACCGGGTCTTAATTTGGCTTCCTATTGCTATATATGTATCTAAAGCTTAATGATAGATTTTATTTGAGCTTTGCACAGTAAATCCAAGTGTGTTAATAATTATAACATTGTTGAAATGGTACGGGGAGAAGTTAACACACATTTAAAGATAGGGGATTAGATTAATATATATATATTGATTTTATAACCAAGTGTAGATTGTATAATAGGTCGAAATGATGTATAGGATGCACAGGATGAGGGAATTCAGGATCAACACCTAATTATCAACCAGCAATAATTTATTAAGTCTGATTAGGTCGATATTATTTTTTCAATCAAAATTAATGAGTAACATTTTTAACTTATGCATAAAAGGGGAAAATTGATTTTCATTCACCCATAAGCGATACAATGTACAAGAATTTTGTTCTGAAGTCATTTGTTTTATTTACTGATAACACAATAATTCGGAATTAAAAATTACAGTAACAGAACTACATCAAGCTTATGATATAGCACGTGGTCCATATACATGCTCACAAAATAGACATATTGTACGTGAAATAAAATGCATGAATATTTGACTTGGCAGTATATAATTTAATATTCAATACCAAATATCCATTTGCTCTTGTTAAAGTTTGCATTATTTCGAAAAAAATGCTTATTTCATATGTATACATATTGTAATATGTATATTCTGATAGGAAGTTCCAACTCCCATGGGTCTCCACGAATAGACAGAATTTTCTTGAAAAAGCATTAGCAATGGCAGCAACAGCACATCAGCCGACACATTGTGTATG
The DNA here is from genome assembly GCA_958496275.1 of Zele albiditarsus. Lineage (NCBI taxonomy): Eukaryota > Metazoa > Arthropoda > Insecta > Hymenoptera > Braconidae > Zele > Zele albiditarsus. The sequence continues at coordinate 13,630,177 of OY292411.1, read as the reverse complement.
TATATAAGTATATATACTATGCAATATTTTCTTATATGTATGCGGTTGGTGCACGAATAGACCCTTAGCGATTCGCGGGCACTTTGAAACACGTACGACAACTTGGCACGCGCATCACGCTCAGCCAATAGCAATGGCGCGCGACTAAAAGTGCATATAAAGTCGAGTGCAACGAATCTTTATCGGTTATCGAACGTCATTTTTCTCAATTCCTCACGCGGAATGACAATATTCAATTTTATCCGAGGACAGAATAGTCACCCGTTCTCTTCACGCTCGTTTTTCTTTTTTTTCTGATTTTTGTGTGCACATGTACATAATAATAATAATAATAATAATAATAATAATAATAATAATAATACTAATAATAATAATACATATGTAATGAAGTAATGAAGAAAATTCGTAGTAGGAAAAGAATGTTTATCAATTCTACAAATAAATTGCACAATGATTGAAAATGTTTGAATACTTCTTTATTATACATAAAAAAATATGGAGTGCACTTTGATTGTCAACGCGTATAATAAACATAATTCATATATGGCGTGTAATGCTTTTCGGATTCAATTGAATTCGTCCATACACACATATTCATATTTCTGTTTTCCATAAACTCTTCCCATACATAATATTGTAAAAAGTGGTCCATGGTTCACAGACACATTTAAAAAAAAAAAAACTCATACTCTTTTCCATGGATGAAAACTTTTTTTCCATATCTTTTTGTCAATCTATCCCGCACTACACGTTTCTAATTAATTCCACAGTGATTGAATTTTTCCTCGATGAGAGTAAAATCACCTTCTTTCAAAGTATATATAATATCACATGTGCGCTCGATTGAAAGATTAACGAGATCCATTCATAAAATGTTCACTCAACCATACTGAAGTAAATGTTAAACTCGGTATATTCGTGATAGCCAACTGGTCAATCCGATATGTCAAAGGAAAAGAGTGAAAATAAAATAAATAAACTCGGAGGATATATATGAAAGTAGAAAGAATGCAAGGACATTGAATAACATGTGGTGTATATTTATATAGTTAGTATCCTTCACGTTCAAATGCATATACTCGTATTTTTATACGTTTATATTTCACGTTGTGTAAATACACGCGCGGCGACAAAACAATATATTTTTATTTATTTTTTTTTTTTTTTTCTCCAAGTGTACATAAAACCAATCTCTATATAAATGTATATATATTGTTTATCACATCGAAACGTGTCTGGAGAGTGCGGAACATGGACAGAGTGAGATAGATAGGATGAGGGAGAATGAGAGCTCGAGAGGAGAATTGAATATAGAGGACACTCTATACGCGTTGTCGAATCAATTAATCGGCATGACCCACCCATATTCCACTTGGTCATGTTGCTTAGCGCACTTATACTTTGTTTTGAACACGTCACGCCACGACGGCAAACCACATACCGAATGGATCAATGAACGGAATATGGCATCATGTTTTAATTGCACCGCCAATTAGTGCACGCGTCCGATCAAGTGGACTCTTTTCATGATTTATTCTCACCAAATATATAACACGTGTCCAATTACCAACAACACTATAATGACACAATATATATATATATGCACTTACATTTTTTTTTATCATACATGAACATGATTTGATCGAAAGGTATATACGGAATTATATAAATATTCTTTAATAAATAAAATTTAAATAGTCCTTTTTTTTTTATCCATAATTAGCAGAGTGGAAAATATTCGGTATTGAAAAATTAACGCAGAAATTGTGATAGTACTTGACATTAATAAATTATTATACAGATATCAATATGGCGCTGACTCGTTGAGTTGCTTTCAGATTTCTCGTGCTATTTCTAATTTTTTTTTCCGTTAATTTATTCATATCTAAAAAAAAAATGGAATGAATAGCGCTGAAGAACAAAAATAATTCACCTTTTCAGTATTGAAATTTAATTTTCCGAAGCATACGAACCACTTGGCTTCAATTTATTGAATCTTATGAAACGATTATATGATAAATCAGAGCTACAGTGCTGTTTTAAAAGAATTAATCTATACAATGTTAATATGAATATGCAATGGTATATTCTTTTCATGGGTGTACATAACTGTCATGCTTCTATTTTGTAGAAAAAAGAGCAAGATAGAGTCAGAGCAATTCAGAGAAGAGAAAATATGAAACATAACTGTGGCAATGGCCATTTCAATTACCTACACGGATTATTCAGAAAAAATAATGCGGATTAAATGGGATTACAGCGACAATGGTACAATGAATTCTGCCATAATCCACAAAGCGAAAAAAAAAAAGAAAAAGAAAAAAAAGAAAATTAACCGTATATAAATACGATATTTTAATTGTCCCTTTCTATTCCACTCGCATTCATAAATAATTAATGATACAAAAAAAATGACGGTGAAATTTGTTCTGTATTGAAAAATAATTTTCCGTTTTCATTTTTGTTTTCTTTTTTAATTTTTTATTCACCAAGCCCTTGAAATTAAAAATGAAAATTGAATTGTCTGGTTTAAACGAAGTGACACACGATAGACGTTCATTTATGAAGCCCTACTTTTCATCTCCTCATTTTTATGGCTTCATCGTATATATATCTATCTATCTATCATTTACTCCTCCTTCCTAATACTTATACGATTTTCTCTTTATTCAGGAGACTGTGTAAATACTACTGGAAAATGGCCACTGTGTTGCATCTCACTGGAAGTAATGCAAGTGCATTTTCCAATGACATCAGATATCGGTCTCCAAGTAAGGTAACGCCAGAATTGCGCACGAATTCATTTCACTATTTGCTATAGAAAAATAAAAGTTTAAAAGTTGAGAGTAGAAAAAAAAAAAAGATTAATGAAAAAATGAAGGCACCAAATGAGAAAAATGGCAATCGGCAATTTTCAGGATTACAAAAATTAGCAGACTCAGCGTAGTGATTGCATAGCGCGTACACTTATATGTGATAACGAAAAATGCTGATGATACGTTGGACTACAAATAGTTGAAAATTTTTGTGTGAATGTATGCCAAAAATGTATTTTTAAAAATTATAACACAACGATTATATCGATTCAATATAATATTTTCTCCACAAAACGAATATATATATATTGAGTTAAATATATAAAAAAAATTACACAAAGTTTCGCCAGTGTAAATATTTATTGCATAATGTATATTATTTTAATATATAATAAATTTGTGCATGAATATATTATTATTAATTGTTTATATGAAACTCGTGTTGGAGTTAGTTAATTAATTATACTGTTTGACTTGAATAAAAGTTGTAAATTAAAATCAAAAATGAATAATTGACCGAGTGGAAATACATTCAACATGTAACTTTTATTCAATTCAACACGAATACTGAGGTTTAAAATTTATATGAAATATTCTGTATAAGTGTTCTGTAGTTTATAAAATCACGAGTATTTTTTAGACAAATAGTTTGAAATTTGTATTGGATGATAAGTAATGAGAATAAAGTGGACAAACTGTAATAATAGAGAGACGAAGAGACTATTGAGCTGGAGTATAGACGAGCAACATAAAATATAGAACAGGATCAACTTGGGCTCAATGATAAATCATTTGGTATACACAGTTGTGCTGTGGCCCGTTCACCACTTTATTTATGACAAAAGTTCGCTCAGAGATTCTACAAACAAAAGAGTATGTTCTATGTATACAATATTCACATATACATATAAGTTACATACATATATAGCTAAAGACATATGTCTTTAGTTGGAGTATATTTGTCCATAACAAAGAACTTGCAAGAACTGAGCCTGAAGTTTGAACATTCGCTTTCATAATAGAATCGATGTTTTGAAATATTTATCAAGTGAAATGATTGTGTTTTTATTACATTTCATTGTTGATTTTAAATATCATATGTTTGGTATATTTTAATTAACTTATATTCGTTAGAAAAATATTTTTCTTCAGCGCAAATATATATTTTTGAATAAAAACATTTTACAATAACGACTTTCGATACAATATTGAAGTTATCGAGGAAGTTTACTCATGAACTTTGTTATGTGAAAGTTGAATAATGATACAGAATAACTGTGGCAGGATGAATTTCATGAATTTATATTTGATATTAAAGGATACAAAAGAGAAAATATAACATAATAAAATCCGAAATACATATATAATTATAATTGTTTAATGATAACAGATAGATCAAATCGTATAATAGCTCAAAGTTTTTGGTGTGTTGCGGATAGTTTATATTGGGAAACCACTTTGGCAATTGGAAAGTTTCAGCTTGGAATTTTTATTCCAGAATTTGAATATGCAACATCAAAAATCAGTTGATCATGAACGTGCACGTATAGCATATACTGTGAACGATACCTGCATTTATTGCGACGAAAAAAAGAGGTGAAAAAAAAAATATTATTTAGCACAAGCAAGACTGAACATGTTTGAATAAGTCACCCGTTCAAATATTAATCAGGTAACCAGAAAAAATGTAACTCGAAACAAAATACAGCCGAGAAAAAAAAAATATAACTCGGGCACATTTTGACTGGAAAAGTATATAACCACTATTTTATCAGATACTTCATTTTTATTGATAGAAAAATTAAGAGGAAAAATTTATAACTATCTTTCAAGCAATAGTATAAATATTTTTTCATTCCTTCACTAAACAAATGTGAATTTTATAATATTCATATGATTGTTATATAATAATATAAAATTCACTAAACTCAACATCATTGTTTTTCTACCATGTATATATTGGTCAAAGAACCCCATAGAGTATTTATAAAAAAATTAAGTTGGCTCTAAATCAATTAGAGGATTTCAATAAGTATATAGGGAACATTTAGTCAGACACGATATTTCATAAATACCGATGATAAAAATCAATCTGTCCAATAATCCAACAATAATCTACTGTATATTATCAGCTCTATCAATAATAAACACCGAACGAAATTTAAATCACTGAACGAGTGGTATAACCACACACACACATCTATAGAAAATTTTTTTTTTACATCCTACATTTTTAGCAATAAGAAATTGATAGTGAACGAGGGACATAATTCCTGAGTACGGCGGGCAGGGGTGGGCACTTGCCACATGAATTTTTCATGAACTTCCAACTCGGTATATATGCAAATGAAGCTACTTTCGCCATTCGAAATGCTTCGACGGCATTAAATATACGACCATAGAAATGGAGCGATAATGGTAACAGGTCTCTATATAGTTACCATCACCCGCCATCACTATCAGCATCACTAAGAATTTTTTTTTCTTTTTCCCTTCTACTATTTTCACTTACATTAGATACGTAACTTCTTTTTTCTTTTTTTTTCTTCATTATTTTGGTTTTATTTGGCAAATGACTAACTCTATAGCTCATCGACAGGCTCCCTTAAGAGCATCCCCATTCCTCGGATGCATTTATTTGCACACCTCTCGTGGGGTGAAATCACGGTTGGGGCTTCGATCCGACATTAGTGTTTACATAGCAATCCATATATATATATTTATATAAACGCACCTGGCAGATATCTCGTCAGAATCAAGATAAACGATTTGAAATCGATTTTAAATTTACCATCAGCTATATAGCCACGGGGGATTGTTACCCTTCTGAACATGCTGCGTCAAAACGAGGCTACATAGGGTGAAAGTTTAGCAATATAGAGGATATATATGGACGTCAGTTGGAGGAGAAGAGAAATGTAAAGCGGTTATAGCGACGGACGCGTGACCGAACGACATTTCGTTTACGTGAACGTTCAATAGTCGAGAACGTGATTTTGACGTTGTCAAAATATATTTTATACAGATAAATATGTATAGATTGTATATGTATGGGGTAGTAATTGACATAAATGTGCTATTTTGATGGCTACGTGTTCATTATAAAGTGAAAAGCTTTATATGGGTATCGATTATTTAGTAACGATATCCTCCCAATAGAATACTACGGGTCAGTAGTGAAATTCCCCATTGGCAAACTGGCAATTGGTAATGGGTGTGATGGTAAATGCGTATAGCGTTAACGGATTATATTGTAAACACGATACTTACAAAGAGGGTTATTGACACGGTGGTTATTGTACTCTCACTCTTCATTTTATATATATATATATACATATAATTATATAGAGGTTAATTACTGATATTCAAATATCTGGATTGAAAATGATGAAATATTTTGTGAAATGAAAATTAATGATAGGATAACGAATAATCAGGTATCGCGTGTGAAAATATTTGGGGGATGAGAGGTTTGCACTGTTCGGTTGGTAATACGCTTCATCTCGTGTTTCTCTGTGGGTAATTAAAAGGAAATGTGAGTAGAAAATTATGAGTAATCAGTGAAATGAATAAATTGTTGATTCAATTGAAACTCGTTAAATGGAGATCATTTTTTTTTTTTTTTTTCATATTTGTTTGATTGATATAATTATATTTCTGAGTTTGTGGTTTTTTTATTATTTGACGTAAGGTGGCCGTTTCATTTTGAAGAGAAGTCAGATATGAAGACAATATTTTTAGACAATATTTAAACAGACATTGCCCGATTTTATCATTAATTTTGTTTGGTGTAAAGTGATAGAATTATAATTATCATTACACAAACATCACAGCACCTAAACAGAAATGTGGGAAAAATTAATAGTAGTAAAAAGCGAGGACGAAAAAAAATAGTTAAAGAGGATAAAATTAATTCAGTCATAAGTTGGACAAAAATATTGGAATTAGAATTATTTTTGAAGTGAACTGCAAATAAATTTACATGAATTGTGTTGTATCATTGTGAGGTGTTGAAGTAATGGTACTAAATAATCAACACCAACTTAACACAACAGTATTTACACCAGTTTTGTGTTTATTCAACGCTGCTATTGAAGAACTCACGCCAGCAATGTGTATTGAAGTTGAACATATCATTCACAACATATTTATCCATTTCATGAGTGTTTTTTTTTTTTTTTTCGTATCGAGTTATAAAGTTAAAAAAAAAAAGACACTTCCGGGAAACGATGAATAGCGATGACACACTCGATTCAATTTATATAATATGCAATTGGTCAATCATTCATTTGAATGGTCATCGAGAAATGAGAGTTATATTACTCTTTGATAAATAAAAATCATTCGAATATTCATTTCTACCAATTATTCATAGTTATATGCATCAATATAATTCATGTTTAGTACTACTCAACAATAATTATTGCCCAATTTATAATATTTTGGATATACATCAACTCGAATAATAAAACAAATTGGCAAAAAAATGTAATTCTCGTTTTTTTTTTTTTTTTTTTTAAATAAACTTCTTCTACTCCAGTAATATCAAGATTCAGTGAATAATATTTACTGTAAAACGTATGATAGAAAATTCTTCAAATATTATTATATACCAGTAAAATAAATAAGACTTGTTTGACTGAAAAGTGTTATACAGAATATATCCAACAAATATAGTGAATAAGAAAAGAGTAATTGTGTAAATATAAAATGAAAGGAAAAAAAAAAAAGAAAACACAAAAAGTGATATAAAACATATCACTGAAGTGTATGTATATGATTATTCAACGTTGATTACCATGCAATAGCGGTTTTCTCAGACTCTTCTGTGAATTTTGTTTGCAAGGCCTGTGAATACTATCTATATAAGTACAACATGCATACAATATCTGTCTATGTAGAGTACAGCATGGCCGGTGAAGGCGCACTGGCGTGCAATTCCCGTGAGCAGCGGGATTGCGGTTATCCTGAGCAAGCTCTGTAATTAATCCTATTGTTTGAGCTTAAACGATATAGGGCAACGGTATAACATTGTTGCCGAGGACGATTCCTATCCTAAATGCCACACGCTCTCTTGTTTTGTCTTTACACTCTCTTTCTCTCTTCCTTCTTCCTTCTTCTGTTTTCCCACCCGGTTCTCCCACTCCTTTACTTCATCTGTGGCGGCGTTTCCTTTTCGTGTTGCCACACCGTTAATCACGCGACCGGTTTTGGACGTTCTATTCCACTCGCGTCGCGATTTCGCTTTTAGAAGCTAAATCGCTCAATATGCATGAACTATATAAGTGAGAAAGGTGAACATTCGTGGACAACCTGTTGCGTATATTTCATATCTATAAGATTGTCTGTATGTCATAAATGTATATGTAAGTATTCATGCATACTATACTTATGTATGTCTATGTCTCCATGTATATTTAGCCAATGAACTGTGATCTATATATCATACGTATGTATAATGGTTATTCATTTTGTAAATAATTCAATTCAATCAAATATTTCAACGTGGTTGAATATTTTTATTATTTTTTCCTCTACTTTTTTTTTTTTTTCTACTCTTCTTTTTCCTGAGTAATCTTGTAGTAGTTATCTGTAGAATAATATAATAGTCAATCTAGTTTGTTTTTATGAATTATGAGTGGGCCACACGCCAGCCTCAAATCAAACTGAATCAAGATTGAGTTTATATATATATATATATATATATATTATGTATCCGAAAAAAAAAAAACAAAATGTGCAGAAAAAATTGTGCAGAGTATAACACTCGCATTGGTATTTTTTTCAATCGAATAATTTGTTTTTTATGTAACTATGATATAAAAAAAAAACAAATAATCATCGAGATTCTGTTGATAAATTCTATTGAGCTTTCATTCTAATTTATTCAAAAATAATAATAAAATATGTACATCTTTGATATTCAGATTAGAAATAAAATAAAAAATACGATCATAACATAAATATCCATACACATTATTGTATATATATATATATATATATATATATATTCATTAAATTCTGTAAATAATTCACGTATAAAGGTAATATTACTAAATTTATCATATATTGATCGTCACGAACTTATTATCTGATGTGCATTACATAAACTAATGCACATTTTGATGGTTATAAGATGCAATATGCGCGCATGCTATAGTCTACATACACACACACACTTATATCAGTATGAAAACCCGTGAATATATTGAAGGTGATTTTGTTGAAAGGATAGCTAATGTGAGAAAAGCGTTTTCCTTCCACAAGGCGACGGCGCGTAAATTCTATATGCTTGAGGCCGTACCAGCAAAATACGCACCAACCATACTGGGGTGAAGAATGATGTGTTGCGAATCGAGAGGCTTGTACACACGATGATAGAGAAAAATACGAGAGTAAGATGAGGCAGAAACATATATATATATATGTTTAAATATATATAGAGAAAGTACGAGGAATATAGATATATACATTTGTTGTATAGAAGGAGGCTTTCTGAGGTGAGAGAAATGAGGTATAGGGGATCGTAAAAGGCAAGAGTAAACGGGGTGAAAAGCATTGACGCGACGGGAGAGGCGTGAGGCAGACAAAAGAGGATGATGGTTGGGCGCAGCAACCACCACTACCACCATCACCACGAAACGACATATAGAGGCAACGTTGGTGGCGGTATTGAGGCAGTGAAGGTGGAAGAGCCCACAACGAAGAAGAGGATATATAACGGCTTCGTTCGCTAAGGAATGATGTATGATCTATCCGTGCCACGCTCAGTGTGGCGGTGAGATTCTCAACCCCTTCATTATATTCCGTGTATATATATATAAATATAGTCAATCCTTTACTTGCACCAATATATATATGGTACGTTCCCCTATATTACGTCCGGTATAGTGCCATACCCTCTTCCTGTCGCTCACGGTGCGCCATTCACTCTTCCGCATCTCTATGTACCTATATATATGTATATATATATGTATAAATATATATATATATGCTTTTATTTCTCGCAAAATGTATTGTTGTGTGTGTGTGTGCGCGTGCGAGATCCGGCCACCTCTTGCGCGCGAATTGATGATGATGGTTTTGATATAAATCGAGTGGGCACGTTAAACGGACAAACGAGTGATGGAATATAAATAGAAAAAAAAATTTTGTTGTTTTTTTTTTCACTTTTTATTTTTTTTTTTTTCCTATCTCGATTTTACGGATGACTTACTTGTCCTGTTACCGGATGGTGAGAATGGAATGAAAAAAAATATATATATTTTTTTTTATTTATAAATGAATAGAATGGAAAAATGAAAAAAAAAAAAAAAAACAGAAAAATTTGTCTGACTGAATATAGAGTGAAAATTTTCCATTTTCTGGTTTCGTTTTGTGCATTATCGATCTAAATTGAGATGAAATTGAATTAACATATATATATATAAATATGTGTGTGTATGTTAATTCAATTATATGGTGGATGATGCTATCATATGGTTAGGATGATATCATTGAAAAAAAAAAAAAAAATTCGTAATTATATTCGATCAAATGATATTGCAATTTGTTCCAATTTTCTGTACGTCACGTAATATTTATTAATCTTTTGATTAAACCCGATGTGCACAATTCTTTATGAATTTTAGTCACGTATTGTGAAACGGTAGTTATATATATATATATATACGTGGGCGTGCATTCTCTCACCGCTAATCAAATTGATGTTGGCATTTATGTAAAAATATGTCATTTAATACTGGAACGTAACGAATGTCGCGCGTTGAATATTTGAATTGTAATTTGTGTTGTATAATTATTTTATGAAAAATAATAAATTTTTATCAAACATTCATATTAATTGTAATATGTATATTGTACACGTCTACATTGGTGAAATTTTTTTGTTATTCAAAAAATGAAGAGCCAAAATTTAACAATGAAATACCTCCAATAATTAATATAAAACAAAAGTGTATCAATACACAACATTATCCACATTCCAACTAACATTCAGAACAATTAAACTCTACACATATATTTATTATACAATATAAAATTTGAACAATAATACCAATAATAATAATTCTCCATTGTTGAAGTAATTAAACAAAGCATGAAAATACACTGTTATTCTAATTGCAATTAATATTAATAATACTGTATTTAATAATGAAAATGTTTTGTAAACAATGATATATTTATAATAATAATATCTACTATTATATATATCATCATCATTAATAATCTAACTACACATTCATATACAATCAAACCCGCATAGACATAGAATTTGTAATTTAAGGTGCACGATGTATATACTTGCACAAGATGAAGCGGTAACCCTTTTGCGCGACAAGATAATCAGTGTTGTAGTTTGGGTAGAATTTGTTAAGCGTTATATACATAGCATACGTGAATATATACATAAACTGTGGCAAAATACACGAACTGGCATATAGTATATGTATGAAGCTTATACCATATATATTTATATAAACACGTACTGGGGATGTGGAGTGCAAGATAGTTAGTGAGGTCAGTATGGCTATACAGTTAGGTGGGAATATTTTGTGGGATGTAGCGACAGTCATCTCGCTATAAGAATTAGTGAGAGACACAGGTAAATTCTATGTATATTATTTATACATATACATATAGAATGCATACGAAACACGTAACGATAATAGAATCAACTGCATCGTGCTGAGCATTGGTTATTATGTTATATGGGTAAACGTAAATTCTCAACAATATATCTAATTATTTTGCTCAATCAAAATTATCGTTGACATTGTGTATGCAAATAATGTATATTACTTTATGTATTTAATTTATTGTAATGATGACATTGATGAGATATTATTGTATAATACATTGTGCAGTAATTTTTAATGGTAAATATATTTTATTGAATTCCTCTATAAAAAATTTATATAATGCTATGAAAAATCGGACTACATTCGTTTGATATAGAATTTGCGACCGGTTTGAGAGCTCATATTTACTTAAACAAATTTTTTTTTTTTTCTTTACTCAAAGGAGCATCATAAAGCAAATGTGAAAAAAATACCTTATCAACAAGAGGATTGAGTTGCTCTATTCCTGGTCCTTTTACCGAACATCTCAGTACACAGGATTACGTACGATCTTGCCCTCTTTTCTGATGTGCTTTTGCTAAGCCACTATCCAATGTGGATCACGTAAAAGACCGGTTTACGACTGTCAGAACTCTACTACTCATGGTGTATACACATATAAAGAAAAAAAAAAAAAGAAAAAAGAAGAATAAAGGCAAAGGAATAAAAGCAAATCTTTTCCTGTCACATATTGGTTCCATAAAAAACTCACTACATTATTTTATATTCAATTGTTTATTCATGATATATGAATACCACTTCTTACTACACTTGTAATTATTTCTTATATTTTATAGATACACACATCTACTCTAGTCGTTACGTAATTAAATTTACTCTCATAATAGAACTTCCCTTTTTGTTCAACATGACATTATAATTGAAAAAGCAATCGTATAATTTCATCTGACTCCGTCTCCTGGCGATAATTATTTTTTATTTTTTTTCTCTCTATTCATTTTCCTTTTCAACTAAATGAAATCTTCTTTTGACTCTTGTAAATATATTATTTCGCGAACGTAATATGATTAAAACATTGGGGAGGGGACGGGGGGGGGGGGGAGAAAAGAATAGAAATGTGAAGGTAAAGATGGCACAGTGGATATATTATTTATTTATCTATGTATTAGAGAATCACTCTTCAAATATTATCATGTCGAATAGAAACGTTGACAACTTGTGCTGTCTTCGCGAATTAATATTCACGCCACCTGCTCATTATATAAAACATTTTTTAATTTAGCTAAATGTACAACCATGTCATTATTTTAAGAGTTATCCATACTGAATGTGATTTGATGTGCATGGCGAGGAAAAATATAGAACAGTATAAGAGAAAAAAGAAAAATGTTTCAATGTGTTAGGAGATATAATATGCTGAAATGAACGAGTATATGAATATATATGAGGTCACTTTGAAATGGAAAAATAAAGATGACGGAAAAGTTAAAGTTGAAGAAGAAGAAGAAGAAGAGGAAGACGAAAAAATGAGGGTGAAAAAAAAAAAGAACGAAGTAAAAGAAAAGAATAAAATAAACTTTCATCGCGTAATGCATTATAGCAATTTCAACATGAAACATACCAACCGCACAACGTTGCTTTTCGCGAGAGGGAAACAAGCTAAGGAGGAGCGTAAATAGTTTGGCCAAATCCCACTCGGCATTCAATCTCGGTATTTCACTGAGAAGGTTATATACACGCGCATGGGCTTTACACTTTTTACTGTAAAAATGAACACATACACATACACACACAAACACCATACAAATATTATATACATATAAAAATATTCAGAGGAAAAGGAAATGGCACCATTTTCAAATGTGAAAGAAAATTGCGTCATGCAAACAAATGAAAACATAAAGAAATAAAATAGAATTGTGATGATATACAAATATAATATTATTATGTTTTATTTATATTTTTGTGTTAAAATTGTTATTTTATCAATTTTATTCAACTGTATATTACAATGTAAATGCCATGTGTCGCGAATGAAAAGTAATATATGATACGTAGTGTGTATGTGTTGTCGATTTGCTGCTCGCGTACAATCAAAGGTGAGTTGAATTTTGCGACGAGCATTAGTTATTCCGTCTGTGCGCACCTTCCATGATATAAATCGCACGTCGTGGACCATATAGTAGGGCAATCGATACTGATACCATCAGCATCGTTGATATAACGTACGAATATACTGCAATGTACACATATCACAGTGGGAATTCTTTACGTCACTGTGTATGCATCATATGTATTTGAAGAAAACAAAATAAAAGCAGAATTTTAATTGAAACTGAAAAATAATCAGCACTAATTAAATAACCAATTATTAATTGAATGCATCAAAGAAAATAAAGATTAAAAACGAAATACGTAATGATATTCCATTGGAACATTAAATTAACGTAAGTGGTTGAAGTGTAAAAAATTATTTGCATTACGTTGAATAAATTTTACTTGAACTGATATTTGGATGGAGTAAAATAAAAAGTAATTTAGTTCAAATCCAAAGAAATTTTCAGTTTTTAAATTATTACGAGTGTTTGCATTTCACTTGAAAATTTTCAATTAAATATATTGATCTGTTGATTAGGAAAATATGAATTTGTTTGATAATTTAAACTAAATTGTTTCATGCATTGAAATAACAATATCTGATGTAGATATAAAGCCTGCGTAATGCAGTGTAAATATTGCATACGCTATTATAATTCACTAGTATCATCAAAATGGAGTTGGCCGGTCATAAGCCGGTCAAAGTTCCAATTAGAGATGTAAAATCAAGTCTGCTAGAATAACATTGGCCAGAATCTCAACCAGAATTGCCAGGCGAGGATAAACTGAATGGTACCAGCTGAAAACAATGCACGCTTTTGTTGATTTCTATACCACGCTTTATTCAAATACAATAAATAAAATATTAATTCCACCGTGATCAATGAAATGGCTCATTAACAGTGAATAAATTCAGTTTTATTCGCGTACTAAATTTCATTCTTCACATCAACATATTGAATGAATCAATTCACAATATTTAAATGATATTTGATATCATACCGTTGCACAGTTCTGAATACAATATACATGTGCGCGGTTTTCCCCCCACACAAATATTAATTAATTAACCATCAACAAATGTCAATGTTGAAACCACAGATCAAAGTGAACTTGTGTTACAATATTTATAACCAATCACATTCAGGGGAAAAAAAACGAGAGAGAAAAAAAAAAAAAACGTGAACCAATATAAAGCCCATGAAGTTTTTAAAAGAGGTAATATTGAAATAAATATTTCTTTCACTTCTCGAAGCAGACTGAACTATTTTTCTTTTTTTTTTTATTATTTTCTCTTATTATTATTATCATTATTCGCGACTTTTTTCTCTCCGGCAGTTTATGAATAAATGAAGTGATCGATAATACAGAAAAAAATATAACATGAAGAGGTCGAGAAAAAATAAATCCTCGTCGAATAAAGTGCCACTCTCACATCTCTCCCATATATATATATACATATATGTATATGCAGTACATCACTACACATAATACATAGTATGGTACTACTACTAATAGCAGTCGCGTCACTCAAGTGTACAGTAGAAACGCTGTGGCGGCACTCAACAAGGAGGCTCTTGGGCTCTCTGACAAGCCCGCGCCCTCACTACACGACTTTCGCAGCACCCTCAAGCAACTTTCAACGCCTTCTATCGTAGTCGCCACTAGTCATTTATACGGAAAAGGGTTATAGAGGAACGTGAGCATCTCGACGTCTACGTTTGTGCCCTATAACCACCCTCTCCAACATTTATAATATATGTTTTATCTATACATCATACTGCGTCATATGCGTGTCTGAAGAGGTGAAAAAAAAAAAATAATGTGTATAGGCTCTACAACGATCGAGAGTTTTACTTGAAGGTTGATACTTTGAATAATAATTTGTGTTGTTCGATATAAATGTATCTAACAATACAATTGGTAATAAAATGTGATATTTAATTGAACTAATATTGATATAAATACAATGTTCAACAGAAAATTCACACAAATTCACATATTAAATGTGAATTAGTTTATCACTAAATTCCACATATATATTTAGCGATCATTAATGATGTGGAAATTGACGGAATCTATTATACATGAATATACGTATGATGAAAGATATAAGTGACACATAATCAATATTCGATAACATAATATTATGTTAATCATTTTCTATTTCTCTTTTGATATATATATATACCTAGATGAATCATGATTGAATGTTGAATGCTTAGTATGTGTATACATCGAGAAACAATAGAGAGAGCAGTAGAGTGATTAATACCATGCGCATCCATGGTTATACAATAGAGTAAACAACAGAGGAAGAGATTGAGAATTCGAGAGTTCTATATACATATAGTGTTTCATCCCAATACAATACGACGCGCCAATTTCCGTTTGACAATCCACCACACACAGCGTCCGACAGATATCGAGTATAAGCATACAGGATATGTGTCGGTGAACTTCAGTATATATATTCATCCCTCGTCACGACATATATCCAACACGATACAAATTTACCCATGTGACCCACACGTGTGATCTACCTTCTGCCCAATACATTTCACCTACATCTCATCACATTGTACACATTTAGATATCTCTCTATGTGAATTAGCTGAGACGGTGTACAATACAAAATAACACATACAAGTCTACAGAATTCAAACTATCAAGTTGCATCAGTAAATATTCTGTAATGGACCTGTGCATTTCACTAAATCACAGCAGAATCAATATCAAATCATTTGGGATGTTTCAAATGTTTACCTGTACTGAGAAAAATTGATTTAAAAAATCAATAGCTCAACCAATCCTGTCATCCAATAAATTATCATCACCCCCTCGTTGCATTTTTGTACAATTTTCCGTCTCATATATCTTACATAAAATGCTCTTTGGAAATTGGAGAATAAGAAAGAAAAACATGGGGTTTTTTTTTTTATTACTTTTTCTACAGATGATTTTTTTCGTCTATTTATTTTGGAGCTGTTTTTTTTTTTTTTTTTTTCATGGTCTATCTTTACTCACATTCATAATTCGTCACATGGGAAATTTAATATGTATCAATTTCACACTTCCAAATCCAATAATGTATCTTTGAAGTCGGTTTGATGTCTATTGAAATATCACAAGAAGTTACGTACTTGGATTTGAAACGAAGCAAACATATATTCTTGAAATTCGATCCACCGAGTTAAACTATTGTATCACGTTCACTCTATACGATTCTATTTGATTGCTATATGTATATAATATCACATTATAGGGATCCTTGATAATAATATAGCTGTCTCTGTATACAGAGTTATCTTATCGCATTAGCTTTGAGAATTTCGATGCTGATGCTGTATATATGTGCGCCACTTGAATAACAATGCCATTGACGTCGCGGGCGATCAATACAGGTGAAAATTTGAGATGAATCGAGAGAAGTAAAAAAGCTCGACAAAATAAAGTTGAAATTCTTTGCAATGACTGTACACATGAGTGAGAGAGTTAGTGAGAGAAAGGGAAGGAAAGAGAATGAGTGAGAGAAGTGATGTGAACTTGCTCCACTATTCTCATCGACCATCATATTTCTCAGCCCCCTTTTTTTTTTTTTCCAGTCAAAGGTGCCTTGTATACATAGTTCGTCTACTCCCTTGCATTTCACTCACTCACCAGTTTCTTGATGGGCAAATTTATTAAAAGGTTTCATGCCCCGTTTCATGGAAATAGGGGTGTATAAGGAAGCACTTTCGATGATAGCGCGCGCACATGTTAACGATTCTCTGTCGCTATCAGTTTATATTGTTGTGCATTCCAACCGGATGTTGTTTAAAGGAATTGGATATGGGTGAAAAAAAAAATTAAAAATCTACTCATTTTCACAATATACCCTTGTAATCAAAGGGAAGAGATAGGGGATTTTAATTAGTGTAATATGATCCTCTGGTGTATTATTACTTGAGCTTTTATAATCTTTTCATAGAAATCATGCAACCATTACGAAATTACGTTTGATTACAATTACAAGTTTCTCTTATGACGATGCTATTAAAAATTGGGTTTCAAAATACAAACTGAGATTTATTATACTCATTAAAAATTACATGATTATTTATTAATCACGAATTGTATGATTATTTAAATTCCCCATAAAAAGAAATTATATTAAAGTTGATCAATCAAAATGTGTCATTGAATTGTATTGAATGTATATTTAAATTGGATAAAAAATCCAATAATAGTTTTAAACGTATAGAAAATACATTTTGAATAAATTTAAAAATTTTGCAGATGAAAATCAATGGAATAAATAATAATAATAATAATAATAATATCATTACACATATGAAAGACATTGGAATTTAATCGGTTGCAGTCAACTTCTCAGCTGTTAGATAAGTTTTCATGAGATTAACAGCTGTCACATGACAACGTTCCCCAGAAAATATACATGAATATACTTAAAATATATTCCACATATATTCAAGCAATTCATATATGTATATATATATATATATGTATATATTTACAAACTTATCTTTCATAAATAATGAATGAATATATAATCTACTTTATATGCATAGAAATATATTCTTCATACTAAAATTATTACCTGCATTAAATACGCATTTCAATCATAATTTTCCCTCCGAATTCTCGCAAACACATTTCAACAATTCAACCCTCCAAGGGGAGATGTTAGTTGCATAAGCAAGTATGAAAAATAAAAAAATTATATTTCAAACAACTAGAAAACAGGATGGAATTGAAATAGTAAAAATAAAATCGGAGATGAAAAATACAGTTTTATACATATAAACATCAAGATGAACACGTTCTTCTTCACTTATTCCCACCTCTCCTATTTCTCGTATCTCTTCATTCCGTTATTTCATTTTTTTGTTTTTTTCTAACATTAGCCGGATTTACCGAATCTCAACTTTGTACACATCTATATATTTATATATATATATGTGAATGTAATATTTTTGTTGGCGATCGATTTGGGTGGTAACAGTCGCGCCAACTCGAATCAAATTACCAGTTTGGAAAGGCTCGATTTTGCCATTTCTCACTCTCTGACGCTCTAATACACACACACACATATATATATATATATATATATGTACTTTTTATTTCTCCTTTTGACTCTCGACTTCTCTTTTCCTCTACACTCTTTTTCTCGTTTCTCTCGTCTCCCACGCTTTTTCTCACATTCAGCATCTTATCCTATTCACTGTGTCCTACATATACAAAATTCATGGATAAAAATATATATATATATATATATATATATGTGTGTATAGGTGTGACGCGACGAGGTATAAAGGCAATCCAATAGATGATATTACCATTTTCATCAAATTCCTGATTCGATCTAGCATCTAACCTGTATATACATATCGATGTGTATGTATATATGTATGCAAAGATATTTACTCATGTATATTTGTATATATCATGTGGCATGTATATCAGAGTATAAACTTATGTATAGTGAGACATATAGAGAAAATCCTCTTCAACGTTCCTCTTCTTTATCTTTTAGGGCAAGCATGAGTGGGAGAGAAGCATCTATTTTCCTATACCATTCGCTCTCTATCTCACGCTCTGGAGCATTCGTCTCATGGTGAACGCAAGAAAAAAAAAAAAAAATGTACCTCTTTAAATTTCACTGAGCCCTTGGATCGTACAAATTAAGAAAGATTCACTGTATTTATATGAATAGTAACAGTGAATTAATTTAGATTGGTTTTTTCTTTTTTTTTTTTTTTGTAGATAGAGTAAACTTATAAAAATCTTTGAAATACGGAGGGAATAAAGAGATTGAGGTATTATAATTATTGCTTATAGGTTTGTGAGTGGTAAATACTAATTTAGATGGGAGATTAAAATTGAGATGTTAAAAATATTTTTGATTAATTATTTGATTTGATTTTATGATAATACTCAATCGTATTTTTATTGTGATTTTTTTTTTTTAGATTGATTTAGCATTAAGTTTATATATGTTATTTAATACAATATATAAACATGGTACAGAGACATAACAGTCAATAATAGACATTGAGAGTATGAACAGATATATACATGGAAATTCTGAGTAAATGTTGGAGAGCATGAATTGAGGGTCGGCGTGAATTCCACATGAAACGCACGTAATTAGCACTAATCCAGGTGCAAATAACGGAGATCCAACAGCGTACTATTGTCTTCTGTAATGCATGTATACTATACAGTGCATCGCTATTGAGTACAGATATCATCAAGGAATGATAGTACATATATATGTATATCTATTCTACAAATGCATTTACATAAATAAACAGATATATTTTACAATATATAGATAATGAAGGGATCAATTAAGATGATGAGTAGTTGTATAATATCAATGATCGATTAATTCCTTATAATGTAGAATATAGAGAGCTTGAATCTGATGAAATAATATTGATTATGTGAATTAATAATACCAGTTAAATGAGAAATAAACTCTTGTACTTTTATTTAATTCGGTGTAAACTTTTTTTATAACTATTGCATTCATTCTTTCATCAAATAAATCCATGAATTATCTACTCAGCAATGATTTCATTTATCATTTATCTTCTTCTGCCACTCACAACCTCCCTATATATATTTAGTATTTTAAACTCACATATCCAGACATTATATTTACTAAACTGTTGAAGCTTTTTCCTTATACATACTATAAGCATTTTACTTCATTTCATCACATTCTCTACGCCTCATTAAGTCTGTTGGTCATTTATATATATATATAAATAGGAAAATTTTCAAGCATTAACAGAAAGTCCACATACATAAAAGGGTGGTAGAGTGTCGAAAATACCAACAGATTGTCTCTGAAATGGGTGTATAGTATAAGAATATGTATATATATATATATATATGCATCTATGTATACACGTTTATTCAAGTATATACATTTAATATATATGTAAGTGACTGAGTAGATCACAGCTGCTTCGTGTTGAGTTACTGAAATAAAAAGCTTTAGCCTTATATTCGTTCACCGCGCGTTTTCTCCTTATTTTTGTCTCGCTGTCGTCTTCGTTGTTTTTTCTTTTTTTCAATATTCTCTATCTCTCTCACTGTCTCGATGTTTCTCCCTGCTCCCACCCCTAGCTTTCTCTTAATCTTATACGCCTGTCGTGACACGTAAAAGACAACGCGATGAAAGAAAAGAAAAGACGAAATAAAAAAAAATGAAAAATACATGAGTGTATTTATATACAGGGATAAAAATAAAAATAAGCGGATGTGAATTTTCGTTCATACATGTTTATAGAAAGATGAAGCAGACCGGAAATTTTTTTTTTTTTTTATTGTAATTTGTGGGTCGCATTTGTTCTATAATCTTTTGAAAGGTTTCGGTTTGCCCATTATTATTTGTATACTGTGGAATTTGATTGTACACTCATTCATTTACAATTTTATGACGGATTATAACGCATTGCAAAAAACTTCAGAAATGATGGGAGTCTGTAAATGCGAAGAGAATGTTGGGATTTTTATAAATCTGCACAGTCCAGGAATGGAACAAATGGTGCAAGAAAAAAAAAATTCTCGTATTTAGTTAAAAGGTGTAAATAGAATGAGAAATAAATACATTCCATGTTAATTTTTTTTTTTGCATGTAATTTTTAAATTTTCATTCCATGACTACAGAGTTATTCTATACTTTTTTTTTTTCCTCCTCACTGAAAATCATTTCCTATTGTTTTCAGTTGATCATTACGTTGTGAAATGAAATATAAATTTAATAGATGCTTAGATTATAGACCTTTTTATTTATTGTTGGATGAATGTTTTCTTGAAAGTGAGGTGGGTGAAATAAACAGGTAAATACGAAACAGCACTGAGAGGTATGAAGAAGTAATGAAAGACTAGGTACGACGGTTTTGTTAACAAGAGTGCGTGAGAGATGGACAAGAATTCTGATCATTGTTCAAAGGTAGTTATAATGGTAGTGTACGACAAGGGACACTGAGAATGAATTTATCTACTGCTTATTGTGACTCGCAACATAGGAAACAAATAGAAACAATCCAGTAATATAATTTCTTTAGTGAAATATGTATTTTGTGAAGAAATAAATTATACGAAAGAACTTTTTTCCTATACAATACATTCATGGTTCATCATAATCGATAAAGCAAACAGTGAGAAGAAATGAACAATAAAGCACAACAATTGTAATAATATAAAATCATATGATTATATGTTTGTTTTTGGCTAAATCAATTTTGCCAGGAACAATTTACACATAATTGATTATCCACGGATAATTGTGAGTATCAATTGTCCAGAATCAGATGAAATAAAAACGATATAATAAAATTGAAAATGTATGTAAATTAATTGATAAAAATTTTTTTTTTTTCATGCTTCAATAATTGAGAGAAAATTGCGCCATTATAGTGATCAAAATTACTTAAATTCATCGAATCAATTTATTATTTTCAACCCCGTAAAGTACGTGTCGTGTTTCAAACAGTCGTGGCTTTTCAAATGTCATGTCGTCTGTGCAAGCCAGTAAAATTGCCGATCATTCAATGAAAAACGCTGAACGTGACAGCTCATCAGCGTTGTCGTGTTCACTGCGCTCAATTACATCCGTCTATAGATACATATATATATATATATATATGCATATAAAATGAAGAGAAAGAGATGGTAAACTTAAAAAAAAAAGGAGAAAAAAATAGTAGAAATTTTTTTTCTTCTCTTTCATTCAATTTATTTTTACTCACTTCCAGCAGGTAAATCACATTTCCTCCCATTCAATCATTTACGTTGCTAATTAATTAAATCTTCCTAAAGCTATTTCACTGATTTTTAAAAAGAATTCAGAGTAGAGATACATTTTTTTTCTTTTTTTTTTTTTTTCATTTCCAAAAGAAAAGAAAAACGAATGAAAAATTTATAAATACGTACAATGTGAGAAAAAAAAAATATAGAGACGACACTTTTATAAAAGACAACAGGATCAAAGCCATACTTGAAAATACAATAGAAAGAGAGAATGGGAAAATTGTGTGAGCGAGCAAGTGAAAAGAATGTTAGATATTAGAGAACGAATTTTAGAACGACCTCGGAGGTCGTCGTCATGGATTATATTCGTCTCTCCCTTTTTAACTCTTAGCAATGCATATATATATATATATTATATACACATATATATATATAAAGTGTGAGAGACGGTAAAGCAGCAAAGTCTCCACCGAACGCGACTGTCACATCCGCCGCATCTGTGCATCACCACTCGTCTCTTTTTTCTTGTTCTTCTCTCCCCTTATCCACACTTTCTCTCCCCATCGTCTCCGTCTTCCTCTGTCTTTCTCTAACACTCACCATATACTTTCTTCTGCTTATCCCTCATATATATATATATATATTTCTTTTTTTTTTATCGTCTAAAGACCGCACGACTCTTTTCTCCATGACTCTGTCACCACATGACGCCTTTTTTTCGTTTCACCATTGGCTCTATCACGTCACCTCTATTTCTTCAACACACACGAACTCACAAACGCATATACTCTCTGTATATACTTATACTAATGTTGACACGAGAGTCGTGCATGTGGCCATTAGTGCAATAGCTATACAGAGAGCCATCAGTGTATATGTATATTTTTTATTTTATAATGTAGAGACTGTGCGAATTTATTTTGCTCGGTTGCTGTGACCCGTGGGTATATAATGACAGTTCTCTACTCGGGGCTCTTGTCTATACATACTTTTTTTTTCTTCTTCTTTATCTCTTCTTCAATATTGTTGTTGTGTCGTTTTTATAGTATATATATGTATAGTTTTTTATTTTTATTTTTACATTTGAATGCACGAAAACTGTATAGAGCTTGCATCACTCTGTTATATCTTTTAACGTAATTTATCTTATATTGTACTTTCAACTTATCTGCGATGTAGAAGTGAAGAATGAGAGAATAAAAATTGAAATTTTATGTTTTGTTATATAAGTGAGTGTAAAGATAAAATGAAAATAATATACGTTTTTTTTTTTTTTTTATTATTTTTATAGTTTATATGTGTTTATTGTGTGAAGGAACAGAGAATTCTTTTGATTTAACTTCATTTATAATTATATAATATTCACGTTTATTCTCTTTGTGAAATTCGATGCAATGTAATGAATGTATAGCTTTGACAATAATACTGTTTGGCTGTTACAACCGCACGAAAATGAACCGAGAGTTTGGATTTCATAAATAATATTTAAATATTTGGTGACTACGAATATGAAAATTGAAGAGAATTGATAATTATTAACCACGTGCTCAATATTACTAAATGTATTGTCAATTTTTTTATATCTTTAGATAAGAAGTATATTGAGACTTTTATTTGTCCATTAATTTCGCAAAGAAAATTAAATTTAAATGGTTTAAAACATACATTTGTTCAGTGAATAATTTTTACGTTGAAATAAATGAATTTTGCGGTATACTTGGTAATTTTTTATATGTGGTCAGTAATTATTCATTATCTTTGTATCCAAGTTGCAATTCACTATCTACTTGGTATTGTCGACCCAGATATTCAGGATTTACTGAGCTCAAGTGTTCATTTTTTTTTTTTTCACACATTATCTGGAGTATACTTTACAGTGGTGCAAAAACCATTTCTCCAATATTTATATTCTAAAAATATTTTTAAATAAATATATTGTCGTTAATATTGATGTCCGGATATATAAAACCGTCTGCATTCCAGAATTTAATCCACGCAATGTATTATATATCAGAATTTTTTATTCAATTCTTTATCGTGCGTCACAGAAATTTCTTCAAAATATTCGATTTAATATATTGTATTTTATTCCTATTGATAGATAAAAATGCGAATGATTATATTCCTGTCGAAATACACCATCTATAGCATATTCGTGATGAACAAATTAATATATAAACATTTCAAGAATGTGAAACACATATCAAACACCATTTATCCTCATTTCTTTCCAATTTAACGTCATATCGTATATATACAAAATACCAAATACCGAGCAGAATTTCAAAGACAGAACGTATTATTGTACGCACGGTATATGAGTATTACCAGTAAGATAGATGTTGCACCACTCAAAGGCACCTATTATTTCAATTACTCTATTGGAAATACTTTTCATCCAATTAAAAAAAAATAAAAAATAAAATACATCTTCAATCAATCGTAAACACTTAAAACATCTATATTTCAATAACTTTATTATTTTCTCCAAACTTCTCTCATTCTACTTACTTCCGCGCTTTTACTTGAACGAGTGGTAGAAACCCTCACTTTTATTTTCCATTAATAAACAAAAATATAAATATCATATTTACTGTCAATAAAATTAATTTCATTTGTTTATTTAGAAATATAAATATTGTTGGAATTATTATGAATTATTAAATATATATGTATATATATATATTAATGCAATATTGGCATACAAAGTGTATTTAATTGGAATTCGATGAAAGAGACTTTGAAAGCACGAAGCGGGCAAGCTTCAACGTGTATATTCATACACATGTATACTTATACATAAACCGACGTCTATGCACGTATATGCGGTTGAAATACCCAACGCAGTCTCGACGCAGCAGTGCCAGCATAAATTGTCGATCGGTGGCAAAACCCACCCCGTATATGTATACGTACTCCTCTCTCGTTCCGCGCTCGTAGAGTGCGCTGGCATGAAAGGGAACGCCCCACGGTCTCGCTTCCGATTACCTCCGGATATTTATTCAGTGCCGCGTGTCCCCGACGCCGTAAGGGCGAACCCGTTCTACCGTAAATGTCTCGTTTCTCCACCGGACGGTAGCCTGCAAAGTTTTCGAAGGCCATTCGTAACCTTCTACCCTTCCAACCCTCCCACATCTTCCCTGGATAAATCTCACGCTCGTCGTTTTGCCCACTGCATACACATCTAGGCATATATGTATTTTTATTTATATATATTCGGCTGTCTAAATAAATATTTATACTATCCTGTTGTTTACTGGCCACATTTTCGTAGAGTATAAGAATGTATTAAAAAAAATATATATATATATATATATATGAGGAGGAGAATGAATTTGTTTTAATCATCTGGGGCGCACGATTGCGTACTTTTAATTCCACGGCAATCAATTGAAAATCAAACCATATTTTTTTTAATTACATTCTAGTTAAATGGATGGATTGATAATTTAGGTCAGGAGTATTCATGAAATATTAACACAATTGTTAACGTGTCAAAAATAGCACTGAATAAAATTGAATTCGAAAAATCTTTCTGCGATAATAAAATAAATAGTATTAAATTTCCACATCGGATTTATACAAAAAATTTCTACATTTTAACCTTAAATTGCACGTAAAAATGATGGGGTTATCACAGAACTGTCATCATATAGATTTATCACGCGGCCCGGTAAAAGTACAGATACTGGAACACATCTATCTTCTAATTTAATGAACTAAATAAATGACGGATGGGGTGTAGATTTATTATCCACTCATAACGAACGCACAGTATAGATTCTCTCTAACTCAATGCAACTTTTAATAAATGAATGTAAGTTTTTCTGTACCCCGAGGAATGTTTTTTTTATATATATATATTTTTTTTTATTTCTTACTTTTTTTCTTCGTGTATCTGACATTTAAACTTACAAAACTTCACATATTTTCATCCGGCTGTTTTCTGGAACACGCGACTATAACATGTTGGCCACAGTTAGACAGCCAGACAGACGAACAAACCGACAAATGTTCGTGCGAGAAACATGTTATGTACATTATTTCACTTTCAAAACTTAATTATTCACTGTAATTATAAAGAAGTCAATTCTCAGTCTGGGACAATACGTTTTCTTCCCCCCCCCCCCCCCCCCCCCCCTTCAAGTGAAGAAAACTATAAAAATACATCATTATATACCAACTATAGTATCATTATATGATTATCTCAATCAATGAACTTCCCGAGAGTAATCTCGAGAGTTGAAAGATGAAAAGAAAATACCTTTTTCTATCTTCTTTAATTTCGGGCTGATTGTATATGCGGAAGATAAATAAAAAAATAAATGTTTTTTTCGACTAAGCTCATTCATGAGAATATATATGGACATAGATTAGGTGTAGATATATCAGAACTATCGTTATGCGTTAATATATATATGTGTGTGTGTGCATGGTTGCCCTTGACTACCCTAATGACTCGAATAACCCATTTTCAAACATTCCCACTCGTTGTTAGCCATATATCTTGATGGCCTGCCTCCAGTATCATATTACTATAGATACATACTGTGTGTAGTCGCGCCTTTCTTCGTACTAATTCTCAGGAAGCATTGTACATAGTTACATTATACTTCACAGGTTGCGTTCATTCGTCACCTTTAATTATTTTTAAATTATATTTATTATTTTCTTTCCACTTTTCTTTCGTTTTATTTTTTTATTATCCTTCAAATTGTATATGAGGGAAGTAACTGAGAGCTTGAATCATGTAAATAAACCGTGAATATTTGGTTTGAAAAATTCCAAATAAGGAGTAAAGTGAAATTGAAATGAGAGAGTGGTGGATAATTAATCGCCACATGCAAACAATGATTAAATATATAGCGTGATTTATTTGATTTTTATGTCAACATTGTTTTGTAAAAATACTCTTTACTTTTATTCTGTGAAAGAATTAATGTGATTGTTGTAAAAGCAATATTTATTTAGTACAAATTATTATTTCTATTTGGTATTTTTAACCCGAATATTCAAATATCATTTACCAAAGTCTTTATATTTTTCTCTGTATAGTTTCAAAGTAATTTTGATGTTTGCTTTTTTTTTTTCGTATCCATTGAAAGTTGAAAAATGAATGGTACAAGTTTACAAATGTTCGGAAATGTCATTAGGTGAAAAAAGAAAAGAAAAAAGAAAAATAATGATAATAATAAAAAATAAATTGCGAGATCGTGACTCATTTAATGTTGCCAATGTATGTGTATACACAACACGTATATATACTTGTTTCACCAACGTGCTATATATTATTTTGACCAAACCTCTATTTATCCTTTTTGCTCTGTATAATGACGAATATATATCGGGGTGGTCTCACCTCGCAACTCACCCCTAATCACTTATTACGCCTAGCCACCACCCCTAACAGTGACTCAGACAAATATATAACGTGCGCCTCACGTTCATCAAGACACGCAAGCGTCACGCTTTCGTGGTAAAACCACGTCCGCCGGATCATCCGTTACTTCCGCATGTGGAAAAATAATTGCACACAGTGGTACACTAACAAATAACGAAAACAAAAAACAAAACAAAATTAATAATAGTAATAAAAAAAAAAAATGAATAATTAAAATAAAAATCACGTCTTTCTATAATTATGCAGATTTATATTTTCAACTGTTGTTATGGTTATATAATTTGAAATTAGTATAACCATGCATACAAATAGTTTTTATAATCGGAAGTTTTCCTTTTGCATAATTCATTCTATTTTGAAATATAACTATATGGAAAGAAAAAAAAAAACGAATAGAAAATAATAACAACAGCGAGCAGAAAAAAACAAAAATGTTTGTGGATAAAATTGTATATGTTCAATTTCGAATTTGATTATATGAAAATCAAACGACAATGACACATTGTTTATTTAACTTACATAATTGCTAATTGATACTGCGCGGTTGTATATTGTCCTACGATTTATTTTTTCCACTGTTATTTTTTCCCACATACTTATTTACGTTTTCATGGACTAATTTTAATCAAGTTACTTTTACTCCGTTATTTTTTTCCTCAGATTCAATTTTGACCGATGAGTTAAAAAAGAACTTTTAGAAATTAGCTGGTAGTAATAATAAATTATACAATTTCAATTTATATTGTGTTGATAATTTGTATTTGAAACCAAACTAATAATTGCTTTGCTATTTGTTTCAATGTCACACGATTATATTCCGCGGTATATACTTGACCCATCCAATTCGGCATGGCATGAAATTGGCGGTAGACTAATTGCAGTCGTGACGAGAAACAATCGTATACCCGGAAAACGGAAAACGTTTGCCCTATACCAACGGCCAACTGTGTGTCCTGTCTCGCGTTCTTCCAACATCCACTCTTCTTTCTCTTCTCTATACCTCATCGCCCCCATGTCACGTCTCCTAATTCCAAATGTTTTAGCCAAAGTCATTTCATTCTTTTTTTATTTCATCTCATTTTTTGTTCCACAAAACTTTCCTTTTACTCTGTTCACCCTAATATATACATATACAAGTTTCGAATATATATATATAAAGATATAATGCTAATGTTCCTGAATTAGAATGTAATCGCAATGGTTCTCATTCATGTCACCAGTTTCCCTCATTCACCAGTGATCAATTTATCGTTCCCTTTCATTTAGTTAAACATTGAGAGGAAAAAATATTTGCGAGTGAAATAAATATAGCATGTGTTATTTATATTACACGAGGGGAACTGTGAGAGAGAGAGAGAGTGATAGAGAGATTTTACTATACTCAGTTGGAAATATTGTTCATTTATGTTTCTCTCAAAATTATTAATAAAATAAGTAATGCATGAGGTGCTGACTGACTACAATATAATTGGCTATTGAAAATCCAATCACATAATTAAACTGGTACAAGTATCGTATGCCACAAACAAATATTTTGGTCGGATTACATATTGATATGTTCGTATTTATATAGAACAACGGTTATTAATATTGCATGAGTTTTAGCACCTACAATCTCACGCTGAAATATTGATTACACATAATCATTATACGCTGATCAATTTAATCCGCAGACACAATTCAAAATTATAAACATATAAGCAGCATCACAGTTTGTGGTTTAATAATATCGGTGGGCGTTATTTTGGAGATAAATGCGTGGGTCCCGCCTGTCTCGCTGATTAACACCTCTCACGCACATACTCCATATACACCCGATTTATCACTGCTGATGCGTATAATCAATTATGAAAACGAAATAATAAAAATTGTGGAAAAAATAATATTCTCTATTTTTCTTTCTCTTTTTTTTTTCTTTTTTCACTGAACAATTCCAGGAGAAAAATAATCTCTCTCTGCACTCTACCTTAGGAGGTTACAATTTCCAATTTCAAGAATTATTTTCGAATCATATGCAATTTTTACAATCAAATAAAAAAAAAACCTATCTATATATATGAAATAGTATGTGAAAACTTTGAAATTCATATTTTTTTCAACAAACCTCGAAACAAAATGGATTCAAATCGCTGCAACGACAACTCTTTGATAAATTATCTGAAACAAAAAAAGAGAAAACAAAGAAATGTAATGAGAACTGAAAAAAAAAATTGAAAACAATAGAAAATACTTCAAAAGAAAAGATTTGAAAAAAAAATCCAAGAGAAAAGCCCCATTTTATTCGTGTCCATTATGCGTTCCTCTCAAGATTTTACTGTGGCGTCTCCCCTCAAACATGACGATGTGTGTATATAATTAAAACAAAAAGCAATAATGAAATTTAGTTATTCTAAAATACGTACATATATATATATCAGAACGAGACATAAAGTCAGTTCAACGCGGTCTAGAATAGTACATATATATATATATATATATATAAAAATTCGTCTCGTCTGCGTTCGCAAACCCTCTCTTAGCGGAAAAAGGGGCGGCTAAAAATAACTAGAGGGCAAAATACGTTTTGTGAGTCTTGAAAACCGGAGACGGTAACGACGAGTTTTTGGGATAAAATAAAAGCCAAAAAACTGTTATATACCAACGAAAAGTAAGGGTATAAGAAAGGCGACGACGAGCCCAAAATTATATATATCCCCAGACGAGTTCAAACGTGAATAGCTATATATAGACATATGTATGTGTGTATGTGTGTGTGGTATCCTTGACGGAATAGAGCAAGAGTGCCGTCGACAGCTGAGCGAGACCCGCGTTCGCCGCACACTTTCATCGTTTCAGCTCACCCCGCACTCTTCATTTGCTCTTACGCTATACAAGTTGTAGCGTGTGTATAAGTTTAAAGTTCTATACTAGTATGACTACGAAACGAGGGTAGCAACGTCGTGATGACGAGCGAGTTTTGCAACGATGCGCCGCTGTCGTCTTCACAGAATAAACCAAGTCCCAATGAAGGTAGCAGCAGCAGCAGCACGCATAGTTTTCAGGGTATATACTTGGGATTTGCTTCGTGTTTCATTCCACAGCTTCTTCACGATGTGCCTCAGGCCAAAGCCACACCGACCTCGTAGCCGGATATTCCGTTCTTTCTCTTGTGTATATATATATATATACAGATACAAGAGGCCGCCCCACGTTGGTTTATCTTTAATGTTCCGTCGTCTTACAGTGAAACAGAGATAAACTTCGTCAAACATTTGTGAACACACTAAGTTTGCGGTCACTTTTAAAATTTGAGAAAGAGTGAAATATAAAGGTAGAGCGTGAATAATCAATTATGTATACTGGTAATGTTTATTTACTGTGAATCAATTTTTGATGTTGAGTTTCTCTTGAAAATATATATATATCAGTTACTGAAAGACTAGTTGAATGGATGATGGGGTTTATTGGTTCACAAAGAATTGAATAATTTGTGAATGTAGGGGAATTTTCACAAGGTGGCACAATAAATTAAATTTTTTTTTCTATATTTTTTTTAATATATATAATGTTTTTTTTTTAATTTTAGTAAAGTGCTGTGTTGAATTATAATGAACACGTTCATTGCAGAATTATGTCTTTAATATTAATAATTAATATGTGCAGTGTACAATGAAAAAGTTAATTCCATCGAAGTTCAGCTCGGTCATTCTGAACTATTCTATTTATAAACCATTATTCAATGTATTTTAAATAATTATACGAATTTTAAATATAAATTAATATATCTACCAGACATATTGAACCGCAAAATTCAACTAATTGATATCCATTTAATTCTAGAGTATCAATTAATATCGAATGACAATCATACTTTAGTAATGTACTCTGAGATCCATTAAACAATTCATTAAAAAATAGATGAATATATCTTGGAGATAGAAATACTAATTGATTGGTCATCAGTCATATAATTTTTAATGCAATATTATTCCCAAATGAAATTTAATACAATGAATAATATAACTTCTGACAATTCATATTCACTAATAGTTGAGATAGTTAAATCTTTATATAAGTAATTGTGAATGTACAATGATCATTCCTGTAAATTGTCAGACAGACAGGTTGGATATATATACATGACAGGCAATTTCATGTGATTGACTGTACCAGATGGAAAACTAACCGCCAAATTCCAACTTCATTTACTCGTGTACAATCTATGTATATATAAATTCAAATCATTTCTCTCATCAAACCTATCGATATTTTGAACTATTCATCAATTCTATCAATAGACATCACCTTTTTTATTTCAAACAGCGGGAAAAATTTATAGATAACCGTTGAATATATATTGTAATAGTACGATCTAATAATAACCATCATTCCGAGATAAATTTTTAATTAATTGAATTTGATTTAACAGTTACATATCTGATTGTATAACTGACTATCAATATATTAATTGAAATTTATATGTTGGCAACTTGGGAGAAGTGTGTTGATGAGAAATAGTTCATTTAACGACGGAAAAGTTATTGATATCTGTAATTGAAAAAAAAAAAAAAATGATGTCAATGAAATTGTGAAACAGGAAAAGTGAGAAAAAATTTTTTAAATAATTCTCGTGTAATTGTGTAATTTTAAGCAAAGAAATATATTGTGAATTTTTTTGTGAATTAATTGAATGGAATTTTTGTCAATTGGTTGCTCGCAAAATAATTAATTTGATGGTGTAAAAGCTCACACACATCTCAACATCTATTCGTATTTGGTTTTGTCTGAAAAATTCAAGAAAATGAATTTACCCGGCGCTAGAATTCAAGCGACGATATATTATCCATATAATTCATATGTGGTCGGTGTATTCCAAGTAGGAATTTAAGTGGGGCGCCTACTGGATACTCCTGTCAGTCTTTTTTTGGTAGCATACTTCAAGCTATATACGGAATGGTCAAACAAGAAGAACATCAGACTGAAATAAAATGAAATTTTCAAGGAATTCACATGTGATTCTTTTCAACACTTTTTCTTGTATTTGAAACGAAATAGTTTAGATATTTCAAATTAATCAAGACTTTAGCTGCGAGAATTTATCTAACAGAGAAAGCGAATTTTCTTCCATACTGCTCGTAACTTTCTCTATGTTGTACAATGATTTTTATCCATCCAATTAATTTTTTTCTTTCTCATATACTGCATGCAATTTTTTTTACATTCCATACTCTAATTACATTAACGCTGTCATCGACATACTCCTGGCTTTTTTCACGTCAATATATAATCCCTATTCCGTCAACAATTGACACTCAAAATACATAATAATATATATAATAATATATTTCTGAATTTAATCATCACATGATTTTTTTTTTTTTTTTACAAGAACATTTTTCCCAGTACCTAAAATTTTTTTTTTTTTTCATGTCTGAGTAAGCAAATTGCTAGATGTGAATTGTTGATTTGCTAAATGATAATCGTGATCCTTCCATTATATATAGAAGAGAAAAGGCAAGAAAAAAATTGGAACAACAGGACATTAAGGATACTTCGAAAAATGGGGAAGCATTAAGGATAATTGCTCTCGTGATGTCGCGTCATTTATCACAAACAATGTTCCCCTTTCAATATATATATATATATATATAGATACTTATACAAAACTCAAACTGATCTTGCCTTTATGTTCCAACATCCGGGTAAATGAAGCAAAACAATAATCCCTCATCGTGTCTATCGACAATATTCATCAAAGAGTATGAAGGAAAAAAAGTATTGTGATTCATTCAAAGCCTTTGGGAATAAAAACGAAATATAAAAGAAATAAAAAAATGGATAAATAGTATATCAAAAAAAAAAAAAAAAAAAAGTAAAAAATAAAATAATAATAAAATAAGTATAAATCATATCGGAATTTCATAAACGGCAGTTGTGAAATTTATTCGAGTAATGATGTTCAATTCAATTTACGGTGGAAAAAAATATTTCACGAAAATATATAGACTCATTCGTGCGTTTCGCTCCTATACTTTCTGGCACGTTGCCACACTTGCCCGACTCGTCGTTTTCGTTTTTTTTTTTTTTGTTTCTCCCTCCTTTTTTCCCATCATTTTTTCATCTTTTTTTTTTTTTTTTCCGACATCTCCCTTCCTCCCTCATTCTCCAACGATCTTGCTCTCTCACTATTGCCCGTTTGCAACCAAGCCCTAGGCAAATATGCTGTGCATCCCAACGTTTACGAATAAAGGCCTTGGAGCAGAGAAGAAGATACCAAATGCTGAAATTTAGAAGAATTTGAGGTTAGTGTTTGCGGTTGATGTTTCTGGTTGCAAAATAAAAATATGGAGATGAAGCATTTTTTTTTGTTTGTCTTTTTTTGGTTTATTTCTATTTTCATGCATTTATTATTATCAATTATATAACGCGTAATTCGATGTTGATTTAGAGTAGACACCCTGACGTCTGACAGGTATACACTTTGAGGGTAACTATTGAAATTTAAATTGTAAAAATAATTTCATGGGTAGCAACTATACTTTATAATATATCCACAGATAAAAATATACAGAATAACTAAATCAAAGTACTTGAAATTGTGAATAATACATACTACCTAAATAAATAAGTCTACAATATATTATTCTAAGAATAGTTAACGACAATACCCACAACACTCGATGCACCTGTAATATGCACGTGCAATATCCGCAATTTATTCACAAAGAGAGCATTTCAATATTTACAGTATGGAAAATTCTCACTCAAACGTATATATATACCATTGAATTTGCAATTTAAAATCGTGCAAAAATAGCAGTCATTCATTTACTTTTAAACACATAAATATTTACACAACAAAAAAATAAAAGTTAAATAGCGCAAACGTTGTAAATATATATAGCGAAAAAAAAAAAAAAAGGAATATTATATTGCAATAAAAGAAAGAATGAAAAAATAGAAAAAATATATAAAGGATGAATAAAAAATGTTTTCTCATTGTCAGATAGATCCGTGCAACAATATACCGCGTCAGTAGTAATTCATCGAAGCGTGACATTACTCCGCGGTGCGGACGAAGAACGTGGCGGGACGCGCCAGCGGCGATGCAAGAGATCGGGCATTAGCCTGTAAATAGTCGCTGGCGTAAGAGGTCTCTACTTTTTACTACCTCTTCTCTTCGTCCTCCTGGACCATCTCACTCGTCGCGCGGCAATCGCCAGCAAAAGCACACACTCATACTCATAGAGATAAATACATATACATTTTTCCTCTGCATCAGCGAGAGAGGAAGAGAGAGAGTCCAGTGTTATAGTGGTGGATGCTGATGCGCCTGCGTTGTCACCCCGCACGTCGACCATCGCATTGGCGTTGCTGCCGTTGACTTGGATTTGGCGCTGCTGCCGGCATTGCTGCTGGTGGTGGTGTTGCTTCTGGTGCTGCTGCCGCCGCTGTTATCCCCACTATTGACATTTTATCCCTACCGTTGTCTCGTCGCGTTCGTCGCTTACCTCAGCACACCACGACTGCCACGCGACCCTTACTCCCACCCGGGATACGAGCGTGTGTCACGCTCCGGGTAGTCTAGTGCGTGCTTAGTATAGTAAAAGAGTGGGAATAGGGGCGCGTGGTTGGTTGAAACGAGTGGGGGAGCGCTACAACTGACCTGGTGGGGGCTCGTGAAAGGCTCGTTGGAGTAGCGCCAGTAGTTACGGACGGGCAGTGTTCCGGCTTGGATGTTGTTCGTTGTGTATGGGTTATTATACAATTTACCAATATTAGTTTTTTTCTTTTTTTTTTTTCATAAACGTGAAGTGTGAATTCGTTTTTTCGATATCATTGATATTCAGTGTTTTACATTCAATTGTTATATTTTATTTTTAATATTATTTTTCTTTCATTTTTATTTATTCTCCTATTTTTTATTTTCATCAAGAGCCTCAGTGCACTTTTAAAAGACTCGATTGCTGCTTTTGATTTCATCGGATAAACCATCGCAATAATACCGAGTGAGGATAGAAATTCATCAAATTTTTCGTATAAATAAACTCTCAATGTGAAATTGTGTCAATTGTGAAATAGATACTTGATTAGATAAATATTTGATAAATATTTCGAGTGATCTATTTTCTAGATATAAATAGATGTGTGTTGGATCAAATTGATTGACATCAATTTGAATTTTGATTTTCCTCTCATATGAAGAGTCCATTGTAATAGCACTTGGATGTAATGACATTTTTCTATTGTTTTATTACAAGGATATTCGACAATTGTGACAATACAAGTTGGATCAAAGACTGTGTTGAGTGAAGAAAAATTTATGAATAGTGTATTTACTTTTGTGAAAGAGAAAATGATGTTAATTATAACCTCTAAGATTTAGAAGAAATTAATTGGATATTCACTTCTATATAAGCAGTGTGACAGGCTGTGTGACTCTCGTTAATTGTACAGTGTGCATTTCTCTGTGAACATATTTCTCTCATTGATTTTTTTAATACATATTCAAAAAATCCACCTGAGTTCACTTCAATAACAGTCGCGAATATAATAAATTTCTGTGTTATTTTATCAGTCAGTATTTGTGTATCATTCTCATACACATACACATATTGACAAATATTCTACAACTGTGTGTATTCAGAGTGAATCAGGGGCTGTATCACTGAATAAAAATTCATGGATATTGATACACTTGATAAATAATAAAATATCAAAAACAACAAAAATTATTACTCTCTACACGTGAAACAGCTAATTGGATTTTTTTTCGATATCAACAATGTGTAATTCCCAGTGAGTAAATTGCATCCCTTTTTTTTTCCCTCTTCTCATACAGATAAATATTACTGTGGTGATTGTCAATGTGACTGACGAGAGCGAAGAAATTCACATTGAAAGATATATCAAGTGTACAACGGGAATTGTATGTTGCTCGTCTCTCAGTGTGCTGTTATCCACGTCCGGATCGCTGAGTCAGTCGGATATCAGCAAAAAAGAGAGAGAGGGTGAATTGGTGAGACCCCTGAGATGGTGATAGTCTGGGTATAGTGCTTGTGTGTGGCATGAGGGTGAATTTTACCCTCAACTGTTGTGCGGAAAAATACACGTTGGATATTTTTTTTCTTTTCTATATATGCATTTATCATTAGCATTATTGTTATTATATTTTTTTCTTTCGGCTTTCACAATTTTTCTCACTTTATCTCACGCTCATACACTCCGATTTCATTATTCACACAGCACCCCCATATTGACGTGTGAAAAAAAACAGTATACATAATTTTTTTTTTTTCTTCTTTTTGCACACATTGCGTGTGAGAGGAAAATATAGAGACAGTACCAGACGCACATACTCATCTGGTTAAAAAAAAAAAAAATAAAAGCGTGTGTATTTTTGATTAAATTTTGTCGCGGTGTATTTCACATTTGTGTTTAGTAGAAAACGACGGTGAATAAAATAGAAGAAAATATACGAGCTATTATTGAAGAAATAAAATGATAATAAGAGCGTTGTGGTGTGTCTATGGTGATCGTGATTTACATTGATTTGGTTATCTAAAGAACTGTAAATAACAACGCGATATGTCGTTGATGGATAATGGATCAGAAGCGTCAGCAATGGAAGTGATAATGAAAGTAATACCTCTACGAGGAAACTCTAGGTGAGTTTAAATATTTAATTATAATTTTTTGTAAATCTTGTTAGCTACAATTTTCCGCAACCCTAATGCACAGTTGTTTCCACTCTGTCACCCATAAACATTCCCACTATCATTGGTATACTTTATCGAATAATTTACTGGGACGATGAAAGAAAAGGAAAAAAAAGGAAAAATAATAGAACTCAATGAGTATCAATTTCGAAAGAGGGGAAACCAGAAAGAAAAAAATGAAAGAAGGGTGAGGTCACGCCGCCTCTTGCATTTGACCATGCCAACGCCTGGTACTGGTACGTTCCGTTTCCACTTAAAGCTTTTGAGTAGATAAAGCTCTGTATGAGAATACCGACTGCCAGACACAGAAAATAGAGTTAGAGGGAGGGCATGAGGGTGGATGAGTGGGCGGTGGACTATCGTCTACAACCTCGATAGAGAATGTCGCTCTGGAAAAAGTTAATTAACGTCCTCTCCACGCTGTAATCTCAATTTTATCCAATGCTCTATTTCAATTACACGTATATTAAGCTTTCAAATGTGAGTATGTGTATGAGTGCAACCAATCAACTTTATAGAAATATCATTACACGTTTCACCATACAGTATATATCTTTAAATTTATTTACATATTCGATTAATAGACATGATGATTTGAATTAAAAATGTGCACTTTTGCGGTGATGTTTGCAATCAAAATGAAAGTTATAAACGTGCCGTTTTTCAATACACAAAATACGTAGGTGTCGTGGAAAATAAAAGGAAAAAAAATCATAGAAATATATACCATTAATCATGATATTACGTTTGAACGTATATCATCAGCAGCAGTCAGGAATAGAACGCTAGGTTTGCGTGTTTGATTTTATAAACACCCCTGCACGATTTCAATACAATTACTCAAATCGTTGACGATAAATGTAATTGATTTTTTATCGAGTATAATGATAGTAATAATGTATGTATTTATATTCAAATCAGAGTATTTCAATACAAAAGTGACACAATTTTGGTCCATGTGATGTATTTAATTGGAGAAAGGTATGAAATATTCTTCGAAAGATTTAATTACGTATTGTCCAATTTATTTATTGTGCAATTGAATATTAATTGCAAAAACATTGAAAGTTAAAAGGTCACGTGGTTGAAAAATATTATCATATTGCGAAAAGATAACTATTTAATCATGTGAATAGAGTTCACAAACGTATTTGATGAAATGAGATTCTATATGAATCAATATCATGAATGTCAGAACTAAAGAAAATGTCATGAATGAATATAGCATAAAGCCCTAATCGATATTACCGCGGGTTATACACATTTTCCAATCAATTGCAATTCGGTATTCAGTGCTGGGTTACTTTGATCAACTAATCAATTTTGAATTCTAAAGGCTTCAGATTGCGTGCAATAACATCATTGAATATAATCATGAAATAATTCTCAAACCGAATTCAAAATTATAATCATTTCAATAGGACAATATCACAGCTATGTGATGCATCAAATAGACTAATGACCAGTATATAATCCGGATCTATATGAAATACCGAATCAATATAAATATTGGGTATTTTTCTATTAGCTCAATTAAGTTGTACTGAACGTCTATATAAATATTAAATTGCTATTGTCTTCGTCTTATCGATCGTTGTTTAAATATTAAATTAATTCACTCAATATTTCATATCGAGGAAAAATATGTATTGTAACACGACTTCTCGCTACCGGAAATTTCTGTATATATGTCAACTGTCTGAATTAAAATATTATGATTTAATTATTAAATGTTAGAGGCCATTTGTGGATATGTAGGAAAAATTGACTCGTTAAATATTCCACTCTGTCATTTCTTCTCAATGAAAAATAATGTTTTCAGAATATGTTCAATTGAGAATTCTGATGCAATTGAGTCAATAATGTTTATAACAATGTTGGAGGGATGAAAATATCTCTCTGAGAACAAAAGTCTTTGAGATAACACATTGCAGATACTCATGTGTGTTATGTAATGTTATGAAAATTGAATGGTGTAACAACAAAAGAAATTGATGAGATGTAAAGAATGATAGCGTTTTTGAAGTTTCTGAAGATCACAAAATAAATACCGACATAGACACTTACATTTGTAAATATTATTTCTCCTTTCTTTTTTCTTCTCTCCTCCACTCAAAAACTCGAAACAATGAAATGCACCCGGCTATACTACGAAATCGGGTCTGGTGAATCTGTACCACTTCCAATTTGTTTTCAAATAGTGATGGAAAAGTTTCAAGAACAGTTCAACAATTTTTTTTCTTCGGGTTTGCAGTTATTTATTCTACTTTCATTTCCTACGTTTTCCTCTATTTTCGAACATTGACAAAGAAATGAATGAGGGGAGAGAAAAAAAAACTTTTCTCTCTTCGGTTACAACAACTGAGGAATTTCACATTTGCGAGATGAACGAATTCTATATAACGTGTGATTTCACTGAACACTGCAAATAGAAGTGTGGATGTCACTCTGAATGTTATTTTAAAACATGACACACTTGAGTGATATGTAATTGAACTTTGATATGCAAATTTAAAATAGATCAAGTGTTCTGAGTGTTGACTTTAGATGAAACTGTTCATCCAAATTCAGAAAATATCGAAATCACTTCAATATAATATCAAAATCATGAAAACTCACTCACATGGAATTATTATTTGCTATTATTATCATCCATTCGAATTCATTTGAACTCATTTCAATAGTCAAGTGTCAATTATAAAAATATTCTTTTTCAGATCACTGACTCTTTTATTATAATTTATGCAAAAATAAAGGAATTTTTCGTACCCTCATTTATAACCCCATAATATCAATAAGTTCAAATACTTTAAAAATCAAAATTCAATCAAAATTCTCTTCACGAGAAAATAAAAACTTTCGAATTCTCATCAATCTTTTTATCCTCAATAATTTCGGGGATAAAATTCTTTTAATAATGTCACAACTTTCGAGTCACTTGTCTGATGTTCTTCGTCAATTTAATAAAAAAGTTTCCATTAAAATTTCGATACAAAGACACAGTATACATTTAAAAACTTCCATTATATTATTCTCACCAACCTAGTTGTATATGAAATATGTTCACACGAGTTTTCCCACATCAAAGAACGTAATGAGAAAAAAAAAAAGAAATATACGGTACTTGAATCTGAAATATTTTGTGTATACATATATCCATGGAATACGTAGAATAAAATTACAAAGCTTCAAATGATAAAAATATAAAATAAAAAAATTCCTCTTATTATACCTCAACATCCACAAATATCAAATTAATCATGATTGAAGTTCAGTAAATCGGAATACATCAATTGCCAAATAACAATATTAGTGAGCTCGCTACTAGAAAATCAACGGAGCTTAATTGTAACAAGAAGAATAAAATACAAGGTATATAGTGCGGTGAAAACGTTTAATCATTCAACGAGTTCGAATAATCGCATCCAATAATGATGAGAGGTTAAAATGGTACAAAAATGCGCATGCGCTTACCATCTCTCTCATTTTATATCTCACTTTTACCCTATCTACCACTCTTCCTCGCCTATTCTCTTTTACCATGCGCTCCTAAATATAACTGGTGATTTATCAAGATTGGCCTGCAAGCGAGGGAGTTGTACGCTGGCGTCAGGAGCACCCTCTCATTCACCGTTACCAGCAGCACCAGTACCACCACCAGCATCGACAGCACTAATGTCACACCCTGTACATAGCTCAATCCCAAACCACAGGGAAATTCCAATGGTAGAATGATATCTGATTTTTCCATATACTCGTTGATATACAGCACTTGAGAATCCTCAGAACTCAACACGTCAATTCGTTTTTTTTTTTTTCTCTCTCTCATCATTTACGTTAGAGTAAAAGAGAGGCAATAAAAAAGCAAAAAAGTGTTAGCATAAGGATAGTGGTATATTTTATCACTTACTCAAGCAAAATCATGGATATTATTGAAACATAACCAATTTTTACTGACAAACAAATTGTTCCAATAAATAAATTAAGTGTTTGATATTTATTAACTATAATAGAATGGAAGATAAACAAAAGAATAGAAGAAGAAATATAAATTTGTTATTTATGATTTAGCATAAACATAAGTGTGAGCTGTGAAACTGCTTTACTCCCCCTTTATCATTCAACGTGCATCAACATCTTCGGATTGTCAATGATGACAATGTATATATGGGTACATTTAACGCGGACTCAAACACTCTTTTATATACCTGTATATACATATACGTGTATGCCCCTTTGACTGTTGTATTTCGCTACGCAATCGATTTCCTACTGGCGGGCATTTACTATACATACATCGAAAGCAAAATGCCCAAAGGGTGATTCAGTACACGATGCCTCCCTTCTTTCTATATATACCTATGTATGGACATACATTTTTTTATTTTTCGCTTCTCGTTGCCCGTCAATGGTGTCTTGTAACGCCGTGCCGAAGAGATACACTTAACCCCTCTGTGCAAAGCCTAAGACCTTTCACCATTGCGTCGACCTGCTATCGAATTTCCCGACTCGTTAGAGCACCATGCTGAAGAGGGACTGGTATACGGCGACTGGGTTTTCATTATGGCCTGAGGTGCAGAACGTGCAGCTTATATATACACACACACACACACACAGGATCATTCTGACAATGAAGCGTATGTACGGATTCAAAAATCGTAGACTGTCTGTGTTGGTGTATCATATACACGCAAAGTCTTCGTCATCCCCACAGTATTATTTTTCTCTCTTTTTCTT
This sequence comes from Zele albiditarsus, assembly GCA_958496275.1. Taxonomy (NCBI): domain Eukaryota; kingdom Metazoa; phylum Arthropoda; class Insecta; order Hymenoptera; family Braconidae; genus Zele; species Zele albiditarsus. The sequence goes on along the minus strand of OY292411.1, from coordinate 13,588,077 downwards.
TTATCTTTTCTCACCCCACATCGTGTAACCTCCATACATTTACGTGAGTCAAATTCGTGCGTCATAACCTTTTCCCCCTCTGACAATGGTAATTCAAGATTCTTAGTCATGCTTGTTGCACCCCATATATTATTAAACAAAAATATCCGGACACATTGACTTGTCATGTCTGCTGTCAAATCGTTTAAGTGTGATATTTATATAAATACATTTATTTTAAATTAAACATGGAGGTTATATATGTTATGGAAATTTTATTGGGGTAAAAACACTGTGTAGACATTGTTAAATGTGAATCAATATTCTTTATTGCAATTATTTAATTATACTAGCTAATTTCAATGTAGATGGAAAATTATTGATAATTGTTTCCTGTGAATTTTTGTATGATTTTATGTTGAGACAATTAGAAGACAGCAGTGTGGTTTGAGAATATATAGACCTGAGGTATATTTCAACAATGTAATTAACAATTTATAGAGCACCCAGAGTTTTAGTGAACGATATAGATATAAATTTTAATAGATGGAATTATTAGATAGATAAAATTATTTTTTAGTAACGTTTTTTATTGGAGCTAAAGAGAATATTATACCAAATGGTTTCAGATTGTTTCAAATTATTATATTACACTGTACTATATTCTATCCCTTCTTTAAATTTATCATTATTCTTTTTAACATTTTATATATCAATTAGTATGTCCATTTTGTATCATTTATAAATTCATTTATTATTTTTATTATTATTATCGTATGAATATAAAATAAATTGATGGATGACGTTTTCTCAAATCCTTTGTTTCTTTTTTATATTCAAGCACAATGTTCATTGAATAATTATTTTGTACGATAACATTAATTCATTAAATTGTACAGATCGGTTCTTCATCCAGAAGCTACACCCAATCAATGATAAATGTCAAGCTATGTATAATCCGGTTTAATTATCCGGATGAGGATATTATAACGATAAAATAATATAGTTATAATGAAATTCATTGTCAAACGACTGACTGATGCTGAATTCAAAACAACTTGTTAAGCTGTTGGAAAACTCGTGTGACTCTAAGAATTTCTTGAATTTCATTACTATTTAATGTCAACAAGAATTTAGAACAACACAAACGCTCAAAGGTGTATACATTCTTCAATAATGATCATGACAGTTCTGTATTTAATTGCAAAATTTAGTAGAACTATTTGTCGTGAAACAGTGTCAACATATTAAATTCATTAAAATTATTCTCATATATACCAAATGTAAATTTTTGTATACATCAGTATTTAATTTTTTGAATCAGTAAGTCGAAATATATACGCCACTCACACAATTGAATTTCAATCAACAGTTCGTCTGTTATATTATTATAAATAAATTTAACGCAGTTGAGAAATAAAAAAAAGTTGCACACGACCCACGTTATTCATCCTCAAGAGCATTAATTAAACAACAAAATTGTATCCAACATGACAATTGTAATTCAGTGAGTAAAATGACAATATACATATGTAATTATACAGTATTATCCAGGGTGAGAAAAAAATATAGATGATAAAAACAAACTATGGTGATGTTTTTTTATTTTCCTTTTTTTTTTTTTCCAAGAGCATCAAATAATCCAACTGCCATGTCCCTTGCGCGACGGAAGTCGACACTTGGCAGGAATGCATCCGGTTAACCCGATAATTAACTCTCACGTAGAGACCTGCATTTTCAACACATCCCAAGCTCACCTCGTTACGCGATAAAGGTGAGAGAAGTTTTAGTTTGACAACGGTGGGCGGTAGGAATACGATAGAAGCAGCATAGTTATCTTCTCCAACCAACGTATACACCATCAGATGTATAGTCATGTCGCTTTTTCCTTTTTTTTTTTTTTCCTACTCTCTCTCTCACCTTTTCTCTTATGGTTCCCACTTTTGTTACTACTACTACTACTACTACAACTATACCACTGCTACTACTATTACCACTAGCACTCTTACTATTACTGCTGTTACTCCTGCTAGACTGTATACAGTGCATCACTATATTTGTGACACTGGAACGTTGCCTGACAAAAAGTTTTAACGATGTTTCAATGTTCACGAGCTTTTACAATATCTCGCACATCGCAATATTCGAAAAAAAGTGTTCACAATTGAATTCAGATTCACTGTACCATAGTTCAACTATACTACTGGCAAAAGATGAATCTATATATCAATCGAATACTTGTTTTTATTATTTATAGTATCACGTATATGTGGAGTGATGAAAAAAGTATTATTAATAGGTGGGAATTAGTGAATAAAAAATTCATACCGAATATTCGCACAGATTTTATGACTTGACATTGATCAAAGTGTGACAGATAAACAAAAGTTGTATTGATATTGCATGAAATTTATATCAATAAAGTATTGTTATTGTATGTTATACATAGGTGGATATAGCATTATTCTTAGCTTCACGGCGTTGATTTTTAATTGAGAAGGATAATGTTAGGTTATAATTGACACTTTCATGATAGAAAGTACAGAAGTCACATTCACCAAGTAATTTTATGGTATTATTATTATTATTATTATTATTATTATTTCCTGTTTATTAGTAGTGATGGAGATACGTCATTTTCCCTCTACAAATTCACGCGATGAAAAGTATTTTGTTACTCGATTGAAATGTTGAAATTCAATATTATCCAAACGAAATGTATTTAACTCATGAAAGTTGATACTGAAAGCTCTATCATTACTTATATCCTGTTTTGTTTGTTTTTTTTTTTTTCCTATCACATATATAAATTGATGGCAGGGGTTCACTTCGTTTTGGTGCGAGAGTGTGAGGGGGTTAAGAGGAAACCTTGGAAGAACATGGCCCGAAGCTTCCCCGCTTTCACCCGCACACCCAGGTCATTGTTAGTGAATCCGAGAGACGATGCAGCTGGCAAGGGCGCACGACGTGCCACCTCGAACTCACGGACCCAATTGAATTTCGACGATACTTCGACTAACTCGATTAACCATCGACAACGTTGTTCGTTATATATCGGATGAGGGTGGAATACTAGGGATGGCTTAATGATACGTGAAACTCGAGAAATTTAATTAAGCTACGTCGCAATTTTTTTTGTTTTTTTTTTTTTTTGTCACAGTTACTCTATATGGTAACAAAGTATATTGTGATGTTGAGTGAAAAATTATTAAATGAAAACACAACAACGTGAAATAGAAATTTTCATTTGATAGCAATAAAATTATGTAAAACATAATTAAATTATTGCTTCTTTTAATTATACTTTAGTATTATAATTGAATTGGTATACATGCAATTATCTAAGAGATACTTTACGCAATGTCTCAAGAATAATTATATGTTAATTATGCAATTAATTAAATGTATATACTAATGTTGAATAACACTTAATGTTCCGTTGCTCAATTAAATTAGCAATTTGATGTTGAGTTGTTTGAAATTGCATTTCCAATATTTCATTATATTAGACGTATATTTGGTTCACTTATAATGGCAAATTTCAACTGTATAATAATATTTCACTTTGTCACTTTGTTAGGAAGAATTTTCATTATCGCATTCTCACAATAAATAAATTAAGTAGGTGGATATTGTATCACTTGATTGGAAATATTTCTATAACAATGTGAAATAGGATTCGATGAAATTTTGTCTCGAGAGTAATTTGCAATTGATTTCAATAATTACATCATAATAAGTAAGTCAGTGTATTGAAAATACATTCGCAATTACTACAAATATAATCACATTATATAAACTCTGTATTCAAAACAACTTTTACTGTGAACTTTCTAACGAATCCATAGAACAACGTGGGAATAACATGTTATTTATTGGAAAAAGCCATGATGGCTTCGATGTTCCTTCAATTTACTTCCTACTGGCGATGGTCATTTTATCCTGTGTTATAAGAGTAAAATTAAACAGAATCCCATCAAATGTTACATACATTTGTGTACTTCAGTATGAAAACGTATAACCATTTACAAATCCTCATACTACTTCAATTTCAGTGGTATGCAAAATCTATATTTATTTAAACTGACATGGAAAAAAAACAAAAAATAACTATTGACAATAAATTTCCCAGCATGGTTCATTCGACAACTATTTTTATTTTTTTTGTTTCTCTGTTAGTTTCCAGCTGAAAATGTCGATCCAAAATATCTGTGCCGACGTTTATCAAGTTGTGTGTATGGTTGGTTGAAAAATTCATGTTGAAATGTCAATAAAAAAAAAATATAAAGACGTAAAATACACAGACCTGGTGGCAATGTACTGTTTTCCCATTGAAACTCTCTAATGAGTTAAAATATATATATATATATGTATTTATATTCCTACCATCACACGTGTATCTTCACAAAAGCCCCCGAGGGGTCATACACACTTCAATTGCAAGAGAACCGTGATCCTCGCTGATTTTCACCGCCTTTTTTTTTATCTCTATCTCACACACTTTTATTTCGTTGGTTATATACTGTTGCCACGAATGTGATTTACAAACATATATATATATATATATATAAATGTATGTATATAAATATATATATATATATATAAACTGACACGAATACAATTGATTCAACCAATACTCATACACTTGAATTGCACATTGGCTCTGCCCGCGCGCGCTTGGCCATCATTCTCGTTCATCTCCCTATTCGCTCCTTCTCACTCATGATGTTCGATTATTCACCGTAGAACCCTCACAGCTTCACATCCCGTAATTAACGTTCGTTGAGAATCGCGCTTGATACATCGATATAATCTGGTTGTATATATATATACACGAATGAGAATTGAGGATAGTTCGATAGCGGAAACTCGAACGATCCAACACGTAATTGAGACTTGACTATAAAACTCAATAAAAAATAGAGAAAGAATTTGACATATCAATCAAAAGAATGAGCTTTTTTTTTCTTTTTTCTCTTCCTTACGCTCGCCAATTATTGGAGAATGTTTCATTGGAAAAAAAAAAAATAAAAATTTTTAACACAAATTTTTTGATACGATTCTCCAATTTGTTTTTTTTTTTCTTCGTATACGTTGAGTGAGTAATATGAAATGTCTGGTTTGTTTATTGGAAATATTTCTGTTATAATACCGGATACTATTTCTGATGGGAAGGCAATCGAGACAAAAGGAACTACATGATTGTTGGTTATGCGCATTTGTTTGAAATTGGTATGGCAGATCATATTCACATGGCCGATGGGCATTGCCGACCATAATATAAAGCGATGGATATCCAATGGAATTATTTCTCATTACTCGCGAAGCATCAGTTATGATCGCGTTTCAAGAATTATTATTTCATGCGGAATTATGTTGAAATGTGGTAGTGAAGTGGAAATTCATCACAATAATTCGTTGTGTGAAGAGATGAAAATTAAAATATATAATTATTTCACATGAAAAATTTTGTAAAGGTATAATGAAATAATTGAAATTTCATTGTTCATCGTATATATCAATTGTCAATCGTGTGAACATGAAAATGCATAATGGTAATTTAATTTTATATACGTATATATATTTTTGTTTGTTAACTATTTAAATAGGTGAGAGGCATGTTGTCCTTTCGCAATAAAATCTCACCAGATAATTTTCCAAATTTAATATCCAATCTTTCTATAATTTAAAGTTAAATTTAAAAATTACACCTTTTCCAACAATAAATCACAACGTGAAACTTGTTATATCGTAAAATATTCAAGGATCAATTACTTAATATTATATATGTTTGACTTTATATTCAGAAAACATAAAAAAAAATTTTTAACTGTGACATATAAACTGAAGCAATGCAAAATAGCCGTGCATATATGTGACTATTCACACAGAGTAGAAAATTTATGCACATAAGTATGATGTACTTACATTACAACATTACCAAGAGAATAAAGAAGGGAAAAAAAAAAAAAAAAGAAAAGAATATATATGTGTAGTAGCAGTAATACGTGACCGTTTCAGAGAAAAACGGCGAGAATTTTTTACTCTCCCTCCTCCCTAACGTTATTTTTTTTTTGTTTTTTCATCTTTTTTTCATTTTTTTTTTCATACATTCTCTTCCGGGATTTTGCCGCGTTGCTCCGCCATGACAAAAGGTTACCGCAGTAAAAAAGAGACAGTGAAAGAGCCATATGGATTTATTTTATGCCATGCTACTACTAGGACACTCGTGAAGCCTCGAGGAGAAATGAGAGCTTTCTACATATATATATATATATATATTTGCTCATATATATATATAAATATATATGTGTAGTGAAGAAGCGTTATTCGTTGAAGCGCGCGTGAGAGGCTCACTTGCAACGTTCAGCTTTGAGGCTTTCCTATACGTAAAAATCTTTCGACGTATTTAGAGATGAAGAGTGAGAGATACTGCAGTGAAAGATTTAACAAAGAAAAATGACGAGTGGCTAATGGCACATTCAAAACGCATACATACTTTTCTCACACACGCGTATCTATACATATAAACATCTCAATATATACACATACCTACATATTTATAACATACATGTTGATATATATATATATATATATAAAGATCGTACTACTTTGTTTCGTTTGCCCAGGGTACGTCGCGCCGCCATTTTCTTGCGCGTGACTTGAATTCACGAAACACCAATTTGTTGGGAGAGAAAAGAGCACCCACCGGCGGGTCTACACTAGAGTTATTTCACTGTCCGCCCCCGTATAGCGACGTGCCAACTTCCACAACACAGGACTATCCAAAAGTCGTGTGTATGAGCTCAAAGAAAAATAAAATAGAATAAAGAAAAAAAGAAGAAAAAAAGATGAAGTAAAAATAGAAATGAAATGAAACAAAAAAGTAGAGAGACGGGGAAAAAAGTGGAAAACGTCATTGTGAATCTGGAATTATTATTTATTTTTTTTTTCTTTCGGGACATCCCTATCATATTGGTCGCGAGAAATGGAATATGCTTGAGAAAATATTTTTAAGGATTTGTTATTGTTGTAAATTTTTTATCCAATCAATTGTAATTTTTTTTTTTTTTTATTACTTATGGCAACTAGAAGTCTGTGAAACTTTTATGATTGTAAATAAATTGATATTGATCACCCATCCGTATTTATCATTTGTATATATGTATCTGATGTTTTGGTTTGTTTTTAATTTATAGAACAAACTTTACACAGTATCAAAAGTAAGAGTGTCATATATAAAAAAATTCAATGTTAATTTAAAATTAATTAATCCATTATACAAAGTAATTTAGATTTTATTGGATGAGAATTATTATACGTGATTGAAGACCAATTCCAAGTATCATTATGAATTTATTTGGTAAAAGTTTTGTAGGGTATCCAAACACACCCACAAAATTCCGAATTTGAATATTAATTGATTTCATGACGTGAAATGGGCAATAACGACACTTGGTCGGTCACATAAAAATCTTATTTGAAACTAAATTTATGTCTTGACCTGGTAGTTCGGTGGACCAGAGAACGGGTCGAGTACAAATCACGAGAGAGCGTGGGATCGAATTCCAAATGAGGCAGCATATGCGATATTATTTTTTCACCAATAATTCGACAATATGCAGCTTCATATGAATAAATATTGCATTTGCGAACATCAATAACCTTGCAATAATTATGTTTAAATGTTAACTATGAATAATTTCGCATGATCATTCATAAAATGAGATTGGAAATATCGTAAAAAGTTTACAATTAATTGCGATTGATTTTCACGATTGAGGACACTATTTTCATAAAAAATTGGTATTCCAATTACATATTTAATGTTTATGGATTAGTGTAGTGAAGGACTTGAATGAAAAATATTTTAATATAGAACAAGACTTCAAACTTTTAAATTTACTTAATAATCAAATTAATTATTACTCCAAGTCTTGATACAGTCTTTACATCAGGAAATAAATGAACGTATAAACAAACAACAACGAAAATAACACCGATACATATATATTTGCATAAAAATATGAAAGTAAACGATTGATATAAATAATTGTGTCTATGTGTCAAAGTGATAAAAATTGAGCGATCACTGTATTTGACTGTCTCCTCTCTCTCTCTCTCTCTATCTCCCCTCACTCTTTTACTCTGTCTCTCAAGACAAATGAAGTCTCGTGCAATGAAAATCGCTGTCTCACCAAAAGCCTTTGCTGAAGAGACACTTGGCCTCATCCCTCTTCTCAACTCAATTCTCAACTACCGTTCTTTCTCTTCCTTCACATATTTATCTATCTCTTGCTCGTTCACCCTTCGTCTTCCTTTATTCGTGATAACTGTGTCGACATAGAAATTCTGCTTTCTGTTTTCCACTACTTCTTAACATTCGCTAACAGTCGCCACTGTAAAAGGATAAAGAAGATGCGCTATATATACTAAAGGGAAATGCAATCGTAAATACTTGGCATGGTACTGTGTTCCGGGGTGCAAATTGGAAGCTCAAAGATTATGTATATATTGTACATATATGTAGAATATGTTTTACCGCACTAGTCACGACACTGCAAAGGACCTCAACATGACTCTCCGTAAAAGCGTCACCCTCGGCGCGCGATTCAACTTGTATTTTGTACATATGTGTATGTATGTTATATAACGACTGCCCGGCATGTTGCCAAACAATATATTGTATAGCGTACTGAATGGTATATGTGCATGTGTGAATCAAGAACCTGTCCGAGTAGAGTTGTGATCACTTGTTAAATGAATTTTACAATATTATTATTGTGTAATAAATTTTCAGGGAAAAGTTTTGGCAAGTACTGGTTTACCATCGCTGTATAATGAATTATAAATATTCAACTATAGAACGTTCAATAATATGTATATAAATGCTATATCTGGCTATAGACCGGAAATTGAATTCAAATGGGATATATGAATAATATAATGTACGAAATGCTATAGACAAGTTCTCATTTTCATTCTCTATTCAAACTCTGAACACGGGGGATAAAAATCTAAATGTTTTAGTTGAAATGTTACTTGGTATCACGTGGGTTATATTGGACACAGACAGACTGACAACTGTTTAACAATGCATTCTAACGTTTTTTTTACCACACTATGACATTTATTTTAGTATAGGGGAAGCTTTGAAATGTTGTAAAATTTTCTATCTGAAATCAATGCGTGAAATAGGCATTTCGAATGTTGTCGAATAGAAAATTTATATATCGATTAATGTGAACAGGAGAGTGAGGAAAATTTTTTATAAATTATTAATATGACACAGTTGAGATTGGCCTTCAGTTCAGCTGATAATTATTTTCCGCATTTTATTCTGCAATTTATGTATTCGCATTTTAGATATTTTATATACGTGGAGAGCACAGAGTTAATCTACTATTTTATATTTACTTTTTTTCCTTTCCACTTTATGAATATGGGGATATATTCATCTGTAACTTTTACATAAGCTCAATGTGACAGTTCATGAATGCAATTTCATTTCAATAGAAGTTACATGAATATGAGTCAAAGTTATATAAAATTTTATAATTTTTTATATTAGAGTGTTGAAAAATTACAAAACTCACATGTAACTTTTATGGCATTGTCGTACAATATGTGTTTGATATTGCATAAAAATTTTGTAACAGTTACAATAAACTTATATAAACGTTATTTGGAATGACATATAGAATCCCTGTAGTCACGTGAATCACAGTAGGAATTATAGAATATTTTTCACTGCGAAAAAAAGCTCCGTATAGAAAATACAATTTTTCCCGATATTAATAAACGTGACATTTCAGCCAATACCAATATATTTCTTTCCATAACTTCTTCATAAATTCACGTGACTTACAAAAAAAAAATAAAATGTGCAGAGAGTTCTCCTTCAATTCACACCCCCAAGCTCTTGACAATTCCATTACTTCCATTATCACAAAATTGTTAATTCTCTCAATTCATAAAGAGAACAAAAAAATTGTAAAGAAAAACGAGATACCAATTTTTTAACAATATCGAACTTTTCACTCATAAAAACGTCATAATCCCAGACAAAATGGGCCAACAAAAATATATATTCAACAAAAAATCAGTAACGTTTAAGCGACAGTCACATATATATGTTGAAAAATAAAAACCATGCAAATAAAATGATTGATTCTCGACTTATTAATCCCCGTTACGTTCAATAAAAAAAAATCTCTTCAAGAAAAAAACGTGCAATTCCAATTTTAGAATAAGTAACTGCACCACTCAACCTACTTCAAACAAACTGTCATATCTCCATCATATTTTTACGTATTTCCAAATAATATCCACCATAAAAAAAATTCTCAAATTAATTCCAATAAAAAACTCTTCCAATAAAAAATAAAATAGATTCTCCAAAACCTCGCAGAACAATATTCAATTATTCCACACATGTTTATCCAATACATAAATAAATCGAAACATTATACATACTCCATAGGAAACGCACTCATAATTAATTACGTCACTCCATTAAAATACATATACCACAATATTGTGTTATCATATATACAGTGAATATACAATTTATATATCTACACATGCCTATTATATGTCTGACATTATTACACATGTTTGATGGTGGATCGATCTACTGAATATACTATAAGTATATCTGTATGTGGATATATATATATATATATACAATGTACAAAGGCATAATATGAGCATTTCTGACTGCTCTCTGCCTGGTACACGATCACTACGTCAATGTTTTCCCGCAGTATTATATGCGTTGTGATAAGATCTAGCGCGTGCCCCCGATGCGTATTTCTCCACGATCGTATATAAACAAACACGCAATGTACTCTTCGTTAACTTTCGCGTGCACAATTTTCAACAAACCATATAATATATATATATAACGAAATATTGATCGTGTTGAAGTATTTAAAAAGAATAAAACTCAGGACATGGACAATTGGAATGTACTAATTTTTTTTGTTATTGTCGTGTATGTGACCGTCTGTATATTCCTCTTTGGACGAGTGAGTAGTTAGCCATTGTCGACGACATTGAGATCGTCGTTCAGGGGACGCTCATGAGTATATATATATGAATGTATAGATGTAGTGAAACGACGACGACGAGGACGACGACGATGTTGGTGGTGGTGCTGGTGGGCTGACGATGTGGCTGCGCGGGTCAGGCAAGTTGAAGCGAGAGAAAGCATGAGAGAAGGAAAATGCCCTGGGCAGGGGATGAAAGGTGGTAGGGGATAGACGTCGCTCGATACCACTGCGGCACACGGCTAAAGTTGAAGCTATATATATATATATATATATTTGCTACTATACCGACTCGCTCTCTCGCGAACCCACGCCGCCGTTGCCCTGTCGACCCATTCCCACTCTCACATCTCTATTCCTCCCCTTTTACTCTCAATAACTCTGTCTCTGTTTGGTATGTACTATACCACCTATCCTAACCTCTAGCAATACCCCTCGTCGTTTTATCCACCTCCACCCACGCGTTACTATAGCCGCGTACCTATATTCGTCTGTTCGCGGGATGCATTCATAATATACGTTTATATCTAGGTATATATACAGTGTTGCTGAATTCGCGCATTTCAAGTTCTATGACCACATATTTTTCACACAATTTTGAGTACAAAGTTTTGGTAGACTGTTAATCAAATTGGTTCATATGTTGATCGTTTGAAAATTTATTATTGTAAATATAATGAATAATTATGGAAACTTTGAGCTATTATTTATTGTTATTGTTGGGATACTCTTTATTTATCTATGTCCTTCTATATTTTATGTTCTCATTTATGTCCATGCTCGCACACACACACACACACACATACACACAATTGCTTCTTTATCTGTGCGAATATAATTAATCAATAAATTATTATGAATTTATATTATTAATTATTCATAACGACGGATTGCAACTGTCCAGTAATCTCTCATGAGGTTAACTGCAGTGACACATGGCAGCGCGCTGCTATATTAGCTGACTGTCAATATTAAACCGACAGTGGAATTAAATTGGTCGTTATAATACCAATTTTAATAAACTTTTCCATCATTTTTGTAATTCTCAATAATGAATTAATACGTAAGTTTTATCTTCAATGAATTTTGGTACAATATCAGTGGAGAAATTATGCCAATATAAATTCTAAATACACGAATTTGACAACACTGTAATTTTATATGTGAATATATGTTTCTCTGGATATTTTTATTCTCCATTTGTGCTTTCTATCTCAATATATTGCTCTGCCTTCGTCAAATATGTGATTCAATTCGAATTCAAGAGCGCATTCGTGTATCGAATTTATTTAGACATATATACATACTGATATTTATCATGATGTATATGTTTTTTTCTTCTTCATATCAATTTTTTCGTTCATTTAGCTTTCCTTTTATACAATCTAATCCGGCTTACATCTCGTATGTCACTTTTACTGGACGCGCGAACATATATATGTTTTTTTATTTCTATTTGTTTGATGTGTATGATGAGGGAAGGATACAAATGGTGATGAACTCGTGTTGCACACGTCATTTATATGAGTATGAACTATATGAATGGCTGTGTGAATATGTGTATTTGTGTAAAAAGCGGAAATCGAGTGCAATTACTCTTTCATCCGGTTCAAAGAAAAGACTCGGTACTATATAAGTGTTTGTATATGTGTGTGTGTGTTTGTGTGCAGTGAAGTCTATCCGAAATATTAGCGAAAGAAAGATGGAATAGTGGACGGAATATATAGGAAAAAGAAATGACGTGTACACTTGTGTACAAAGGTGCACATTCTTATTATATATAATGAAATGAAATTGTTCTTTATTCTGCTATGTATAGTTCAATTGTAAATAAAAAAATGAGATGTCATATCGCTCTTTGTTGATAATAGTGATAAAAAATACTTTGTCGCAATCATAAATATAGCAGACAAATGAAAAAATATTAAAGACGAGTTATTTGTCAGTGAATGTGAATTAAAAAGTATATTGTAAATTAGTCTTGTTTTCTTTTATTTATATAACAATAAAATATTCAGAACAAAAATGTCAACCTATTGCATATACGAGATTTGAAGTGTTTCAAATAAGGTTCTGAATAAATTCACTGTTGTTAACTGTGAAGTTGAATTGAATTTAAAGATTTTCCATTCAATTCACGAATTGTCTGGGAATACATTTGAATTTTTGCATTCAATAAATAAAATATATATTCGAATGGCATAAAATCAAATGTTCACTGTAAAAATCACAAAAACAATTTATCAAAATTATTTAAATAAAAATTTTTAACATCTGATTATTGCATTTAATATTTCAATATTTCATTCACAAATTTTACATTCATAGATCAATGTATATATTCAATTAATTAACATCTCCCTTTCATTATCACTTCAACATAAACATCGTCATAATACGATATTACAGAAGTCGTGAAACAAGCAAAAACAATTCGATTAGCTTATAAAAAAGCTCTTTGTTTAACTCACGATAATAATGTTCCCATTAATCAATAGTAAACACCTGATAAATTTGTTGAACCAATTTGTTTTTCACCACCACTCACTTCTTTTAGTTATTTCCGCGATTTTTCTTAAGTGAACGATAAAAACGCGCCGCGCCCGTACACACACACACACACACACCCATATATATATATATATATAGACATGGATGCGCATTTTATGTGTTCCGCGTGCTTGTCGAAGCACCTCCAACAGTCTGGTGCAAGCTACAGACAACACAGACACAGAAATAGAAGGGAAATAATAAATATTTTCTCGCAACCACTGGCCACCGGTGTAGCATTCAGAAGGTATTGATAAACGTGCCGATAAGAATTTCATTCGATAGATCGCAAAACGGCCCGCATAAAGGTCGATAATGGCCTATAGCTTCTGCATGAACCGCGCCAGCGCTCTCTCCAGAAACCGCACACACCAAAGAAGAAAATATACAAAGAGTGAAAGAAAGGGGGAAAGAAAAAAAAAAAAAAAAAAATTGCAGTGAGAAAGAAAAAAGAAAAGGGTGTGTGTGTATATGTATAACGTATAAGCGCACGCGCGCAGCAGAGAGGCTAGCTCTCAATTAAATTTTAAATACAGGAAAATCTCGTCAAGTATATAATTTTTTTTTTGCTCATTCTCATTCGCTCAACTCGAGCTACTTCTATATCTGTTTTTTTTTTTTTTTTTCTCCCTTGTGCTTACATTACCATTGATAATATATATGAGCACGACTCGCGCGCTTTTCCATCTCATGATCCCGCTCTCAGTTAGTACTATCTCTCATTTTTAACTCTGTACTTATGCACGATAGTATTATATTATTATTCCTTTCCGTGTTACACGCAGGCGCTATTTTTCGACGCTTTATCGCACGATATTTTCGTCGAGATCGTTTCCTCTCAACTTCCACAGTTCAGGTTTGAAAATAAATAAATGAAAAAGGAGAGAAAAAAAAAAACGAAATGGAGAAAAAATAAAAAAGAAAGAAGAAGAAGAAGAAGAATCGCTCTGTAGCGCTTCTCCAGTATTGGAACAGGCCGGATGTACATTAGGGTGGCCCAGTGTTATATATATATATATATATATATATATGTACACGTATACTACATATATACAATTTATTTATAGTATGAAATGTAACTTCCGACTTTACTGCTGAGAATTTATATGTATTTGTATATAATTGATTACACAGCAGCTAAATTTGTTATCAATAAATTTAAGTAAAAGTAGCCAAAGTATATATTAAAATTGAAATTCATCTTGCATAGATTTAATATTTCTGTATATTGGATTATAAATAAAAAATTTTGAAATAAAACAATTTTGTTATTCCATGAAAATTATTCGAGCAATAATATTCACACAACTTTTGTTCAACACATAAAAAATATTTCAATTATAAAAACACCACTTGACAAAATCCTTATTAACTAAAATAAATTCTACATATATATTCTAACATACAATATTTTATGGCGATGAGTAATCGAACACAAACTGTGATCCCGAGTACCTGAACTATATACAGTAATATATCCATACAAATATATATATAGATGATATTGAATTTCTATATAGAACAACGTCAAGAGTCTCATATAAACTTTCGATACATACTCGAGTGAAGTGTCGGTGAGCAAAGTCAATATATATAGTATAGTATAGTATAGTTCAGTATAGTTAAGGAACACGAGTGCATCCATGTATCTTTGGAAACTTAACCGACCACGCGCGCCACCTCACGTTTTGTTAATAACATGCCACTATAGAAGTTAACACCTTGTATTTCCTTTTCTCTATTTCACAACATATAAAATCATACAGATAATTCTAAAGAGAAATATTATTTTCCACAACATACAATATCTACCATCTCTTGTCATTGTTAAACAAGGATAATATGTCAGGTATATTCCTAACATGACAGTGACATTTCATATTATGCCATATACAGTGAATACATATATATATATATATGTATTATACATGTATTAATCGCAATTTATGCACCATAATTGGTACACAAATTTTCGAATTAACTGAACGACAAAGCGACACTCTGATGAACGATTGCCAACACGTTGACGTACACGATCGCCGGATTATGTGTAACGACATGCCGCCATTATTACAGTTGTTCATATATGTATATTTATATATATATATATATATATTGAACGAGAGCGATCAACTGATTTAGCACATGGATGGCTTATACTTGCTTCGTGTGGACAGGACAATCGACAAACGCGCACACATCATACCACAAATTTGTCTCTCTATATTTATACTTATTGTATATATATATAGTATATACCCCCTATTGTATATATTCTTTCATCCCCTTCATTCAATATCCGTAAACTGTCACATGTCAATTTGCAATATAAATGAGGCTAGTGATGAAAAAGATATATGGTGATGTGTGAAGATTCATTCAGTAGATTTTCAAGATAGAGGTAATCAACGCATGAAGTGAATACTTTTATATTGAATAGAATTTTTATATACTGAATAGTATCACCGTCTTTTTGTCTGTTGGACAGTGGGTGTGGTGCTATTTTAATGATAAATTGAGTAGTTTAGTTGACATCCGATTTATATAGTGGTGGTGGGTTTTAATTAAATTAAGTGACATCATCAAAAATTGAGTTTATAATGTGTATGGAAAATATTTTTGGTGGAATTGGGGATGGATCTAGGGCAGAGGTTCTGGCTGGACACGAGGAAGAGTATATACTTGGTCTGGGTCAGGGCCTCCATTTTTCCCTGGTTTTATTCTGAACAGTGCAGCTACAAATGAACTGGTGATATAAATAAAAAAACTTTTGTTTATACGTGGAAAAAAAAAAGTGATTTAATTGGATGACAATGATGACGATGATTGGTGAATGCATGGAATAAATTTATTGATTTACAAACGACATTTTGTTGTGTCCATACTGTGTAAAAATATTTTATGCTGTAGTAAGTAAATTTTAGTTGAGAGTTTAGAAGAAATAACTTTCTCAGTGTTTCAATATTTTTCTTCATTATTTCTTTGCTATATGATTAATTATAAATTAAATTTCAAAACAAAAGAATTTTCTATTTAAAGTTTTCAAATTTTATATCATCAAAATTTAATATCAGATATAATGTGCTAACATTAAAAATTACTTTATTTGAAATTTTTTTTTTTTATCTTCATTACGAGAATAAAATTCTCTTTTATACTACCATCTAAATTATAACGTAAATTAATTTCATTTTTAATATACTCCGGAGCGCAATTGTTCCCATGTAAATTCGGACTTTGGTATAGTATATACCAATAGTCCTAGAAACTACCACTTCAATTCAGAATTAGCCTCAGCAACCACCATTGTGCATCAATATTGCTACATACAGGTATATGCAGATATTGGATGGTTTGAATGTTATTGCAAGGGTCACGTATTGGGAATTTAATTTGTCACAACCTCGAAATTCTGAGGTCACTTTGTAATTATGGGAATTATATAGCAGACGTATAAATAGGTATTAACCTGTATCTCGATATATATACACATTAATATATGGAATAATATATATATATATTATGCTGTTGGTTGGAGTTCTAAAGCGACAACAATTTGTGTAGTTGGACATTTAGATTCCGTTCACGCGTGTTTACCACAAGCCATCTGCAGTAACCACTTCGCATGTCGCATTCTTCATCTCTCCTGCATCATTCTCTATCGTCACTATCCCATAAACACACTATTGTCATGTATGTTTCAAATACATATATATGTACCATATACATTTGACAATTTAATATCATCAAACAGTATAAATTCCTGTAGCTCTGGACATTTCATTGTCTCTCAACAAAATTGTCCAACATTTATGCAGATATAAACATGTACATACATAAAATTAATTCTCATGTTCTTTTGTTTCACGCATGTAAATGTGATATTCATAAAAAAATTTATATATCCATATTACATGCGGTTTTTTGTTTTTATATAAAAATAATATAAGTAATATAAAAAATGAAAAATTTAACTGTGTGCACAACATATTAACTCCATGACGTAAACATTACTTATTATTATTACATTAACATATAGAGTTGTTGATTGTGTGTGCGTACATGTTTGCATTTCTCTCACTGTGTAAATTAATGATAGCGTGAATAATTTATTTACCTGTGCAAAAATTAATTTATGTTTATTGCCTCATACTGCTGTCTGTTCCCTTGCTGTTGCGATTCAACAACCAACGTGAACATATACATAATTATATACGTATGTATATATGATTTAGTGTATATAACTCATGTTTATAATGAAATGACATTGAGTTTTCATCTGGGATATGATTCGTCTATAAATTTTCATTTTAACTTTATGAGATATTGTAACTATTTTAATATCGTGAATTAGTCGATATATGAAGTTTGTGAATAAATAATGTCTTAAAACTCGGAGAATGAATTAATATTGAATAAAATTTTTAAGATGTTAAAGAATAATGAACTCGTTATATCGAACAATCGTCAGCAGTTATTTGTATTAATTTTTTATTGAAATACTATATAAGAAAAGAATACAAAAATTCTGTCTTTATAAAACTTATATTTTCATTATAATTCAACAATACCAAATTTAATGGTGAATTGCTCATTTTTTAGATACAGTTATTTTATCGTCAACATTGTCACCATAATTCAATTTTTTTATACCAGAGTCAATAAGAATGGCGTGATTAAATAATCCAAACAAAGAAATATGTATTTCTTTTTTTTTCTACCCAAAGCACACGATAAAAAATCAATAAATTAATTAAACAACCTAACCACAGTCGAAAATAAATTATCGGGAAAAACTGAGTATATGTATGATAAAATATACCATATATTTGAGGACAACGATCGCTGAAATAAAAAAAAAAAAATAAAAAACAGTCTGCGATATGATAAATTAATGTATTTCTGCGCAATGCGACTACGACGAATGTTCGGTGATAATGGAAAAAGCCATGGAATTAAACTTATAATACAGACAGAAAAGTGAACGAAGACGAATATTCCATGAGAGGTGGTGGTGGTGGTGGAGGGTAAACGGGGAAGAGTCACCGGTTGGTCGTCGCAAGAAATAATTCATTGCTGTCGAGACACCTGTGGCCTTTGTCGTGACCCGCTGCTATATCGATCCATTTTGCGTGGTCTCTCTGCGCTTGGTCGCTAGTTACGATGTTACTGACCAGGTGCCGCGCGCCTGATGATAAATAACCCACCACACAGGTATAACCTCATTTGTCGAATATTTGTTCAGTATATATATACATAGTATATTACTGTAAACGAGTGGCGTGAATTCTTATTACTATTTTATTACCATTATTCGGGTTCAATAATAATATACGGTTTCTTACTCACCCTTAAAACCGCTCGCGTCCACAATCATCAATAAACTTTCAACTTTATCATTCGATGACAAAACAAAACTTTTCGCAGGTAGTAAATGTCGCCCCAAAACTTTTCATCACGTTATCAAATGGTATGAATTATATACAAAACAAACTATCGATATACTTTCTTACTGATAAAAAGCGTGTGATATATCTAAGTAGCCAGTTAATTGACATTTTGCCAATGTCAACTTACTGTGCTGCTAAATTTTACAATCTACTGTTCAGCCACTCTTGGGATTACACCAGTAATATTGGACACACAGAATAAAGACACCAAGCAAGAACATATCTTCAGTGAAAATTGTCCAGAAGATTCTCAGTACTCACACTATTTATGATGATTCTAATATAATTGAAAATAAATGGTAGCGCCAGCTGAGTATCTAGATAATTCCGTTAAATTTCATCATCTATTGTTACTTCAATTTAACTATTACTTGCTTAGTATTCTGACCCTGGCCACTCTCACAATTGAATTTCTAGTTGGAATTACATAGCTAAAACCAAAAAGATTTTATCCTGAATGATTATTTTATCAGCAGTTTTAACAATTCAATCTAGACATTGACTAGAAATGCAGACAATCTCAGGTAAATAGTGTCATCTACTGATATTTTAATTTAACTATTAATTACCTGGTTCTGGTCACTGCGTCAAGTGAATCTTTACCAGGGATTTGCATCACTGAAACCCAAAGTTTGTATCCCGTATTAAAAATTATCCCATTCTCTTGATTCAATCTAGACACTGGTTACTGGATTCAGAATATCCCCCAAAATTACAACATTCTAAATGATTTCTACATAACCTAAATTAAATCCAGGCGCTAGTAGGATATCCTTTTCTTCTGCCCCTCAATATATAAGCTACGAATTATCCAATATCCGGCCTTCTATTTCCTAATCCTTTTTTATCTTCACTAAACTCTTTCAGAATTCTATTTGTGTAATGGTTTCACCCTTCATTGTTGCCGCAGGATTCAAAGAATTGCGAAAAACTTATGGCAATACAGTCGGTTACGTTCCACTGAAACCCTATTTGAGACAGGACGAACATGTTTTTTTTTTGGAGAGTTATACAAGGATAGACTGGTCATGTATTCATTTAATTACATTCAGGGTTTCGCTTCCATACCAAAGTGCACTGAATTGTCAATTGGATTCGAGTCACAACAAAAACCAATCCACAAAAAGCTTGAAGTCTTCATTAAATTTACAGAATTAATAAATTAATATTTAATGCAAGAATATAGTAATGTGGAATATAAAAATAAAAAAAGGTCGAGGATAGCATTGCAAAGAGGGAACAGCCTGTAGGACAATTATAATTAATAACATCAAAACTTTTCTCCTCACTACATGATGAAACATAAAAACAAACATTAATCTGAATAATTATGCTAATAAAATTTAATTATTTACTCACAAATATATATCATACATTCACTCGGTGAAACAAATCCCTTTTTAATTAATTAACAAATGTTTTTAGTACGATTGATATAGAAACGTGAAAATAGTTAGATTTAAATAACAAATTGTTGTTGGGGAATATTTATATAAAACAGAAAACTGATTTTGTTGTGGTTTCCTTTTATAACACCATCACGCCTTGCTGTCACGTATAAGTCAATATAAGTTGTGATCGAATGACCTGGACGTGAACTATATCCTCGCGTGTGATGTTACATTCACACACACACACACACACATGCACACATTGGAGAGATGAAACGGCCGAACATTTATATATACATATAAATATTTGTACATGTGATGTATACATGGCAATATATATACATATACACGCGTATGTTGCGAAAATGGCCATAGTGATAACTTGTCACTAACGATATAAATACGTATAGTGAAAAAGTTCCAATTGTTCGATAATATTTAGTTACAACCCCTATGTGAACTACTGTATCCTATCGTGTATCTAACATTCTCTTTCATATATAAACGTGATAGAGTAAACAGGAAAAGTAATAACATTTTTGCGAAAAGTTATAATTACAAGTGAATAATATTTTGATGATATATAAATTGAATTGAATACAGATATTTCTGTTTTGAAACAATCTTCATGAGTGACACGGAATTAAATTTTGCTTTCTGATCAACAAATATTCTGAATTCAATTAATTCTGAGATATATTTGTCACGTTTAATAAATTCATTTTGTAAAATTTTGATTTCAATTATTGGAAAATTACGAGCTACATCTGAGATTGTATCAGAAATATATATTCATACTTCAGTCCCGTTGACTTTAACTTTTCCATTTATTATATTATCACAAGTGTATTTAGACAGTTATGATAGTTGATACAAACACATATAAAATGTTGGACATGCTGAATGTCAATTACTACAACAAGAAAATAAAATTATATTACAAATATTTTCGCCATTATATTCATTTACTTATCCACATTTATATCCACCAACTTGTATGATATACATTTATATATGTTCCCAATCGTGCAATTCGTCGTTTTTACACACCCTTATTTCTCTCTCACCCTCTCTGACAGAGTCAAACGATGACTTTACCCATTCTGAAACGTGATGTGGATATACATTTCATATATAGTAGATCGTTACTTTGGACGGAAACGTTCCAAAGTGCTTGTATGCATCGACGGGGAAAATTGAAATTTCGATCAATGTTGTATATACCAGAGAGAAAATTTGTCGGTTTTGTCATCTATATACACACACACACACACTTATATATATATATATATTTGCATCGTAGCTTAATCAATTGATCGATTTCCACTGGTACATACACTCTGACGAATCAAATTTTCTCTGGTATCGATTGATACACTTGCAATATGTATGTATTAAATTTAGACGTTTAAATGATGTTTTATGGACTCAAAATATTTATCTACACTCAGCCATCAGATTTAATTATAGACTAAAATTATAGACTGAATATAAACATTAGTAATGTACCATTGAGTATGCAGTGAATGAATATCGAGTTAAATATTATCGACGTCAATTGACATCAGGTAAATACTCATTGGGTTCATGTAACAATATCTCTTCTAAAACTGTTCACTCTTGATTACATGCTGGCAAAGCGTAATTAAGGTTAAATACAATATATGTATATGTATATATACATATATATTCTCATATAACAAATAGAATAGACTGTGTCTATGCCACTTACACGCTAACGATTCATCAACCCCCCGACCGAGTTTTCAACCCAACAACGCTATACATCACACGCGAAAACCATTCGTAAAAAAAAAGCCTTTGTTCAAGCGCTCCACGTTATATATATATGTATATGCTTCGGTTTGTTTTCTCTTTTCATTTTCCTTTTATTTTCTTTTTTATTCCATTCTGGCATTCGTGCATTCGCGTATTTACTATAGTTGGAACTCAGTGAGCAAACTATTACTGTACTGGGTGAATTATTTTTTATTTTTTTCATGATTTGATGATTCTAAATTACTTCTGAATAATGATAGTGATGTTGATTGAGGTGAAAAAGGAAATGGAAATTTTTGGCGAGTAGTAACTTCAATTTGAGAATTTTAATAGTATAACGAAAGACGTTCTGTGTTGGAATGTTGTTGAGGGGTTTTTTTTTTTTTTTTCCCCTTTTTGATGGGGATAATGATGGGGTAATATTTTCTTGGATTTTTTTAGCAATTACTGTTATTGTTACAAACACTCACGCAATTTTTACCAAAATTCAATTTCATCTATTCAATTTTATATATAATTTTGTAAAAATGAAGAAAAGTTTTTCACCATTCCAATGTGAATAAATTAATTGTTGAAATTAATTCTCAATGAAATGACTATAGTGTTTTCAATCAATAATAACCATTGATTGTGTCATAACTGTATCAATAATTAATTTGTTTCAAAAATCCATACACACACACACGCAGATGTGTATTTATAAATATTATATACACCCTTTATGTGACCTATGAATAAAATGTCAACGTCGAGTTCAAAGTGATTGGTATGTCAATATTAATCATGTATGGTATATCAGATGAATTTATTCATACTGCAAAGAACAAGTGTCAATAACATGTCGTATAGCATCTCTCGAATTTTGATAGCCACTGAATGATTTAATAAGTCAATTAATAGCTCTCTTGTTCAAAACTAAGACAAAATAGAAAGTCATTTTGGTTCATTTCCACAATTTTATTTCTCTTTTCTCTCACTATCACACACTTTATCTTTCTCTCTATCCAGCTTCTCTCCATGTATCTCCTCAAGTTTCAAATTATTAACGACTGCGAAGGAAAAGTTTGCCCATGAACGTTCGGGATTTACAGCTCGCAGAAGAAAATTCAAGTGGCAATACTAACGGAACTCTCGTGAATAATGAACGTCACGACATCTATTGGATTAAACGTTCCGCATTACCGCCTCTCTTCATCAAGTGTCCTATTGCTCTCACTCTCTTGTGCACTCTCATTTTCTTTCTTTATTTCTTTATGAACAAAGTTTCCGTCATTGGTTGCGCTTTCCGCATTGTGTTTCCCTTTTTCTTTTCCTGGCCTTCATCTTCAAATTCAGAATTTCCCTCGCTCTTGTAATATACAATCCTATCAAGTATTATCTCCTGAGAAAATCTCCTTCTTTCCAACGCAAGGATTTACGTTTTTTTTTTTTCCCCCATTTTTCTTATTGTTTTTCTTCTTGAATTATTTCTTTTTTCGCTTTTTTGTTTCCATTATTTTTCAAAGCTTCCATCGTTGTTCTACCGTGCCAAATCTCAAAACTTTTACGACACACTATTGTATACACATAGACAAGCGTTCATTGTTTCTATTCTGTCACGCACTTGTGAAAGCTTTTGTTCGTTGAATGAGAACAATCAAACTTTGGTTTTTTTTTTTTCTTCAATTTTTTATTATTCACTTTTTTCATTTTTGTTATACCAATAAAAATGAAAAATGAGTTTGAATGCAATTTCCATTGTGTTACATTGGACAATGTTTTACTTTTATCTTTGTGAATCTTTTACTCTATTCCAGAGTATAATTATCTCAAGTCTATCGTCGTTATGTGTGTGTGTGTGTATGTATTCCCATTTATACATTCACAAATATAAATCGGTTAAGCAAAGCGATTATTCTATTGAGCTTGTAAGACGTATAAGTAAGTGGTGGTATGTCATATTACCACAATATTAAACGACATCCTGCTGTATATGCGCGCTTAGTGACAAACTCTGCAGTTCGTGTGCCAATGTTTTGAAACTTAGGACCAATGGGAACGAGATAATAATGAGGAACACTGCAGTCACACTTTCAATCATTTTAAAATTAATTTAAGTACTTGTAAAAATTAATTACAATAGATAACAGTAACAAAACTACTGTTAAGTAACAATATCACGAGAATATTTTTATCTGATAAAAATGACATTCCTGAATTATTTCTTATTCTCAGTGTCTGATTATTCCGTTATAAAATATTGGAAAAAAAAAAAAACCCTCGTAGTACAATTGTTATTCAATACCGAGAATAGAAATGGTGACAGTTTCTTTTTTTCAGGAGTTGATATGGATTAATTTTCACTCAAACGTAGAATGAATAATTCGATTCAACCGGATTTATTTTCGTCCACAAAGTGATTTTATATCGAGTGCTGAGACTAATTTATTATTCGAGTTGAATGTGAGTAAAATAGAAAATACTTTATAGTGGAAATCCCTCGTAAAATTGGATTGTAAGTCACTTTATATTGTCTTGTAACGAATGTTGGACACTGAAATAACTGCAATAATGTGAAGTGGTCAATATAAATAAGACAATGTCGTTTACGTAATACTTTCAGGGGATTCTAAGATATAATATTATCTGAATATGTAAAAATGATGACGACAACTAGTATGGGATTATATATTCCAATGAAGATTTTTATAATTACAATTTTAAACACGATTCATATTGATGGTTGTTAATATGAATTTCGTCTAGACTACCATATAAATTTTTGAATATATATTACTATTCAATTTTTTAATTCATTATATTTTTTTTTAATGTTACAGATCAAAAAATATTCGACAATGGAAAACAACTACGTGTACGAGATTATTTTTATTTTTATGTTGTTGGTTAACAATTGATAAAAGTGTCGTTGCAACAAATTCATCAAATGGATTATCAACATTAAGGCCAGCAATACCCGAAATGGTATATCAACGATTCGCAATTGAGCCTCAAGATCAAACAGCAGTTATCGGTAGCCGGGTCACATTACCGTGTCGAGTGCTGGATCAGAGGGGACCAATTCAATGGACAAAAGATGATTTTGGTCTTGGCGCTGTGAGGAATCTCACCGGATATGAGCGTTATGCCATGATCGGAAGCGATGAAGAAGGTAAGCAAGTTTGTGTATTTACATTGGAGATTTTGCTTCTGCTTCGAGCGCTACTACTGACTAATAACTGAGATTGAATAAATATTCCGTTGAGTAATTTCCGTGGGTTGAGTAATTTCCAGCAAACAAAAATCATACACTTAAATATTTATGTCTGTATTATATTTTAATGATATTGAAATTGAGCAGCGAAGAATAATATTCCGAGAGTAATTTATACTGCTAAACCTCAGTTATAGTTTTCTACAATTGATAAATTATCAAAAGTAATTCTATCAATTGAAATTCATTTTTATAAATGAACTTCCGGTAATAAATCCAAATCCAATATGGTATTCTTTTATGCTATTCAATAAATTTCCCCTTAGAATGATTGTTCACAACTTGAAGTGCAATTTATCACGTGAGTTTCATAAATAACAATTCATCAAAATAATTTCATGATCATTTATTATATCTTCCTATTTCATATTCATTAATCATTATTTTTTACTCTTCACAAGCTTTTATGTTTTATATTCAATAGTGAATAATTATTCACTCATGAAATTGTACTGATGGGCAGATCAGGTATTTCAAACTAAAATCAAATTTCCTTCATTCAGAATGAGCGAATAATAATAATTATTATTCCATATTCGTGAACTGATATATATGTCCTTGATATAATATCGAATTAAAAATAGAATACAAAACCAGAGCATAAAGTTTCTTAAAAAAAAATGTTTAAATAAAATTAAAATTTCACATAATACTGCATCAAATGCTGATATTAATTCCTACATTATCTCTGTTTCGAACAGATAATTTCCGGTCTCAATATCGAAATGTAATCATCGTTCACCCATAGAATTGTTTCTACATAGACAACATGAAAACATTTTGATTCCATTATCATTATTGATTCTAATTCCCCTCTCTTTTCCTGAACAATAATGAGATTATAACATGAATTACAATTCAATACCCTCGACTGCATGTTCAATAGCATACTATATTCTCTTTCATATTGATATCACTTCGCAAAATGTTGATGAAAAAAAAAAATTAAAAAGACATTTTTTTTTCCCCTTCACTAAATCATTCCCATTCGACCGTATACACGTAATGAACAAAGTTGAAATAAATTTCATTCATTTTACCGTTACTTTTTGTTCCATTTTTCAATTCATTCATATAAATTCCAATGTTATAAATCCCGATCGATATTGACGTCATCATGTGACATGAAACAAAAGAGCGTGTTCATGCACAAAAAATATTAAACAAAAATAAAATACAGCATGAGAGCAAGAGATGAACGAAAAAAAAAAAAAAAAAAAAAAAGAACCCATCAATTTTTTATTTCATTTTTTTCCTCTTTACTCTCTTCCAATTCTCGAACATCATTCCACTGAATGAGAGAGCTGTACTTCAAATTCATCGATGGTATATTTTGGCCTGTTTCCCAAATCGTCATTCGCTATTGATGTTGACCTACATATACACAAACTTAAACGTATAAATATGAACTATCATCATGACAAATATGTGTGTACACTAACCAATACTTCATGTCATGTGAAACATTATCTACACGCACACACACACACACACACAAATACATTCCAATAAGCTACTCAATAAATACACATACAATCTACATGTACAATTTTGGTTAAAATACTCGTTTAACGTATAACGCACCACCGTTCAATAAAATATATATTCCAACACAGAAAATGACATAATATGACAGACGTTGTTATATACAATGCTAAAATCATATATGTATACGACTATCAGAATTGATATGGGACACCCACGCAACATTTGTTGATGTATATATATATATATATATATATATATATATATATATATATATAGATCTCGTATATGTTTAATTCATGAGCCAGAGTGTGCCAACTTTGAAACACTTCTCCATTGCATATCGAATCATGGATATCTAGATTTGTCAAATATATTTGATACAATAGTGAAACCCTAATCTCATTGAATAATTGTTCAGTTTACAGTTATTATTTTGAGCAATAATCCATAACTGTTAGTATATTGTTTATTTACATAATATTTACTCTAATGGTGTTGTATCTAATTGAATTATTTTCATGACAATTATTCGATAAATTGAGTCAAGTATTTTGAAAAAACAAGAGATATATTATGTTCTTGGTATATGATATTAAATTGGTTGAACCATTATTTCAATCAGTTAATAAAACATCTTGTATAACACTAGCACTCAACTATAATATACCTTCATTATATTATTATATTTAGTTTTTTATTTTTTTCTATTTCACACGAATGGATCGAACTAAGTGAAACTTGATCGACGTCTCTTTTTATCGTTTCACTCCACGAAAGTGGGCATGGAGTTCAACTTATAACAGTCTTTCAATCAACTTTTCTTCGAGGATATATATTGACACAAAGACACATATATAGATGAAATTATATACTGAAAAATGTTGAAGATAATCAAAAAGAATAATAGCTTGAGGGAACTGGGTAGGATTCGAAATTAATTGATGTTTATATATTCTCACAATTTTTCCTCAACTGTACGAAAAGAATTTTTATTTCAAGAAGTGGGTGGACCTCTGTCATAGAGAGAAAAAAAAAAAATAATGCAAGTATAGCAAATAAAAATTCAGATTTCAAATATTATTAACAATAGTTTAAAATCAACAATTTTAAATTATACTTGACATTATTGCTGAATTGATACGAAAATTCATTGTGCAAAGTACTGAAATATAATAAATTTTTTTCTAATCAATAAATCCAAAATGTAATTTGCGAATATCCTCGACAAAAAATAATCCCAAAGTCCAATATCAACACTCTATACATATATTATTGATCGCAAAATACATCCCATATATCCTCTCAATTCACTTTTGTATTATAATATATCCATTAATACACACACTCTGCTATCACAGCGTTCGCTGATACCGATATATAATATGAGCTGACTTGAAAAAGGAGTATATAGTTATATACATATTTAACCCAACGAATAAATAATCGAAATGGTTTTGTGATCACACAGGGGACGACACGATATACAAGTTCGCACACACTCACATATAGAATATGAAGCTGATAGTTTGGTAGTAGTAGAGGTCGTTTGGGAGGAGGCGTCTATTGCGATAGTAAATTCATGCGATGTCGATAGCACGACTAGACGCCCGCGAGTATGGAGCAGATAGTTCGAACGCTCTCGCTCCCGGGCGTTTAAGGCGTCCACTACTCGCGATATACGCGTCGCTATGCAATAACGTTCATAACTCGATGCCGGGAAATTAGCAACGGTTAGGCTCTCATAGTCGAGTCGATGGTAACGGTCAATGCGGGTAACTTCTCTGTCTCTCATTTCTCAACAGCCTAACTCGTGTTCTCTCACTTCATACACTCGCTATCTCCATCTTCACATATATATATGTATATATATCTGTGTATGTATATATATTGTGCCATCAGCTAAAGCTTCTAGCGTATTGCTATGGCTGTTTGAATTTGACATTAATCGAGTCTATAAATTTAATGATCGAAGCAAACATGTGAAGTCATATCCATGTGAAATACATGACCAGCATATTTTGTTCCTTGATAAAGGTAGCTATATACTCTATGTCCTTCATATGTATTATAATTGATATTGTAGATGTATATATTTGATAAATATATATATAGGACAAAGAGCGTTGTCATCTTGTTAATAAATGTATGTTTTTGTTGTCTGTTTCTTTTGTTGTCTTTAGTATATGTATTTTTAAATGCATTCTATTCGTAGTGTTTTTTCACTGTGTATTCGATATTTATAATTGTATGAATGTACATTTATGTACTGTGTTCTGATAAGTGCGATGTTGTTATCGAATTGCAATAATATTCTCAATTTAAAAATATTTCATTTATCTTGTTTTTTCAGTCATGGATGCCAATTTTTTAGTAGACAATTACAGATAGATTTCACATTGATTTAGGATAGATCGTATATTTTTTATATGTATTCATGAGAAACAAAAAAAAAAATGGCGCAAAGTAATGCCGGGATATATATGAGTGGAGATTACTACATTTAGATAGTAGGTTGGAATCAGTATGACTCTGATAACGATATTTACTGTTTTCCTGAACATCTACAGGATTTCCATATTGGATAGTTATAGTAGACGCACGTATATTAAAGTTTACGTAGCATATGATACATTTAGCAATCAATATTGTAATTTTCTATTCGTTATATTGTGAATCATAGTAAAACTATTGAGAGTTAGTACTTTGATTTACTGAACGTAATAACAATGAATTATATCACTTTCATGATATTTTAATTTATACTGCAGTAATATTCCAAATAATAGTGTTATAAAAATTCCATTATTTCCTAATTTTTTCTTTCATTGTAACAAATTATATCCAGATCAAATTTTTCACACAACCATTTGAATTATTCCCTGGACAATTGCAATATCTACTCTATTTCAGATCTTTATTTTTTCAATTAGTCAACTCGCTCCATTCCACACTTTCCTAATGGAAAAACAAGAAAAAAAAATTCCATGATAGCTCACATATTATTCACAAATTTTTAAATAAAAAAAAAAAAAAAAACACGAGCTAATAAAAATGAAAGTTCGAAAGTGAAATAACAAGCATTACACATTGACCTAGTATTATCAATAAAAATAAAAAAGATACCTATCACAATTAAATTATCAGAAGCTACGATTTCTGATAATTTAATTCAACAACCAATCACATGACAAAGTTCAATATTATTACCGACGAAGAGTCAAACCGAGAGTTCCATATTTTTAAAATACATCTGTCATAATATTTCCTTGAAAATCACTGCAAGATTGTGTATTATAGAAGTATAACTCTCTTTTTTATCACGACCCCTTTTTCACCCTCTATTGTCACGTATCTGAAGGCTTTTGTCTCTGTTGTTGTATTCTATTGGATTCACTGTCTCGTAACATCGCACCATGTATCGATTTGTGTATAGCACCTAGCCGCTATTCCTGAGAGAGCGTGTACCAAATGTTTCAGAACTAATTCAAACTTGACGGTAATTACGTGAGTGACGTCATTTTCGGAAGTCCAGTTGGACGAATGCAATGGCATGGGTATATGTATGAAGTGAGAGTAGTAGTAGTAGTAGTAGTAGTGGTAGTAGTTGTAAATAGGAGAGAGTTGCGACGAGCTCGAGCGAACAGTTAAAATTATTGTTATAACTTCTGCATATATTATATAGTATTTAATATGTACGTATACCGAGCGTGTCAGAACATGACAACAATTGTGATAACATATAGTGTATACAGTATATTATTTATATATATAGGTATTCATGGGAAATGCACCACCAAACTTCTTGTTTGGGTGTTAAATGGATGTGCATGAGTGTATTTAAGAAAGGGGATATTTCCATTTGGGGAAAACATAATTTTTATGATTTTTCTTATTGTACATTATATTCCTAACACGGTTTTTTATTTCTTTGGTATATTATTTGCTATTTTTTTGATATATTTATTGTGAAGTGTTGGCTGGGAGTAAATAATAATGTAGTTGTGATGTATTGGTATTGTTACGAAAATTTGATGTGTATCGAGTTTGGAGGTTGTTCAGTGACGGCGGTCATGATTTTATACTTTGTATTCATTGTAAATTAATAACTAATACGTTTTTGTAATTATGAATGTTGTCGCTGTAGTACATACTAAAATCATCGGGATATAATGATTGAATAAATAATGGCGAGGTGGAATGAAAAGTGTTAGATTTTTCAGTAATTTTTAAATAATTTTAATTAAATTGGAAATGATGAGAAATTTTTTTTTTTTTCTAAGGAGTTTGTTGACAAAACAAAATTTAATTCGTTTCTGCTCAATTATTAGATAAGTTTTGAAGTGGTCAAATGTTCGAAATGAGTGCTCCTGAGTAGAACAAGTGAAAATAGTTTTCTGTAGAAAATAAATATGAAGATCTACTCGAAGCGAGATTTATTTATTCATCGCTTTTCAGAAACTCTCGCTGTCAAAGTTGTCCTCAAACTTCACTTTGATCTGAAGTTGATGCTTCAAATACAATCTGCATATTTCGTGTGAAATATTGATAAAATTTACAACACAAGTCTGCAAAAGAGTTTGTAAATATATTCTGCGGAAATTTCAGAAAAATCTTTTATATCATTTTCGAAATGATATATTCGTCTACTTTGAAAAAAAAAAAAAAAATAAATACATTCAATAATAGACTTAAAAAATCTCAAATATCATATTACAAATGAAAAGATATTTCTTGCAAAAGGCTTTGAGAATAAAATGTCAGAAAATTGATTCTTCCAATATTTTTAAGTGCATGTAAGAGAAACATAAAACACAAATAATAACCTATGTTCAGTGAAAAAAGAAAAAATAAACAATTTTTCTTCTAATATGTATGGCATCAGTACACACAATCTTCGAGTTCTTTATTTTTCATTTTTATCGCTTTCTTTTATAGTTCCCCTTACGAGTAAATACAATATCCGAAAGCAATGTTTTTTTTTTTTTTCCTCATTCATCTGTACATATACACGTGATACAATAAAAAATAAAACTCGATATGAAAAATATTTACCGTTAAATTCACGCAATATTTCACGTGGGTGTTTTTTTTTTTTCTTGTTTTCACAGAGAGGAGGTTGAAAAATTCGAGCGCATACCACATACCAGGCAAATTTAAAACAGTTATTTTTGGCTTCACATTCAGATAGTCCGCCGTTTTATCCCACTCACTCGCTTGTCTCATTCAGTATGTGTATGTGTGTATGCATACTCGCATATATATATATTTCTTTTTATTAGTGTATTTTTATCCACATCGACATTTCGTGAATTCCGAAAGTCACGTCTCGAGTTGAAATGAAACACCCACGAATATAAAATCGACAAGATTAAAAAAATAAATGTCAAGCACAAAAGTATACCTATGTGAGACTCAACTGATCAACATTGTCACGCGATTCTTATGACTCTAAAAAGCAACGACACTAATACAAGTATATATAAAGAGATGTAATATGTGCACTGCATCCATTAGGGGTGTTAAGTGCTCACTTAAAAAATTCTTCCACATGAAAAGGAAACGATGAACTTGGGTTTAGTAAATAATACCTGAATATATAGGTTAAAGATAACAAATAAATTTTAAAGTGAAATTTGAATAAGAAAATAGTGTATTATCTATCGCAGAAGAATTTTCTGTATAATTTTATTGTATATAAATTATTGTATAATAATAGAAAATGTTTTCTACACAGGGAGAACATTCTTCTGTAAATTTTACATCAGCATATGTAACAGTAGTCGTGACATTTCATTCCAATGAAGAATGCATAAATTTCAGTGGAAATTACATAAATGTCTGTAACTTTCATTGTTTTGACATATGACATCTCGTGTAATTTTTTGTGAAATTCAAATAACCTTTGCCGAAATTAAATGTCACACACTGCAAATTCATGTTTTTTATTGTCAAACATTTCGAAATATTTTCTTGAAAAGTCACAATAAATAATCATCATCGACTGGGTCCCATATTGAGATTTACTGTAGTATACATTTGAATAGAACATTCATCGTAATATTAAGCGACTGTCTATAAAAATAACAAATATATTTCGATGTGTTTTCTCTGTAAAAAAAAATTGGCGCTCATATACAATGCTACATTTTTTTGTTTTAATCACTGAATATGTCAATCATTCATGTTTTTTCTTTTTCAAATCATAGTGTCAATAAAAACGCTTTGTACTGCACAAAAAAATTTTTAGTCAATTTCTGTGACATTGTTAATATAATCTGTAATTGATACATAAGTGATCATATTAATTTTGAATGCAAAAAATAGCTCTAACTTCCCGAATAATTATTCTACATCCTCTCGTGTTAGTTCCACTTTACTATCAATTTTAAAATTCTCAACCGCAAAACTCAAGCACTTGGACTTTTTTTTTCCCCCTGCATTTTGCAATATCTTCACCTTCCTTGATATGCTGATTCCATCTCATATAAGAGTTAAAAATAAATATAAATCACGTTGAGACTGTGACGAACGAAATGATACTTGAATATTATAAGTGGAAAATTCATTTACGATTTAACGACACCAAATTACTCATACTTCAAACATTTAAATTAAATTACTGATTTAATAATTTAAGAACTCGAGTAATAGGATTATGTCATCATTAATGATGGATATGCACGTACAATCAATACGTATGTTTTTAAAGTTATACTCAGACAGTTGAATTTATTATGATTGGAATATATAAAGATACATGAGCTATATCAAAAACTCTGTTGATATTTTATTTAATCCGTTTTAATAAGTGAATATATAATATGAAAATTGTGCTTCTGAATATGCGCCATGTGATGATGTAATATCACGTAGATTCATAATTTATTGTTCATTTCGGAAGGGATTAGTAACTAATAATTAATTATATATATATACGTATATATCGTCGCGCCAAAGGCTTCCCCTGTTGCTTATTAATGTATATCTAGATTATATACTAGTAGATATGTATATTTAAATGGAAAAAGAAAAGATGTGAATACAAACGTCGGCTATAATTATTCGCGGATTCTGACAGGGTCAACGAATGAGAATAGACACTTTTTATATTGCAAACACTTTCTATTATTATATACGAGAATAATCAAGTCTATATTTACATACTCAGAGCTGATTATTCTGATTATTGTTCTCTACTTTATTTTACATTCCTTTTCGCGCGTCCATTAATTTTTCCATCTTAATTAGTCGTCAAGTATATGTATACAATTGTGACAAAAATAGTGTTATTGTCGTTGTGATTTTGCGTTGCATCCTACTTTAATCAGGGACAAATTTCATTTATATTCAATGTGCCAGGAAACAATCTTCAAATCAAAATTTAAATTCATCATATAAAAATACCTTTTTTTTTTTCTATGTTGGGATTAGTTTGTCAGTTATATTTTTACATATCCGTTCGTCTGTAGTATGGAATTTTAAACTACATGATGGTTTTAAATTTTTATGAATTTTTTAGTATGAATAGGGGAAATGAGAAATTGTTATATATATCCCATACGGATTGGACTTCCGTTGTAGCTCAAAGTGGCCTTTATATATCGCGTGACTAAAATCCAAAGGGGCGTATGCAACCAAAAAGTTGACGATTTTAAGCAAATGGGCTTACACGTATACTTTTGTACAGGAAATCTCCCAAAGCCAAATGAGTATATCGAAAAAGTTATCTATGTTCTTTTTGCATTTAAAAATAATACATTACTTTTTCATTCTCACTTGTATCAGGAATATTAATGTAAATGTTTCGGTTTCACAGACTTTTATCCTTTTATGCATAGGTAAATACGCAAATACGCCATTCTAGAAGACAGATATGCCAAGAGATATCCCATAAAATGGCTAATTCTAGAATCATGTTATTTATCACTATCCTTCTGTTTTTTTTTCTTTCTTTACTTATTATATTAACGTTATTTATTTCTACCGCAATGGCAATATATTTGTTTTCATGTTTTTTTATCTTTATTTATTGTGTATGAAAAAATAATAGATATGTATTTTTCGGTATGGCCATTTAAGTAATTCAGTCGTATTCAAGATGACATAAAATATAAGGGAATTATAATATCAATTTTATTGTTAACACAATTATTACATCAGCAGAATGAGTGGATAAACCAAATTATAACCACCTTAATTTCATTGACATTACCAAACAGTTAAAATGAAAGCCCCAGGATGATGAAAAAAAATAAATATAAAAATAATGGTAAAATAAATTATGACAAATGACTATTTCAAAGAGTGATAAAAATGGATTCATCCACGATTCATCATATATATTCTCAATCCAATCGAAACCTAACTTCTATACAATTTATTACAAAATAACAGATTTAACACCATCAGTGGGATTATAAAGTGAATTTATATATAAACTGAATATCCAGCTTCTCAATATAATCCGGAATTAATTAATACTCAATCACAAAAAATACTCCACTAAATTCCAATAAATTCCATTGAACAATGGTATATGAACTATAATTAATTAAAAAAATGAATGAAAAATATATGAAAATAAATAAAAATAAATAATACAATAAAAATAAATTTTGTTATGATTTTGTGTTACAGGAGATTTTTCATTGCACATATATCCAGTAGAATTAGAAGACGATGGAAAATACCAATGTCAAGCGTCACCTACAAACGATGGTCAGCCTGGTCTTAGATCGAGGTTCGCCCGGTTAAGTGTTCTTGTACCACCCCAAAAGCCGAAAATCCTCCAGGGTGACTTTCTTGTTACAACTGAGGATCGAGAACTTACGATGGAGTGCATTAGCGTCGGTGGAAAGCCTGCTGCTGACGTAAGTACATTGAAACTACTCCGCTCATTTCTTATTTAAATTCTGTTCACCATGTGGATTACCGTCAGTATAAAAATAAAAGCTAAATATATATCATGAATACGAGGATCACGAGCTTCAATCAACCCATATAAAATATACATATATGTCTGGCAAGTAGGAATAAAAAAAAAAGCAGAAAAAACAAACCGAAAGAAAAGGAGAATTGAGGAAGCAGTAAATGTATATAGCGAAATAAAGCACGATAAAAATTCACATGAGCCAAAGGCTTTAAAAATTGCAGCGCGTCGTGACGACAAAAACGCCACAGGGCGAGCACTTGACAACCCAAGTGAGCTGGCGGGCTGTCCTCGACTCAGCCACTTGAACCTTTTGCCTTCTTTTCTTACTCTTCCACCTTTTTTTTTTCTTTTTTTTTTTTTTTATTTCTATAGTTTCTATACTGTACTATACTGCACTATATACTCTGCCTGTTGGGTTGAAGTCGACGCGTGCTATACTTGGACTTAGACAAGGGCTACAGAGTGAAGATTCCTCTCTGACACTTGCACCTCCACTGCTATTCTTCTTATATATCCTTACCCCCTTCGTCATTTAAAACCTCAGTATCATCAAAGTTTTGCAGTTTGCGCGAACTCTTCAGCGTCTTTTGTTCCACATAAAGCCTCATTACTCATGTTTAAATACAATTAAATTCTAATAAACGTTTACTTTTAACTAATTTTCTTTTTTATTTTATTTCTATTTCTTCTTTTCACTGAGAAAAAAAAAAAAAAGTATTCATTGATCAAGGATATTATTCTCAATTTAAATATTATCATTGCACTTGGAATAGCACTGAATTTATTTTCAATCAAAGTGCTAATTTTCAAACTTAGTTTTTTATCAAAATATCCTTGAATCGATTGTTCATTCACAATAATTATGATATACATATATATATAATACCTGATTGAACTATAAATTCCACTTGTGAGAGAATTGGAATGAAGAAAATATTGGAGAACAAAGTTTGTAACAATATACCTTCCTACATTCGATGAAGTAAAAAATATTAAACTCCAATTAAAAAATATGGCATTAAAAAATTCCTTATTCTTCAATGTACATTCTTTTTCTTTTTTTTTCTCTCTCTTCTCCTTTAATTTCACACTGAATTTCATTTAAAAAGTGAGATGCTTCATCTCCTACCGTACTAACGTATATGGATAAAGTGATTTTATCCTGATAATAAAGCCATCCTTTTGCACACAAAAGTGCCTCTCTGTCTCTTACGGTCAGCCACTCTCGGGCTATAGCAAAAGACGGCTTATCTGTCGGAGACAAAATACGAGCATAAGGGCCAAAAGCCGCTTACTCGGAAATAGAGTAAATACGTCTGTACATATAATATATATATATATATATATATATATAGCTATGGGAAAAAGACTTGGCGGTACAATTGCCAAGTTTACAGTGCAATATTCTACTCCCTTGTTCTTTCTCGTTCGTCGCGTCTTCATTGCAATGTTGCCTTTTCCCTGAGACGCGTCGATAGGTTTCAATTGACAGTGTCAATGGCCCCTGGGGAGAGTGAGTGAGTCTACGATAAATGCACGTGCACAATGTTTCCAAGAACGATTGAAAATAAATGTATAAACATTTTAAAATTGTCAATTGAAATAAATTTCAAATCAGATGGTTTGCAGATGTATTTATAAATCATTATTATATCAATTGCGGTATACATCGAATTGTATATTGTAAATTCAATTTTCATACAACTGCAAAACCAATATCAACGCATTTCATATTCATATAATAACAATTATTAACTGTTTCAATGAAATGATTTATTAAATCCACATATTATAAATTAATTTTATATTTGAATGAGATGGATCGTCCATATCATCTGCTTATCTCGGAAAATATATATACATTCATCAAATTGAACAAAGATATATTGGTGATATTCATTAGTGAATTGAAAAGGTATGTGAAATAATTCATAACAGATAAATTATTTCTAGCTGAAATAAATACGAATAATTAATTCTCTCAACATGCTCTACTCATATTGATCAATTAATTGATATAAGCAGCAGTTTTCAATATATTTTTTTTTTTTATGGATTTATATTTAGTTACGAAAAAAATCACTCCTAGATAATATTGTAACAATTGGAATAAAAGGATTGAGAGAATTAAATCCTCACAATATACATAAACATATATACACAAATTCCAATTATAAATGTTGCAATGCATTATTATATTTATTTCAAATCAAATTTTCATGTAGTAGCAAAAACAATTTCGTTGTATTAAATATTCACAATAAAGCTTATACGAAATTGAATTAACAGTTTCAATAGATAATTTTTTTCAATGTATAATGAACCAGTAGATTATATATCTGAATGATAAACATAATTTATATCTGTTTATTTCATAACTGATATATTTGTTGAATAAAATAATTTTTATACATAGTTACATAAATAAAACATAATTTTTTTACTGGTAAACAAATACAACACATTTTATTCTCTCATTGTACATTGCGTCCATTCATCAATAGAACTTTTCGTTATTTTCAACAATATTCAATATCCTTTTTTATATATATATATATGTATATATAAATATATGTATGTATATATAGGAACAATGATCCGATCCGTTTTTCACCTCTCGCAATTTCCTGTGCTTGAAGAATGACATTGTTCACGATCCAAGAGAAAAATTCTAGCATGAGAAACTTGGTATAGAGGATCGCGAATATCCATCTTCTTTCAGGGATATTTCATCGTTCATATTTTTCTACCCCCATACACATCTCACCCCTGTTCATCCTATTCACCTCCCCTCATCGTTTTCATCCATTCTCTTACTATATCTATATTGTTTGCCCTCTGACTCGCTGTAAAGGAAGTTCAACTTGATATCTATTTTCTCGATTTTCTTTCAAGTCACGAGTGTATTTCGTACAATTGCTCGGTCACCATCACCTATCATATACATCTCCTGCTACCACCATCTTCTCTATCCACCCAAACGAAAACCACTAACAATAAATCTCAAAGCGAATTCTCTAGGTACCATGAGTATTTTTCCAATATAGTTGTACATTTATATATATATATATAGGAAATATCGTGAGTTATATTTAATTATCTCCCAATTGATTATGTACAACAGGGGGATAATTAAATGAAATGTTTTTAACAACAGGTGGTCATAAAAATCGAAATTCAACTGTAGATCATTAATTATTGATGTTGAGAGGGCATGTAGACTTGGGTTGAAAAATGAGGGTAGTGAGGGTGTATGATGGTAATTGATTGTTTTAATTAATATGTGAATTGATTAGTTCTGTATATAATACATATATATATATAAACAGAAATATATTTCACAGTTCATACAACATTTCAATTGAAATGTTTTGGTAATATGTCGATATTTTATTATTTCGATAGCGATTGACACGTGTAAACATTTTCATAGGCGTCTAACGTTCAATGTTGGTGCCATATTTTTCTGCTGGACAGAATCCAATATCTTCAAAGTTGAGAAAAAAATTGTTGGGAAAAAAAAAAAAAAAAAAATACAATTTCCGCACTGTGACTAAAAGTTATTTGAAGAAATAATTTATAACATGATATTTATTTTGCATTGGAATTAGATTTGAGGGGAAAAAAATATAAATCAACCCATCTGTTAACGATTTGAAATTTCACGCATCAATTGATCATTTATTGTCGATTGAATTTCAATTTATCGATTAGAAGTTGGTTAGTTGAAAAATAGTCCCTTAAGTATTGTATATCAAGTCACACATGTAGTTCATTTATTTTATATGGAAAACAGTGAATCATCAATAAAATAAATAACTCTCTCGTTGAATTCGCTTCGACATTTATATCCCACTGCAAACATCACATCAACATTACAAATCCGCAATTGAACAACTAAAAATTTAAACACTGGAATTTTATTCGTGAAATTGTTTCAAATATTGACACTGTATGCCACGAATTTTAATCAACTTTTCAATATTATTTCACTCTATTATATCAAACCAATATAATTTTTGTATAAAAATTGAAACACAAAAAATGACTATTATGTAAAATGTATTTTGATTGCATATGTATTTCACCACCGAGGATAATTCTTCCACCATATTTTCCCGAGTATATAATTCCCGATGATTCATATGCAAGCAATATAGTGAA
Source organism: Zele albiditarsus (assembly GCA_958496275.1). Taxonomy (NCBI): domain Eukaryota; kingdom Metazoa; phylum Arthropoda; class Insecta; order Hymenoptera; family Braconidae; genus Zele; species Zele albiditarsus. The sequence continues at coordinate 13,548,040 of OY292411.1, read as the reverse complement.
TGGTTTCACCACATATATATATATATATATATATATATTTTTTTTTCATACAGAAAATTTCAAATCTCGTTATCTCATGTCCAATGAAAACAAGTAAACGATTTGGTAGGGAAAAATATCAGTTAAATTTTTTTTTTTCGTACCCTCCTTTTTTTTTATTCTTCTCTTTTTTTTTTTTTTTTGAACAACGCGATGAGAGAGTTGTTTCAACGCCCGGCGTTGTGCCAACCCCGGCAATGTACCGCGACCCCGCGCATTTTATCTACATACTTTAACTTCATCCCTCCAATGGGATCCCACCACGCTCTCCAGAGTTTTAATAGTTCCCGCTCGGAGTAGCCCTCTGCTTGTGCAAACAGCGTTTGAAGTAATTGACTTATTTACTGGGAATAAACGAGTTTTTTCAAGCTTCTACACCTTATTTATTTTAATTTTTTTTTTCTTTTTTTCATTCCCTTTCAACCCCTCTCACTATTTAGGTAATTACGTATTTTGGATAATTAGTGTTTGACCGAATCACTCTTGTTGTTATGTCAATGAATAAAAGATGATTAATGAACTGGAGAAAAAAAAAAAAACTTATGTTATTTAGGTATAAAACTAATCCAATAACAATTAATTAATGACGAATATTGTCATCAGCAGTGAACTGAATATAATTCGATTGCTTTTATAAGTTATTATTCTAACCCGATCGATAATTAATGAATACTTTTTGGGATAAACTTGAAATGAATTGCTACTAGCCAAGAGATTTTGACACTTTTATCACCTTTTAATTCCTATTCACAAGAGTTTTCTAATTAATTATAATTCGGTTAATTATACATTTAATGAATCATCATCAATTACTTATTAAAATTGTATGAACTACGGTGTTGGCATTCATTTCCCCATCTAACAACATATCGGGTTTCAATAGTTATCAAATATGAATATATGTCTGTAAAGATTTATATAACTACGAGAGAAAAAAAAAAATCTCATGATAAAATTGATTTTTCATATTTAATTTCTATACATTGAAACATTTTCAGTGTCATATTCTTCTCCAAACTCATCGATTGCTATTAAACTTCGTACCTATTTGCACAAGTTGTTAACAATTTTCATACTGTGTATAGTTTAATTTAATAACGAATTTTAATTTTTAATAAAGAAGTTTTAATTACTCATTTAAATTATATACCAACTACGAAATCAGAAATGATTTCACCATATAAACAATTATCTCACGCCCTAATATTTATCGATTATCTGTATATTTCACTGATAATTTATTTTATTCACGATAAACGAAAAAAAATTGTTCTCAGTGACGAAAATAAATTTATTCAAGTTTCATTGCTATATATTAAAATGTCAAAACATTTTCGATCTAATTCTTTTCTGAACTCAACGACTGCTGTCAAAACTTCGTGACTGTTTTCATTACGATAAAGCCACACAGATTGCATATGTATATAGAAATATAGTTGGTAAAAGACAGAGAGAGAGAGAGAAAAAGTGAATATGTGTGGTAGAGAGAAAGAGAATGGAAAGCATGCACCAACAGCATAAAAGTTTTCGGAATTGAATGCGACCGCGCGCACACCAACTTCTTTATTAGTCTGGAAATTGAGCAACTATAACGCGAAAATTTCATTGACCTGTTGACCTATGCCACCCATTATATTAATTATATCCAATAAATTTTCTGATATTATTGATGACATTAATTGATAAACTTGTCAATAGTAATAAATATGAATGCTCATTTACAATTAATTTATTATTATTATTATATAAAGTGAATACTCATTTTCTATTCACCTGGATATAAATTATAATAAATAGTGTGCTGCAAGTTTGAACATTTTTCACTCTCATTCCAAGTATAAAATTTATCAATACATTTTTACCAGTGCGATAATTTCATGAGATATAACGCAGGAATATTTATTCATCTGTGACAAATAACATTGGATACAAAAAAATTATAAAATCAACCAAAAATATTTATTTAGAAAAATCCAGCTACCACAAAACGACACAATCAATAACCCACAACAGAACCAAATTGTCATATAATAAATTAAATATAATATCGTGATATATAAATTTCAGAACAGCTATACGTAGTAATAAAAAGTGTATCGAAAATGAAAAATTATCTCATCATCTACAAAAAGGTGAATGAATATTGTGGTATTATTGACAAAAAAAATAAATAGAAATAAAAATGGGAAGAGAAATTTTAGAGATTGTTCGCAATATGTAATATTACGTGGTTGACTGTGTAGTCATACACATCTATATATATATATATATATATAAATACGCTCGTTCAGCAGCAGATATACAATATCATGGAATTATATGAATGTGAAGCCGTCGCGAGCAATAGCATTGTCAAGTTATGTGAGTCATATATGCGCACATACTAACACTCGGTGAATATGCCATTTGAGAATAACTATTTCCCCGGAGGGAGAATGGATGCATCCCAGTAGAGGACAAATGCCCGCCAGTATGTGGCAAATATATGTATACGTATACATATATTGCGTTTTCTCTCACAGTGCGCAATGCAGATCGTTGAGCAGACTCGCAAATCGCCTGTCTTTCAACGTGAAACCCCGTGGAGTTATTTATTTATTTTATATTTACTATTTTTATTATTTTATTTTATTTCTCTGAATAGATGCAAAGATATATATATATATTTCATATATGTACACTTCAATAAATTGTCATTTATGTTGTTTTCATATTTAAAAAAACCTTAAATAACCTGCGGATTTTCGTTATATATCCATTGTATAAATTTTTTCAACCATTCACATTTTCTTTGTGGCTAAATTGGTTGGTGTGAGATGTATGGGTTTCTTTTTTTTTTTGTGATGGTTATTCTGGAAATGTGACATGTTTCAAAATTATTGAGCATTTGTTGAACATTTTTGGGTTTAATTTACCAATTTTGATCCAAGTGTAAATTACTATTAATATTACATATTATTATTATCATTATTTTATTTTTGTTCTTTATATTATCCTTATCTTAAATCAACACAGCTATTGATAAAAGCAAATTGAAGTATAGAGCAACAGTCAATTGACAAGAAAAAAAAAATTAATCCACAGTTAACAACATAATTTGAAAAATAAAGTGTCAATGCCAAAATGAAAATTTATTCAACTACAACAAAAACCACCCACAATGTTAAACTTCAGTGAAGCCACTAAGTGCAAATAATATGTTGATCCGTATCGACAAACCATTTGTGGAAGTGTAAAGTTAAAAGCTCTTTGCCAGTTATATCTATGTGCATGTATACAAAAGTCACACAAAATCTTTCAAGTATATATACTGTATGTACCTTTTATTCTCTATGTTCACAGATCACGTGGATTGACGGTCTTGGTAATGTTTTACACAATGGGATTGAAACAATAACGGAAAAGTTTGAGGACGGTCCATTGTTTACTGTACGCTCAATTTTAAAAGTTATGCCACGTAAAGAGCATGACAATACAACATTTACATGCCAAAGTCAAAATGCTGCTGATCGAACTCCACAAAATGCGAAATTACGCGTCGAAGTGAGTATAAAAAGGAATAATATCAAATGCAATCGTATTGAATAATTGTCGTGGTTATTTTTATCCTTTCCCATTCAATTCTTCTCCTTCTCATTGTCTACTCATGTCTCTCATTTATTTATATTTCCATAATTGAATTATGAATTCGTCAAATAACTTATCAGTGACTATACCGTTACGAATTGTCAATTAGTCTGATTGTCATATAAAATATTAAATGGAAATTAAATTTCATAGAGCATGGCTATTGAATGACGTGACTTTAAATTTCCCTGTATACTGTATTTTTAGAGTGGAAATCAATTCCGTGTACATCACGAATGTATAACAAGTATAGAGGAAGAGAATGAAAAATGAAAAACACAAATATTTGAAAAAAAATCCCATAACTGTTAGACGATTAAATTAACTAATAAATTTACGTTAAATTTAATAACAAATATTCGAACTGGACTGTAATTAACTTGCAATGATGATAGAAAATATTCTACTGCAATACAAATAAACTTTATCGAGGATGAATAAATAGTTAAAAGTCTGATTGTTCATTTAAACCGAATTGAAAAAAGAAATAAAACATCCAATTAATAAAAAATAAATGTATTTGTAACGAACAAAAAATCCATTAATTCTTTTATCACAACAATAATGAATAATGCAATGGAAAATTCCAAAATGTTTCATTTCAACGTGATCGATTGTTAATTTCCATAATGTTAAATTGTTTCACTATAAATATATTGATATATTTAACTCAGGAGAATTAATATCAGTATTTATTTGCCAAAGATGATGACCACTGAGTGTAACTCCCTTCAAACATATTAATTTATATATTTTAAATTTCAATTAATAATTCATATATCCATTAAATGGTACATCAAAGGCTACACATCAATTACGTATAATTTATGTATTTAGTGGTCGGAAGATTGTCAATGTGTCCAATCTCTTTGCTACACTCCTAGTAAGATCTTCGTCGTTAAAAGACATCCCACCAACGAATAATTATCAAAGTCTTTGACTGTCTCACTATATACACTCTTCCTAACTCTTTTCCTCTCTTACCCAATACACTTCACTTCCGCACTTACCCAACGCCCATCCTGTGACCTGATAGTGGTTGTTAAAGTATCTCAAACTAGTTTGCATTTTCCCCTATTCATCTTGCAGGTACGTTATGCGCCTAAAGTCTCGCTGAAAATTAGCTCTGGATTATCCAAGAATGGACGAATAGTTGAGGGGTCAGAATTAAGATTCAAGTGTCGTGCTGAGGCAAATCCAACTGATATGGAGTACAGGTATAAAATGTTATTTTATTTTATTTTACAATTTAACAGATTGGAATAGTTAAATTGTACGTGTCTTTTGGAAAATTTATCGTTTTAATACGAAATTAAATCTTTCGATAGTTCTATCATAATGATTTCATTGAAACGTATTCACCTGCAAATTGTGATACTAAAAATATTACGAAAAATAGCGATTAGAACTAATGTAAAATTTTTTTTTAATATTTATGAGAATGTGTATATTACTGTATTTGAATATAACAATGCACCGAGAACTCTATACTGGATATCGTGGAATGCAATAATTCCAATGTTTTTCAAAATTTTAATGGATGTATATGAGACAGATATTTTATTATATTTTTTTTTATTGCAACACACTGTTATTTTTATTTGAGCATAACAATGCATTTCGATTTTCGCTCTTTTACAGGTGGTACATAAACGAGAAAAGGGTAATAGGTGACTATACGACAGAGATGATAATCCATAACGCCACTCGGGAGCTACACGATGCCATCGTAAAATGTGAAGTTCACAACGAGGTCGGCAAGAGCGAGGAAACGGAAACACTGGATATAACTTGTAAGTATTATCTTCAATGCCGCAAGCCATATGCATATATCTGCCAAGCACATTCGAAATAATATGTATATATAAATACAGACATATGTGCCAATACAATGCAGACTATATACTCAAATGCTATAGAAATAGTTTGTAGCATATATACGTCAATAGTTATGACGTAAATCATGAGACTTTAACTGAAATCATATATAATAACAGATAATAAAATTGAAGAAAAATTTTTGGCAACTGAGTTACTCGGAACATTTTATCACTGTAATTACTCCGTCGAGTGAACACCTCCTTTGAGTTCGAGATTTTTTACTGCACATGCAGTCAAATTGACTCAAAGCTATTTTCGAATCAATATATTGTCTTTATTTGATCACTGAAGATCACAAAGAATGTGTGGTAAAATGTAGTTTCGAAAAAATATCTGCGGATGAATAATTAATATCAGTGAATCGACTGATTGGAATGACCTCGATAATAAACTGTTTCTTCCCACGAAATTTACCAATATCGACCGAGAAAATATATAAAAGTGAATATTTGATAGTGATAACAGGATTGACAAGTGTTCTTGTTAAAACGTGGTATTGTCATAAAATGTAACAATTATTCTCAATAATACTTATGGAGGAGGCCACTTGAAATAAATCCGAGTGAAATTCAAATTAAATGTCCGACACAGACACGTCAGTCAAAGAATAATGAATTCACTGTAGAATTTTAATTATTCACTAACAAAATAATTGATAATCAAAACGAGAAAATCAAATAGAAATGTGTAATATTAATTCATTACTTTATTTACTAAATAATTCATTCATTTCTTATTTCAGATGGGCCACAATTTCGTCGGCCACCACTGTCAGTCGAAACGCACTACGGCGCGACAGAAATACTGCAGTGCGACGTAGACGGCAACCCGACCCCAGAGATTCTGTGGATTCACGAAGAGTCCGATCGAATGGTAGCCACTAGCCCAAATATAAGCGTTGTCGTGAGTCCAGAGACAGCCGGACGATATTACTGTAAGGCTCACGTTCCTGGCTTCCCCGAATTGACTGGCTACGCCAATATTTTCATCCGCGCACCACCGAGCATCGTATCACAAAGAACCCAATATGTCCCAGACGAAGGAGTCGTCAAGGTAATGCCAACAATACTGCTGTCTGCTCTCTCATTTTATTTTCACTTCACAGAAGAAAATAAACAAAAAACAAAAGACACACAAAATAAAAATAGAAAAAGAATGAACATGAGAAAAGGAAACTGAAAAAAAACTTAAGGAGAAAGCAGATAGAAACAAAACGAAAAGCGCAAAGTTTATCGACAACTCTTTTGTACCCATATAGCTATAGAATTTTGTGGACATTTTGGACGATTAAAAAAGATAGACTATTGAGAAAAAAGTATACACAAGTGGAAATAGGTACTAATGAAAGACCGAGTGCTAAGAATCATTCCAGTCACGTCAATCGTATTTAGTAAACATTTTTTTTTTTTTCAATGATCGTTAGAAGAAATTTATCCCGATAATATTCACGAAATAATATATTTTCAAAAACCTTCAGTTAATAATTAATTGTTCATTAACATTTTTCCGATAATTCTAACTGAATAATTCTCCCTCTGTAAATTCAGACCATCATAAACTCAATAGTGTTTTTTTTTCCAAATACTAATCTAAATTTTTCAATCATCATTCATTCATTCTTTGATCTCCAACCATTCCAGAGGTAAAAATGAAAACAGTTGCGAATTATTGGGATCACCTGTCCAACGTTTCCCTTTAATAATATCAAGTCAGAAAAAAAAAGAGGGGAAAATAAATCTATGTTTTTATACTCTGTGATCTAACTCCCTTGAAAAAAAAAACAAAAAATGTAGTATTGAAAACGAGAAAACAACTGAGGCGATAGTAGTGAGAGACAGCGAGTTAACTGAGCCAACCAAAGTGTAACTAACTGTATACATGCATGCATATACGCAATACTCGATGTTGTTTCGCTTTGTGCTCCTCACTGCATATACATATTACACTGATAAATACATAGACACTATCCATATACACTCATATGTATCTATATGTTTATATTGAGTATATAAATGGGATGATAGAGAGATAGGGAGATAGAGAAAATTTTACTATGAGATAAAAGCACATTGCTGGCATTGACGCATATGATGATTTTCTTTACAGGTTAAATGTACCGCAATATCAGTGCCAAAAGCTGAATCTATTGTATGGAGTTTCGGTGGTCGTGAGCTTAATTTCTCATTAAACAATACGCCATTCTATATTCAGGATGAATATACGCCAGAGCAGGTTGTCAGTACTGTAACACTATTAGAGCCAATTTCTACGTACTTTGGTGATTACAATTGTACAGTTACCAATAGCTATGGAACAGATTCTGTCATTATTAAACTAACAACTCACGGTAAGTTTTAAGTTTAATTGTATGTAAATTGTTTCTCAATAGTAATTAGATATAGCAAATTAATAATATAATATTAGTCATCATTATTGTTAAAACTTTTATTCATGAGAAACATTATTAGTTATTATTTAATAATTGAACGAAATTTCATAAAACACAATAAATCAACCTATTGTTTGTTTGTTGGAGCAATTATTATTCATTGAAATACTCATTAACATTATTCTTGAGTTAAAAAACATGAGATTTAACCAGACGTGACGCTCAGCGTTGATTCCAGTTGATTGGCAACTCATCCTCATAATCGTTGGACTGGTCGTTTGTGTCATTTTAATTGGCATTATCATCATCCTTATTCTTCATTGTCGAGATCGGATAAAACAACCGAGACCGAGATCAGCCCAAACTCAGGATCACGATTTGCGTGAGTATTGAATAATAATTTAATTCTCAAATGTCATACACTTGGTCAGTTTTTCATTAACATGAAAATTTATTGAGACACGAATTCATTCAGCACAATTTTCTGGTGATATAATACCATAATTAAAAATTCTTCTTATTGGTATCCGATCAGTCACCTATTTTCCGTTAGAATTCCCTAGTTAACGGTAAAAATCAGTCGATTAGCTTCGAAGATATACACAATTAAAATAGCGAGGATTAATTTTCACGTTGTGCATCATTTAATGAGATCTGACTTCAGTTTGACATTTGAGGATTAGGCAGAATTTTTGAAGAGTATATATTGAATGACTATAAGATTGAAAAAGAACGCCATCTGATCTCATGAAATTTTTTATTTTTATTTTTTTCCTTTATTTTGGTTTTTTTTTTGGCCACCGATGATTTTCACGAAATGACAGAAGAAACGGATTCGAATCCCGATCGTTACCGTGAAAGCGATCGAAGCAGCAATCTCTCGGACGTTAAAGCGGATATACGCGCCGGATCTAGCGTGAGCAACGCTGAGAGCGTGACCGCCCTCGACAGTGAGGGTGAAGGAAGTACCAGGGGTGTAAACGCCTTGGCTCTAGCCGGCCCAGTACCTAATCCTCTAGGTTATCGATACAGCGCTGACTACACGGAACCCTCATTTCCACCTAAGAACAATGTGAGTACTCGATCAAAGCCAACTACATTTTTCTTCTTATTTTTCCCTTTTTTTGTGTAGATTTTACCTGTTATGAATATATCAACTCAGATAAAATGAAACAATAAAATGAATTTATAGTTCACAGCGAGGTAAAAATAATTACATTCAAATTACCGTGCAATCAATCAAACTAAATATTTTTTCTCAGTATTATTATCAATTTCATATTTATTTAATATTTATTGTTATTTATTTTTCATTCAATGTATCCTCGAAATGGAAACAAACGAATTTATAATTTAACTCTGTGTATAAAATAATAGCATTTAAATTATCGTGCAATCAATCAAACTCAACATTTTTCCATTATTATATTTAATTTTTTCATTCATTTATTATTTGTTATCATCATTGTTTCGTTCTTGTTTTCTAATATGTCTCACAGGACGGAAGCAACAACAATGGCTATGTGCCTTATGTTGATTATTCACGGGACTATATGCCACCAAATACACAGGGTATTGGTGAGTCGCGTGAGTCCTTGAGTCGTATACCAAACAGCGGTATTCTTGGATCAAAAAAGATCGGTTTAAGCTCGGCTAATTTGGGCACACCGACGCCTCAAACAACGCCTATAATCGATCCACGATTCTCAGCAACATACGGCAATCCATACTTAAGGTAATTAGACAATAAACATTTTTTTTAATTCTTTTTTTTTCTCTTTCTTTTGCAACGGCTATTAAAACTGATGCGTAATAGGGGGGTTGTAAAACACAATTCCAATACTGCGTACAAGAGATTAAATTGAATATACAACACAAAATTTATTTCACTTGTATATATGTATGTTGGGATATATTTTTTATTTTTTATTACTTGTTCGTGATTTTACACGACCTCGCCAATTTTTCGGTTGGTTGGTTTGTTACCGACTCTTTTTCGATTACTAGGATGTCGGCGGCCGAGCAACTTAGACACGCGCCACACACAGCAATACCTGGGGTAACACCAGCACCACCGCCATACACTCAAGCTATGCGGATGAATAGTTTGAGTACGCTCAATGGTGCCGGGCCACAGGTGAGTAACTTTTCCACTAAATATAACTTTCACTTCACTATTTCTACATTTATATATTTATTGCAATCAATATTGCTCGAATTATTTGTGGTGTCATTTCATGTGAATGTTCTGGTAGATTATATAAATGCAATTTATAATCTCCCAAGTTATGTGGTGAAATATTATTGAAAATTGATGCGTTTTTGGGATTTATAATTGAATAGATTTCCATGTTTCTTTTGAAATTTGATTGCCACAGAATTAGATTCAATACAAAACCAGATAATTCTTCCTCACACTATTCCAGCAAAATGATTGATAAATAAGATGTAAAGACACAAAATTCAACCCTGAACCATGCGAATATCCCCTTAATATTCCCCACAAAATTCATCTGAAATAAATTGTCCAATTGTGTTTAACCATTTGGAACTCTAAACGAAAATTCGCCAATTGGATCTACCACTCATCCATCACAATAATTTAATTTTCAGGCACCATTGTCGGCACATTACATCACCGGTGGACCAAATGGTGGCGTGGCAACAGTAAAACGTACTTCGGGTATTGGCACATTAGCGACGCACGTATGAGATAAGGATTTAAATTAGAATCAATGGTGTTTCAATTCAATCGTGATTGATAGCGTCGCGTTTGATCATACCGATAATGAAACACCTTCGTGTTCATATCGAAATGACAATCGGCAATGCAATACGTTGAAATCAAAACGTATTAGCAATAGCAATGACAACGATTGTCCAGTGAATATTGCAAAATTTCGACATATACCAAAGCGCCTGAAAAACGATGAGTCGCTAGACCGTATTGACCACATGTTGCACAAACTTCAAATAGCCAGTGAAAATCATCGAAAACTCATTGAAGAACGATTGGCCGATACAGAACGTGACATTGGCCAAAGAATAACAAATACTACGACTGAATACCACGATCAAAATCAATTCAAACGACATTTGGAATCAAGTGCACTCGAATTATAGTTTCATGGTAGATCAGTTCGATGGCTATGAAACAAGAGAACATTCAATGGCTAGAAGCGTTACAATTGAGAATACCATGAAACACATTGAAACATTGACGCGTTTCAATCAACATAGACACTTATACATGAACCCATTGTTATTGTTGTTGTTGTTCCAGGATCAAAGTGAAGGGTTATTGCATCAAGTGAACACATTTTGTGCTCATATGTTATTGCAAAATGTGTTTGAGAAAAAAAAAATAAAAATTATCTATCACACACAGTGACGGCAACTGATGTCGTGGACGAAACGAATAATTGATTCATACAAATGGAACACACATTCATTCCTATTTGATAATATATTTCGTGGATATTTAATGACGTGAAAAAGCTCAAAAAAAATTGATATTAAATAAAGCGGCACATATAAAGTGCAATAGAGCATATTCACACTTGGAGAGGCAAGCAGACCACTCGATATTGACAATCTTTCGACGTACTACAATTAGATCGCAATAAGCAATTAAATTAAATCAAATGCCCCTTTGCCCGAGCAGTTAGTTGGGAAATTTATTTATTTATGAATGAATATATATGAATATATACATTCATTACTTCTTTCTTACTTTCCTCTATTCTCATCGTTTATAAAGTGAATTTTGAAATATTATTCTGATAATAGTGTCAATTATTATGATTGCTCGGGCAGTATTAGATATTTATTCAGGACAAATTGACATTGTTGTTTCAAAATTCATCGTGTAATAAATAAACATTTTCGATTTATACACGCATGGTGTATCTCAAATAACGTCAATATGCCCACGAATAGAGATGGCGGTATTTCAAAATAATTGTATACTTGGCAAATAGTGTTTCAATTGGCCTGGAAGGAGAAAACAAAGAGAGCAAAAATATTTCAATTCGCAACAGGCAGTTTTTTTTTTTTCGTCAACAAACAAACAGAAGAATAACAAATTATTTCTGTTTTTTTTTTTCTTTTTCTTTTTTCGTAGCCATGTTGTGAAGTAGGTAGCTAAAGTCATTTAGATATACATTATTACAGACCTGTTGTCAATATAAAAAAGTTAGAGCCTATAGTTAAATGGCACTAAAATAATTTTATCGAAATAAGCGCGTTCGTATTGAACGCAGCTTTGTGTAAATATTTGTGTTCATATATTAGATAATCTGTCATGCAAATAAAAGAGCAGAAAAAATAAACAGAATATTACGTTGGAATAAGATACTAGAAAATTTGCAATCGCGCATAAATTTGTGCTATTCATCGAGATACTACAATATATATGTATATATTTATATATATATAGATATATATTGCACCAAGAGCCAGCCACCCTAGTTTGGTATACTTTTTTTTTTTTTCACCACAATTGAGCTGTTCGCATTAATGAATCGCGCGCGCCCGTCTCCCTTCAATTCAATCGACCTCCTTTTAAACTCCATCACGTAGCCCTCACCAAAAAATAACGATGTCATCGATGGTTCTCGATGGGGACTGAGATTTTTAAATGAACACAACATCATTTTGTGTTCGATCAAATTGGATGACAACTCAATATGAAAACCATAACGAAACTTTAACACTTATATTTAATTCAGTGATGCATGAACAAAAAATGAAAGCAAGAGGATAGATGAAAATAAAATGAATTAAAATACAAAAGCGCGGTTTGATGAACAACGTGAATGAGTGTCTTCATCGATTAAAAAATATTCGCGTACAATCAATTCTGATGCTCTGTGAAAATAATATTTGAATTAAATTCAATTATTTATTTTCCATTTTTTGTTTTATCTCCTTTGACTTTTGTTATGGTTTTTGTTTTTGTTTTTTTTTTTTCAATTTTTATTTTGGTTTGGACGGTAAGGATGATATCATTGATGAGAGCATAACGGAACAGGGTAGCCTATCAATTATTAAAACAATTCGAGAGAGGCTGCGGATGACAGTATAATCGATGCAAATAAAAAATAAATATCACCATGAAAATATATATCACGAAAATAAAATATAACATCAAAATAAAACGATAAACAAAAGTGAAACAGAAATGATAAATTAATAAAAGTAATAAAACACATACACGATAAACGTCGTTGAAATAATAACAACTCTCTTCACACAATGTATGTCTGTAAAATAATATGTGTAAATAACTGAAATTATTGCTCACCGTATATAATAAGTTTAGTTCATATTATATCGTGATTGTGAAACCACACACATTAAATTATGCATATCTCAATTTTCGTGAGAATATTTGCAAAGTGGTGATGGCATATAGTGGTGGCATTCCTCTCGATATATATTAATCATCAATGTGTATACGTTGAGGAGAATGTTTATATATATATATATATATATATATATATATAATACATGCGAGAAAAATGAAAAAACATGAGTAAACAGAGTCATGAAATGAAATATGTAAATAATCAAATTTCCATTAGCAAAACTAGCTTATTATAAATCCAGGCTTGCAATGTGTCTTTCGATCGAGGCTATGTCGTCCTTCTAGCAAAAGAAAAAATTTAAGTGCAATTTGTTTGGACCCTGATTATTGAGGGAGTTGCGATAAAAAAGATGAAGATAAAACAAAAAAATTCATATATATATATATATATATATATGCGATATTATGCGCGGCATTCAATCATCGTGAGAGAAAAAATAAAATAATTACAGTGGCATCGCGTCAAAATTCTCTCGGTTTATATTGTACATCGGGTCAAGAAATTATCTACAATATTTACGATAACGTTAACTGTTAACTATTTAATACTTTTGGACAGTTTCATTGCGCATAATTAGCATGGGTAGATATATATATATATATATATATATCTACCATCAATTAAATATGTGCATTTTAGAAAACATATGAGTACAGTTTAATGAATATTTTGCTTATTGAAATTCAAAGAGAGAATTGAAAGAAAAAAGAAGTTATAACTATAGTAGATATTACAAAACGCTATTGGGAATTTTTCATTCACCATATTAATTCAATTTGTCAAATTATGCAACGATTACGTCAAACTTAAATACAATTTTTTACTTCTTTTTTTAATTATTATCTGTAGAGAAATAGTGCGAGTATAATGTGAGAGAGAAAAGAATAATAACAATCACACATGTATAATGAGTGTTGGTTCTCTGTGGCAGAATGTTAAAAGAATTAGAAAAGTTTATATCAGTTTGATTATTAGACAAATTTAACGCCTTCTCAAAATGCCACAGTGACCACCTCATGTATGTATATATATATATATATATATATCTATACATATATATATTATATAGATATATATCTATATAATTGGTTAACTGTCAATTATTAATTGAATTACGTCAATTTTAATCGGCTACGTTTCCAGGCAAAGTGACATAAACACACAACTGCCTACAATTTAAAAAATGGATCGATTTGAATGAATCTCGTTGGCTATATATACGCTTGACATTGGAAAAAAAATTAATGGCCGGGAGAGATAAAAAATGGGAAATGCATAACACCGGACAATTATTGGACAAAAAAGTAAATAAATACAAACACCAGTACTAGACCACAAAATTCATCCAGGTCAAAATACGTTTGTTTAGAATCAATTGAGAATGTAAAAATGAAAAAGTAAATGGGAAAAAAAAAAAATGTATTTCATGAAGAAACATATTTGCTTAATTGATAAAGTGAAAAAAGTTTTTCAATACGTTGATACTTTCCATACTTTATGATTAGATATTAATAGCCTATTATGACATTTCGTAAAGTTTATCTCATGATAGTAGGGCTGAATTTATAATAGCGGGAGCGGTATCGCGATAAATAATACCGTACTGGTATAAAATAGAAGGAAAAACGAACAGACTAAACAATTTGTGGTAGATACGATGCGCAAATATTAAATATTTCCGTGCTCGCGTAATTAAAGAATATAATGAAATAATTGTAATGACACTTGAAATTTCAAATGATTATCAGCCCTTGCATTTTATTGTCAGGCAGAAAGTGACTTTTTAGAGAAAAGAGGATAAAAAAAAAAGAAGAAAAATAAATAAATAAAAGAAAAAAGAACGAATACTTTTGCGTACTTATAATGGTATTAATACTGAATATAATCTATTTTAAATTTGACTGAGCGATATAGAAATTAGTATATATTGTATATTTTTCTCAATGTTAAGCTTTCACTCAAACAATATAGATATCTCCCTGAATTAAAAAAAAATAAAAAGAACGAAAGGAAGGACAAAAGAATACTATTAATGTCGTCGCCATTTCCATTATGTACCGTTGCTATCATCGAAACGTTATCGTATTATTTTTCTCATTACTGGTTCTTCTAACGTGTATATAAAAGTTGCCGATATAGCCAAGTGAGAAGCAAATCATTTAAATTCACTGAAAGAAAAAGAAATAAATAAATAAGTAGAAGATGAAAAATTAATTTCAAGTTATCCAATTGGTCCTATTTCACATCGCCACAATAAATATCATGAGATTATATTAAATACAAAAATGGCCCAAGTACAAAATGTCGAATACTATATCGTGAAAGAGAAGAAAGAAATCAATGTCATTGATAATCGCGACAATTAATCTCGCCCAAAACTGACTTCTCATTCCGAGTCCTTGGCGAACAAACAACCGGTATAGTATAGACAACGTGCATTCTCAAACTATTTTCGGATTATCAAGAATGCTCTTGGAATTCACTTATATAGGTATTGCTTTTCCTTTCTCTCGTTGCCTTCTGCATGTCTCAAACTATGCAGAGTATTACGTTCCATTCCCGTTTCGTTTACAATGCAATGATATATCCGACAATAGTATGGTCTTTTAATACTTTTGGCGTAATTCCATACTGGCAAGTTAATTAGGATCTAAATATTCGAAATATTACACTAAATAATGTCACGTTTACAGTGTGAAAATACCGAAAGACTGTTTATATCATCATCTATACCATGCAACTAACTTATTTATTGCTGAGCTTAGATCATCATCAAATAACATTTGTAAATAAAATTCAAAATGTTTCTCTACATGTGACTTCAAACTCGAAAACACAAAAATGCACAAATGGCAAAATAAAAACGCAAGAAAAAGAAAAATAATTATAAATAAATAAATAAAAGCAAAAATGAAAAATATTCTTTTCTTTCGTAATATAAATTCGTCAAGCAATTTTCTCCTTATATCAAAGGCAAATAATTTTCCCGTACATTTTATTATATAAAATGAAAAAAGAGTATAGATACTGAATATCTAACAAAATTTAATAATGATAATAATAATAGCTATTCGTAATTCAGTCAAAGGATATCAGACGATATTAATGAGTGAGACGCATCAATTTTGACTAGGAAAAGATGAAAAAAAAAAACAAGTTTTCATAATCATTTCACCCTGTTTACACTCAGTTTTTACACTTCATAGCCTAACTCAATAGTAATAATTCCAAATTAGCATAACGGATTATGTCAATTTGAATATTAGAAGAGTGTCATAATTATATAGTGCATTGGTTTATCTCTCATTTCTTTTCTCCTCCTAAAAGATAATAATTAATTTGCAATTCATATACAGTGTACAGTGCAAGAATGTTATTGGAAAAAATAGAAACGAGCGAAAAAATGAATGAAAAAAAAAAAAAAAAACAAAGACGTTGTGAATATATAAATGAATTTTTTCAATATTGAAATATTGACAATGTTGTCCCTAAGAAATTTGTACTATAAAAAAAAAAGAAACGAGAGCCAAGTAGCCACCTTCGAACTTAGCCTTGTATATACGCTGAATATCAATGAAAACATTGGGCAAGTTTTGGAAATAATATTACGTAAAAAATTATCCGATATAATCACTCTCTCATCTGCGTAATTTTCGTAATATGATGCACAGAAAAAAAATGCAACAAGAAAAATTTTGAGCCATGATCATCATCCAATCTTACGCTCCATCATGTCAATTGTTTAATTTTAATTCGTCGTATGAATTGCTTGAATTAAAATTGCTTAACAATTATTTATTTCGAAAAAAAATAAAAAAACTTCCATCCGTGAGCGGTGCCTGTGAAACAGTTCGAATAATTTGCATATGATCTTCCGTTCGTGAAAATGGAAAAAGAAATGATAAAAAAAAAAAAAAAAAAAAACTTTCCAAAATTCAATCGAGTTTAGACACCCAATGAACACTATCAAATAACATAACACATATCGTAGAACGTAATCCAACAGTGTGCCAACAACATTTATTTCATTATACTGTATCCAATAAATTTTCAATTTATTATCATACATTATATCAATAACTCATCATGGTAATTATCACTGTAATTTGAATGAAAGCATCACTATACGATAGAAGCAGTGGTAACACTCACATCTGATACATCGTAAATAAATTTTGAGAGTATTATTAACTCTCATATTTATTTGTCCGTATTATAAATGTCATGGATTTATGAACAATGTTTTATTGCCAAAGAAAATTTATTTTACGTTGTGTACATTGTTTTACTCCTTTTATTTTGTTATTCACGAGTTTACTGCGTGCCAACAACGTGGTCCACTCACTGATATATATATATATATATATATGATTCCAATAATTAATTGCTGAATCATCAAGTGCTTTAATTTCCATAAAAAAATTTTGTTTGTTACGATGTTTATTTTGTCTCTTTTGCTATTTTATGTAATGTTAAGTTACGGTTTTCCTTCGATTTCCCTCATTTTTTTTTTATCTGAAGCCATTTTTATAAATAATCTTTATGTATGATATTTTTTATTATAATCTATTTGCATTAATATTTATACACTTACGTTATTAATCATATATAAGCCATAAAGTTGAATGTATTATTTTATATCTTCTGTCAAATGATGTAGTTTCAAATGATTATCATTTTATTAAATCCTGCCATCATCCACCACATAATTTATTATGTACGTTTTCATATATATATACTTTTTTTGTTTACAAATTAATCATATTATTATTAAATAATAATGTGTTACTGTTCGTATTTTTGAGACTCATTACCAACGCAAATATCAATTTGAGAGTCATTTGTATTTTTACAGAGCAACGTTCGATAATTTACGCGAAATTATGTATAAGCTGTCCGTCTGTGTCACTGTTGTATTCAGTAATGAATGATGATATTAAATCGCTTTTTACTATCAGCGATCAAGCGAAACCAGCATGACAACTCTTGCAAATTTACTAACATGAAAAAAATGAACTAATTTTTTTTTATGGAGGGCATGCCTGTCATTTTCATTGCCATAACTTTTATTAAATTATTAAAAAGTTATTATCACACACTGACAGATTTTTTTATGAAATAATAATTCGCCCTGGACTCATGATTAATTTCATTACTGCACACGCTTTCACTCCATTTATCCACTAAGTGATGGTGAAAAAGAAATAATGAAAGGAAAACTTCATAAAATTTATTAAAAGTCTCGCAATAGTCGTACCGAAACAAAAAACTTCGTGCGAGTTTATGATTAATAAATGTACTTGATCGAGTGCATGGAACATTGGATTGTCTTCAGAAATATTTCTTACGCTGTAGATAAACAAATTTGAAAAATGGGGAGTTTGTAAATGTGTCATTGTCTTTAAGCAAATTGAATGGATGTATGTATGGAATTTAATTATGAATTGATATAGAAAAGCAAAAGTTTATCTCGCGTCCTCGGATTTACAGCAAATTTCATATACATATAAATGTATATATATATATGCATATAAAGACGCAGTGTGCCTGTCCAATTACATATGTATATCGAAAACTTTCATCTAGCTTGCGAGCATGTAAAATAAAAATAATTATATTTGTATAGTTACAAAATTTAACTGCACAAATGTTCTGAGTGTTCATGCAAACCAAAAGGAAATGAATAAAATAAAAACGAAACAAAAAAAGTGCAGTTTGTTGCAATAATAAGAGTGAGTATGTATGTGTGATGAAAAACTATGTGGCATTTGTAAACAAAAATTATTCCCCCAAGCATGTATGTTTTTGTGTATTATATTTAAGAATTTTTCTAGTAGAATTAAAATTCATAGCTAGCAATGTTAATAAACGTACGATTGAGATATATAAAAACTTTTACACTCAATAAAATTTCTGAAGATGATCCAAAGAAACAAAAAACAACGCTCTTGCTCACAACTACTTTAGGATTATTAAGATTTAATATTATTGTCGTACGATATCTCCATTCCTTTGAAAGACAAATTTATTGCTATTACTTTATGAAACTATCTGTACATACGTATTTTGTATTCCTCCGAAAATAAAGATAAAAGAAAAAGACACTGCTAAATATGATGCTGTAATTTATTTAGTCACCCATTTTGCTGATTCGTTATGAGAATTAATGTTGTGATTCTCCAACTTGCATTCCCAAATTTCATACAACCGGTATGCAATTTTTTCATCATTGCTTGATAAAAAATGAAATAAAAACGAAAATGTATAACCCAGTTGAAATTCAACATTCTTTATTTCTTAATACAATCGCTGTGTTGTCATAATTCTTTATTAATTCTGATATTATTTTAATATTAACGAAGAAAAATATTATACTGTCAATCCACAATGAATGAAAGTTATTTATACCGGAAAATTCTAAATAATATGCATCGCGTAACCATAATCCTTGACTAATAATCCATATACTTATCAATATAACGCATCTCACCAAACTCATTTTAATATAAGGTAAACATAGTGGCAGCAGCGATAAATACCAGAAAAAATATTGTGAAGTTATTACAGAATTATAGGTAACCATCACCATTGCTTGCGTTAACATTGCAAAAGTTAAATCTTGTTTATTCGAATATCGAAATGATAATGCAATCAATAAAATTACGGGCGGTGAAAATCGAATAAGACGTTCAAAAATACTTGAATATTGTCCTGTGGATAAATAAAGCATATAGAAATAAATTGAGAAATTGTGTCGCGCGTCTTTACGTACCAAATGATAAATCATACTTTCGTGAAGAAATTTATAGCCATAATAATAATAACTAATTGCAGTGAATATACCCAATGACAATAAACAACCGATAACTAATTTTAACTGATTTTTATTTGGAATAAAATATTTTTTATCGCGCAATGACAAATACATTGCCAAACTGAATGCAACTGGATATAAACGAAAATGTACTGACAAACCGTGAATTAATCCAGATAAAAATGAATTGTTCATTCCCAAATGATACACTGTTAATAAAACAAATGCAACCGCTAATGAATCAGCATTGCCACGTGTCGATATTACAATTGTCATTGGATTATAAAGCCACGAGAGTGCACAAATTTCAGCATTTTTAGTCGTGCATGACCGTCGTAAAAGTATTTTTTTTATCAATATCGTCACAGCAATATCAATAATTGAAAATATTATTTTACCGAAGTCTGAATGCAACCAAATATTTGGCGTAAGAATGAGTGCTAACATCGGGGTGTAACGGTAAGTATGCCGATCATATGGTGATTCACCTTGAGTTATTAATCTTGCAGCATCAGTATAGACTTTATAATCAACGTCTGTGTATGGCACAGGAAAATATTTGTCGTGAAAATTTGCATATGCGATTAAAACAATTCTCATCGACAAACCTATAATACAATGAGTTTTGAATGTTGGCCACGTCATTTTTCCAGATTTTTTTCGGATGTGAATAGTTATATATTGACCAGAGAGAATCCAAGTACATAAACATATATATTTTACCAAATGAACTACAGTTTAGTTTTATTACGAGCGGCAGCTTCTATCAAGCATGCCTTAAACTTCATGAACTCTATGTGACAATCGTTCTTACCGACATTTGATTTCATTACAACGCATTTAGCATATTCAGTGGCAGTATCTCTACATTCTCCTATTAATAACGGATATTTTTTCAATCTATCTCTTGCTCTACTGACTGAATTCATAATATAATTCAATCGGCGTTTTCTTCAGACCGTTCTTGGAATTCTAATGGTTTCACTCTAATTGCAGTAAACCATTGACGAAGATTAATCGAATAGTACAACAGTCCAATTAAAATTGGTCCAACGACGGGAAGTAAACGTGGATATCGATGAATCCAAGATGTATCTTTCAATAATCGTCTATCATAGGTCATGACGATTTATTTGATTTCAACTGCAAATGGATAATTCAACCATAATTATTCGATCTCTATATTATTGGGAAAACGTTCTGATCGTCATATAACATTGTGTACTTACATAATCAACAGTCTTATGTTCGTATGGTTTCGTTGTGTCAATACCCTCACAGACTAATGATCGATCGGAATATTTAATGCAACACTGTCTCAGTTCTTCGATAACGCTTTCACAACGAGAAGGTTGATAAACGTTGTCTAAAATAAAAACAAGAAAGTAGTGTCGTATAAAATCGTACCAATGTATAACCTATAAATTAATTTTATCTCTGACAATAAAAATGGATGCTATCACCTACCACGCAAACATGTCTGCAATTGGCACGCGTATTTTTTGCAGGGATCCAATTTCTTCATGCAGCTTTATCGTTCGAAACACATTTTTCTTGAAATGTTGGCGATAAATAGTTCAGAGTACAATACAAAACACTGGCAACAAATATGTGGACTTGGCAACGATTAATCCAAATATATTTCTTCGTTTCCTACATGTGTAAATCACGTGATGCTCCACTATACGCAGAGTGTTATCCGAGAAATGAAAAAAAACGTGGAAGTCATTGGCCTCTTTGATAATAAAAATAGAAATTTCGACACAATGTTCCAGTCGGCAAGGAAGGAATCTCAACATCGAAATTGATGAAAATAAAATACCGCAATGATAAAATAGAAATCTGCAATATCTACAAATATTTTTTGGCGCCATATTGTTTTGCATACAATGCAAGGATGAATATGGCGGGAAAAATGCTATTGCGTTGATCCCCGCGGAATTCAAAGTCATATGACAATATTTATTATATATATAGGACAAAGTGGACTCACTCCATGTTCAATGCTGCTCTGAAGTCGTTGATTTCTTCAAATAATCCAAGCAGAAGTGGCCGAAAAAAACACCTCACACCGAATTTCTGTATCCATGAATATATATATATATATTTTTTTTTTCTAACCATGCGAATGTTCTATTTATTCAAGAATAAAAGAGAAAAAATTGAACTATTAAAGAATTACCCAATCCTTTTCACGTTTCATGATACGAATTTATCTTTATGAATAAAACAATCAAATCAAACAAAAATAAATCAAATAGCCGGTTATACAAAAAAAGGGCGCATCAAGACGACACAACACTCCACCCAACAGCTCAACCTTTATTGTCCGACTAAAGAAAAAAAAGTCCCTCCAATTTTGCCGGTACAGCATCTGATTGGTTGCAATAATGAAAAAATTCGTCGAGTTATATTGGCTAAAAAAATAGCGCCAATTGTCCGATTGCGCAGCGCGAAATTTAAATTTACGAAAATTATTGTACATAACCTCGAATTTTATCGTAAACCGCTTTTACCGACATTTTCAGCGCATACATTTTCCCACTTTATTATGATTATGTCGATTTTACGTTGACACAGTGTGGTATAATATGTACATATAAAGCATAAACGTGTGGATGTATATGCGACAATATTTGTCATCAGAACTCGCTCCTGTCATGTGTTCACATAAGTAATTTGAATCGATCGAATAAAGTAATTCAGTGTTGTGAGTGATCCAGTTTCATGCATGCAGGTCAACTGAAGATAAAATGGTCATCGTTTATAACTACAAATATATATCAATAATAAATGCATAGTGGCACATAAAATATTTTATATAAAATATATAGAATGTCGTTTCAAAATATCTTTGTGTGCGATTCTACTTGAAATGGGTGGGAGAAATCAATATGAAAATCTAGTTTGAAGAATAAGAATTTATTGAAATGACGCAAATATTCGTAGCGAAAAATATTATTGAGGAAACCAATCATAGTTATCATACAATTGTGTTTAATATTGCAAAATTTTGTTTATAAAATCGACAACTGCATTGATAAATCGGAGAATCGTATGCTGAGATAAACGAAAGTTATTTATCTTTGTCACATGCTGTTGTGAGAAAACAGCTGTATTGCTCACGAAATAATACAAGAAAATTAATTAATGTGTCAAAAATTTACGTAATTATTAATCAATTTGCAAGTTTTAATTAATACATAACCTCTAATTCTGTTACTGTTATGCTTGAAAATGTTGTTCCAACGTGGGATAGTCCCAATTTGGATTATTATTGGCATACAAATTTTCATGATGATAATCAATCATGGAGAATGTACACATATAAGTGGGACATTTAATACAAATGAATTTTTTCGTTTTTTGATGAAATTTGGATTTCAACAAACTGATCGCCATCGACAAAAGGATTCTTATGGTTATATATTTGGCAATGTTACATCACGAACAAATTCATCGAAACTTGTGACCCTCGCAGTATTGGACAGAAATCATTTTTTGGAGTATTATGGAAATCGTACTGTTGGAAATAAAAATCTGGCATGTGCCATGATGTTTAATACTCTGAATGAGAGTTCGTACGATTCAGAATGCAATGTTGATGGTCAAGATTTTCTGAGGTCATTATTCTGCATAAAAAGATGGAAAAAAAAATACAAAATAAATTTTTGTTATTGAAAAATCTAGCATGATAAAGATTTTGTTATTCATTACAGGAGAGTGCCATGCCCAAAAGGGAGATTATGTCCAGACGAAGATTTAACATGGAATGTGATAAAAGGCCATCAATTTACTTACGTAATTCAGGATTTTTGGCAGCCACGATTTTGGTATATGAGTTTTGTGTCATGTTATCGAAATATAAAAACGTGCCAATGGGAGTGGTTCAATGAAAGTATAGAAATAGACTATGATATTTGGCTAGTAAATGGTAATCCAAATAACAGTGGATTCAATAGTTTATCTTATCAATTCTCGTATGATCGACAAAATACAATTGAATTGTATTTGTTATTTTTTTTGTGCTATATTGTATTGGTACCATTGCAATTATATGCTGTCAGACTACAACGACATCCTGTCACGAGATTATTTACAGCTAGTTTATTATTGGAATTTATTGCAATTTGTTTAATTTTAATACACGTATTAAAATTCGCAATTGATGGCGTTGGCTATGAGCAACTGGAAGTAGCTGGAGATATTTGTGATATTCTTTCACGGGTAAATACAACACACAAATGTTCAATCAAATATTTTGGATGTAAATTTTAGTTTCAAGATATTAAATATCTTTTATTTTTTATTCGTATTTCAGACAACGTTCATGTTATTGTTATTATTATTGGCCAAAGGTTGGGCAGTTACGAGGATTGAATTAACGTGGAAACCACTGGTATTTCTTATATGGTTTTGCTATGGAGTCGTTCACATTTTACTCTACGTTTGGAATATGGTAAAACGATATATTTTAGAATTCATTGACCATTTCGACGCTTCGAGTGCACACGACGCTGCCAAATTTTATAGTGCATATGGAAACAAATTGAACGCATTTTATTATACCTTTTTTATCCAACACTACTAGTGTTTCACAGTCAATCTCGTAATCGAATGTTGACCCACTTTCACATATCTGATCGCCTTGAAACTTGGCGCACATACATAGTTCCGATGACAATACAATATTTTCATGCTGACTGGTGTTCAAATAAATTTTTTTGATACGAATTCACCGAAATTGATGTTCCACATATTTTTCTTGGTATAAATTATTGTGATCAAAACAGCCCCGTGTGCACTCTTGAGGTTCTTTAGAACAATTCTTTTTATTTTTTTATTATTGTTTATTTTAGACTGAAGTTGACATTGTCGAAGAGATCGATGAATATCAAACGTGGCCAGGATGGTTTATACTTTTATTCCGTAGTACAATAATGGTGTGGTTCTTATTGGAGCTCCGTAATACAATGACTTACGAACATAACACACAAAAATTAAACTTTCTGCTCCATTTTGGTGCATCAGCTCTCGTGTGGTTCATTTACTTGCCAATTGTAGCACTCATCGCATTGCAAATAAGTGCACTATGGAGGTTTAAATTTCTTCTTGGTAAATTGGATCGACATAATTATTACTCACTTCCTATGAATGGCAAAAATATGAAATGAACTACTAAATTTTTTGCAGGTATCACATATTCAGCGGATTGTTATGCGTATTGCGTCATGGCACATTTACTTTGGCCAACTCGAAGTGAACAATATTTTTTACTGGCGCAAGGTGCTGATAATGGCGATGAATTGGATGAATTCAATGAAGCACCGCACGTATTAAATAATTACGTAGAACCACCAGAACTCAGTAAAATAATAGCGTGAATGATATGAATAAAACAAATAGACGAAAAGAAAGGAGAATTAGATTGTAAAAAATGAATGTGATGTACCTTTTGCCAAATGTTTCGACTCTTGAGAATGGTGAAATAATATATCTCTCCCTTATTCTCAATACATGAATATCTCTCACTATTGCTATTTGAGACTGAACGTACCTTGCACATTCACAAATTTATCACGAAAGTTTGTAAGTCTTTTAAATCATTTCAGATGAATACATCCATCGCGTATTAGTAAAATGAACAAACTGGAAATTAAACAGTATGTGATGGTAATATTGAATAATATAACCAAACACCGATTAACAATTTATAATTATCATTATAATATTATATTAGAAATGCCTTAATACTCTCAATTTAATGAGCAAGAAAATATTTCGCATCACAAAAACATACACTATAAATAACATGAGAAAAACGAACAATTTTGAATTAAATATCATGTACTCAGTCTAGTAGAAACTGCAAATTATTCAATTGTTCGTGGAGAATCAACGGAGGAAAGTGGAAAATAAAAACAAGAGTAGACGTTTTTTTTTTGCACTCGAACAAATAGCAATTAAAAAACTTTCCAACTCCGATTGTGTATAGTAACGAATGAGCACACTCATCATATTATTCTTCAACGTGAACACAGATGAGAAATAATCTTTTCAATATTATTGCTCAAATATTTACGTAAATTAGTCTGTAGTATATGAAACAACTTTTAATGCTCTAGAATAATTTATCCCTCGGTCCACGTATAAACTTCATAATAATATTTTCATTCCATATAGGTAAATATAAAAATATGTACATGTAAAGATCTTTTCACCATGTGTGCATTCTGCAGTTTCTCATAATACATCGATTCGATTATGAATATGATAATTTTAATTACATGACGAACGAGAATTCAGAAAAACAAAAAAATCAGTCCATGAAACAAAAAAAAGGGAAAACGTCAATGAATTTGTGAATATATTGACGACTAATTATCACTTTCATTTAGTTGAATGGTGTAATTGAATATATTATGAACATGAATTTTTATTATATAGTTTTATATGTCTATCCTCGTAAATTTATTATAGAAGAAAGGAACAAATAATTATAATGAAATTTTGTGTTATACGTAAATGTCTTTCAACGATTAGTGCCACAATCACATTATAATATACATAAATATATTTCTCAAAAATTGTCTTCATCTATATTTCAATTTAAATATTCCATTGAAAAAATAGTATAAAACTAATCCTTATTATACCGTCTTCGGAGAACACCAAAAGCTATATCAAGTGTATCTATTTGCCAGTACTAAACGACACGTTATACAATAGTCAATCGATATTATTTTTGGACTAGTTCATATAGAAATATAGTGATAAATGATTAATTTCATTTGAATGATTATTCAAATTGTCATATTTTTCAATTAAACTCATTTACAATCAATACCAAATATTCAATAGCACTGAATTGTTTAATTTACACAGAACAAAAAATCGAATGCAAGAGTTCCACTTTATTGAGCATAATCGATATGCAAAAGATTATTGTTTCACAAACGGTATTCTGCTATATTATGTATACAATTCAACACAATTATTACATCTGTTTTTATTCACATGGAAAATAATGAATTAATAACATGAATGAGTTTTATCATTGTTAAAACCAGCGTTTTATTCAATGTTATTAAAGTAATTTAAGATTTGATGTAATTTGGTCTACTACACTATTAGGACCAGGACCAATACCCAAAACCGTAATTGTTCCCGCAGCCAATTGTGTTCTACCTGCATCTCTAATAGTTGATGTAACGAGACCCGCACTTCGTGCAGCTTTAGCTAATGTTTTCAACTCT
The DNA here is from genome assembly GCA_958496275.1 of Zele albiditarsus. NCBI lineage: Eukaryota > Metazoa > Arthropoda > Insecta > Hymenoptera > Braconidae > Zele > Zele albiditarsus. The sequence continues at coordinate 13,520,665 of OY292411.1, read as the reverse complement.
TCTTCATCAGAAGTTCGAAGTACAATTTTTGGTTGACCGAGCAGCAACCAAGATGTTAGTAATTCTTTATCAACTCTATTCTTTTGACACTGACTGAAACACTCAACAGCTGCATGGGCACATTGTGCTGCAGTTTTTCCTCTACCCATAGTAATATCAGTTCGTACAACAAATACCATTTTGTATGGCTCTTTTGGTAAACCTTTAATGACGTATTTCAACATTCCCAAAAGAGGAGGAGCCATTTTTTATCGTATAATATAAATGCCAATGGGGTTTCTCATCAACAATCGTTCGGCCGAAGAATTTCCATAAAATTCGAAGATAAACACTTGTGAAGAAAATTGTTTCTAGTGAAATGTCTCTGTTATTGTCGATTGGCGTCCCGTTCTTGCTGATATTTATCCATACATACTTTAAACTTCTGCACTTGATCTCGACATTTACGCCAATCCTGTGTTTCAGCAATGCATTCCTACAATAGATGGATAATTCTCAGTTCAGAAATACTAAAGATGGAATGATGATTTCAAAACTTCTTCAATTCTTGCCTGTACTTGATAATGAAGTTCTATGCATCCAGTTTTTTTCAACATTTGCTCAACAGGATCCACAATTTCATCCGTCTGCTTTTCTTTTTGTGTTGGGATAATCATGCTTCATATGATTCCTCTTTCAGAGCAAATCTGTATGAAACATTTTCAGGACATACATATCGCTTATATAAAGAACAAATGCAAAAGTTACCACAGTTAGGTAAGCTTCATCGGATAAATAGAATGTGCAAAAAAAAATTTAAGAGTCTGTTTTATTCACTTCCGAACAAAAATTAATTGCCGAAACGGAAACATTACATAAGAATAGAGTGAGAGGTTATTTATGGGTTGAAAGAAACGTAAAAAAAGGGATATATTATAAAAAGCAAAAATCTACATACAATAAAAAATGCATGGATAAATATAATTTCACTTACAACTTTTATCTATCAGTTACAAAACTTACCGGTGACGAATGGGATTTTTGGTCACATGCACCGAGCTCACTGATGATCGCCAGGATACATAGGAAATCTATAACCTATAAATTATACGAATGTTAGAGTTATATCAGCGATTCGAAGTCTGTTTCGTTGTGCGTAATAATATATTTCATACAATATCTACTCAACATTAACCAATATAACCAGATATTTATAAAAAACAAAGAGATTAAACAACTTCAGTGAAAAGCAAGTAATTTTGTCTCAGTCTTTAAAGTACAATATTATTCAAATTCACGCGGGAACTACATCAACATAGATGGCTCTTACATACAGTTCGTTCAACATAACTCCTCAACTGGTAATAAAATTCAGATTCATTTTATTTTTACCAACCGTATTTTCAGAGCACCGGGGGTTTTTCTCTTTATACATAAACCGCGCAATGCATCATTTCGTATCGCAGTTTTTATTATAAAAAAGGTAAAATAGAAACAAACATTTGAAACAAATAAAATTCCACTTATGATAAATATTATGAATTGCGTTTGGAAAAAATTCTAGTTATTAATAAGTGGGAAAAATACTACATACAGATCATTTTCAAAGATATTTTCATATACACTGAATGAGGTTATGATGAGCATAACAATGGCAATTTTAATATCTAAATACAATATTTACAACTTGTTTATGATGTGTAGATTGAATTACATTGTTGTCATATTGTGATATTTGTATTCTCAAAAATTACGGGCAATCATCACAATTTATTATCATATGTTTGAAATCAAACTAAATAATTTACGCATATTTTGGAACAATTAATTGAAGAAGAGCCCAACCGATAGAGCGAGAGGAATATGAGATGAATAATACAAACTGAGTTTGATACAGCTTCATATTGATGCCGCTATATCAAAACTTATATTAGGTATCATGGTCAAAGCCTCCATTCAATTTTATTTCGATCTGAAATCAATGCTCCAAATTTCACCGGCAACTGAATGATATTCACAATGCCGACAAAGACCTACCTCAATATACGAACGCACGCATCCCCTCAACCTTGAATCTACCCAATATATGGGTTGTATATACCTAACATGTGTATATTTTAAACTACACCCAGTCGCATATTGAATTAATTTTGAAAATCGTCGAGTTCTCATGAGAATTATATGATTCTTCCTACACACCAACAAATAGTGTACTTGATAAGCATGTATATAAAAACAATTGGATTATTACAATTCTGCATTTTATTTAAAATTGTGGAATTTTACGCATCATAACAAACATCGAAGACATCAACAATTGTGTATCAGTGTTAATTTCATGATTGTCACGCGCGCAATTACTCACTGTTTTGATGATTGGCAGCAGCGACGAACACGACTCATATCTTACTCAAATACGAAAATCACGTGTACATGTGCAGACTGGTATCAACCCCAATCTCGGACAAATTAATCAATATTCATAACAGAAAATTACAAATTCAAATCGTTATTTGAGATGTTTCATGTACCATCTCTTCTCATGTTTCGATGAAATTATTGTGATTCCTTCATTAAGGGGTTATATGATATGCAACTGTGAATGTTGAAGTGCAAGTTTAGCTCCTGTTCGTCGTGGCACATGGTCGCGTGGCTTGCGCAGTATGCATGTGTCAGACCGTGCGACAGTTCACCACTGAATATTGGAGCGAACTCATGGTAGGATATACTATAAACTATTTATATTAACGACATGTTATATATAATATTGTTTCATTTCCTATGACAATTAATTCTGGGCACAATATATCTGAAAATATAAATTACAATAATTGATTGTGAATATTGTTAATGATGACGTCCCACTCACTACAATATATAGACGTATATATTTTACCTTTGTATATATAGATATATATTGGCTTTGAGAGAGTCACAATAATACGGTATGTGCGCACGCCGATTACCTATGCATGTGAGATTTTGTAAGTGTTCTCTGAATGTATGTGTGTGGATTATAAGAGAAAAGTTCACCGGGTCATCAGCTGTGTATACGTGAGTGTTTTCATGATGGATAATAATTTAAGGATTTTTTTTTTTTAATTATTATTCTTTTGTAATTTATTGGTTCATACATCGACGCCGAAGACATAGGAAATTTTTTTCAGTCATATTTGATTGATGTGTCTCATTATATTCTTTGTCTGTTTTTTGGACTGACTGAATTTTTATTTATTTTTTTTTTTTTTTTCACGGGGGAGATAATAAATTATTGCTGACGATATAATAGTTATAATGGATATTAGGGCAGCACGTGGATTTGTTGTTCTTCAAAAGTTCCCTCTCCAAAATATCTTTCTATATTGATTAATTTTATTCTATTTATTTTTTCTTCCAATTGACTCACAGTTATTTTTGTTCTTATATATTATTTTATGTCGCGCTTTTCCTCCTATTTACAGGATTATATTCATCTAGTGGAATAAATTAACTTCAATGCAAATGTGGTTTTACGAGACAAGGTCACGAGGATCCTAATTTACATTTAAGTTTTTATACATGAATATTGTAGCGAGTGTTTGTGTGAATTAATTTAGCGCATGGTGAATAGAAATAGTTGCATTTTTGAGAATGAAATGAATTTTATATTCCTGTTTCTTCTTCACTCAACCTCTGATGGAAAAAAAAAACAGTTCTTAAGCTTCTTACATAAGCATTACATGCATCGGGGAAAAAAAACATAATAGGAGAGAAAATTGCAATAATCAACCAAATTATTTTTTTTTGTTCACATTGAACCGATGCATTCATAAATCAGAATTTTTCATCATCGGAAATTCGAGTGTTCAATTCACCACCACTGGTTTTCTATAGACATGTTCAAAATATCCATATTATCCATATATCTAAACGATGTTTCGAGAAGAATGCTTGTCATTAGCACGTTCATATTATCTTACAATTGTTCATGCATTATTGATTTTAGAATTCAAATCACTCGATTTTAATAATTTTACGTCCGGAATAATTGAGAATATACGAATTAATTCATATACATAATCTTATGAAGAAACCAATACTGAGACTATGAGAAAAAAATGGTTTTTCTGGAATTCACAGCCTCGTGTGTCCATTCAACTGAACATCATATCCATAAATTCAATTTCTTTTTACTCGAGCCAATATAAACATATATGAATAAAAAATATACCACCAGAACCTTTGGAATCTCCTGCAGACAGACTTGGCATCGACATATATTTATCAATAGTACTCATACTAATGATTCATCGGTCAGAGGTTTCTCATTTCGCATATTCAAATTGAATGGCTATTGGGTGTGCCGATAAAAATAAAACGAACCGACCCACACATATACACATCACCAGTTAACAGTGCAAATGATTACTCAGTAATATATTTCCTCATAAAATTGGATTAAATTATCAAACATTTTATAAAAACCTACAAGAAAAAGTCTTGAAAGGGATTAATATTCTTGTGAACTTTTTTTAGTAAAAATGTTTATTGAAATAATAATTTGTTCATCTACGCAATGTTTAGAAATTGGTGAATTTTATATAATTGCACACTGTGTTTTATATTTTATTTTGATTTTATTTATACATTTAAGTTTATCAGTTCTCAGACAAAGACTCCAATAGCATATATTCACCTATGTATTCTGGTTTACTTTTCTCTCATTGTATATAATTGTAATTTCGTGAATTATCATGGATTTGTATAGTAGATATCGATTTAATTTTATTCAGAGCACGCGCACGTGCATCGAGATATCATTTAAATGAACCGCGTTTTGCATTTGTGTTTCTGATGTGTCCGCTAGGTGGAGATTTTAACTTCTCGATGTTATTTCAAGTTTCGCAAAATATTGGAAAAATATAAAAAATTAAATATAAATATATTTACTGAATTAATGTTGCTCGAAGTACTACAGTTAATTGATTAAAGTTCGAAGGAATAATATTCAAAAATTTCCAAATTCTTTTTCATTATAGAAAATTTATAAAACGAATTATTGTAATGCTTCTCGCAAGTGGTCCAAACAGATATCACTTCGTATATAAGCTCGGAACAAACTTACTCCTTCAGGTAGTCCGATGCTTCTCAGGAAAACCTACGCATCATGCGGCCTAACTATCAGACCACATCATGTCCAGTACTCAAGTACAATAAAAACCGTCATCGATTCGATAATTTACTTAATTAAAACAATACTGTGGAAGCGACCTTGACTACTTTTTTAAAAAATTTTTTTTATTTCTATCAACTTTATCCAATACATAAATAAAATATTTTCTAGAAAGCATCTCAGTCTTTTTCTGTCATCTAAAATTCTATTTTATTTTACTCCAATCATTCTACAGTAACGATGTTTTGATATCATTATCTGACCAAAATAATTCCCCAAAAAGAAAAATTATACCTGTTATCGATAATGACATTATTGCCCGTACAATATTTTTCCATGGCAACATTTATTTCACTTATTATTTTTTCTCAAACCTCAAACATTCAACATCAATTTAATCACATTCTTCTACGTGTCAATAAATATTTCACGACGCACTTTTATTCTCAAGGATATATATTGGGAAATCTGTGAATTCGTTGAATAGTTGAAGAGTCTAAAAGGTGGTCGAATAAGGGAAACAAAATATATACCAGATGATTTTATCATTTTTTTATTTTTTATATTTATCGTGACGTTGGTATCCTAACTTTAGATTTGGCTGTGAAGACAAGGCATACAATTACATTTTCAGACACTCGAGCCAAGAGTCTATTTAGTTGCGAGACAGAGATTATATTTGTAGTCAATTGGGATCGGTCCTTACCAATACAGTGATAAGAGAAAAATGGAGTAAAACCTGTTCTCTATATATATATATATATATATATATATAAATATATATATACAGTGGTGTACAAAATTACTTGGACAAGAAAAATTATCTTACAAATCTTTAATTTTACAAATTAAAAAATATATTTAAGTCAAATTTATTAATAAAATTTTTATAGTTATTCTACATATTTTAATTACGAGAAATAACTCCAACGAATAATATGATATTAAATAAATTTCCAATACATAATATATATTAGGTGAATCAAGTGCTACTGTGTATATATTTTGTTCTCCTTCAATATTTATTCATTGAAACAAGTCGTTTATATAAACAAGTTTATATATTATACTTTTAAAAATTTCAGTGTTATTTTATTACATTTTTCTTTTTTCTCCAACAGTGTCCAGTGACCCGGTACAAAATCGCCATTGATCATAATTGCCACACAGTAACAAATCAAGTTTATCAACGAGGATAAAACAAATAAAATAAGTTCATAAAAAAAAAAAAAAAAAAAAAAACAAAAATAATAAATAAAATGGAGTCGCAGGAAGTAGTTCCAGAAGACAGTCTTGATCATGAGGAACAGTTTTCATTAAAAGACACACCTGGAGCTCCAAAATTGAAGAGAAAAACAAGTATCTTCAAGTATTATTCATTCAAATCTGTAGGTAAGAAATTTATATTCGCACTCGGCGGGAAATTGATCACTGTTTTATGTTCCACATCACATGGATGATAATCACTCTTCCTGGATATATATATATATATATATATATATCAATTTCAATTAATCTTTGAATTTTTTCTTGTGATGGGGCCAAAGTCTAATTAAGATAAGAATGAGAGAGGTCGTTTCACTGATAAAACTATACCGAAAGTACTTTCGTTTTTTTTTTTTATCTATCAAGGCCAACACAGAATTAAAATGGAACACTTCTAAACGATTTGAGAATACAAAGATGATTATACTTATGTACAATTGTTGTTCGCTAATAATAAGTTTGTTGAATGTTGAGCGTATACGAGACTCGAGCGTCATGCGAATTACATTGAAACTAGTCACTAAAATAATAATATGATAGTATTATATTGTCAGCGGTGTTGGAATTAATATATGTATACACATATATTTCACCATGTGTTGGAGCTTACACGCCTCTCATATATCATTCATATTGCAACAGGGTCTGGTGTCAAATTCATATAAATGATAAATAATTGAAAAAAAAAAATAAAAAAATACCTGTTCATTGTTGCATCTTTATCAGAAAAATTATCTATGATATAATAGAACATTTCGGAGCTTTTGAGACCAAAAAATTATGCCAATTGATACTGGAGATGTTTCAAAGACATTTATATACAATGTACATGGTGATTAATTTTGATAAAAAACGGTAACTAATCAGATAGTGGTGAAGGAAAATTTTAATTATGATGTTGTATTATCAATCAATGAAATTAAATAATGTCATGCACAACAGATTCCGATCGTTTGATTCTTTTTTGAAAATGTTTAATCAAACATTGTCTGGGTGACATTTAAGTATAGAATTCGATATAATTATCCATAAAATAAATCTTCATATGAGCTGGTAACCTTGAACTTTCATTCTGGGTGTTGAATTTATTTTTATTTTCGCCCCAATGTTGATAATCATTAACATTTTATGATAAATATGGATATTTTGTTCCAAATAATTATTGAAAATATTTCATTGTATTAACTAAAATTATTTACATAATCAAAACTTCAATCTGCATTCTCTCAAAACTCTCTCAATTTATATTTCTGAAGGGCAATCATTTCACCAAGTGTAATAGTAATTAATTTCGAAGTTTTGCAATAATATTTCAATCCCAATCGCAATTAGTGATTGTGCATAAATTAAAGATCAAGTTTCGTGAAATTTATAGAATATACATCGACAAATGATGAAAATATAAATATGTATAGTAGTATAGAGTAGTGATATGAATGATGTATAGTAGAGAAACAGCGAACGATACGAGCCTCCAACAATCAACCAATCATAGCTTCGGCGATGACGTCACATCTTGATATTCCATCCAGTGTCTATATAACTCGCGTGCCACCAGATGTACTGCAGTTCAATTCACTTTAGCGTGAAGTGTAGAAACATTATTATCGTATCCACAACTCGTTCGAAAAATAATTCGGAAAGAAAATTTGAGAATTTTTTTTTTCTCACAATTTTCCGTTTTTGGTTTAACTCATTTTTCATTCGTATTTATTTTCCATATCCAGTGTCATTGATAAATAAACCGGAATAATAATAATAATAATGGGTAGACGTAGCGAAAACATTTCGCCGTCTCGATCGGACGCAAAAATACTTGATAATGAAAATGCAGGCATGTACATAAAGTTTTAATTTATTGATATATGTTTCAATTTTTGTTTTTCTTTATTTTTATAATTCTGCGCATATATTTCCGTTCACTATACTCATACAGGGAATTATTTTGCGCTTTGAATAAATAAATACAAGAAAGTATAGCAAGTATTTTAAAAAAAGTTGCCATGTTTTTATTAATTTGAAATTCGTAATGTAGCTATATTCTTTTATAATTGATTCATGGCACATGAAATTTATGGAAAAATTAAAAAGAATGAGTGTCCAGATTGGTGATAAAACGCGCGAAAGTTGGAAAATGCAACGCAAAGGTTTAAATACATTTTCTGGCCACATAAGGAATGAGGAATATTATGATAAAAATATTTTTCGGTAAACCCACTGCTTTCAAAACTTGTATACATAAAATTTCGAGAATTTATATGTCGATTGAAGTGGAATTTCCTTCCACTTCAATACATATTTTCACATTCCACACATATACATATTTTCTACAGCCTTCACTTGAATCGGAACGATCCATAAAACATTTCTATTTTTTTTATTAGATAATAATACAAACGTTTGTGAGAAATGCAAAACTTTTTACGCTAATTCGCAATGACTATTTTTGTTAGAAAAACCATCTCTATAAAAAGTTTCAATGGATATATATATCGAGTCAATTATTCCTGTTCTAAATTAATTTCAACACACGCAACTTTGATGAAAAAAACTTCCCTCGGTAACAATATATACATATACTTACAAAATAAATTGTGACACAGGGGATGGTGTACGTCGCCCATATACAAGGTTTCTCAACAGCTACAAATAAGTGCGTAACAATAATGAATACTGAATGCGCAAACATCCACATAGTATATAACTCAATTCCATTCACTTACTCCTTCAATATAAAATATAAAAACTCGGTCAAGAAATTAATCGTAAAATCGACCGGTACAATTATCAGGTGGACTATTACTTCTTATGTATCTCTGTTATCTAATTGTAACAATTATCCTTATACATATATATCAAGTTTTGTTTCCTATATAATCAACATCGGTCAAATTCTGATAATGATTAATTAAATGATGCATAATATTTCAGAGGCGATGCCGAACACAACCAAAACTCCTGGACCACTTGTGGGTGTAATCGACATTGGCACGAGAACCGTTCGATTTGTGGTGAGTATGTCATTGAATTTATGTAATATTATTACGATATTTAGCCATCATTCACACTGTGATAATACCAATTATCGAACCATTAATTAAAAGTTAATTGAAAACAACATTTTGTTCTTAATCTCCAAACCAATGTATTGTTATTTATATTTAGGTATTCAATGCAAAACGAGTGAATGAAATTGCTTCCCATTCAATTGATGTTGAGCAGTTCAGTCCCCAGGAGGGGTGGGTCGAGCAAGATCCGAAAGAAATTCTATTTGCTGTGAAAGCATGCATCCAAGGTGTGATTAAAAAAATGCAAGGACTTGAATTTAATATCCGCGATATTATTACTGTTGGAATAACAAATGCGCGAGAAACAACAATCGCATGGGATGCTACTACTGGCGAGCCACTTCACAACGCAATAGGTATATATTTCATGAAATACAAACAAAATAATAATGTATGAGTGTACATATAAAATATAATACTCATAAAATAAATTTCTTTATTTTTTTTCCTGCAGTGTGGTCAGATATTCGTACTAATACGATCGTTGACCAAATAATCGCAAAGTTTCCCGATCACAGTAAGAATCATTTGAAACCGCTCTGCGGTTTGCCAGTAAGCCCGTACTTCTCCGCATTAAAAATCCGATGGCTCAAACAAAATGTAACGAGTGTAAAAAAAGCAATGCGAGATAAACGATGTAAAGTTGGTACACTCGACACATGGATAATATGGGTAATATATACAATTCTTATTTCCTTCATTTTCCTCGTCGACTATGAAAAATGTATTGGAATCTTGCATGTGGATACGTATGATAATGAGATTGTATGAGGAAAATTTTGTCTGGATATATTATAAAAAATTTTCCCACATTTCATCTCATTGTTTATATGTTCTCAGAACCTGACTGGTGGCAAGGACGATGGTCTATATATCACTGATGTCACTAATGCGTCGAGAACAATGCTGATGAATATTGAAACATTGCAATGGGATCCAACATTGTGCAGATATTTCGACATTCCCATGAAATTATTACCAGAGATCAGAAGTAGTTCAGAAATATATGGGAAAATTACCGTCGGTCCTCTCACAGGCATCCCAATATCTGGAGTAAGTCATTACGATTCGTTTCCGAACATTGGTAATTGTCAATTAACTAACAATAAAGATTGTCACTTATTAAGCCATACCACTCTATTCTTCAATTGTCAATCAAATAATTAATAAGAAAAATTCACAAATTAATTATTTTTTGGTAGATTCTCGGCAATCAACAGGCAGCATTAGTAGGACAAAATTGTTTGAAACAAGGACAAGCAAAGAATACATATAGAAGTGGCTGTTTTCTTCTGTGTAATACCGGTACCACTGTTCGTACTGTTCCATTTTACTCATAATTAGCTAAAACGAAATTCTATTGATTATTATTTTGAAATGTGCGATGATTTATTCTTATTAGCGTGTTTACTCATCGCATGGTTTAGTGACAACAATTGCGTATAAATTTGGTCCAAATGCACCAGCGGTGTATGCACTGGAGGGTTCTGTAGCGGTCGCAGGTGCAGCAATCAAATGGTTACGTGACAATATGAAACTCATTAAGGATGTTCACGAAAGTGAGCATTTAGCACAAAGTGTGTTCAGTACTGGCGACGTTTATTTTGTACCAGCTTTCAGTGGTCTTTATGCTCCATATTGGAGGAAAGATGCTCGAGGGTGAGTTCTTTTGTTTAATTTTATATGGGCATTATATAAAACTTATTTGTCCTATGCTGATTTCATTGATTATTATTTTTTTTTTTCGCAGGATTATTTGTGGTCTCACAGCATTTACAACCAAACAACATATTATTCGTGCATCTCTTGAAGCAGTATGTTTCCAAACCCGAGATATCATTGAAGCAATGTACAAAGATTCGGGTTTCCCATTGACAAAACTCCATACGGATGGTAAAATGTCGACTAACAGTTTGCTAATGCAACTCCAGGCTGATCTTAGTGGTATACCAGTATGTAAGTACGCTCGATTTTTCTTTCTTATTTCGTTGCAGCATTTTATAATCGTGTATACGATCATAGACACCACAGTATGAGTCTGACTTGCCGCAATATTTTGTGTTTAAATACAGTCCGATCGACGATGCCAGATATTACGACTTTGGGTGCTGCAATGGCAGCCGGTCAAGCAGAAGGTATAGAAGTTTGGGATCTTGACGGTGAAGACCTGGAAACTGTACCAAACGATACTTTCTTACCAACTACAACTCCAGAAGGTGTGTTATGTTTATGATTATTCGTTAATTCGTTCATTCAACGCGCATTATTATCTCATTCTCAACTGGGCTATCATAAATTAAATGTCTGGTTCTATGAATTTCAGAGAGAGATGGTAGATATAAAAAATGGAAGATGGCTGTACAAAGGAGTTTAGGATGGGCTGAAGTAAAAATGTCGACTCAAATGACAGGTAAAATAATTAGTTATGGTATGCATATGTGTACATCACTGAAACGTATGTTTGGATCAATATGATGATAGTGATTCAACACTGTAATTATATGCAAAACTGTTTGAATACGTTATTGATTTAATGCGTTGATTTTTTCTCTCAAACATATTCAACTACAGCGAAAAATGCAAAAAACAAAAATAATAGAAACACAATTTATATTGCATATCAAATCTCACCAAATGTGCAGTGTCACCTTGAGTTTTACATTATTCCTCTCGATGTTACTCCTTTATTCCTCGTCTGAAAAATTTATGCACTGACCTACTATCCCTCTATGAGTATTTTTAAAACAATGATGGGAATGTGAATTTTAATATTCGTTATTCTGTTTGTTCCAGATGATAGATACCTAGTATTAGCATCAATTCCAGCCAGTTGGTTTATCATGACAAGTTTTATCTTATTGCGACTGAGTTATTACATGGAAAATCGGTGACAACGTTTGCATCATCCACTCTTGTTGAACTTCATTCATCCTATCAACGATTAGCTGACTATAAAAATTGGATTGTTATGCATTAGATAGAAACCCATCAATTGAATTAATTGATGAAGAAAAAAAAATCCTATTACGATTGTGACTGGGAAGAAAAAAACAAAAAAAAAAGGACAAACAATTTCACGTTTCACAGCTAACGTAGATATATCAATAATTCAATTCGTTAGAGTCAGTTTTGATAGTACATATTATCTAGTTGACTGTGACTGTGACTCACATGTTTTAATGTCTTATAAACTAGGAGACAAAATTAACTTGATTATCATTTATCAAAGTTTCATCATCAAATTCTACAATTGCATCAGAATCATTTCAATTATTTTACTGTCATTGACTATCATTCATTATCCATTATATATTTAGGCATAACACATGACTGATAAAGTACGCACATCTATGATTGTTATCGGCTTTTTATTTTGAGTTTTTCTTTTGTTTTTTTCACTGGGAAAAATCTGTAATTTCATTTTTTACTTTGAATTCAAAGTTTTTAAATTGGGATAGCATATTTCCATTCGGGCGGCAGTTAAATGTGAGCTCTTTTTATTATAAGTTGTCTGTGGTAATTTCACGTACTTATAAAGTAGCTGAACAAAACAGAAATGCATCTGCGAAATACAATTGATCAATTGTTCCAACAAACATACACAATGCAGCACATATTATATCGACGGTATATCAAAAATTGATGTTAAATATATGGTGATCTACTTCGAAAAATTGTGATTACGCTTCAAATTAACGCTTCAGAATTTGAAAACATAGATGAGTAACAGGTACAAACAATATTTCACTTGTTAAATTACAAAAAGAAACGACACTACGTTGACATGTATAAATTTTTAGATAAATAAATATGAATTGCTCGTTAAAAAAATTGAACTACTATTTCATAATAATAAGTATTTTCCACCGTATACACTGCAATTAGTAGATACTTAAAAAAACATAATTTTGCTTGCTCAGAAGTTGAGTGGCAATATTCCGGTGTAACTTTAAAGTTGGCATCGAATTTCACAAATCAAATATCTCCTTGTTCTTGTTACCAATAGAATAATTCAAAATTCGCGCGAAAACGATGACACATTTCTTCTCCACCAATCCAACCACACTCATCTCCTCTACACCGCCATTTTACATAACCTCGGAGCGCTTTGCGCGCGCGTCTCATCAACTGATGAAAACTACACTCACACATAGTGAAAATCATCTCATACACAAAGTATTCATACCTGTTCATACATAAATACATGTGTATATACATATATAACCATAATATAACAAAACCCCGACGATTCTTCTCAATATGTTAAAACTCACAACTGCTGACAACACCACCAGAGTGCACCACACACACTACACATACAACACATCATCTATTTTCACTTGTATGTGAATTCTGATAATCCGCGTTTATACTCTCGTCCATCCAATTTTACCACACAGAGTTAGCCAGAGTTCTCATACACGGGTCGAATGCGGATAACGCGCGATCCTTTTATCACTGAATTCGAGGCTCGCGCCAATTAATACCAGCACTAATGTTACCACCATTAATCAGGTGATCAATTCAGCAATGAAAATAACGGTGTGCATGAACAATGTGTTTTCCCAAGTGTGGCGGTGTGACGTAAGAAAAACCTAACGTTTGGGGTTATAGTGTGGAGCAGGTGTAATTTTTTCGGATGAAAAGTGCCACCGGGTTCACCACCGCGCTTCCCAACTGTATATATACACATACATGCACGCATACACACACACGCACGTTGTACACCAGAGAGAAAGAGAACGAACCAGGATTGGAGTAAGCACCGGTGCAAAAAGCATACGAGACTGATTCAAAAATTGTTTATTTTATTTATTATATAGGAGAATAAATAACAATAACAAATATACATATATTATATCTATGCACAGATATATATATATATATATATATATATTTATTTATTGATATATATGTATATATATAAATAACGAGGGGGAGTGGATTTTTGACATCAAGATGTCGTCGGGCCACAGCAGCAGGAGCAGTCGTACAGTACACATTAGTTCAATATTTCAAAAGCTCCAGGGCAGATTTGCAGACGCAATGACGCCACCAAAATTATCAACTGACAAACGTATGCTGGATAAAACATGGAAATTGATGGATAAAGTTGTTAAATTATGTCAACATCAGCGAATGAATTTAAAAAACTCACCACCGTTTATACTTGATATATTACCAGATACGTATCAACGTTTACGTTTGATATACAGTAAATATGAGGATCGTATGCAAGTTTTACATAGTAATGAACATTTTTGTGTATTTATTAATAATCTTATGCGTAAATGCAAACAGGCAATTAAGTTATTTAAAGAGGGTAAAGAAAAAATGTTTGATGAAACGTCACATTATCGTAGAAATTTAACGAAGTTAAGTCTTGTATTCAGTCACATGCTGTCTGAATTGAAGGCCATCTTTCCTAACGGCGTCTTTGCTGGTGATCAGTTTCGCATCACCAAGTCTGACGCCGCGGAATTCTGGAGGGAGCGCTTTGGTAACAGGTAAATATTCATTTTGTTCTTTCATTTTTATTGCATATATTATTAATTATTCCTGTAGCGTGGTTAGTTGAGTGATGGAAAATTTTGTTCATCCGATTAATACGTGTTATTCATGTGGGAATCAGTATGTAATGCAAATATCTTCACGAGAAATGTATTTCTCAATGAATGTATCATATTCTTCAAGCATCGATATGACTTTTCAATCGCGAAATTAAGACTCGAATAACTATAACATTTTGCCTGTTATGTATCATCATCAGTTAGTTCCTCCTCTGAATTCGTATTTGTTTTTTTCATGAAGTATTAACCGTTCAATCAAATATTTTGTCCACTCTGATTATATTGCAGCAAAAATGAAATTGCGAATTGATCAAATGTGAAGAAAAATCGTACTTCTATCTGAATAACACTTTATTTCTAATGCAAAAAAAAAAGGAGTATTGATAATATTCACAATTCACGAACACTCTTCCATTCAGTGACGCGAGACTGAATAAATTATAATGATATGAAAATAACGTAAGAACAGAGTGGTATTGGATTCATTTAATGATTATATCTGGTTTATTCAGCACTCTGAAACGCGCGGTTATTTTTGATCAATATATTCTTGAACGTTTCGAGTGGCCAATCGATTTCATAATTTTAACTGATTTCACGTTGATTGACAAAGGAACTTCCTGTAATTTCATAGAGTATAAAATCAAATAAGATCTTTAGATTTCGAATTGTATCGAATAACTACAAATAATCTCAGTATGATTCGACTCATTTTATTGATATGGCAATGAAGATTCCGAAGCAATCTCTAACATCATTTAAGCTTAAGAATTAATGACCATCATAATTTCATAGCGCTTATTAACTATAATAACTCAATCATCGATCAAACTGAAGACCAAGTGATTTCATTCAGTGAATTTAGGAGTAAATAGCCCCTCGTATTCGACTCTTCAACTTTGACATAAATTCATATAGTCTTCAGATCCATTTCTTTTTCATATCCATCAATATCAATTCTTATTTCCATCATGTAGACATTATTAAATATATAAATTTTGTTTGTTATTCAACAAACACATATCTTAGTTTATCTCGCTCGGGATAACGCAGGAATAAAAAGCCCCAAGAAGCGAGTGAACAAGTAATATGATCTTATAGTAATCAGAGTCTAGTATTCATACCTTTTTCTTAGTATTTCGAAATAATTAATTATGAATGAATTTTTGTAAACTCCAATTCTCCTAATCTTCTCTTCAATATGGGAAAGCCGAGCTTTCGCATCGTTGCTTGGTTAACTTGTATCATTTTTATCTCTTATGTGTATGCGTCTATACCTATTCTAGATATAGAGTCCACAATTCACCATACAACGTTATTAAAAATTTCAATATAGTTCTAATTTTATATTCATTGTATCAAAAACGTTTTCACAGTAATCAAAATCAATTTGCACACAATAATTGAACGACCAATAGATAGAGTGAAAGAGTTCCCTGACTCCTACCTTGTTTCGTACACAAATCAATACAACAATATATGTGCGTGAAATGAACAACGTATACCAACTCAATATGTAACGACTGAAACAAAGTTGCGCTCCCGTTATTCTTTTTCGAAACGTATACTGAAATACAATTGCGACTGATGAATATTTGTCTAGATATGTCCACGAAAATGTTTCCCTTTTTTTTTCTTCTCATCCTTTCTCCATTCTACACAAATTGATTTCAATGAGTTAGCGTTCTCGACGCGTACACTCAAACGTACACGTTTCTCCCAATTGAATCTTGAAATTAAACGACCCACCATTGTCATGCCGAATAAGTTCATTGAACTATCCGAACGTGTGTGGTGGCTGTGTGGGCCCTCTGTCCTTCTCAATTCTCACTCTTTCTCTTTCTCTCTATCTGTCTACTCTCGAATACCAATACCGTAGACGTTATAGAATAACGAACTTAACCGATTGGGAGAGTTAAATTATTATTATATCTTTTTCCATTGCAATATTCACAATAGGCCCGTGGCAATTGTTACTGTCTCGTTTCTCGTGTTTATTTCATATTCTAAGGCTTTTATAGTGCGTGGATGCGTCATTCGCGTATATACGTCTTTTTCTTTCTCTATATGTGCATGGCACACACAAAACATAACAGGGATTTGTTCAAATAAAATCTGTTGACGTGCGCCACGGCCTTGTTTGCCATGTGCAACGTATTCGTCGTATAAATAAACATCGGCCAACGTCGATTCATGAATGGCTTCTGGTAGCAATTGATGTGGCCAACGATCGTCATGATTCGACGCACGTGTGTTAAGTTATCCCGGGTCAAACTCGCGTGCCAGGGCCATAGTAATATAATAAAATAAATGTATACATTGTATTCATGTATACATATATATAAAGATACACAATTAACGGACCACTATGTACATGCATACATTGCTCTTCTTTCTGTGCACCGTCGTTTGTTGAAATGCTTTGGCCAACTTTTGTGTCTTTGTTTTCACACCGCTTATATTATTTTTAAAACTCTTCCTCTATTTCACGCGTTTAGTTGCTATTGTTTTTGTAGTTCATAATACATGAGGTTTGCAAGATGATTGTTTCTGTACTTGTCAAAAGTCCTAAAAATATATTTTTATGATTTTTTACTTTTTCACTTTAAATAGAGAAAACTTTTATTTTTGTTTGTTTAATACTTTCGGTAATAATTCTCCGAGATTTATGTGCTCGATTACAATTCACAACTCGAATATCTTTCAATATTTTGAATGAATCCTGGACTACCTCCGGAACAATCATATAAAAATTAAATGCAAAAAAAAAGTGAATTAAAATTCGCCTACGCAAAACTTGTGACTAGCCCCTCGATAAGAATGTTTCCTCTTTCATAAAGAAATGTTATCGTACCATGTATTTCTGTCGCTGTTCTGTAACTCTAATTAGTCGTCGTGAATACAAACGGACTTGTTTTGTTATAAACAATTAAGAGTACGATTTGCATTTAAATTTCATTGCATTATCTATCCGACAATTAAATTGTGTCGAGCTATTCTAAATGTAAAATATATTTAGACTACATTCCACTTATTCAACAATGATTAATTTTCCGACATTATTGAGTATTGTCTTATACAGCTATTCATACATGTTGAAAAACTATTTCTATCATTGTTTTTATAAAAAATTAATGCAATGTCCACATTTTCCGCTATATTTCCACGCATTTTTGATTGGCTATCCATATTGATATGGGTGCAAAATTCACTTCGAAATCGATTTCCCGTTTGAATTAAAATAGTTTTCCCTTTTTCACTTTTGTTATTCATATTTTTTCTCCCCACATCTGGGAAAATAATTGAAGCCTCAAGGCATAGCTTCTACATTCACGTTTGAGAATGTTCCTATTGCACAAATGCGCCCCTACGAATACTGTTATATAGAGTGAATGTCATAATAAAATATATAAATGATAGAAAAAAAAATACAAATACAAATAAATATTTTTTGTCTCCAGTACTAAAAATCAATTATTTTGGAATATTTTTTGGTAAATGAAACATTAAAATAGAATAAATTTATGAATATGTAGTGAGTCAAGGATAAGGATGTGGTGTTTGTGAGATTGGTGTGCGATTGAATGTCAACGGAACCCGCTCAATTACCCCCGATGTGCGGACCTTCAGTTTCCGCCATTTCCGGTCAAATGATCCGCGGACATCCGGCCGGCCAGCACTTACCCAACAGTACTGGACAATTTGTCAGTGGTATACTCTTTCACACTCATTTCACTTCTTTCCCGCTTTCCTCATGTTTCTCATGCAATTGCTTTTGACTCTCCAGCGGTACAAAAAATGTTCCAAAAATAACTATATAAATTTCATTTATATTTATTACAATTTTTTAAAAGCGATGAATGATGAAAGTGACAAAACTTTTAACCCCTATATGTTGTCAAATATATTTGAAGAAGCATTTTTCTTTGTCACACGAGTCATATCATGACTAAAACATGAGAGAAAGAAAGAAGAAAAAAAAAATGACGAGGAAAGATGGTAGAGTGAAGAGAATTGAAAATGGAAAACTAAGAGTATATAGTGGCGGCGGTTTCGGTGGCATGGCAACGAATAACTCAATACTACACCTCGACATTTCAAATTGAAATCTCGAATACTAAATGCCGAATACTCGAACGATAGGAAAAATAAAAATATATTTTTTTATTTTTTTTTTCAGATATAAATGACAATATTCAATTGTATTAAAAAAGGACATTGATATACAACATTCTACATTTATTATTTCTTATAGTCGGGATATGTATCATTGATAAGGATACAATTTCAATTTTTCCAATGAGCATAAAAAAATATAGAAAAAAAAAAGTTCAAAGCGAAAAAAAAATTTATACTTGAAATTAAATAGTGAGAAAATTCGAAACGTGTGTCTATTGTATGTTTTTATGTTTGATAACGTGGGCACACACGCAGTTAGACCAATGAAGGCGTCAGTAGGAGTAGATACGCGATACCATGAGGTATACATATATATATATATTTATATATTTATGCATATATATATATACGATCTGAAATGACATCGGCAGCCCGACAAAAAATTTTCCCCTCTGTCTACTCGCGATGAGTTAAGCTCACATCCGGACTGTTATATACTGAGAGAGTAAAAGCGGAAGGAAGGGGATGTGACGTCACGCGATTGAGGAGAATTAAAAGAGTAACGCGAACGCGTGGAGGCCTGTGATCGCCCGCATACTGTTATAGGACACAGCCTTTTATATATTCCGCCTAATATAAAATGATAGGATCATGCAGTCACTTACATACTTCTTCCAAATTTATACGGATACATGAAATAAAAATCGTATTATAAATGTCATATTAAATAAAAGTGTAGTAATATTTGAATATTAGAGAAGGAAAATTGACAATCTCTTTGGAAGTTGAAAAATGATATGGAATAAAATAATATAACTCAAGTTCGAAATTATTAGACATAAAATAATGATATTTAAATCACACTGTCTATAAGAAAAATATTATCGATAAATAATTTGTTCATCCTTCGATGTCATATGAATGAGAAACTTCAGCAGAAAATATTATTTCCCTGACATTATTCATTGTCCATATTCTACCTATATAGAAAACTCTGTTTTTCATTCTACAAACGAAATACTCGGATTCTGCTGTCCGCAAGTTGCACGACCTACTTTAACTACACTCCCATACATATCTAAATATCTATATGTAGAAGTGCAATTTGCAGAACCTAAACATCCGTCAGGGAGGATAAAATCACCCATGCTACCCGTAATTAAGAGAAGAGAAAAAAAAATGAGACATTTAGGAAAATACAAAAAAAGTAAAACAGACATTACATAAAATCTTTATAGCTGATGAATATTCATGTATACTTTTTTTTCTTCCCTTTATTCGGGTCTGAATTTATTTCTGAATTTTTTTCAGTTCCCCATTGTTCATTCAAAGTTTAGTTTTGCAGAAAAAAAATTGTAACGGTACAGATCAATTTTTCGCTTCTGTTTCTTTTGTGAAGATCAAGGGATAATATACGACTAAATTAATTCGTACATTGAATATGTAGCAAATTGCTGTGAAAATTCAGTGTAACAATTGTATTCAATAATGCCTTTTGATTTTTAAGAATAACAAAATTTTGTTATCATTAAAATATTCTTTAGTGCATATATATTATTATATATTATAGACTAAATGGAGAGTCATTTTGCCAATGTCGACAAAAGCGTGAAGTACGTGGTTACGAAAAGTCGTAGATTCAGATCAAGAGATGTCGCGTCGTTGACGACCTGACATCCGCCTCCTGTCATAATACAAACGCCCATAATTATACATATATATATATTCATTTGATTTTATTATCTTCCACTTCGAGGGAATGTACCAACGACGATGACGTCCAACCGAACAAATGAATATACGTAGAAGTGTGACAAATATAACGGATATATCATAATCAGTCATGCGGAACATTTTCATTCATTCATTAAAACTGACGGGTGATATGCATTCATTTCTCATTGATAAAGAATATTAGCGATATAACTGATATCAGATAATATAACTGTACTGATGACTGCTTGTAGATAAGGAGATAAAAAAATTCTATATCGCTTTATAATGTTTCCTGTTCGCAATACAGATAAGTTTACACATATCAGAAACAGAGAAGAAAAAGAATGCTTGCTTTGCATTTTCTTCAACGCATTCTTCAAAACCTTTTTCCATCTGTCTATCACTGTGCCTTTGTTTATAAAAAATCTCACGGGAAGCTACCGAAGCGTGCCCGGGGTCACGTACATTCGTGCCAGAAGTACGAAAATTTTTTCGTGTTTTTTTTTTTTCCCATCATTTAAAAAGGGCTCTTACGTTAATTAAAGTTTGGGTGGGTTTAACATTGTTGTGGATGAAAATATCTACATCAAACCCGCGATACAACTGTAAAAAAGTTATGAATGTATATGAGAATATATATTACGTAGAATTGGTTGTTGAATGAAAAATTAATTATTAATATTGAAAAAAAAAGTTTCTATTCCAATAATTGAAATAAAAGATTTTGTAGTGTGTGTGTGTTCATCCTCGTGAATTGTCACTGTTGACTGTGATTGGGACGTGAATGAAAAGGCAATTGAGTATGTATGTTAGGTTGGAAAAAAAAACAAAAAAATCTGATGAAAAAAAAAAAAAAAATGAAAGAATGAATCTAGGCCGCGAGAGTGAACTGGGTCTCGCTCTTCGATCGAGCTTAGATAGGTCGGCAGCAGTAGCAGTAACGAGCACGACACACGAACAATCGCTAGACGCGCAAAATCCGTGTAACGTCTGCGTGTATGTATTCACATACGATATATATGTATATACACATATGTTCATATAAAAGACGACGACGACGTGTTCTATGAATGGAGGCGGGTGTCGGATCAACCACGAAGCAAGGACGGCTAATTATAGTCGGGTATCTCTTACGTATCCAACTCTCTCATGGATATAATCCCAACTTGCTTTTCACTTCACCCTCATTTATTTACTTCTCACTATTACACGATAGAATGAAAAAGAAAACAAAATTACGAAAAAATTGAGAATAACAATATTCCATTATATAAGTTGATAAAACTACTTTGAATTTCGTTCTTTTATTTTTTATAATATATGCGAAAATTAATTTAATGCCTCAAGTTTAGTTTATCAACTCGTAGAATTTATAATATTTTCTATGAAATATTATATGATGAAGAGATATAATAACAATAATAACGAATATTTGAAAGCGTTGAGGTAGAAAATCTAATGCTGGTGATAATAATGGTAATAACAATTATTATTATAATAAGGAAAATAGTGATATGAATGTTGGTAAAGGTCGTTACTTTGTTAGAGCTGTTCTCAGCATCTTTCGCGATATCATTTTCTCATTTATGATCATTATGACAAGAGGTTGAGAAGGAGAGAGCAAACGAGGGAGAATGGAGGGATGGAAATAAATGTGGCGTGTGAAAGCAGGTTGAGAGAGGTGCTTATGAATGCTGCATTAAGACCTCTAGTATCATATTAACCATCCTAATTGAAAATATCAAACATCCATATATATATATATATATATATTGCTCTAATTATTTTGATGTTAAATTTTGCACAAATACTAAAACTTATTATTCAAATATTCGACAGAATCATGTTTATTTTCATTATTTTTCAATTTGAAACTACTTCATAATCTTGTTTATTGAATAAAAAATATAAATACATCTGAAGGAATGAAAAATGAAATTGAAACGTTCTCGGTAAAAAAAAAATATTTATGTATATATTTGTATATAAATAGATGAAATTCAACTCTTGGAATCTAAAAATACGTTGAATGAAATGCAGCTTAATTTTTTTATTTCTATGGAAATATTGAGAGGTAAAAACTTTCCAGACATATTGATACATTGTGAGACCGATGACGACAGTGAACACACAGTTTGATCCTAAAATCAATATATCTCACACATACTTGTTCTTCATGACCATGAAAAATGAAGGAAAAAAAAAAACACAGTTTCCGGTAATACAAGTGGGTGGTGGTGGTGGTTCCATGACCGATAATGAAATTAAACAGTACTACACAAAAAATATATTGAACCATCAACCATAATACAAATACATCGATGGAAATTATCAGTGATAAAATAGGTACATTTATACTAAATCGGTTCAAAATTCTCCGCGTGTTCACTATTCAATGAAACCAGTCATACATTTATTTTAGATTATGGAAATAATATTCACGATAATCTATAAATACAATTAATTTGTATTAAGATATTTACTTGCAATATCCAATGTTCAGGACCTCTTTGTTTTTTAATAATCAATAACTCGGTGAGAGAATAACTCGGATAAAATTTATCGTAGTGAAATTTACGGGCAGAAATTATTTTGCCGCATTGCATTCTTCGACTTTATCGGAAAAATTCATTACGATGTAATGAGAATTTTTGTTTCCTTCCCCTATATGTTTTTCATTATTACTTTTCGTTATATTGTGATGATAAATGAAATTGGAATTGTCGTGGATTTGAGATTATAATATATCGAGGCGAATCCGTTTCTTCATTCATTTATTATTTCTGTTCATCTTTCTTCCCTTATCTGAATACACAGCGATAAGACAACTAAAGCGAATTTACCTAACCACATGATCCTGCTTGTATCCCTGCCAAGAGCTAGAATAACATCGTTATACCGTCGTCATTGTCAACAACATGACAACCGAGCTATATAGTAGTGTAGGTATAAATATTCGTTATTATTATTATTATTATTATTATTATTATTATTATAACCATATATCCTTGGGACGCGATTGTTATATAGGAATTTACATGATGAGAGGTTCGTAGATGGAGAATAGGAACCCTGAGACAAAGCACACAGAGAAATTCTGATTTGATTTACAATATTTGAGTCTGGAATATCACCAAAGGCGTATTATATATATATATGTGTGTTCATAGTTTATATTGAGCTTTTGACAGCAGTCAAGTTCGTCATTGGTCCTTTATTCGTGCGTGGGATGCAAGCAATTTCCCATCGTCAACCCGAGTATAATCTTTGTTACTCTTTGTGTTGGATAACATCTACATAGGCGATGGAACTATTCATGTAACACTTTGCTACAATTTTTTATTCACATTTAACCCTTAAAGGTCACCCTTGCGTTGAGAACTCTTGAAAGTCACCTTGTACCGAAATTGAATTTTGCATTATTAATCTCATACATCTCCGAATCTACTCAAACAATTTTCACTCTCCATAATTGAGCCTCTCAGAATTATTTCTTTTTACGAATTTAATTTTTTCCCTTCTGCAACAAATACGGAGAGGCGTAGAAATGAGTTCATCAATTATATATTGTTAAGTGTGAATGAAGTTCGCAGCTCAGTGATATAGAATGAAAATTTCTATCAAGGCGTTGGCAACTCGTATTAAATAATAGCGTATGTGATATTAAGATTTTTATCGCAGTATATACAATCACTTCTGATTTTATCTCAACTTCCGCCGCACACGTATTATCTTCATATGGTTTTATACATTCTATTGACTCATTAGTCAAGTTAATGCGTAGGCGAACGTTATTCATACTACAAATTTTTTAATACATATCTATAAGAAAAATGTATCGGATGAATTTATTGAAATCCACAAAAAATGGAAATATATTATAAGACCTTGTATATCTTAATGCAATATTTTATTGGTTGATCGTTACAGTTGAGATTAGTACAATGTCCCATCATTATTGGTTGCAGTGATTACGTAGAGAGTTCATTATTATAAAATTGATTGATACAGAAGAAAGAAACGAAATTACTAGAATTATTTTCATAGCAAAAATAAATTCCGTACGATATAATTTTTAATGTGCTGTTTGAGAAAGCGTGAATTTTTTTTTGTCGAAATACTTTGTCATAGTAGTAGCAAAAACATTTTGGTGTTAAATAACAATTTATTCGAATTTCCCTATTTCGCGATGTTGATAAAAAAAAAAAAAAAAAAAAAGTCGCAGCGCTACAATTATGTTTTTGTTCGATAAATTTTAGTATAAAATCACAACCGTGCATTGGGAATCAGTTGAGGTATTGCCTCAAAAGTACTTTTCAAGATGTGACGCTAATTTACTCGGATCAACATTCGGGCCATGTCTTTCAACAACATTGCCATCTTTGTCAACAATGAATTTAGTATAATTCCATTTGATAAAATTTCCGAGGGTACCGCCCTTCTCTTTCTTCAAATATTTCCACAGAGGATGAGTGTTATCACCGTTAACATCAATTTTTTCGAATAATTCAAATTGTGCCTGTGAAAAAAAAAAACCGAAATGAAACATTCATCAACCTCTCTGCTCTTATAAATTAATTATTGCTATTATTGAGAAGAAAAATTTACTTTATTAGCCTTTGCAAAGCTGCAAATTTCATCACTGCCCCCTGGCTCTTGGCCATTGAATTGATTGCAAGGGAAAGCCAAAATTCTCAAACCTGAAATTAATTCATCAAATTTAACCATATTAAATCATCAATAAAGTATTAAAAAATATTATAGACTAATATTTACCATGAGAGTCAGCATATTTTTCATAAAGTTCATTCAATTCTTTATAATTTGTGGCTGTGAGACCACATTTCGATGCGACATTCACGATCAAACAAACGTGACCTTTGTAGCTGTGAATTAATAAATATTGAATTCTTACTCCAACCAACATTGACATTGGGAGAAAGTGCCTTCGACCATTCTTACATATACATATATATGACAATTCTTCAACCTACTTAGACATTGGAACAACCTCTCCTTTGATAGAGGTAGCCTCGAAGTCATGGACGGACTTGGCCGACTTGTAGTCCAAATTTCCACTCATCACTGTTTGAATTAGAAATTCATCGTTTCAATTAATACTTATTTATACATGAAGTTGATCGAGTTTTTTTTTTCCACATTTCTATCTCAATACTACACACTCTGAATTGATTCCAACACAATATTCTGAATCGCAATACACACTATCAGTTAACACTAACATATTAATAGGAGAGTTGATTATTTAATTTATACTATGCGAAACCATCATGCGTTATTTATATGTTACAATAACGGAAAGATTTGATGAATAACGATTAAATAATATCTAAATCAAGTTGTTTTTTAAAATCCAACTAAAATTCGAAGATTCAAGCTTACAATTACTGCATCGAGTAGATAAAAAAAAAACAAATTAGGGAATACGTGCCTGCCAAATTTCGAATAACTTGTAGCCCGGCAGGAAATACTGAACATTTTAACAATTGCATTCTCAACTTGCACCAGTGTATTTTATTCTTATTTTTTCCTTTTTTTTTTTTTTTATTCACCACGGTAGAATAAATTTCGATTCGTCTGAAATTATTACAGGGTACAGTGATGCCACGACAAACTGTTGAAAATAGAAAGTGAAAGATGATAAATGACGCGAAAAAAATAATCAAATAAAGACGATAAAGAAAAGAGTAAATAGCAAATATATGAATTTTTTTTTTAGCTTGTAAAAAAATTCCATCAGTGCCGAAGATTGTTTCAATTGAGATCGACCTGCCATCTAGCATCGTGCCATGGCAAAGTATTCGCCGGTCGGCCATTGAGAATTCATACATTTATATATTACGCATAATACAGAAAAATGGGTTGTGTATTTCATATACATCGTACACAGGGAATAAATTCCGCCACTATCATTCAATTGAAATAATAACAACATAACGCGGAAAATAATTTATTTATAGCTATATTCTTTAGCAATTTATATATAATACGTATGTATATCGTTCAATTATATCCTTACCGTTTTATTATTCTTTCACGTATATTACGGCAACACGAAAAAAAAAATATGCTGGTGATAATACACAAGAAAAACGAAGTCTACACAGCGGAACCGGTCGACTACGACTGATTCACCGTCTCGTACATAATGACTAGTAGTATCTCTAAGAGTGAGCTGAGCATACCGGGCCAATAGGAAGGAGAACTATGTATGAATATATATGTATATAAAAAGCTCGTCAATCGATGCGTAAATATTTTATCGTATGCACACACACACACACATATATATTCACTTCCATTTTTTATCCCTGCAATGACAATGTATAAAATTTCGATTTATAATCTTTGACCTATCTATATATGAAATAATCACCTTTATACTTATGGTTCTCGAAATAGCAATAGAAAATTAATTAATTGATCAAATACATTGAATATGAATCATTGACAATAATGTAACAATTTTAAATAATTGTTGAATAATGAGTAAACAAATTTTCGATGAATTACTTCATGAAGGAATTGTGGTTCTTTTTCATATTTTTGTATACTATCTGAAGTATGATATATTTCACATTTCACATGTATACATTTGTAGTATTAATATTTCTCGACTTGACAATAACATTATTCTATCGATCGACTGATTGATTAACCTACATTCTTGTAGTGAGTATGAATCGATTTTGTTTCGCCTGCAGTCCTTTACATTATAATTAATATGTAATTCTCAAAACCACCTCATGGACATAAGTGTGCTATTTTTGTTCTTCAATCCGTCATGGCTCTATGAAAATCGATTTCACACTTTCACACATGTTTTTCATGAATGAATAAAATATTACTGACACGTACATAGGATACATAATAAAAAAAAAAATTTTTCTCTGCTTTCAGTACGTTGGTACCATGGAAAATATTCAGGCATGAGCTTAATCAGGTTCATCCAATTAGTTCTGGGCTGCAAGCGATGGCATTAAAATCAACGATTGACCTCACATGTAATGATTATATATCAAACTTTGAATTTGATGTGTTCACAAGGTATATGTTCATTCAGTTAATATTTTATTTTTGCTCTAAATAACGAAATAATTTGTGATAACGTTCATTAATAATAATTTATTTCTCCCTTAAATTTTATACAGACTGTTCCAGCCGTGGTCAACATTGCTACGCAATTGGAAGATTTTAGCAGTCACGCATCCTGGTTATGTGGCATTTTTAACTTACGATGAGGTGAAAGCACGTTTACAAAAATACTGTATCACAAAACCAGGAAGTTATGTATTTCGATTGAGTTGCACGAGATTGGGACAGTGGGCAATAGGATATGTTACATCAGACGGTGATATATTACAAACGATACCGCACAATAAGAGTTTGTGTCAGGCATTACTTGATGGCTATCGAGAAGGCTTGTGAGTATTTATAATAAAAGAGAAAAAAATCATTTCTATCTCTATTGGTGTGTTTAAAGCAATTTATCATTTGAATTAAATTCAATTTTTGTGGAATAATTTCAGCTACTTATATCCAGATGGGCGAAATATAAATCCCGATTTAACGTGGGCTGTCCAACCTACACCTGAGGAACATATAAAAGTAACAGCGGAACAGTACGAATTATATTGCGAAATGGGTAGTACATTCCAATTGTGCAAAATTTGTGCTGAGCACGATAAAGACGTGAGGATAGAGCCATGCGGACATCTATTGTGTACCCCATGCTTGACAGCCTGGCAGGTAGCAGTATTTACTTATCATTATTTATTCATCATTCGTATGAGAATATAATCAAAACTTCGTTTCGTCTCATTTTTCATCGTTTGATTCGTTATTTTGATTATATATTCCTTTTCCTTTGCTGTACATTGAAAATATTATGCAGGGTATATAAATGGGCTGGAATACACGACGGCTTTCATAAACACATCAAAAGAAAATCAGGCCAACGATTTTAAAGCACCCACTTCATGAAATCTGGGTTATTTCGAGTACCATTAAACTTTTTTTCCGTCGTAATGGAATTGCCTGTATCCATTCAACTATAGCCATTCTTTTGTTTCATACATCTTTTGTGCTATTAAAGCGTGTAATGAGAAAATTTCATAGAAATTATATAATATAAAAAAATTATAGCAAATCTTTGCTCTACATTTTCTATCACATTTGAAGAAATATTCAACTAGGACGATCAGGACCAACATAAACACTCGTGCAATTTTGACTAATTTAACTCATATGCATTTTCTGAAGTAGATTTTTTGAATAAAGATTCCTTGTTTTGTGCAGGATTCTGAAGGTCAAGGCTGTCCATTCTGCCGTGCAGAAATAAAAGGTACCGAACAAATTGTTGTTGATCCATTTGATCCACGAAGAACGCATCGACCTGGTGCGCAATCAGCATCAGCCAGCAATGCATCGACCCCAACGCGGGATCTTGACCCTGACACCGAGGTATCCGACTAGGTGTTATCATGCGCCCTCCATTATAGTTAATATAAAAAAGGGAATACGAATACACCTGTGCTCTTTGTATAGTGACCTCATACCTTATATAAGATATGCCTCAAATCAACAGAAAAAAAGCAGAAAAAAGGCACAAAA
The DNA here is from genome assembly GCA_958496275.1 of Zele albiditarsus. Taxonomy (NCBI): domain Eukaryota; kingdom Metazoa; phylum Arthropoda; class Insecta; order Hymenoptera; family Braconidae; genus Zele; species Zele albiditarsus. Next base: position 13,491,161 of record OY292411.1, on the reverse strand, counting down.
TTACCTCATATAATTCACCGTCATAGAATTTGATCTGTTTGTTTTGCTAATGCTCACATTAAACATCTCATCGCATCATCGAAATTTAACAAATAGAATGAAATAAATACAAGAAAAAATCATACATCAGAAATACATCGCCACGGGTAGAGATTACCTAGTGTTATTCATATTCTATTTTTGCGATAAATATTTTTTTTAACATGTTGAAAATTTTATATACATATCGGGATAATATCGTCCACAAATTTGATGACATAATAAATTAAGGTAGGTTGCTTACTTTCATTCATTTCAAGCTAGCATCAAACTGGGACACACACACAGTCAATCAGATATACGTTCAGCTTATTGTTTGATCTATCATCCGCATTATTATTATTAATCGAACATATCGATCGTCCGAATACATTTAATGGATTTTCGGTTTTTATGGAAAATAAATCGGGCGACAATAAATGTATTTTTGAAATTCGGAGACATTTACGTACAACCAATTGATTTGGAAAACTTCCTTCAATTCACACATAAATGATATTATATCTGGCCGATGGTTCCAGTTGCAATAGAGTTATTCTGTAAATTAGGCGCATTTGGTTCTTTCAGTTAACGAATCTCGAAATCAAACAAAAATTGCACCAATTTATGTCCGCATTGGGTTTTGCATCCGAATCATGGATCATTTTTTTTCTTATTTTTTTTTTTTTTTTTTTTTTTTGGCTTATGACTGAAGCGCATATTGAGGCAATAAAATCGAATAAACGCTAAATAATATAGACAATTGAATTATGGAATAATATGGCATAAGTATTATTAAAGTATAGGTCGATGATAAGATACAATTTTTTTTTTTTATTGGAGTTTAACTCAGCAAGAATATTGTTGATGTTATTTGTGCCAGTAAGAAAAAATTATGCTGCCGCAAATTTTCGTGCACGAACATAATGCTTGTTTCTTAATTGTAGTCGGGAAATAGTAATTATATATGAAAGCCAAATAATTCTTTTTTTTTTCTTGAATTGGGATTTCGCGTCGAAATTCGATAAATAGCCAAGCAGCATTGTAGGGCAATTCAGTTGATTACCAATTTTTATTAAATTTCATAGAGAATAAAAAAAAAACGTCCAGTGCTTTAACGCAACCAGAAATGTCATTGGCTTGTTTGATTTTTTTCCTCGTTTTTTTTTTTTTTTTTTTCATTGTTACTTTTAAATCAAATATAATTTATTTCTAAAAATTAACTAAACGTATCTAAATAGAACGCAAAAAAATTATTTTAACTGTATTGATTTATCATCGATTTATTATTGTAACACAATTGCAATGATTTCAATGCAAGTAAAGTTAAGATCGTTTCATGTTCAGATACCAACAAACAATATATTATTTACTGCCGCTACGAGAATATTGCAATCATTAGTTCAATTCAAATGCATTCGCTTGGAAATATTTCAAAGGCATTTTTTTTCAAATCCAAATCAAAAACTAATTAACTTATATACACATTATTTATATATGTATATATATATATATTCGTCTTTGATTATTTTACATAATGAAACGCTGCTTATTTTCAAATCCTCTCTTGCCATGCATCTGCACTGGCGCGTTTAGTTTAATTTAGGAAAGAAAGAAAAAATAAAAAATGAAATCTAATTAATTTAGTGTACATGATTTTTTTCTTTATTGTAAAATATTAGACTATTTGAAGAATTTTTTAAATAAAATTTTATTATCATTATATTGATTTCCTTCTGCACTTGTACACGCTCCTGATGCTAATTATTTTGTTTGTTTGTTTGACTGTTTTTGTTGAGCTACGCCGAATTATGGTATCATTCGATATTGAGTTTCTGATTTAATCAGTTGTCATCTGAACTCAATATGCAATTATGTCCTCATGATTGCTCGCATGAGAAGTTCTTATATATCTATTTATTTATTCATCAATTTTTTTTATCATTTTTTTCCTGTTTTTACCTCTACTTTATTGATTATGTTGTACATTGGGTCGAATGCTCAACCCACAGCATGATATGCAACTAATTGGTAATGACATTCATTGTGAAATGTCGAATTTTCAATTGTATATATCAATAAAATAAAAAAATAAAACAATAGAGAAAGGTAAGTGATTACACGATGCATTATGATGTTTTTCGCTTCTTGCTTTCATGTCCCATTCCGAGAAAGAAGAACAAATATTATGTTTAACAATTATTTTCTTAAAACTTTCATAAAAGTTCAAATCGCATTGCTCATCTTCATTTAATTATAATCACAGTAAACACAAACCCATTGGGTTCACACAACGCACGTAAACATATATATATATATATAAATGATATTTTTTTTCTTATTATATTGCCAAGTGACAATTATTAAAGAGATATAAATTACGGCTGTTTTAGGATATCATGGAACTGTGTAATGGTAATTGTGGTTTAATATGCGATGACTCGGACGAAGAGGATGACTCGAGTCCAACAAGTTCGCCTGTTCCACCAAGGAGAATCGTACCTAGTCCACCGTTACCGCCAAGAAGACCATCACCATCACCAACCCCGAACAATCATTCGCGTAACAGTCGTCATTTGACAGTACCAAAGGAAAATGCACCACCGCCACCCACCGTCACTGTTATCCTTTCATCCAGTGACAATCATCAGAACAATAAAGGTAACAATTTTTATAATGAATGTATATTTTGTCCAATATTGTTTGTGTTCTATTAATGGAAATGGTTCAAATCATTTCAATTTATTTTTGGAAAAGCCACATCTGAGGCACGCTACGATATGTTACATCGGGCATCATCACCATCGCCAATTCCACCAGCAATTATACGGCCACATGTGCGTTCGCAAATTCGACCACCTGCATTACCAGAAAAAGCCGGCCGTCATCATTTATCCACCCAAACGAGTATAAATGTACCGCCTGTGCCGCCACCATTATCAGCCCCTCGACCACCAAAAACAACAAAAGAAATAGCAAAACAGGATCATCATTACGAAAATACAATTTTGATACACGGTACAAAGGAGCACGTTGTAAAAAATATTAATTTAGAGATGAATCGTGCAAAGTTAACGGCATTAATGAGAAGTCGTGAAGAACCAGGCGGGTCAGCAACTAAATCTGAAGGGGCCGCATATGAAAATGTGAATGTCGAACATATATCAAGGCTCACTGCATTAGGATTTGCCCAAGATGCTGTAATTCGTGCATTAGGAATTACACGAAATGATTTAGAAATGGCCTGCGATATTCTCAATGAATTCGCGACTAAGTCATCTTGACCAGGTAACAATAAAAAAGTATTTGTCGGTATTTTTTCCATGCAATGACACTTGATATTAATCCTAGAATGATTGATTTGTGGAATACGATAATATTGAATAATGATGGTACATCAGGATCAAGTAACCCATTTTTTATTCTCCGTCACTGATGTTTCGTTTTTTTTTGTTCTATATACAGGCACACAGACGGATGGTTTGTGACCACCCGTACCGCCGCGACGTTATCTCTGAATGCAGGCGGATGGACAGTAACAACAATCATTTATTCAATACAATTAAATTCGATGAATGAAACACTGGACAGTTGTAAAAAACACACATAATATGTTCGTCGTTCAAACTATTTTACGTACACTTATGACTCCAAATAACAATTATATGAATCAAAGATGCGATAGATATTATTGAATACGAGTAATGAATAATTGGAGGACACAAGTATTCGAACTTTGAGTGCGCGGTGAATGAAGATAATTGATGACCTGCCGCAATATATCATGAATTTAATATTTTGATGAGTCATAGCATATTATTTCATCTCGTGATATGAATGCGTGTATAACTTTGCGAAATATTACGCTGCATATAATATTCACTTTCTGTAATGATGCCATTTTGCATGATGTTTTCATTATTATTTATTTATTATAGTATATATTCATCAAATGTGATATTTATATTAAAAAAGATACATGTACTACTGCTTAATTTCCGTCTTAAATATCATTCGAGCGGATCACAAACGCGAAGCACAACATACAAATAAATTATCGATAGTTTTTTTAATTGTTTTTTTTTTTAGTGGCGATATTGAAGTTGTCAGGTAGTCAACACGACATAAAGTCTTTATTTAATTTGATTATTATTCATCGATCAATCATAATCGTGAAACAGAAATGCGATATTCTCTGTGTGCAAATTATATTCTGAATGGGACTGAAAAATAGCGAAATGAAAACGAGAAAAAAATATTCTATTGTAAATATGACGAAAAAAAAAAAATTATGAATAACAAAACTAATTTATTCAGGTAATATATACTAATTCTCATTTAATCTTTAGATGAAGCAACAATGAACGATGAAATACAAAGATATATATCTGTATCAGATATTGTTGCAATTAGCATTGATCCCTTGTATGTATTTATCATTCATAAGATGACAAACAAACGAAATGAAACACGAAAAAGGGGATTTTGAAATTACTTCATGGTAATCTGAACATTTGAGAATAATTCCTCCAGACTGTACTCATTAATAAGACTAAAAAAAAATTTTTTTTAATTTTCTTTTTTTTTTTCATATCACTAATTACTGGTGACACGAACAAAAAATGATTATGGAGCAAATACCATCTCCATCACTTTGTTCTTGTTACAATTTCTACCCTTTGAATGTGTCAAAGTTCAATCGCACACGTATAGAAACTATATTACTAAATATCACCATACCGGAGAAATTCATAAATATAGATAATGAATGTGTGAATGGAGTGATACAAGAAATTCTGGAATGTGACATAAAGGTTTCACGAATTATTCGAATTGTATGGGAATTTTACTTAAACTTCAATTTCATCCATTGCGGAAAATCTGAATCCACGAATACTATTTAATATCTACGAGAAAAAAAAAAAGAAAAAACAGTTGATAAACTTAGCTATCCTATTTTTCTACATTTAATATTCGCAATAGTATATCCCGAAAATTAATTATTATTACGAGTTATAGGCGCATCAATTAGATGGAAGTACTGCATTCCTGCATCTATTGAAATTTGTTGGAAAGTAATACGACGATTACAATCTACAGTGGAAAAAAAAAGAAAATAGTACATAAATAATTCAGTAGGGCGTGCAATACATAATCTATAGTTCTTTATATATTAATTTCATTATTGGCTGTAAACATTATTTTATGTATTGTCCAGAATAAAATAATGTACATTTAAATATAGAAGAATTTGTTCAAAATAATATTTCATGTACACCCTGTGCCATTAACTAATTTATACATCATAAACAAATCTGTGTTGTCGCAACAATCGACAGACAATGTATAAAACAACAATTTAAAAAATTGGTCTGAAAAGTAAATTATTTGTCTAAATTATCAAACTTTTCACAATGGGTCCCATATAATTTATTGTTAACACTATGTACAAATTCGTTCATTATATTTAATAACAAAAAATATATATGTAATGTGAGAAATAATTGAGAAATTAAATATCTCCATTTAAACACATTCTGTATTTATATGAAAATAATCCAATAATGTCGCATCAAAAATATTCATTTCTTATACTTTTCTCTCATTATTCAGTTGCAAAATATTTTTTCACTAGGTACTTGAGCCATTCGCATGAACAATGATAACATTAGATATAATAACTACCTTTAGTACAAAGCCCGAACGTGAACGTATTTTCAAGTAAAAAAATTAATCTACTATCACATTGGTTTGTTCTTGTTGAAAAATGCGAGTTCTGCTGTCAAAGAATTAATTTCCAATTCAATTTCTTCTTTATCTGTGCATCTTTATATCGCCTAGTTGGCCTGTGTGTCACTATAATTTATGATTTGTACTGTTTCGGCGCTAGTTCTTTGCGCAGTATTTCATACCGCATCAATTCTTCATCACTCACTGAAGGCACCAACGTCCGGATTGCACAAAGAAAATCATTGAATAAAACTTTGACTGTTCCCTCAGGTTTTTTATTATCATTCACATTCCCCGCTGTTTGCTGTACATTGAATAAATCTTCATACTCCTTGATAATTCGTCTCGCAGCGTTAAGCCAAGCATTCGAACACACAGAGTATAGATCAGCGCCAGTCAAATTTTTCGGTAACACTTCAACTATCCGATTCAGCTCATCATCATTATCACTATTTTCCATCGTAAATTTACGTGTTATTGCTTTCAGAACACTCAATTGTGATTCGGACGATGAATAAACTCCAACATAGAGCAATTTATCAAATCTACCAGGTCGCAATAATGCCGAATCAATGAGGTCCGGTCTATTCGTCGCACCTATGATGAATGTATTCGCTGAACTATCAAGTCCATCCATTTCAGCGAGAAGTTGAGAAACAACTCGATCCATTACACCACCGCTATCGCCACTACGACCACGATTAGGTGCCAACGCATCTAATTCATCGAAAAATATTATGCAGGGCGACGCTGCGCGAGCACGTTCGAATATATCTCTGACATTTTTCTCACTTTGACCAACATACATATTCAACAATTCTGGGCCTTTAACTGATAAAAAATTGAGTTTACATTCAGTGGCCACTGCTTTAGCTAATAAAGTTTTTCCTGTACCCGGCGGACCATAGAGGAGAATTCCTGAACTTCGAATCGCAAAATTATGCATTAATGGAATTTCAATTCGTCGAATTATTTCATGTTTCAGACTTGCCAGTCCACCAATGTCTTCCCAGTGTACTTCCGGCACTTTTGCTGTGCCAATTCGATCAGAAAATATAGACTGCATATATTCTAAAAATCAAAGGGATATGATTTCGATATTATTAACTAACTGGCGAACAAAAATAATTATTAATTATCAACTTACCATATGCATGAATAAAATCACTATCATCTATAATCATTGCGGTCCCAGGATTGCATAGAGTACGTTCATAACTTGATGCCATGGTATGGAAAATTAACGTCCCCAGATCTTGCGATACAAAATCTGAAGACATTACCGCAATTTTCGATAGATCCGCATGGCATTTTACATTGTGTCTCCTTAATAACCACTCTAATAATTCAATTCTTTCATTTTGTGTTAAATAATCAATTTTAACTGTCTCAACAAAGTGTCTATTGATGTCGGATGGAATTTCACCGTCCTCGAATGTGGCGATTATTATCAAAGGAAAATTTCTTATTTTTTTCTTGTACAGAGATTCAAGTTGTTCCACAAAATTCGACGTCACCCTTTCATCAATTTTTCCCTCTGAATTTTTCCCAAATATCTGTAAATAAACATGATTATATTATTAGTCATAAAATGTGCATAACAAACAATCATAACTATATAAAGAAAGGAATGAGTAAAAACAGAAATATTCACTTGTATATTGTTCAGTTTAAGAATACAAGGCACAGACTGTTCCGCATTGTGGAATGCTATTCGAAGCTTTGCTTCTGTTTGCGACGGCGATAATGTTTGAATTTCACTACAGTCAAGATTTAGAAAATTGAAGCCCAGTTGTTTGGCAAGACAATGTATTAATCGAAATTTCCCACATCCCGACGGTCCTTCTACAAGAAAAACTGGTTTAATTCCCATCCAATTACCTGCCGAGAAATAAATAACATTCATGATAATTGTACATTATAATATCACATGTATATTATGTTTGCCTCACCAGATGTCATGAAAGGAAGTATCGCAATTCTGAGCTCCTCAAACGGTTTGTACGGTGATAATGGGAAATTACTAATATAATTAATCTCAACTTCTTCACCAATAATTGAACTATTGCATTTAGGTATTGGCAACATGTGACTTGATGGAAGATATTCATGAACAATGCCTTCTAGGACCAGTGTAGTTTCATCACAAAAAATATAGCACGGCTTATTCGTTATTTTACCATTCAATTTTACAGAATTAATTCTAAAGTATATCACTGTTAACTGTGGATTGGGTAACGTTAATAAATATTCTGGCGCAAATTCTTTGATTGGAATATTGATCACATCATTCCTGCGTAAGTATCTTGGATTGGAAAAATAATTTTTCAATAATGTGTCCGTCAATTCTTCTTGCATCTCAAAAGGATTTGATATGATTGATATTTTAGCTTCTTCAGCCCATGTTGGAAGATTTTCAGATGCAGGCGCTGAAAATAAATCCATTCTCGTATAGATAAACAAAAATAAAGATATTTTATCAATTACTTACTTATAAAATACGATTCATGGTTCTTGTTACACAGTAATTTTTCAATATTAAATAACATCGTTTCAGATATATATATTTCATTCTTTTTACAATTACTGAAAGGCATAAGAAGTACTTTGTATTTTTGACTAGATGTCAAACAACATACATTGATCCATGATGGTTCATCCGATAAAGTAATAGAATCTACTATTCCCAAACCACATGAAGCATAATCTAAATAAAATTTTCGCCCAGCAAAATATTTATTTACTAAATTCTTAATATTGGTGTCCGGAATTGATTGTATTTCATATCTAAGCACCATAAGTTTTTTAATTTTGAAATATGTGTAATGTGCAAACACCAAAGTCATGATATAATAAACATTCCTATCTATCAACAAACTTGCTAAATAACGCATATACTCCACAGTTCGTGAATTCGTATTCATATTAGCTAATTAATTTAATTACAACTCGATATCACTTTGTTTCTATCAATATATACATAAACTAATTAAACTTGCAGTGAAGTTTCTATGAAGGTTATGTTGGTTCAAAATACAGCGGACTCTCCATTGTTGGCACAATTCGGGTGTTATATGTGGAAGAAGAAAATTCTGCAAAATTGTCAAATATGGAGTGCTCATTCGAATCCCACACACACACAAATAACGAATGTGAGGAACACGGAACAGTGCATCGAGCCAATCTCGTTTCTCTGCACACAGCGCAAATTTCATTTGTGATTGGTCAGATCTTTATGGGTGTGCGCAAAAACCGTCATTGCAACACTCCATATAGCCTTGGGCGCGAAATTCAATATTTTAGAAACACTTGTAACAACGAGCCATGATAATAGGTCGATGATATTCTTGTTGATCGTACCTGTCTGGAGGGAAAATGGATAACTACAGTGAAGTCACCATGAAGAGTTGACTGCACTTCATACATGCATACATGTAACGTATATACAGATATATTCAGACGGTGTGGTGTTGAGGATGACTGAGCCGTTACTGGCGTCGCATTTCTCGATCAATCTGATTTAATCGGTTGAAATTGACAATAAGATTAAGAATTCCAAACGTATTATAACAATTATTTAGGTATAATATTAATTTCTATTTAATATTTGAAATGAATATTGAGGTTATATTGTTCTTCATTTTCATTACGGATGGTAATCAGTACAACTTTAATATTTTGAATTGAATGGTTGCAAATTGCAAAGTCGTAGAATCGTAAAGATTCAAAATAGTTTGTCTCTTCCCTACGTGAGAGAAGAGCGACAGTTAAAACCGTTGATGGCTTGCTAGTGATAGTCGTTGAAGTCCTCTACATAACCTGATTCAATATAATAGCGTCTTCATTTGTATATTATTTACACACGGACTTTGTGAATTACGAGTACACATTGAAGAGAAGGCAACATCATCAATGCTATTATGCTAATACTCGGTTGGTGCACGTTGTGGTTTTGATAGAATAAAAAAATTCGCTTCTGAATTTCCATGAATTTGCCGTACAATAACTCAAAAATTTGTATTACATTTATTGTTTCATATTATTAACATTTTAAAGTGGTGTATACCTCCAATTGCAACACTACTTATATTTTTTTTTTCTATCATTATTAATCTCTATTAAAAGTTGTGTATGACATAGTATCATTTGTATGAATTCATTTTTAATTCATGTGAATAAATTCAGGAACAATCGAGTATACACTGTAGACAAGTGGCAATTCAGAAATGGATCCAGCAACAGTGATATCGCTATGTAAAGAAAATATACAACCGTTGCGTCATGGGAGGAATGCTATGCAACTTGGAACAGCTTTGAGAGCGCAAGAGGATGTCGAAGCTCAGCAATTATTATTGCATGAGAGGCAGTAAGTAATTCACACATTGTTATTTAGTCTTACAACTCCCCATCCTCTCATGTTCTATTTTATTTATTATCCACCTTATGACTGATGAATGACTCTATCTATTTCAGCAAGTATGAGGATGCTATAAAAAATTATGATGGCGATGATCCATTGGAAATTTGGTATGAATATATCCTCTGGGTCGAACAGAGTTATCCAAAGAGTGGACACGAATCCCATATAGGTAAACTACTCCAGGAATGTTTAGCAACATTTGAAAAAGATACCAAATATCACCAGGATCGTAGATATATTAGACTATGGATTAATTATTTAAGTATGCAAAAAAATCCATTAGAATTGTATCAATTATTGTACAATACTGGAATTGGCACGATGGTCGCTGATATGTATAGAGCATGGGCTTTCGAATTGGAATTAGTTGATGATTACAAACGTGCTGATGAAATTTATATGTTGGGAATATCAGCTCGTGCAGAGCCACGCGAAGAACTGATATATGCACGTGACAATTTTCAATTGGCAGTTGGACGTAAAACATTAGGCTGCGTTGAAGAGAGAAATGAAATTGCATTATCAGAACAACGTCAGGCATTCAGTTCATTGAGAGCAATTAATGCGGGTAAACGTGTAACAAGTGTTAGAACTGGTCATCGTGTCAGAGATTATCTGCCAGGTATTGTTGCACAATCAGCGCCACAACAACAAATCCAACAAAGTACAAATTCGTGTATAACAATATATAAAGATGAGGACGCACGTGTTGAAACAAGAGCTGCCAGTATATTAGATCATGTACCAATTGAAGATACAATACATAAAGAAAATTCAATAAAGCCTGGCCCATGGAGCAATGCATCAAGGAAACATCCATTGATATCATCATCTGTCAGACCCGCATTCAAAGTACATGAAGATGGATCAGATGATAATTTTGAAATTCATAAATTACGATTATTCCCTAATCACACACCATTCTTTGATGGCAGTAAATATCCTGAACACATGAATGTCCCTGTATTCATACCAGAACCGACATTAACAACAATGACAAAAGCACACTACCCCAAAGATTTAGTTTATGCAAATAATGTTGATCGTAGTATGGAGGAGATAAGGGCTGAGAAATATCTAATTCGTACGCAAAATATTCAAAATAGTTGTGAAGTAGAAGCTGAAAAATTGGGTTTAGAATTGTCACAAAATATCATTACAAATGGACATGATGCGGAAAATCAGCGACATAATGCGAATATGGAAGAAATTGCAGCGGCCATAGAACAACGACAACTCGAAGAAGAAGAAATGGTGAAATCAAAATTGGAACAACAAAGACGGGAAGTGGAACAACGTGAATATGAACATCGGCAACGATTGCAAGCGGAGAAGGCACGTCATGAAGCGGAACAACGTGAATTGGAGAGACGGCGGCAGAGTGAACAATTGGAACTTGAAAGACGTCGCAGGGAAGCGGCGGAGATGGTAGAGAGACAACGTAGGGAAGCAGAATTGGAAAGACAACGTAGAATAGCAGAGTTAGAAAGACAGCGCAGAGAAGCTGAATTAGAAAGACAAAGAAGAGAAGCTGATTTGGAAAGACAGAGAAGAGAAGCTGAGTTGGAACGTCAACGTCGCGAAGCTGAATTAGAAAGACAACGTATTGAAGCTGAAAGAATTGAAGCTGAGCGCATTGAAAGTCAACGTATGGAGGCTGAATTGAGTCGCCAAAGTAAATTACAATCATCAAACTACATGCATCATTCATCAAGTGGTACAATTGAATCAAATGTCGAGCAATTATTGGGTCAAAGTTTGACAGTGAATACAAAAGAAGCAATGTCAGTTGTTCAAGAATTATGGCATTCACCATCTGACACCACATCACCATTGATGCAAAGTCCAATGGCACACAGAATGGTTGATGCACGTTCAAAATTAAGTTTTGACATTCATATCGACAGTTCAATGACACAGCAGCACGCAATGTCTACCTCACGTCACCACACCAGCTACAATATGCAACCGTATCAGGATCAAGAGAATCATCAACACTACAATTCGCCTTATAACCATCAGTCAGCTCAAGAGCATCATCAATCGCCTTATCAAAATCACGAAATACAAAATCCGTATCATTCGTATCAAGTTCAACAGCAACATCAGCAGCAACAACAACAACAGCACCAGTCAATGCAACATCACGATCATCGATCACTGCAATCACATCATCTTCAATCACCCCAAATGCCACAACTTCATATTGGTCAATCGCATAGCATGTTGCAACATCATCAGCCATTACCTCAATCGTCAATCATTCCAACTCACTCACAATCACCACACATTTCACCTCATTTACATTCGTCACATCTAACTCATCATTCTCAATCGCCGCACATTCAACAATCATCGTCCCATCAAATATCACCGCAACAGCAACAGCAGCAGCAGCAGCAGCAGCATCATCATCATCATCATCATCATCAGATTCAACAGCAACAACAACAACATCAACAGCAGCAGCAACATCTTCAAAACCATCAACTGCAGCATCATCAATCTCCGCAAATGCATCAGCATCACATGTACAGTAACATGCAACAAAATCATGTGGGTTATCAGCAATCATATTCAATGATGCATCCGCCACCGCCACCACCGCCAATGCAACAGGAACAACAAAAACATTTACATTTTGCGCCATACATTGATCCACAATTGGAATCAAATAAGGCCTATCGCAGACCCGAATTGCCATACATCAAATCTCCGGGTATGAATCGTCGTGATTTAAAATTTTTAGAGAATGCTGATAATAAAGAGAATGCTGCAGCGATAATGGGCTACAACAGCGTTGTTATTGACGAAAATAAACCTCATGTAGAGAATAATTTATACGTTGACGAGAGTCTTGGTATTTCGCCGCTGTCAGGTGTCAATGATTCATGTTTTACTGAAGGTTTTCGTGGGCCATTGCCAAGTTCAACGCCAATGACCAATCAATTTCGTTCATCGACATATAGAACCAAAGATGTTTCACATTATCAACAATCATCTCAAGTATCACATTATCAACCGCCACCCCCCACATCACATGTCCAACAGCAGACATCGGAAATTCCAACTCCGGCCCCAAACATTAATGAACCCGAAGATAAATTGAGCGTTATCATGGAATCAACGCGTGAATATATTTCAAGTAGTTCTGGCAGTTGTGGTACTACACGAACCACACAATTTGGATTTACGTTATCACGAGATGATCTTGTGCCAATAAAAGAACAACTCACAGGCAGTCAAGATATTGAAAGTACAGAAACACTTTTGGCAGCGAATTTGAGCCATGATCAACAAAATTTACGTTCGCAAATACCAGTGATTCATGCTCAAAGTCCGCGAACAATGCAACGTAATGTCGATCATATTACTTCAGAAATAAAAAATAGTTGTGATTTACGTATATCATTCAAACTTGATCAGGAATCAACGAATGATAATGATAAAAATAATGCGGCAATGGATTTACAATACAATGAACCAATGGAAGAAGTTGAAGACGAAGAATTTGAATTACCCACAGGTGACATTAATCCATTTGACAAAGGAATTATTTCTGGATTATTACGGAAAATACGATTTCCACAATCACATCATTCCGATGGTTACACAAGAATAAATACCAATTTGAACAAATTTGTGCCTTCTAGTGTGGTTAGCTTGGGTAATGATGCATATGAAATAGAAAAGTGCCTTGGCAAGGGTACTTATGGTACAGTGTATAAAGCATTTGATTCACAAACTGGCCAATCTGTAGCATTAAAAACACAGAAGCCTGCATGGGTATGGGAATTTTATATCGCCAGAGAAATAAAAGCGCGTCTAAAAAATCCACATATGTTACGTGGTTTCATGGATGTAACTAATGCTTATATTGCCAATAATGGCAGTATTCTAGTCTCAGAATTTTCGAAATATGGAACACTATTGGCAGTTACAAATCAATGGAAAATTGCTGCGGGCAAACCGTTAAGTGAACCATTGGCGATATTTTTCACAATCGAAATGCTTCAAATTGTTGAGTACCTCCACAAATGCCGAATTATCCACGGTGATATAAAACCAGATAATTTCCTATTAATGCACTTGTAAGTCATCAAAGTTTATTAACAGTTTTTTCGTTAAACTGTTTGATCAATTGAATTCTCTTCTTGATTTTTATTGTTATTTACAGGCCTACCGAAGATGTCAGGCCAACTATACAATTGATAGATTATGGATGCAGTATTGACATGAGCTTGTTTCCCGATGGAACACAATTTACACAGATAATTAAAACGGAAGATTTTACATGCACCGAAATGCAAACTGGACGACCGTGGACATACCAAACAGATTTATATTGTTTAGCTGCGTCAGCACATTGTCTTTTATTCGGAACTTATATGCGAACCGTACGTACGGATGATGGTTGGTTCATCAGTACAAAAATGCCAAGGTATATGAATTCAAAATTCTCGTCTATATGGTCGCATCACAATATTTTACGACGTTGTAAAAAATTTTTCAAATTAAACCAATATGTTCTATTTTTTTCATTGTGTTATTTTCAGATACGTGCAGAAAGCTGCTTGGCAAACATTATTCACAGAGCTATTGAATATTGAATCGTGTGACAAAATGCCTGATTTGAGTAAATTACGTAACATATTGGATGAAGTTTTAGCTAAAACATCAGGTTTGGATATGAAACTTAGAGCATTATCGAATGTATTGAACAAGCGATAACGTTAATCATTGCATTTCTTCGTGAAAAATTCAATTGTGCACATACTCTCAGTAACAAAGGAAAATACCGAGTTATCGAAATGAAATTATCATCCCCCATATTTATTGATATTGATGGTGGTCGAAGAAAAAACCCACTTATACTTAAAGCCTCTAGAGCGAACAAAGAAATTCCTCATCGTCACAAAAATGTTATGGATATTTGCGATGATTGTAAATACAATCTGGTTACTTAAAGAAAGATTTGCGAAAGATAACAAATTAAAAAAAAATAAACATTAATAATAAAGTTCAAAACTCGTTTATAAGAGCTTTATCGGAATTCCCGAGCATTAATATTCTATATCACCTTTTATTAAGAACAAAACTACAAGAGAGAAAAGAACAAGCAATGTTTTCATGGTGTTCAAAGTAAATTAAATCCACATATCTGAAAACTTCTCATTTTTTTTTCTCTTCCATGCACAACAGTGATAATTTTTTCAATTTTATCATCACCCTCCAAACCTTGGTCTGATAGAAAATATATATTGATCACCGTATTTAATTTATCTGCGATTGTTATTCGATCGTAGTTTGTGTCCGGAAATCTAGAATTTGTGTTCTAACATTGCCTCCGCAACACCGCAGTAAAAGTAAAAATACATATTATAGGGATGAGAACAAAATACACTTTGTTGATTCATTGTTAGTTTTTATATATGAAATTAAAGCAGTGACAAACAGAGAGGGAGAGAGAGAGAGAGAGAGAGAGAGAAAGAGAGATAGAGATAGAAAATGTCATGGTAAGCGATTATTAAATATGATTAGAATGAATGACAACGATACACGACAGTTATGATATACATGAGTGATGAAAAATATCGTTGCATCAGTCGGGAACATATGAGAATAAGCCTTATCTCACTTTGACAGTGCAACATTTGAGAATATATAAATCATTTAATTTCAATGATAAACGAATGAAAAAACTCATATGGAATAAACATTCGCTGATTAGTGTGTTTTTTGTATCCATTTATTCTTCATTTTCAAGTTACTTCAATTATTTTATAGCAATTTTTTTTGTTCCATCAAAATTCATCGTTTTTATGAGTTTATTGAGTATATTTTATTTTATATTTCAATTTGTATTATTTCGCCGGGTGTCATTTATTATCGTTGTACTGTTGTACAAGTGAGTATACTGACTTCTCATGTTATATAATAATTGTAAGAGACATTGTATTATTAAAAATATGAATTCTTATAAATATAAATATTTACAAATAATAAATGACCAATGTCGTGTAAGCTCTTTTAATATTTCACGTCAAATTTATCAGCACGATTCTAGTGTGATTAAACACATACATGTATATAATGATAAGTATCCGGTTGTGACAAGGAATAATGAAAAAATTTAACATAAAGTTAGGTATTCAGGGAAATTAAAAAAAATATATATAAACTTATGATATCGTCATGGTAATAAATATAATACTATTTAAAATCAATTCGGAATTTCGATCTTACGTTTTGCCATAAAACTTTCGATTCAATAGGTACAACAAAAGATTGACATTTATTTTCGCTTTGCCGAACAAATCCATTATGGGTTTACCTTCAAACTGAAGTTCCAACAATT
The DNA here is from genome assembly GCA_958496275.1 of Zele albiditarsus. NCBI lineage: Eukaryota > Metazoa > Arthropoda > Insecta > Hymenoptera > Braconidae > Zele > Zele albiditarsus. The sequence goes on along the minus strand of OY292411.1, from coordinate 13,474,635 downwards.
TCTGTATATCAATATCAATTTTTTCCATTTCAACACCCATAAATTTGCCCTTTATTGAAAATAAACCAGTGTGCTCGGTCGGTGTTATTTCGAAAATAACATTTTTAAACTGTGATTGAGGAAGTCCATCAATTTCAAGCAATACACCTTTCTCAGCGAGCTTGGCAGCTGAATATTTGAGTGTCTTTTTCGATTTCAAGTTCCCATGACTGTTCTTTTGTATTATTTTGATGGCACTTAGTGAACCCTTACCCGTATGAAGATTTTCCAAACACCGTTGAATATATTCATTATAATATTCGACTTGTTCCGCATAGTATTTAGTTTTTTCCTGAAGACGCTGTCGTGTTGCGCGTAAAGTTTTCAATTCTTTATTTCTCAGTGCACGATATTTGCCTTTATTACACAGATCTTTTGCGACTGCAGTGACAATACTTTGATATCCATCGCTTTGTGATACCCAACCACCAAGCTCTAATTTTTGCAAGTAAGCACGCAATTGAACTTTGCAATCATTCAATGACGAGCTATTTCGTTGAATAACATTAACATTGTGTGTCATCGATGAATGTTTTGCATTGTAAAGCCGCTCTTGTACCGGCGAACAAATAGATTCCATAGCATTCACTAATGTCTCGCCTTTTAAAAATTGCAATACAGACACCAATAATTCTTTCGTTTTAATAAAAAGTTTGTGTAAACTTTGATCATCATTTTCAGGTACTTCGAATTTGTTTGTAAGAACTAAACACACTTCAGTCTTGCCCATTCTTGCAATTGTCGAGTCACACACGGGTTCTGTTACGCCCATGAGTGATGTCACTGTTGGTGCATAAACCAAATCATCCAATAGCTCATGCAATGGATCCATCGGATCTGGTGCTATATCATATTGATATTCTAATACCAGTGTATGAGTGTCACAAATTTCTTGAAGTGAAATATAGATCTCGGGTTTATGTATTAATGTTGCTTCGGTGTATTCATGTATACTGAAATGTTCATCCAGTTCATCAATTTGACAACATGAACGGAAAAATTGTTTAAATTTCTCATGACAATCTATTATAAATGGATTGAGACATACTAAATGCGTTGCTTCTTCACCGAAACCTTTTTTTGACGCAGCAAATTGTAAAATTTTTGCGATACTCGCTAAATTTCTCCGTTGATCATTCGAGAGTGATCTGTCAATCGGCAATGTTACAATATCAAATGCATCAGGCGCTACAATTGCTGCATTAATAAAATGATAGTAAATTAAATTACCAACTACTTTCAAAATATCTTTTTCAGGAGCATTTGAAAATTTTTCTGTCAATGTATCATGCAATATTTTTGCCATATAAAGCATACCAAACGGTATCAAATCACGTGATTCAGTAATCCTTTTCAAGAATTCAATAACTGTTGTTTGCAACACTTGAATCCCTTTAGTTAATCGTGATCGTACTTGTTCGTAAGTTAATGCTTGCTGTTGTGTCACTGAATATGGCAAATCCAATGTCTCGCCTGTTTCCATTTCTAACTGATTGCGCCAACATTTGTAGATATCAACGGGATTTGTCTCAATACTGATTGATTTGTCAGCCAAAACTTTTTCAATTATTGGCCCAAGAATTTGTCTCAATGCTCGTTGACCATTCAGTTGTCTTGCGTAATTCACTACCATTTTTAATACCAATGGATTACCAGTAACAACTTCAGATGGTTTTGTAAATTTTGATCGGATCTCTTCTTGTAATGCTCTACCAAATAATTTGAGTAACAGATATTCCTCCCTTATATTGGAGCCAAAATTATATAATGTTAATATGACATTTTGTAGAAATTTATTTGTTTTACTTTGTGGTAGGAGAAATAACAATTTTGCCAAATAAATTGGATTTGTTTGCAGTGCATAAAATAAATGCTGATATCCTTCCAACATTTTTCTCCCATCTTTGGTGAGCGATTTTAATCCTTTATGAACGCTAATCTCGCTCAATGAATATTTTCTTGATCTATGAGTATTTTTTTCTTTTGCAAGAGTTTCTAAACTTTTTC